>OY754338.1:118005307-119205307 GCA_963573305.1 Pyrrhosoma nymphula
GATGAGATGGATGCTCCCTTAAGAACAGATGCAAGCTTCTCTCGCAGAGATGATGAGGATCATCATGTGGGTAATTCACCATTGGAGGAGATACCTGGAACTAATATGGTGACTCAATTTCCATTTGAGTACATGCACCTGGTTTGCTTGGGTGTCATGAGGAAACTCCTTCTAGCCTGGCTGAAGGGGAGCCTCAATGTCAGATTGGAAGCCAGAAAAGTGAACATTTTAAATGACAGAATTGAATCTATCATGGGACAGGTGCCATCGGAGTTTGCCAGGAAACCTCGGTTGGTACGCGACTTGCTGCGATGGAAAGCCACAGAATTTAGAACATTTCTGGCATATACTGGTCCTTTCCTGATGATAAATGTATTGTCCCCATCAGCGTACAAGCATTTCTTGTCATTGCACTATGCCATTAGAGTCCTGCTTTCCCAGCATTACCGCCACCATTTGCAGCATGCTAAGACTTTGCTAGAGTACTTTGTCAGGAAATTTGCTAACCTTTATGGTAGGAAGAACATGTCCTACAATGTCCATGGACTCCTGCACTTGGTTGCCGATTCCCAAAAGTTTGGCTCTCTAGATAGATTTAGCTCATTCAAGTTTGAAAACAAGCTGTCCCAAATTAAACATCTGGTCCGTAAGCCCTCTTTGCCTCTCCCACAGATTGTGAAGCGACTTCATGAAAGGTCCTTCTTTAAAAATGAGAAGGAAGTAACGCAGAAGACTCGAGAGTGTAGGGCCAACCCTAGAGATTTGGACACATTTAGGCTGGAGGCCCCTTGTTTCTCCCAATACTGGCACAATTCTTTCCTTATCTCCACAAAATCTCCGAACAACTGCATAATCTCTGAAGCTGGGGATATCATCGTAGTTGAGGTGATCGCATCAAGGAATGGGGAAGTATTTGTAGTGGGTAGGTTATTTCAATCTGTCATGGCTTTCTTTGATACCCCGGCACCTTCACAAAATGTCGGAATATATTCTGCCAGTAATTTAAGTCAACACCAACTTTGGGCTATGAATCACATCAAGAGCAAGGCCATGATGATTGCGGGGGAGAACCATATTTTCTATGTGGTTGAGCTTCTTCACCATTAATGAAGTGATCAAGGTGTGTGAGTAATCGGAATGTATGTTTTTACGGGTAGGAATGCATATACATTTCTTTCTTTTCCTTGCATTCCTTAAAATTCATTCATTCTCATTGTAGATGAATGAGGCCATTCTGTCATACTCCTATCATTGTCTTGCTATGGCCCTTTTTCTCCATTGTTACTGCTTCACTTCATATCTTTAATATTATTGTGACCCTTGTCCATGTTTTTTGTAATTGGTTCGGACAAGGAAGTTTATAAATTGTAAAAATGGTGAATAACTGAAGAAATTCCTTCTTTAGGATGTCCTGGATTGTGGTGGAGTTTTACCCTCACAGAAGCTACGGCGAGAATACTGTGCAGGCAATTCCAGCCAGTTGGTTGTACACCATGAATAATAGGCTTGTGGCAGACTATCCTCCAGAGGGGACTTCTTATCAACTGGTGAGGAAACTCATAAGAATGAAAGTCACTCCTGGGAAAGAATGGGATCAACTTCCAGTGAAGTTTGCGTCTAAAGGATATGGTATGGTACCTCAAATATTTACAGTATTAGTTTACTTTTAGAAGACAATAGTTTATTTATGTATGTGTTGTATAATTTTCTCTTAGATGACTTAATAACTGCTACAGAGGTGGAGATGAAGGCAGCTGATGCAGAAGAAACCGATTTGGAAGGTTTCTTCCAAGCCATGAACACTGGTAAGCGCATCCGAAAACCGATGCGAGTTAAGTATCCAGGCGAGCCAGAAACATCAATGGAAGTTACAGAGGATGAACTGAGTGATCCTCCATCACCACCAAGTAAGTAAACCCAATTGCAGTTCTAGATTATGGTACATCTCATAAATAAAAGCCACCAGTCAAGTCATCACAGAAATCAACAGCTCTCACAAAAGCTGTTGTATGCAGCAACATTATCTTAATTAATTATTTGCATATTAAAAACAACCGGTCATAATTTCGGTGAATGTGGCATGCATGTACTGCAAGACAGCTAAAGTTGCTGCCAATGCATGAACGTCAGCAAAATAAAATTTCTGCTCCAATTGTACTTTTACAAAAATGTTTTCATGGTTGTTTTTGTATTCTTTATTTTTCTCATATTTAATGTTGGATTTGCAGGAGCTTCCTCAATGCTGCCATTGCTAGTGAAGGTGCGGAGACCAGTTGCTCCACTTGGGGTCACAACCGAAGTTGGACTCAATTGTAGAGTGCCACCTCTGAAGGGAGGTACCTCGATTCTTATAAAAAAACCCATGGCTAGTATAAGGCAACCTCTGTCAAGTAGCAATAATCCGGTGAGCTTGCCAAAGCAATATTCAAAGCCTAGATTGCCAATACCTAAGCCTAGGTTGTCCCTTCCCCCAAGGTCTCAATCTTACCCCAGGGCCACAGAAGTCCATAACATGGCGAGTGGCGAGTGTCCTCCTGCGGCGAGGAATCGAGTGTCAGTATCTGGTAACAAGGAGTGTATGCCAGCCAGGGCACTTGAGCATGGCAATGTTGTGGGTAGCGAAGAGGAGCTGAATCTCACCCCCACATTGATGACGGCATTCAATGGTGTGTTATTTATTTCTATTATGTGTCTTATGAATGAGCAGAGGGCTTTGGTTTTTATTGATGTCACTGTTTACCTTTTCCATCAGGATTGAAGGTGTCCGTTGAGGAAGCAAACAGGGTTGGAGTAAAGCTTACAGCCCAATTAGCTCAACTTGCTCTAACTGAGGAAGAGCATTTTAAAACCATAATGGCTAAGTTAGAGCAGGTGAATTGCAATTCCCCAACTGTGGCTATTCACACTCTGGCAGAGGCCACGGAGCTTGGGGCATTACATAAGTTACCAATGACATCATTTCAGGAGATGGAGGAATTTGCTGTTGACATCTCCTCCCATTTTCAGTACAAAAGCTTCATGGTAGGTTCCTATTTTTAGTATCTTCCATTAGGAATGCCAATTTTAATGTTTAACATCCAATACAAAATAGAAATTCCTTCCAAATGGCTTAATACATAAAAAACTTTGGTGCTCAAGAATATTTTTACATCTATAAGAAACCTCGTTACATTTCAGTTGCAATACTTGGGCGACAGGAGTACAAATGTTTTGCGCCAGCATTTAACAGAGGGGATGCTGATAACTGCGCTAAACAGGACGGTGAATGAATTGTGCGTCCTCCTCATGACCAATGACATGGCTAGGGCCATGTGTCTGAAAAGGAGGAGCAAAGAGAAGGTTTGCTTGGAGGAGATTTGCCCTCAAATAATAGAACTAATTTTTGGTAAGAAATGAACGAACTCTTTATGCATTCCAGCCTGGAAATGGTTATATTCTGAAGACCTCGTATCTTTTGTGATACCTAATTCTGATTATTTTTTTAACAGAAACTGTTAAGGCTAAGACTATATCATCACAACCACTTGACATGGTCACTGTTAAACGAAGTATCGGTGAGTGGTTGCGACAGTCGCGGCACAGAGTGGGACGTGGGATTCCATAAAATGATGCAGTAGGTAATGAGCTGGTGCCAGATTGTTGTTAAAATTTGAAACTAGTGTTAGTGAGTCTATTCAATGTAGATTTTGTAATGTATACATTTTGTTTCGGGGTGTTTTTTCCTTAAATTGGTGGTAATATGCTTATGTTGACACCTTGCCAGTTTGCACTAGTATTTCTATTTGTTGTGACAATTGGTCCTATTTATGATCAAGTATTAGTAGTATTAATAGATTTTTGCATCGTACCTTTATTTTTTCAATTAAGTTGTAACCCCTGGCAATGCCATATTGGTTGCATTTTGTACCCTATGAAGCTATTTTAATGTGATCATGTTGCATCTAGCTTTTTAATGATTTTAAATTTTATTGTGACCTTACATGGGGATTTGAGTTTAAAATTTAAACTAACTGTATAGCTATCCAATCATATGCAGGTTATTTGATTAAGACACGTCCTTGTCGCATGAGTTGCTTCTATTGTGTTGGGGCCATTGCAAACTAAACTCTTCATCCTAACTTTCATTAAATGTGTGGATTTTTTCATTTGTTCAGATTTCTTGTTTTTTATATTTTTATACAGACTATTATTGTGGACCATGAATGCTGTTCACCTCTAATCTGGGGGAGGGGGGAGTGGTGTGCACGCCTCCTGGTTGGATCTGTTGGATGATTTGACGAAGCTGTTATCCAGCAGTTGAAAGTGGTCATATATGACGTCTTGAAGAAATGACGATATGACATAAATGAAGTTTAACAAAATGATTTCTTGAAGTTTTCTGTTCTGAATTAAGATTTTCTTGTAAATAAATATATATCCTGAAGCAAAGGCTTGTTTTCCATCATTGCTGTTATTTTCAGTGCAGAGTTTCTGAAGAAGCCGTTGCCGATTGGTTATTAGGTTGTGCAGATAGGGACTTGTTTTCCATCATTGCTGTTATTTTCAGTGCAGAGTTGCTGAAGAAGCCGTTGCCGATTGGTTATTAGGTTGTGCAGACAGATTGTTTTATTAAGTTTAAAACTAAACATTCTCTCGTTGCTTATAAGAGAGGCCGTAAAATAATATTTCAAATTTTGCCAATAGGTGGCACTGCACGCGACTTATTATAGTACCACTTCCTGTCAACAGTGGCGCTCTATCCAAATAAGTTTGGAAGGGTTGCTCTGATTGGTTCGAGCTATATACGTGCACCAATAGGAGAATTAGTTTTGCTTGAGAGATACGTGTTCAACCTCGAACGATCTTATAAGCAGGCCTCTCATTGGTTCGAGCGAGAAGATTGGCCAATCGGAGGAATCGCTGCAATGTAGAAATTGTGTATACCTGCACCACTTCCACCACCTATCTCTTTCCTGACGGACATCTATCTACCGGATATCCCCTTTCACCTCCGGCTCGATCCCTTACGTATCCTTAACGCCGGGATAGGAGATCCTTTGCCGCCATTGCCTATCCCGAATTCAACAGATAGTATCTGTTGATTTAGGGATATGCACCTCCTTGTGCCGGCTGGGACTTAGCGTACTTGACTCTAAAAACTAACTAAGTCTAACTTGAAGTTTACTCTAAATGCTTTAACAATTTACGTTAGAATAAAGGTTTAAATGCGAGTAATTTGAGCCATTCATTGCAATAACGCAGGAGTTTTAGTGAATTTATCGGCAATGCAACGGCCTCGTGAGAGAAATTTACACTGACAATACAAATGCTTTGAAACAATTGCAAGATGAGCATGCTTATACCGATTAATAAAGAAATACGACAATGGGACTGACTCCCCCAGCCCACTCTTATTCAATCTTGAGATGGATGAAATAATAGACAACCTATTTTGATATTAAATAAAAGAGGATACATTAAAAGACGCTATACATTACATCATGATTATATTAAGACATCTAGTTAAGCTAATTAAAAAATGCTGATCGCTTAGACTAAGAATGAGGAACATCGTCTGTAATTATATTTAATAAAACAGCAGAAAAATATATAGGTATAACTAAGTGTAAAAATAAGACTTGAGCAAGTGACAGAAATTACGTACTTAGGAGAAAATATTACAGGCTGATATATGCTATAAAAACACGTAGGGAAAATACAAATAGACTAGGCCTGCAAAGTACCAGGTTCCCTATACAATATGATATGAAAAAATAAATACACAGCAAGATAAACAAATGAAAGACTATGTAAAACTATAATTAGACCCATAGTAAAAATGGCATGGAAGCAAGAGTGACATCAAGACACACAGATAAATTACTGGAAACAACTGAAATGAAGGACGGCGTAAAAATACTTGGGAGAACAAGAAAAGTTCGAGTAAGCAATAAAAATATAAGAGAGGAATGCAAAACAACACCAATAAACACATGGGCTATAGAGCGAAGAAGCATGTTAAGTGACCACATAAACTGAATGGAATACAACAGGATAGAGGATATTTCTAGGGATCAGTTCCCAGAAGGAAAAAGAAATACTGGAGAACCTAGTTAGAGATGGAAAAATGTTTACGAGGAGAAGGAATCGATAAAGAACTGGCTGCAAACCTACAAGAAGAAGGCGACCATATCTATAACTTAATTTTGGAATGTCAACCCGGTCAACCCTGTGTACCGTGCAAAGAGAACCTGAGTAACACGTCGGCTAATGTTACCAATGCGACCATTCTGTGCTAAAAACAGTGTCCAACCATCATTTGGTAAACCGCTAAGAATATACGGCCATTTAAATGCTTCTACCACTCAATGTCACATCTTTTCCTGTCCGATCACCAGTGTTAGCTTAGTTTGTGCGTGGTATCACTACGCATAAAATTAAGTGATTTTGTCCTCGTAATAAATAAAAAAAGGTCTCATTTTTCTGATGATACCAATATATCGCCAAACACTTTTTTTTGTTAATAATGAGGTGCTTCCCAAATGCATGAAAACTGTTTCCATTGGATTTGATACGGCTGTGCTGTCTTAAGAAGAATAATTAAAAAATTTAGAGAGTTCAGATCGCGTCAGATATGTAACTCGGCCAGCTTGTATGCTTTCTCAATTATTTTCAAGAATTCTTACAGCAATACTTTCAGTAAAATCGCAAATAAAAAAGGTAAATGTTCGTCTGATGCGATGCACGCCACCTTCTCCGCCTTGGAATCTTACCTTACCACATCTATAACTTAACACCACTTCCGAAAACCAAATGACTGCCCGACATTTTAAAAGTAACCCCGTACTCATAGTGCCATCGAAGACTTTCCAACTTCAAAGATAACAGATTTCCACCCTTTTTTTTAACTTTTCTACTATATATATTCCCGTGATGTTCTGAAGACTTCATTTTGGAGATAATGTTATTATTTTGCCACGTAAATATTATGCAAGAATGGCGCTAAGCGCATGTGAAATTTTGTGGGAAGCTAGCGTTTTCAAGCGTTGCAAACATTTCGTTGAATATGAGACGCTCGGGCGAATGTTTACCAAATTATCTTAGGCTGTGGAGGCGTTAAATAGTACGGCATTAAACCAATAATAAAGTGGAAGCCATTAATTCGTATCATTAGTTAGTTAATGAGAAGTTCGGTCATAGAAAATAAAGTTTTGTGCCATTAATGTTACTGCATTCACTTCATACTCCTTTATACTTCTTTAACGTTTAAACGAAATTCGAAATTCTCGACATTATCACTACACTCACCGACTAGAGTTTCCCCAGTATGGAGAGGAAAAATCTCAGACGACTCAATATCAATCTGATGATTGACGTAACATCACTGATAGAAACGAAAGCTTGATCACAACTCTCGCAGATCGCGCTTAAGAATAATTCCTCATGAGCGTGTGTTTTTTTAGATTTCACAGCACTGAATCACTCGCAATAAGTATGGTATTCCATTCAGTCACTAAGTAGCACTTAAAACACAAATTCTCAACAACACCAACTTCAATTCTCTCTTCTAACCAAGAAAAGACGATCCACTACATCCACTCACGAAGGAGGCACTACGTGATGTGTTTCTTCACGCTAGCAAAACAGCGCAAGAGGCTCGTGGCGAGCCTACCTCACCTGACACTCGCGTCACCTTATCGTCGCGTCGACTGGTCGGCAGTCAGGTGCACGGGAGGACTGAGGTCATGGAATCTTCGAGCTCGAGTCTTCGAATTGAATAGGGTTACGCTAAACGACCTGTTCATCCCATGAACATGATGAACTAGAAACCCTCGAGGCACACAGCATGACATGAATACGCCTTTAAAAAGAATGTCCTCGTACTGAATCCTTTTAAAAATTATGTCCTGAGATAGGAAACAAATTACGTGACATCCTCCTCTGGGAGAGGGCAAAATAATTAGAAAGGGCATTCTCAAAAGCAGGATGATTTATTTATTAGAGTGAGAACAAGATTTAGGGATCGATTTATTGATCACCTTACTTTTTTTATAAATCGTACAATAAAAATTCGAAGAAAACATATTTTTTATGACAAATTAATCGGTTTTCTTCATTTGAGGGTAACTTCTTTATTTTTCTTCAAAGTTTCTATGTATTACATAGACGTTTATTCATTGTATTCGTCACATTTTAAATGTAATGTAGCAATTTTTTATCTGTGAAAAATTTTAGTTGAATGAAAAAGTATTACTCTAAATACCTATGTACTTTCAAAGATATATTATTTCAGTTTTTATTTAAACTTTTCAGTGTGTTTCCTGATTTTTACGTTCCTGCTGTCGGTTACACTGGCTGTATTTTTAACAAATCTCGTGCTTTATTAAAAATAAAATCAGTCTAACCGAAGGGAAGACGTTAAATATTATTTAAGTTTGCTCATTATATAGATATTGCAGAACTTATTGAATGACTAGAAACATTGTCAATAAACACTCTGTTCTTTCACTATCCTACTCTTTAGAGAGTTAATTCAGTTTATAGTAGATTTATTCTAAATACAATTGAATCTATCCCGGGATATCCCGTGGTCCTGATTTGCGAATCAATTTTACCCGCGAGTCCGACGATAAGCAAGAGGCCGGGAAATAAGAAGCCGTAGTCTGTCCATTCTTGAGGTTTCTTTGAAATCCTTATCTCGTGTCGAAACCCTAACCGTACAATTTTAGTAGTTTTTCGGTCAGTTTCCTTTTATTTCACTTTATTTGTTCATAACATAATGTGGGAATGATTAAGAAGGAATTTATAAAAAAATACACGAACGATAAAAATAAATAGTTCAAAAGGTAACATTTTTCCTAGGCGGGACCGCGATGCAATAAAATCAAACTAATATTAATTACAAATACTTTTTACGGATAGTAAAAGCAAACTTTGTCACGTTAACGATGAAACAAGACAATGAACGAGGTTCTTCCGACCACGAAAATGAAGTATAAAATATGCTTTTTGAAATATGAATAGCACTTTACCTTCACCGGAAAATTTCGTCACCTATTTTAAGAACATACATAGAGTAAGAGAAAGCACTTTAAGAACATACATAGAGTAAATTCCTATAAAAGTGTATAAATATTTGTTCTAACATAAAGTGAGAACCATTTCACACATTACGTACTGATAAAAAGAGATAAATCCTCACTTTAACCTTTTTTATTTGCAATCAAAAAAGCGAATTGAACACAGGGTCATGTCTGGGACAGCGGAATCGTAAACACGACCCGTGATCAGCAAAAAATTCTTCGCGCCGCTTTTGGAGATGTACCGTAAGCTCTCTGCTGTAATAGATCTATGTATAGTTAGGAATGAGTGGGCCATGAAAGAATGCAGGTTGGACAATATGAAAGAAGTGTGCTTCGTTGGTTTTGCCATTTCGAGCGAATGGAATAGAGTCGAATTACGAAACCGATATTGTAATTATAGTGGAGTGAATGGTTTGAGACGACGGCGTAGATCAAGAAAGTCGAGTTTTGTTGAAGCGATTCTTAAGAGAAGGTATATTGGAAGTCTTAAGAACATAAGGGCGAGTATTTTAATTCAAAATTACAGTACGAATATTTCTTGTATGTACATTCGTCGAATATGTAAATTATAAAACTGATATCTAGATGTTTTTTTTTAATTTTTTATATTTACTTTTATTTTATATTTTTAGAATATTTATTTAATATTTTGTGATGTAAAAAACTTTGCTTTTTCGTTTCAATATTGTTTACATAAAATTGTTGTTTCTGAGAAAAAGAAAATGGTTTTTACATATTACTTACCATACTGGGATAACCCTCATACTCTCTTTTTCTAATTTCACCTGAAGGTATGTAACGTGTAGTAATTAGTTATTTATTAATATATAAGCACATGCTTGATGCATGACTTACATGTTGAATATTAGCCCTCATGAAGCTATGATAAAAAAAGCGAAACGTTTGTGAAGTGGAGGTTTCCATTTGAATTTTAGACCAAAGCTCCAGAGAAAAAAACATTCAATTTTAATTAGAGTGTGATTTTTGAGCGATAAATTAAACACGTGAAACCGAAAGAAAATCAATTGAAAATAGAGGATCAATAAGACAGATTGCGTAAACGCTAATGGACGTAAAAAATAGTGATTATGATGTGGTAAAAAAATCAATAAAAAATGTACTCTCTCGTTGTATTCAAAGGAAATGTAAAGCAGAACAAAGCTTGGAGGTAAAGTTTGAGATGTCTTCTCTCTAGATGTGCTGGTAATAAAATTGTTTTCTATTTCGCTAACAATTCATTTCTATCCCAATGCTTCATTACATCCTGTATTGACTGTTAATCAAACAAAATAATTTCAAGCAATCAAATGTTTAGTCTCAGTGGTGACTATCATTATGACCCCTAGATCTTGAACTTTTACAAAAATATAAAACGTCGGTATTTTATACAGAGCAATTATTTTTTTATTATCGCTTACAATCTTGAGGAGACATTACAAAAGAAACCCGGTTTTGAGAATATGATTTCGTTGTAATTTATACGTAATAATATTTTATCCCCATATAAATATATATATTGATTTAAACATTCAACATTCTGCCTCGTTTGGCAAGAAATGACTACATGTTTACGACGTTTCTACATATTGTATATCGCTACCAACATTTCTCATGACATTCAAAAAATTCTTCATCAATAAAAATTAATCCGAAGATTGGTATGCTACAGCTCCTCACCTCTCCATCAACTGATTCATTCTCACGTAATTATTCACTTTGATGTCCTCCATAATTTTCCGTTTTGTTTTTCATAGTCAAAGTATTATTCAATTTATAATTCTACAGATCATATATTACCGTAAAAATAGACATTTACAGCATATGAATATTTATCAAAAATCAATATATGATTTACATCAATAAGATATAAATTTATATTTGACGGTCATATATGCTGAGTAGAGCTAATAATTGAATAGCATTATAATTATGAGAAAACACAAATTATGAAGGAGGCCCAAGTGAATAATGCAAGGATGTGGCATTTTGGAATAAATCATTTGTTTCATTCAAATTGTTATCTTTAAGACATTTATATATTTATAAGGTACTAAGGTTATTTTATTAAAGAAGTGGAAATAAACCTTCGCAAAGAATGCAGCATAATCATCGAAATAAATTCTATGTACCTTCAATTAAACCAAACAAAACTCTCTTTCAAATATGCTCTTTGTAAATGGGAGCTAAAGTGCACAATTTGATACCAGTGAATATAAAGGTCAATATTAACACTAAATTCCTTCTAATGGCAGTGGAATGGCTACCTACTTACTCATCCCAGGGTAGATTATTTATTTAATATTATTGTGTGAAGTTCTTGTATTTATTGTATTCATCCTGTTTGACTCATCGTAAAAATGTATTGTATTAATTATTTGTCTTTTAAATTTTTTTAAATTATCAATTTTTATTGTTCTCTGCAGCTATGCGTTTCTGTGGAGGTAGCCTCAACTCAATTTTTCTTAGATGCTACCTAAAGCTTCCTAAAATGTTTGTATGAAATCTTTTTTTTTCATTCAAAATGGATATCTATCACTTCCACGAAGTCAAGCCTTAAACAATCAAATTTACTAGTAGGAATAATTAATTCCCTTGACTGTGATAAAATTAATAAGTTAACTGTAATTTTCACAATGCTACAAAGTAGAAATATTGATTCAGTCGTATTGTATTTTCACCAAGTTACGCCTGAGGATATCGAGTTCATCGCTTGACTTGACCTACCCCGAAAGTTAATGGCGTGTTTGGAATACATCAACGTATGTATTCATATTTATTTCTACTAATAAGTATTAGAGACACGTAATGCACCACCAGAAAAGATTATTTCTCTATGGATGTATTAAATAGGTTTTTTTTCTTTCTCTGACGAAGATCAAAGCTGAAAATTATAGGATGGAAAATGATTTCGTATTAGTTTCGGATTAGTGATGGAATACCGTGCACTGTGCACTGCGTCATAACGAAATATTCCATGCATGGGATGAGTCTCTGATGAGGATAGAAGAAAAGCAATATCGGTCAATTATCCTCGGTCACCCCTGGCGACTGATGAAGCTCTCAATATCGGCAGAATTCCCAAAGCCCCCTATATGCTTCCCACTCCATCCCTCACATAAATGCGGCTTTGTCCCCAGGGAGAATACTGAGCCGACTATATAAACCCCAGCATCGGGCAGAGCAAGTATCATTCACCGCCAGCTACTTCCACTGCAAGCATCGCAGCACCCCAGCTTCTGGTGAGTCGAAAGATACATTTTTTTCCCTTCATACCCTGCATATAGATACTCTTAAGTCAGAATAAATATTAAACATTAGTGGCATATCTTCTTCCTCTTCTTCATTACTGAGTTTGGCACTCTTCGGGTCGTGGGAAACAGTTGGTTTGAGGTTTTCCCGGCGTGTGCTGTTAGTGAAGACTCTTCAATTTCTCCACTGTGTCAAACTATGCATTTATGCCGACTTTTCGATGTAGAGTCGTTCATCTTCATCAGGGCTGAATGATTTTGAAATGAAATGTCAGCCCTGATGAAGACTTCTACATCGAAACGCATCGGTAGAAATGCCTAGCTTTACCCAATAGAGACCCCGAACAGCTTTCACAACCCACAATCGGTTTCCTTTTTAATCTTTCTCTTTCTATACCAACATTTAGTCATCCTTTTTCTCTGGTTTCTCATACTTTCTCCTAAGTAGGTTTTTTTCGTATTTTTACTCGTTTTTTCCTGAAAGCTCTTAAATTCGGCATTCCAGATATCTCCTGGATTGTTGTCAACTTCCCCAATTTTTTTGTTTGCTCAACCTTTTGTTTGCTATTGTCTTCAATTTGTTGATAAAGCTGTTGATTTTCTTTGTCTGCCTACAATCACTCGTTCTTTTGATGTGCCCATGAAACTTCAAGTCTTCTCTTGCGTTTTGTAACTGAAAACTTCTCCACTTGTTTTGTAAAGATCTTGAATATTCCTCTTCCCCCATGTGCGATCGTCTCCTTTTTCAGTACCGAAGATCTTTCTGAAGATTTTCCTTTGTTTCTTCATTTA
This sequence comes from Pyrrhosoma nymphula, assembly GCA_963573305.1. Lineage (NCBI taxonomy): Eukaryota > Metazoa > Arthropoda > Insecta > Odonata > Coenagrionidae > Pyrrhosoma > Pyrrhosoma nymphula. The sequence goes on from OY754338.1 coordinate 118,018,410, forward strand.
TTCTTCCATTTCTCTATGAAATTCTGAACAATGAAGTTCCAGCTAAACAACTGCGTCGCATCTTCGTATCCAAAATCGCCGAAAGTCTTTGCATTTCAGGCGAACTCTCTCTCTTCGAGTATATATTGTGATAACATAAACGCAAATTTAATTTTTTAGACTCGTCTTAATAATTGGTTCTTCTTAAAGTCCATTTGGTAAACTTTGTTCGCCAAGGTACTTAAATTCTCTTACTTTTTCCAAGCCACGTATTCATATGCTTCTCCATTATGTATATATTCCATATATTCTGCTTCTTCGTATGTGGCACATCACATCTGGTAGAGCTGATCAATGTGCAGTTCAATGTAAAGTTTATAGCATAGGATTATCCGTTGCCTAAAAATCAGGGGAATGTTTTTGTGGCCAATTAATTTGCTTCCCATTCTGTGAGCTAGGGGTTTCGATTCCCGGCAGCGGTTTACAGCCGAATCCCGATTCATTCTAGGGTGTCATTTTGAAGAGCACTTCGAGTTAAGCATGCTCGTAAAATATCGATATTTTTCAAGGGAAATTTTGAAAGTATTGAATGATGTTTTTATCTATTTATCACAATGAATATTGGAAAAATATTTATATCGAACAATTTCGGGAGTATTAAGAAGATTATCTCAAGATATGAGGCAGCATATTTAGCTGTCCTTCCCTTGACGCGGTGGAAAGGGCTTTACGCGCTCCAAGCACCCTTACAGCTGGACTGGTGGGAGCAATAGGGGCAGATAGGTCGAAGGGTAGGAGCCCAGATGAAAAGTTGTTCACGTGATAGTTTCACGTTAAAATAAACATTGTGTCTTTCGTACCATTTTAAGCAGAAATGTTTTGTGATTAATTGTTTTCCTGACCCGGTCATCACCACTACTAATTACCTTTTTTTTGCATGATATTTTCACTTCAATATATAGAAATTGAATATAAATGTTTTATATCATCCTATTCAATATTTCTTTCCGATATGGGCTGCACTACCACGAGTGCAGTTCTCCGTCCGTCGGATGGGACGTTAAACTGTGGTCCCCGTGGTGCTCCCGATGGTGCAAATTAAGTCAACTGTCTTATGAATAACTATCACTTAAGTAATGATACATCCGTTTTCACCGCTCTTTCTTCTCGTCTGTTTTCACGGTTCATCAGCTAATCTACAGTTGCTTGTCCCATGGCTATTGTTTGAAGTGGTTCCGCCGTTAAATGGCGTAGAATCTCAAAATAAAATGACCTTATTCTATTCACATTCTGACTACTTACAGAATAACTTTTCCGAAGTGTGATTTGAACAACGAAATCACAACTTCCTGCGTTATTTTTTCGTCAATTAAAATTTAATGGTGGCTCGACTGGGCACAACATGGGGGAAATAGTATTTTTGCATCTAATATTTTTTCTGTAGTTGCAAAAAACTGTTCACGAGAACTTCACTCCACTTTTTTCGTGAACACGTGATGGCACTTATTTTATGAGCGAGGAAGGCTCACATCTGCTTTTCACGGCGCAAACATCACGAGTTTAGGTCAATTGATATATACATATACACCTTCAAACTTTTGCCGACGTTTCGGACCTTTATTGATCCATCTTTAGGGCTATAAAAAAATGATACATAATGTTGAAAATGTTTTATAATTCTCTTTTTATTACATAATGGTTAATTTACAGTCATTAAATATAAAAATACATAGACATATTCAAGATTGTTACCTTTAAAGTTTGGTGCTGTTTTTATTTACAATTTTAATTTGGTTGCTTGGATCCATTTCTTTGTTGAAAAGTCATATGTCATTTATTAAGTTATGATAAATTTTGCTTAGATAAGTAATGTCTGTTCTTTTATTGCAACTTTTTTATTTCTGGATATGTATGGTACATTTCTTTGAATAATCTTTTTGATAAATTTTGTTCCGAGTCTAAAATTTTGGCTTCTTTGAAATTAAATGAGTGGGGCATTTCCACGAAAATGTCAACTTTTTTTCTCAAATTAAAATTTAGGCTGGAAATATTTTATCTTGATAATTCAACAGTTAAATGATTGAATTTTATGAAATTATTAATTAATTTGTTCAAACAAATTAGTTACTCATTTGGTGATTGTTGAATTTAAGATGGCTGCCAGAGATTTGTTATGAAATATTTCATCATAGATTACAGAGTAATATATGTCAACAAACAAGGTAAGCAGTGATTGTATTGCATTATGTGTAGTATAGCTTTGGCAGCGTTTTGAAACACACATCCACTTTTATATGCAGTGCATAGAGATTTTAAAATACATACGTAAGTGCACATGCAAAAATGGTAATTCCGTCACAAAAACTCAATTTTCTTTTTATTTTATCACTTGACTATTTGTAATTGCATGATTTGCTAATGCACAAAGTTTAACATAATCAAAGTTTCAAGTTAAGTTTTTACAAAGTTGAACTTAATATCTATGTAATCAAAAAAGAATTGTAAAACATTTTCAACATCATGTATCATTTATTTATAGCCCTGAAGATGGATCAATAAAGGTCCGAAACGTCGGCAAAAGTTTGAAGGTGTATATACATATATATCAATTTACCTAAACTCGTGATGTTTGCGCCGTGTATTGGAAGAGGTCGAAAATAAATACAATTTGAATCTGATTTTCATAAATATTTCAACAGGAGTTTAAAAAAAAAACTACGCTCTTACTTCAAATGGTTTGCTGAAATTCAGTTTTTTGGGTCTTCCAAAATTTTTCAAAAATCCTAGATGAGCCCTTTTCGAAATTAGTGATTGAATTCCATGGGAACAAAAGAAAGCAGCCATACCGTAACTCTTTTTTAAGAATGTGAACACATTTTTATAACCTTTCAGATCGGGAGGTAATTGGTAATACAATTTGGGGGCAATTTATACAAAACCTCTTTTAAGGTGGTTCCACCGTAAAATGACTTAAATGTCATTTTATTCATATTCTGTCAACTTGTAGAAAACTTTGTCCTCTATCTGATAAGAACAACAAAATAATACCTTTCCACGCTATTTTATTCTATAATTGAACTTGAAATTACATGGTGTTCAATGGGGGAATGAGAGAAACACGGGGAAATAGAGTATTTTCCATAAAATGCAAATGCCATTTTCGTGGAAAACTGTCTCTAAGGAGGAAATAATCCAGAGAAATTGAATAAAAATAAAATATAGGCATCTTACCAGCTTATTTTTTTATAGTTATTGGGGAATTCATGCCGTAATTGAAGTCAAAATGCGGTAATTCGTAGGAAATGGTGCTGCTGTCGGCTCCTATGGCTGGAAAAAAGTGCTCATTTAAAATACATTCGTGGAATAATCTGCATATATTTTGTATCTTACTTTTGGGTTTCTATAGGTAACGCATTGCATCAGCGAAAGCGGGATTTTTTGGATAAAATATATAAAAAATGTGGAATTAAGTATTTGTTAAGAACCTCCTTAAATACATGCATGATGTATCTATATTGACACCAAACTCAAGATTAAAGTTTTATATAGCTGTGGAAAATTTCTCACGCTTTGTGCATTCGTCGTTTGTTATTATGGTTATTATTGTGATGACTTCTTTGTCATTGGATCACCCTCTTCAGCAACTAGCGTCACGACGAACTTTCCTAATGAAATGTTTGTATGCAGCTACTTGTGTTTTAGTTGATACATCTAAACTAGTCATTCCATTTTCTTTGTCCCAATATATAACAATTTAGGCCAAATTGGGCCGTTTTCCTATAAATTCATTTATCTTACTTTACGCGTTTGCTGTTTTCAATTCTCTGTTCGACTCTTCCTTCAACAACTACCGACTGCCACCATGAACTTCCCTTCTGCGATATTACTCTCCAGCAGGTCATATTTAAATTGATCTTTCTAAATTAGCCACGGCACCTTTTTCCTCCCGAAGATTTCAACATCTTCACCATAAAGCCATTCTACTGTTTATCTATAAAACATTTTCACGCATCCCTTACACCCAGGGCCAGCCCAAGGCGTGGGCAACGTTGGCAATTGCATTTAGGCGACCGGACGCTGGGGCGGACAGTCTGATCCTTATTAATGAATGTGAAAATGAGATATAAAGTATGAAAATTGGTTACTTACTTCCAGTAGTTATTTCTATTTCAAATTACCTGTACATCGTAAGGTATGTACATCGTAAGAGTGACTGACTGAGAGTAGAAATTGAAAGGAAATGTTGTTAAAATTGCACTGACATTTTCGTTGGAAGCAAGTGCTTTGTAATTAGTAAAATCTTCTCGGGTTTGCCACCGGGTAAGGCTTTTAAAGGCCAACGTTTCGACGAGTGACTCCCTCATCGTCACCAGGGCTGAGACTGATTGCCGAGTTGGTCATTGAATTAAAGTTTTATATCGAAATAAGTTTGGAGGAGAAGAAGTTAAATCGAGACTCTGGGCAGTACATCAGCCAAATATGGAGACCGCTACTCAATAAAACTAAACGGTCGCGGTTACGATTCAAATTCAAACCGCCTTGAACGAGTCGGTCAACAATGGGTTTTCAACCGCCCTCGGCCAGCTATAAAAACCCCAGCATGGCAAACCCGAGAAGATTTTACTAATATTATTCGCCGGGAAAGCCTCAGATCTTTTATCAAGTGCTATGTAAATTATCCCCATCAACACTTTTACTCGCAAAACCCATAGCTTGGAGACAAGTTATAGATTAAAAATTGAGTTCCTCAGAGAATGGAAACTACAATGCTAAGAGGATCGCTCCGAAACCATAGAGTAACCCCCAAATTAACGCGTGGTTTCAGAATTCACGATCGGCAAATGAATTCTTTGTTTGGGGCTGCCAAATTCAATTTTGCGCACACTTGTAAAATAGCTTTAGCTTTGCACTGCTTACACCTTTTCTGATGTTTATTCCTTAGCCCGAAAACATCTCTCCCGCCACCATGAACTGCAGAGTGATCTTCTACTTCGCCGTCGTCCTCGTCGCACTGGCTCTGCTCTCCACTAGCGCCGGCGCCTCCTCCTACAGGAAGCCCCCGTTCAACGGAAGCATCTTCGGGAAGCGAGGCACAGCCACATCCGCCGGTGAGTATTTACTATGCCTCATCATTCGCCACATCGTAGCCAGAGCGTAATATCACGAAAGTATGACATAGAGATCGTACAACTCCATTCCCAGAATGGCAGGGATGGATTGTTTACAAGAGCACAGCGTTGCCAACTCGCACTGTGTTTACCAGCCCCGCTAAGTTCAGTGCGCTTTCATTGTTTTTTTTTGTTTAATTTTTTTAAGCCGTTCAATAGGTGGCATTAGTGAGAACCCTGAGATATCTCGATTCGTTATCGAAGATGCAAAATATATCGACCCTGCTCTGAGGCACATTGTCACTTTGTTTACGAATGGCGGCTGGTGTGGATTTCCGATTGTTGGTATAGAAAATGATTGATTGCTCGACAACAATGAGTAAAAGATCTTGCTTTGTTCCTGAATGCTCCCAATGGATATTCCGCAACCGTGAGAAAGAACAGAATTTTTGGTGTGAAGAACAGAAGCTTGTTTAAGTCTAATGTAAGTATGTACTCTCTTGTATTCTTCACGTAACCGTATAGCAAGGCATGGTCGATGCTGGTGATTACCTACCTAGGTATCCATTTGCAGACCTCTTATTATTTTGACAGATTTTGGTTTTTCTTCTCTATGTGATGTATATATTTCTTTGATGTGATCATTGAAATCTAGTATTACCGATTTAAAGTACTCGTGAATTGCGCTCAGTAACCATACCGACGGTAATGATTTTGTTTTGCAATCGTGATCGTTCTAAAATTATCATTTGATGAATAAAACCATTAGTTTCTTCCTAACTAGCCGAAAAAAGCAAAAATACATATCGTAATAAATACGTGTGATGCATAGGAATCATATGATTCAAGTGACTCACTAATGACAGTGGCACCGCGGTTGGCAGCTTCAAAAACAAAAGGTATCACGCCGAAGTTGGGAGTCTGTTTATCCTTAAATTCTAGTATCCACGCTGTTTACCAAGCGATCTCAAATCGATGTAGCAAGTTCAGATCGTTTCGGTAAAACCAAGCGACCCGGCCTCTAGGCATTCAATCGAGTCGAGGTCCCATTTTTCGTAACTTAGCAGAAAAAAAACAAACACAGTTTAGCCTTTTGCCAGTTTTGAAATGTCAAAAAAAAAAAAATGGTAAATTACTTTCCATTTCTGATGCACAAAGGGTAAGAAAAAGACTTTGCTGTTCCACAAAATAAAATATATTTGCGACCGGTTTCGATACGGCGTATCATCATCTGGCAATTTCACATATTAGTACATAGAATTTATACCCTTGAAGAAGTTAGAGGGGCGGTGGAGTGGAGGTGGGGTGGGAGGGGTGGAGGGGTGGGAGGGGTTTTTTGGAGAGGGTAGTGGGCAGAGGGTGGGAAGAGGGGAAGGTCGGTTTGGGAAGTACGTCGCTGATGGGTCACTGCACGGGGTAGCCGAGGGTTGGTGTGGGATGACGAAAAAAGGGCGGAGGGGGAGTTAAGGAGTGGTGAGTGGTATCCGTTATGGTTTCGCGGAAAAAACATTGAAAGGTGGTGAATGGTGAGACTACAATTGCTCATTAACTAATGTGATGTTGGGTGAGATTTGGAGAGATGAGGCCGGGGGGAAAAGGGGGGGAAAAGCGGTTTTTGGAGAGGGTATTGGGCAGAGGGTGGGAAGAAGGGAAGGTCGGTTTGGGAAGTACGTCGCTGATGGGTCACTGCACGGGGTAGCCGAGGGTTGGTGTGGGATGACGAAAATAGGGGGAGGGGGGGGGTGTTAAGGAGTGGTGAGTGGTGTCCGTAATGGTTTCGCGGAAAAAACATTGAACAGTGGTGAATGGTGAGAATACAATAGCTCATTAACTAATGTGATGTTGGGCAAGGTTTGGCCCACTAAAATTTCCAACTGCTCGAGTGCGTCAAGCCATGGGCCGTTGTTTTCTTTATGTAGGATTATCGGTTCGAAATCGCTTGTGTGGTCGGAATCCAAGAGATGTTTGGCAAAGTGTGAGGTTTGGTTGTTGTTAATAAAACATGAACGATGTTCCTTGGTCCGGATGTTGAAATTCCGTCCAGTTTTTCCTATGTAACAGGAATTGCAGTCATTACATAGGAGTTTATAAACTCCGCTGTGTTCTCCGGCACTAATTTTGTCTTTGGTACTCCCTAACAGTTTGCCTAGTGTATTTTTATTGTAGAAGGCAGCTTTCACTTGGTTTTTCGGTAATAATTTTTCGGTTTTGTTAGATATACGGCCGAGATAGGGGATTCTACGCCATTTCCTGTCATCATCTTTCCCCCTTTCCGTGTAAATAAGATTGAGTGCGAGTCGTTTTTGTTTTTGGTGGTACAGTTTGTCAATGAGTACCCATTGTTGGATGCAATTAGTTTGATTGTGTTTAGCTCCTTCATCCTGTTATAATTCCTGTTACGCCACCCACCATCGCATTTACTTTCCATTTCACTTAAAAAATGTCCTCAATGTGTTGGTGCTACCTATTTCGTTCCCTAGGGTCCATCACCGAGGCTTGGGACCCTAAGTAGCTGCATAGCTGGCCTAGGTAGAAGTTCGCTGCTGGACATTTGAGACGTGGGTCTCACTATTGCTCGATTGGCTCAAATCTTCAGTAGTCCTACTTCACAGTCCACAAAATTGCCAAAATTTTGTGGCATTTTTTATGTACCCCCCTTTTTTAAATTCCTCTCTTTGGATATGTTTCCCCTCTGCGGAATGTTTAACCTCCGGACTTAGCCGAAGGACTTGTGCACCAACGACGACCAAAATGTTTACGACTCCAAAATGCAGCAACTCCTGCCAACAACTTCTACCACGCCTTCCGCCACGCCTTTCGCCGCGCCTTTCCCTCGCCAGGTCCTCCATCGTTTAAGTACGTTCGGTGGTTTCACTCTTAACTCAAGGGAATTCGACGAAACTTGCTGGAAGCATTAACTATGTTTTCCTAAAGCAACCTGAATTTTTTCAAAATTATCTACCGCAGATTTCTTAGGATATTTTATGTGGAAGTGTGGACATGAAATTACGCATGGGTTCTTATGGGAACGCGAGGTGCGACTAGCTTTATTCATCGAAAAGAACGCTTTCTAGTTAAGAATAAGAAAAACAAAAATAATTTAAATCATCAATATGTGAATCATGTATGAAAATCGCTTGATATAATTTATTTTTATTATTTTGGTTTTTCTTATTCTTAACTAGAAAAAGGTTCTTTTTGAATTGAATTAAGCTACTCGTACCTTGTGTTCCCATAAAAACCCATGCAATTATTTGTCCACTTCTCGATCAAATATCTTAATTAATCTGCGGTAAATAATTCTGAAAGAAATCAGGTAGATTTAGAACAACATAAGTAATGCTTCCAGCAAGTTTCGTCGAATTCTCTTAAGTTGAGTGAAACCAACGAACCTCCTTAATATAGCCCCTGAAGTGAGGAAGGATTCCATAAATTCGGTCGTTCTGACTAAGGCACAAAGGCTGTGATCCTGTATTCTGCGACCGGAGTCAGAAAACAGTTCCTGTTGGTCCAAATGAAAAGTTCCACCCCACCTATTTCCCATTCCATTATTTCCTCCCCCCCAAGGCTACCAATCGCCTATATCCTAAGTTAACCCATTCCTCCTTGTCCTTGCCGACAGACACCCCCCCCCCCTCCTCAGTTGATTCATTCCTGAGAACTCCTGTGTGAACCTGCTACATTTCAGTCAATGTCACTTAAAAAGAAGCTCAGCCTCTCGTACTTGTATAACTTATTCATTTTCTGAGTGGAAGCTCGCATAACGGTCGCCTGGCACTCGACCTGTCGGTAATTTGTCTGTAATTTGGTTGGTTGTTGTGAAATACATTTCCAATTCAGTTATTGATTGACAATACTGTGTTGCGTCCAAATTCCTTATTTGTCTCACAACAAGCTTGGAAAGAGTTTGTTTTGTACGGGTGTCATCGGCGAGAAAACTAATTCCCTTCTCCCGTTATCGCTTCACCTTTCGATTGTGATTTCCACGACGTATAAGTAAATGTTGCCGCTAACAGTGAATATTTGTCTTTTTATTGTGTGGACAGATGCTGAATCCCGAATTGTGGCGTTTTCTTCCCTCTGCGAAATCGCCGTGGAAGCCTGCTCCGCGTGGGCAACAGCCGCTCAAGACTCCAAGTAGACACCGCCACAACGCCATGGCGCCATTGGCAAGACTCGACCCACTTCGACCTACTCCCAATGATTTAAAACCCTCTCATCTAACCAATGGACCAGATTTTTAAAAAATGACACCCACTGCAACAGCTGCCGACCTTGAGATCCTCCACTAATTTCAACGCAAGCGTGTGGCATATTATTTTTTTTACTTCCGACTAGAAATTTACAGTGACTCTTTTTCATCTAAACCTTCATCCCATGTATCCGAACATGCCTAGAGTCAGATTGATTGTTCATGGATTAGGAACAAATGTTTTGTATCTAAAGGGTTCTTAGCCTGTACTTTAAATGACTTAATAAAGGTCCATGCAGCTCACTGAGTCTTCCACTTTTTTAAACAATCTATCCACCACCAAAACCCTGTGTCATCATCAACAGAGTAATCTACCGGTTGGAGGTAGGTTACGATGAAAGTCAGAGAATATCCAACAGACTCTTACACGTGCCGTGACCTATCTACCTCTAGTATTTCTTTCTTCATCTCAGCATAAGTCCTACCTTTCTTAATCCCGTCTATAAAGCGTATTCTCTTTCTTCCCCTTCCCCACTTGCCCAACATCCTTCCCTCTATCACGGCCTTCAGCAAACCATCGTCCCTCTTTACCCCTTCCAGCCACATACCCTGTCTTCCCCTAATCTCATCCACAAGTTTCCTCTCCTCACCCACAATGTCAAGCACTTCCTCATTTTTCTTCCTTTCCGTCCACCGCACCTTCTCCATCCTCCTCCACACCCACATCTCGAACGCCTGCAGCCTATTTTCGTCTTCCTTTCACAAGGTCCACGTTTATGCCCCATACAACGCCACACTCCACATCAAGCTCTTCACCAGTCTCTTTGTTACATCCTCACTTAAGGTCCCCGTCATCAGCTCCCTTCTATTATCGAACACTTCCTTCGCTAACGCTATTATCCTCCTAATGTCTTTGCTACTATGCCCTGTTTCTTCTAGCGTACTACCCAAGTAAATAAATTGTTCTACTTGCTCCGTGACTTCTCACTCTTATGACCAGTCCCGCTTTCTTTGTCTTAGAGAAGCTCATTACTTTTTTTTTCTTATGATTAATCGTAATCCCTTATTTCTCGAACTGCTTTTCCAATGCATCTAATAAAGTTTGCAATCCTTTCAATGACCGGATGACCAACGCCTGGTCGTCTGCGAATCTAACCGACTTTATCCACTGGCCTCCTACTTTCATTCCCACATCTAGCTCATCTCATGCCTCTCTTACCATTTCCTCTGCATATATGTTAAAAAGTAAATGCGACAATGCGGCACCCTTGCCGTACCCCGCGACCTATAACTGCCCACCCTGATTCACCGTCAGCTACCCTCTCCTGAGTCCTCTGCCCCATATATGTATAAGTTTCGGATGAGTCTCCTATCACGCCAATCTATTCCTATTTTCCCCAGTATCTGCATCAGTTTCTCCCAGTTTACTCTGTCCATTACATTTTCAAAATCCACAAAGCAAGCAAATACATCCAGATTATGCTCTATGTTTTTATCTATAAGTGTCCTCATTACCGCATTCGCGTCTCGAGTTGCCCTCTCCTTCCTGAACCCGAATAGGTCATCGCCTAAGTAGTAATTTGCTCTGCTCTCCAACCTTCTATTTAATATTCTAAGCAAAACTTTTGCCACGTCGAAATTAAACTAATTGTTCTATACTCTTCGAATTCAGACGATTTCTTCTTCTTCGGAATAGGTATTAGTACTCTTTTCACGAAATCCTATGGCCATACTCCTCCCAGGTATATCCAGTGAATATGTTCCAATAAGGGTTGTCTCCCCTTACTATCTAGATTCTTCAGTAGCTCAAAACCCTGAGCACAGATATTATTTTTATTCCGACGAGTAACTTCTTGTTAGTGTGACATACGTTCAAATTATTTCGGCCTCAAAAGTTCCTAGATCCTTATTTGTACATAATGAGTAGTCGTTTATGATGGGATATTTTATCCACTATTTTTTATTCCTTCACTGGAAGTTACAGAATTGGAATATTTAGGATGTGGTAACATTTTTGGGAAACAAGTTATGTTTTTATATATTTTAGAGTAATTTTTACTTGCTGAAAATGGGACTGAAAATTCTATCTAATGGTGCAAAATGTTCCCTTTTCAAAGCACGCAAATTTAACTCTCGTTAATGGGGGTTAATGTGAGGAGCAGTAATATAAGATTGAAGAATACATTGCAGGAATCTCAAAGAATTAAGTATTAAGAATTCTCTTATAATTAAAATCTCCCGCTTTTAGCCTCCAGTCAGTCATGTCCACACACTCCGTAATATTTGCTCCACAATCAAATTGCGTGGTGCTTTGCTGATGTGAATAAATACATTCACAAGTCAGCATAAAAGTTAGATATATATTGCGAAACAAATATTAATTCCACAGAATAAGGGGAGAAAACAAGAAATTCAAACTGAATATGCAAAAAAAATATCATTGAATGCTCGCTTTTACCACTCTTTTGTCTTTTTCAAAAACATCGTTTTTATTTTTCAAAATTTAGAATATAATTTAATAAATAGGGCCATTTTTTCCTTTAGGATAGTGAAAGTTAAAAGAAACTTTTCTTACACATAATGAAATTAAGGTTTCTCAGATAAACTAATTTGAAGGTCAATAATGGTAGAAAGGCTACTTTTCTAATAGTTAATGGCAAAATTTTTGTGAATCGAAAATTAAGTCAAAAAAAAAAAAACATCGTTTTTCTTTTTCAAAATTTAGAATATAATTTAATAAATAGGGCCATTTTTTTTCCTTTTGGATAGTGAAAGTTAAAAGAAGCTTTTCTTACACATAATGAAATTAAAGTTTCTCAGATAAACTAATCTGAAGGTCAATAATGGTAGAAAGGCTACTTTTCTAATAGTTAATGGCAAAATTTTTGTGAATCGAAAATTAAGTCAAGTGTGACACTGGTAGTAACAGCAGTACCGTCACTAAATGAATCGAATATTCCGCATTTATTTCGAAACAAAAAAGTAAGGAATACACTAAGTACAAATTCATTTATTGACATGCATCAGTTCCATAAATCTACGCCGGAAACCTTAGCTTACATATCAGTAGGCATGGTATTAGTAGTACCATGGCAGTAGGTACCTTTTAATATCAAAAAAATATTTGATTTCACTACAGAGCAAAATTTTCATATGTTCATTTAAATTTACATTGGTACCACTTACTCAACAACTGGAAATTCAAACTTAGATACTTTCTGGAGTCACTCAAATTGATAACATGTTTTCCAATGAATATCAGCAGTTAATTGAACAACAAATTAATTGAAAGAGTGACATCAAAAAAACCTAAAGAGAAGGAGACTCCTAAACCTCTGGGATATGTTATGCTGCCTTACATTGTGGGTACGACCGATCGCATAGGTAGACTAATGAAAATGTATAAAGAATTCAAAAAAGATATGGTACTTTTTTCACAGATTTTTATTTCAAGTCGACCGGTTTCGTCGCATAGGCGACATCATCAGGTACATACATGAATATGGCAAGTGGCAGAATATATACAATTTTTAAGAGGGTGGGGGGAGAGGAGGGATAGGGTGGGGGGGAGGGGTTTGGAAGAGGCAGTGGTAAGGGGTGGGGGTGTGTGTGTGAGGGAACGTGGATGACTCGATGGGAGGGGGGTGGTGGTGGATGTAGGCTAAGTGGACGCTTGGTCAGGTACGCTGTTCACAGCGGGGGTTGGGGCGTCCCTATCCCTCCTCTCCCCCCACCCTCTTAAAAATTGTATATATTCTGCCACTTGCCATATTCATGTACCTGATGATGTCGCCTATGCGACGAAACCGGTCGACTTTAAATAAAAATCTGTGAAAAAAGTACCATATCTTTTTTGAATTCTTTAGAATGGATTTTCACAAAGTGAAGCCTGAAACCATCGAGTTTATGAAAATGTATAACATAATCACACGATATAACACTATCTCCAGAGTAAGAGATCATCTACGAGGGACTAAAGATCCATTACCACCCACAATGTATGAGGGTGTATACGAACTTCTCTGCAGTTGCGGAAGGTCATATGTGGGGCAGACCAAGAGTGCAGTTGGATGCCGATCAAAAGAACATGAACGTGCAATTCGGAAGAAAGACTGGTATCACTCTGCCGTGGCTGTGCACACTACGTTAGAGGAAGGTCACGCCATTGACATCGAGACGGTAAGAGTACTACACAAAGAAAGCAGTTACTTTCCGCGGCTCATATAGGAGGCGATTAAAATAGAAAAAAGACCAAATAACTTCAATAGAGAGGGTAGTTATAAACTCCCTTATACCTGGAAGAGACTTCTTCGAAATTAAGTTTTTACTTCTCATCAACATCTCATCACTTCTCATCAACTGCTGGAATTATTTATTTGTTTTTTTAAGACCATTGTTGTTCTTAAAAGCCCGACGAAGCCGGCAGCATAGCACGGCGAAACTGTTACCTAATACTAAATAATTAATCGCAGAACCAAAAGTCTGAATACCAATAATATTAGCAGCTATAGCAAAGCAATCCTACAGAGTACTAAATATACCGTATTTCTCTCCCCCCCCCCCATTTTGAACTTGTGAGGTAGCTTAAGCTGTCATTGTCTCACCAAAGTTGCACGGACTTTCTCTCCAGTTCAAAATTTTCAGCTGCCAAATGGTTCCTCCCTCCATGCGGCAGCATAAATTCTCCCCATGCTATTTTAACAGTGTTCTTGGAAAGAATCATGGGCCATTGAAAGTGGAACCCTTAACCTTCCTTGTAAAAGATTAAAACAAGTCTAAACTTAACGTTAAAATGATTCATTACTGCATTAAGATTTAATCAAAATCGCAGTACTTCTCCCACATCAACTACTTTTGTTTCCATTTATGTCCTTCTGGAGTCAAGTCATAGAGATGAAGTCCAAGTTTTAAAGTACCTATATATAGGTTTACCAATGGATAACGTAAATTTCACTGTACCTCTTCAGAGGAAGCATAAAATCGTGTTCTCCGTACCAATGCATGAAGTGCGCTATTGAAAGGCGTTTAGAGCAGGATTGGAATTTTTCCCAGAGTCGAACTGCCAACCGTAAACTTAAAAGTCCAACTATATTACCAAGTATTATTGTATTGCCTATGAGTTCCTAATATTTCATGGCTCTACAGAGCTAAATAAGAATGAAAATCGTGATTCTTTTTACTTATGCATGCAGTGCGATCAAGTACGAGGGTTTGAATCATAGCCGGATTGGGATTTTACGGAGTCGAATCAACAGCCAAAGACATAAAGTCCAACCATGTCACCGAGTTTTATTGTATTGATAAACTATAACTATATTTTCACAGATCTGACTTTCTAAATAAAAAAGAAAATCATGGTCCTTTGAACATAAGCATGCGGCGCGCTCTGGTACGAGGTACATAGCTAGATTGACAATTTTTCCTGAGTCAAACCGAGGACCGTAGACTAAAATTTCAACCATATCATCATTTGCCATTGTATTTTCTATGAATGTGTACAATTTCATAGCTCTGCATTGCTAAATAAGGAAGTAAATAGTGGTTCTTTGCGTCTATGCACGCGATGCGCTCAAGTACGAAGTTTGGAGCCATAGCTGGATTGACAATTTTTCCGGAGTCAAACCGAAGACTGTAGACTTCAAATCCAACCATTTTATCCATTACCATGGTATTGTCTATGAACATCTACAATTCCATAGCTCTACCTCGCTAAATAAGGAAGTAAATAGTGGTTATTTGCGTCTATGCACGCGATGCGCTCAAGTACGAAGTTTGGAGCCATAGCTGGATTGACAATTTTTCCGGAGTCGAACCGAAGACTGTAGACTTCAAATCCAACCATTTTATCCATTACCATGGTATTGTCTATGAACATCTACAATTCCATAGCTCTACATCGCTAAATAAGGAAGTAAATAGTGGTTCTTTGCGTCTATGCACGCGATGCGCTCAAGTACGAAGTTTGGAGCCATAGCTGGATTGACAATTTTTCCGGAGTCGAACCGAGGACCGTAGACTAAAAGTCCAACCATTTCCTCAATCACCATTGTATTTTCTATGAATTTGTAAAATATCATAGCTGTACATTGCTAAATAAGAAAGTAAATAGTGGTTCTTTGTGTCTATGCACGCGATGCGCTCAAGTACGAAGTTTTGAGACAGAGCCGGACCTGTCTACGGACCTTGGTTCGTATTTGCTTCCGTGTGCTCTGATTGGTCGCCGCTGGATGTCACGTACGTGTTCACGGAAGGAAAATGGGACATTCACGATAGATGTAAAAATGAATAGGGATCCCTATCATTGCCGTTATCCCTGAAAACGATGGCTTCATAGATTCATTACTTGATCTATCGTTGCCGATATACCTGAAAAATAATCGTGTGACCCGGTCGAACAACACCCATGGTTGCGTCCAACATCCATGGGTGTACCCCCATCATGTATGTGCATACACCCATCCCAATGGGTGCACACCCCACCCTCATGGGTGCACACCCATTAACCCTTTGCAAATGCATAAGTGTGCACCCATAGATGAGTGCACACCCCACCCTCATAGGTGCACGCCCCACACTCATAGGTGCACACCCCACCCTCATTGGTGCACACCCCACGCTCATGGGTGCACACCCCACCCTAATTGGTGCACACCCCTCCCTCACTGGTGCACACCCCACGCTCATATGTGCACACTCCAAGCTCATGGGTGCACACCCCACCCTAATTGGTGCACACCCCACCCTCACATAGGTGCATAACCATTAATTCTAGCTGATGTACACCAATGAGGGTAAGATGAAACAGAAAGCAATGACATTTTTTGTATGATTATTTCCAGTTTAATAAAGAAAGTAAAAGTTAAATGGATGCAAATTTTACTAGATATTTTTAGAATTAGAAAATGAAAGTGAAGCAGTGTGATGCCACAATCTACATTGATTTTAGTCTTATGCCTAAATGCATCTTTGGGGTGGGTGACAATGCTAGGTGCACTCCTGGGTGCACATCGATAGGAATATGCTCATTGACACCCATAGTTGTACACCCATGGTAGTTTTTGGTCAACACCCATGGGTGTGTACCCACGGGTGTGCACCCATGGGTGTTGACCAAAAACCACCATGGGTGTACACCTATGGGTGTTGTTCGACCAGGGTGAATCATGCTTTAGTCGCTTGAGCTCGAATATAGTCCCGTCCCCCCCACTACTTTTCCCATGGAGATTTTGAGCCAAAAAGGGGGGACTATATTCGAAGATGTACGGTAATAGTTGAAATGAAAAGACAAATGAAATATCTATACATATGCACGGATACGCATCCACAGGATGCTGTCTTTTTCAACACATGATCCATGTATCGAAGATCAAATTCTATTTTTGCCTTTACTTATTTCCTTACCTAATTCATCGAATTTTATGGACAATGATAACTCGCTCAAATGACCTTAAGTACTGAAGGTGGATATGGTTCATAAGATGGAGTAGAATGCTTTTCGCTGCCGTCAATCATATCCAGTGGATTGGCCACGGCTACCCGCCAGAGGCGAGTAATTTAACGTAGTGGACGAGTATAACACAACCCATCGCCTGGATGATAAAAAAACCCACGCAGACTGGATTCGCATGTCCAACAACTTCACAACCGGGAAATAAACACTCCGAAACGAAAGACAGCACCTTCCAACACCTTCGCTCGTCGAAAAGGGTGGACTTCCCTGTGAGACCTGCAGAGGACTTTGAAAGGAAAGGGAGAGGGGGGGACAGCGACTACATTCCTATACTATTAAACGAGCAAATTTTGTAGTACACAATGTGTGTATTAATGTACGTATATTTTTTGTTATGTATTTTGTTTTGAGGACGGCTTTAACGATTTTCATGAAAATTACAGATTTACTATTTCATTCAGGGTACGAAAAAGCGATTTACCTAGGTCTTGACTCTGGGAAAACTTTTTTACAAGATATTGGACAAAATAAATTTGTATTTTTGACATTTTTGTTATACCGTCGCTATATGGATTCAAATAAATTCACAAGCTTTTTAATCAGACTTAATTATTTATCGCCCTTTTCAAGGTAATCATCGAATGCCACCACCATTGTTGCATGAGAGGTTTTAAATTACACATTTGTTTACTTGTTATCCAGAGAAGAGAGTGGTTAGCGGACATGCAACTACATGATTTTCAATTACATTCGAAACACCAATTTTCTCAGCACATTTGATTTCTTCATGAACTCGCCTGATTAATAATTGCAATTCGATAGAAGATCAGACCCCAGATAGGAATAACGAAGTGAAAGTGACGAAGAAACCAATGTGTTCGCCATGGAATCTTGAAAGAAATTGACTCTTGCTTCTAAGGCTGCTGCTCCTGCCCATTCATTGGTTCCGCTCCTCCAATTCATCACTGTCTTTTCACTTTCCACTGCTGCAAAGATTGGTGATGTCTGCAGTCAAAGATGAAGAAAAAAACTAAAAGCTAAAGGAAAAGATGAGGATTCTTGTTTGCTACCACTGTTTGTAGGAGGAAAGTAAGAAAGGCATTCTCCTTTTCTTGAGTATACGAGTAGCATGTAGTTGATCTCTATCATCTGGGTCCACCTTTTCCTGCAGACTGAGCGAAGCTGTCATTGTTGAGCTCTAGTGGAGATAAAATCTTAAGAATCAATTCACTTGGAACTCAGATTTCATTATTTTAACCTTAAAAATTAGTTTATTTTCCATGCAGTGTCGTTTGCAACATGTAGCTATTTAGCATTGTTAGCTTCATGAATCCCATTTTACATCTTTCCTTCAATGATCTTAATATTTGTAAATTTCCTTCTCTCTTAGTAAATATTTGTATTTCCATAGTCAACTACTACAAGAGTACCCATGCCAATGGTGGATCTTCATGGAGGTCAAACGCAGGCAACTTATTGGAGTGTGCTTCAAATAGTTCTGAAACATCACTAATAACTCCTCTTTCTCATCTAACTTCTCTTTTGTAATCCTCTTCGCCGGATGTTAGAATATCTGATTGAACATTAAATCACACTAAAGTGTTATTATTTCATTTGATGATACCATCTTAAACCGCAAGCATACATATCATCTCTCTTCACCGACCTATTGCTTCTCCTCCAGTGCTATCAACTGTCATGCTGTCAACACTACAGGTGCAATAGCCAATGCTATGTATGGTGCAAAAGGTGATGATAAATTCAATCAAGACATTGACATTTACATAGTAACTGCCTCATCATGCAATAATGCTGAAAGTTGGTCTAAGGATGCTCTAGACATCTAAGAGGCTGATTTTGACAGTTGAATATACTATGCATTGATAAATTTATTGTAAGTTTACCTTTCTTTTTTCCTATTTTTGTCAATCTTTGCTTCACTATTCATCCTTCCACCTTTAGTGATTCATTTTTTTATCACGAAAAAAGATCAAACAATTTTATTTGTCTTGACTTATACTCAAGTAACAGATTTTAGTTAATACTTAATTGTGGTTGAAAAGAAAAATTTTACTTATACTTGAAGATATACTTTAAATTTGACCCTTGTGAATCTGTGAGAAAATACAATTTTTCTGTGAAAATGAGTTGTGTACATACATTCCCTTTGAGTGAAGAATGAAACAGTGGAGTTGATTTTATTAGGGTTATATTCTTGACCTAACACAGTCTTCTTCTCATTATAGGAAAGTTAGTAGCCTCTGAGGCTTGAGGTGTCTCCATCTCTGTTGCCTTCACTTACTTCTATCGCTCTATTTTGCTCCCGGTGACGTTCTGGACTAAATGCACTTCCAAATCCAAAAGTGAACCCCTAGCTTTACATCTGTGCTCTTTGTAACATCATCACATGTCTTCACAAGTTGCACCCAATTGAGACACTGCCCACGATTGTGTTCTTCTTTCTCTTAAATGATAGAAAATACCTTAAGACTTTGGTAGATATTATCTCAGAATTTCAGTGCTCCAGTTTATCAGTACATATTTCTAATTATTCAGCAAGCCTGTCTGGCCACAGAGAGATTTCAAATCAAGTCATTCTCTTCAAAGGGGTGTATTGAACTTCCTTTCCAGGTGATGTGGTCCCAAGTTTGTAATTACCAGACTGCAAGTATTGGGTGTGTATTTGTTTATAACACTGATATTGAAATTAGACATCATTTGGTGGCAATATAATATTTGTTTAGGTGGAAATAATAATACTAATAAAGTTTAAAAAAATACATATATGTACCTACATAAAGCATCAAACACTCGCCTCTCGTTTTTTACGTGTAACATTAAAAAAATATATTTATATTTCTTGGTAAAGGTTTTGTGAGGTTCTTCTGGTAATTCATTCCATTCCAGGACCCCACGATTTAAGAAGGAGTATTTGGCAGCATTCGTTTTTTGCCTCCTTATTTGAGTTTCAGCAGGAGGTCATTTTTCCCCAAAAAATTTGGTGGTTCCAGCCTCTTCTCCAATTCCAACCAGGCTGGATGTTTTGAATAGCATTAAAACAATGTTGTTTAAACAGTGTTGCTGTAAAATAAATGATTCTTGCCTCAAGATTCTTTTTTAACATGAAATGATAAATTTGTTTATGATGTTGCCACGCTCCACATCAACTTGAAGCCTCAATTGAGCCCCAGCTTCTGGCTTTGGGCCTGACTTCAAATTTCTGTTATGTGTGATGATGCAGAGACTGTATAAATACTCTAAACTGAGACCCTATCATGAATCATAAGTTGCCATTATTGTATATACCTCAGTATATTTTACTTGTTATTATGGCATATTCACTTTATTATAAAAAACTAATCTTCAATTTTGTCCTGGTTTATGAAGTTAGGCAGCTACAAATTAACTTCATAATAAACCAGATAATTCCATGATCTGTAGTTACAAGATAAATTGGTTCAATGTGAATTCAAGAGAGGCAGGAGATTCAACTTGGATGATGATTTTAACAGGATATACACAAAATGTAACTGTGAGCTAAATTCTCATATAATAGGAAGTCCATCCATGAAATGCCCAAATGTTCTGTTGTGGCATCATCATAAACCTGATATTTTTCTAGTGAAAATGAAAGTTAAATCCATAAATGATGGATTCTATACAATATAGTACTTTCCTGGATGCATCGTGAAATGTGGTGAATGGAATTAAAGAATTTTATTTATGCAGAAAGGGCTGTTTGGTGATTTTATGAACTGTTGTTAAAATTGACCTGTAAACAGGTCCGTGTCTAGTGAGAGATGCTTGGAAATAAGTAAGTTTCATTACCAAACAGATGGAGCATGCAGTCTCCCTACACAACTGACAAAATATATGTACATTTTTTTTATATTGTCAATTAAATTAAAATAATTTAAAGCAACATGCTTTTGATGTTGTTTTTTCCCCCTTATTAGCTGCTTAACTAGCGATTTATATGGGTTGGATGTTTGTCTGTTTTTGTGCATCCCACAATTTCCACAAGCTAGTTTCAATTTGCTTCTCACAGCAATACGGTTTTTTCTCACTCTATTTCTACCAGCATCCCATACAGCACGGGGAGAAATATACTCATGTACTCTCGGTCGATATATGGGATAAGGGATAATTCCAAAATTAGTCCTTTTTTACACGTGTTCTTTCAGTGTATATTTTGGTCCAAATTATCTGAGTGGACTTCTGTATTTTATAGAATTTAATTAATGTACAACATGCCGCTTTGCCTTTTTTCACATTTCCATGGGAATAACTGCATATTAAAGATGAGCTATTTGCTATTATTCCGCTACGAAGAGATATCTCTGTTATAACATATGTTATATAGGTATGTATGTAACATATGTTAATTCAATATGCATCTACCAAAGAACTTAGTCTATTCGGTAATCCTGATAATCGTGAAAAATTTATATTTATACACAATGGGTGTATATATTTTTTTACAAAAAACGATGACTTTTCCATGCGATAAATACTTCCTTTTTTGATCATACGTTGCATTTTGGTACAGTTGTAACCCACCAGAAATAAAATCATGTTCCACGATAATATTATCTGCTTTCGTATGATTCTGACAGCCATTTTCGATCACACGTGAACATCTGCATTAATTTCTTGGTACCAAATATTTGTAAATATGTATTTCTCTCCAGGCCAAGCACAAATACGAAATAATTTATATTGGTCTGGCCGTGAATGCGGAGGAAATAACTTCTTGGCATTACCAGCAACTTCTTGGCATTACCAGCATCAATCAAGTGCCTTGGTGGCCGAGTGGGTTAAGGCGTTAGAGAGCTCGGAAGAGTCAGGTTCTAGGGTTCGCGGCTCTCCAGCGGCAATTTTTTTTCTCGGTCAAATATGAATCTAAATCAGCCGCGAATTTTGCTGGCAATGCTGTCTAGCGGTCATAATACTAATAACAGTTTATTTTCCGTTGGTAAACATACATTTGCATGGGAATTTGCATATTAGGCAGGTTGTGGTCGATACACATGTTTACACCAGAAATAGCGGCCAGTAAACCGAATATTGACCATTTTTCAACCGTTCTTAGTCATTGAAAAGCGGTTTTTCGACCAGATAAATCACGTGTTCTACTCGTGATTGCAACTAAATATGCTCCGTGTGTGCTGTATGGGATAATTCACGAAAGTAGTGAATAGGTTATATGTAATAAAAATAATTCAATACTTATTTCAGTAAATGATGACTGGAAAACATACTCAGCCTGCATCATTTAAATCAATAAGATTTATTCACATTCCTGGTGACGACTGTTGCTAAACGATACTCATTTGTTTAGCCCTTTTTGTTTTGCATTGATATGACATCCCATGCATTGGTCCACTGTTCCACACAGGAATGTTGAGCATTTCATTGGTAGATGCAAATTCCAAGAGATTTGCACAGACTTGAATGAAGATTTTGTCATAACACCTTCTTTATTGGGATAACGACCCTGTTCAATATTTCTACCCGAATTCCATAATCACCAGGGAAGATATTTTCAGGCCAGGACAGTCCCTATTTAATGCAGTCGTTATTTAATGCCCCAAGTTCTGCAATAAACCTCCTGGATACTGTTACAAATGTTTACAAAATATAAACATTCATTCTAAAGTGCAAGGTCCTTGATGGTAGGTATGAGGTTGCTATCTAAATTTAACCTCAGCTTATGAGTATGGGTTAAGGCGTGTTTATTTTTTCAACTAACAATTTATTTGGGTCAAAATGGAAATTTGGAGATTTTTCTAGGTACTATACGTGATGCTATGGGTCAAGGTGGTGTGGAGGGGTAGTACCTTTAGTACAAGGTCAACCTGACACTGGCCCCCACACACCGCTAGGGGTTTAGCTGAGAGGTGGTCGACAAGCTACCTTGAGGATGCCATCTCAAGACCGTCCGTGATGCAGTGCTGAGTGAGAGACAACACTGCAGCATGGTGATGAGCCACGCTGCAGAGTTGGACAAACATCTATTGGACAAAATATTTTGAATTTTGCAAGGTAAAAAGTGGTCACCTACTATCTTTCGTATCTCACGAAATAGATCCATACATGCTGCATATGAAATTTAGAAAAAACTTTATATTTGTTTTTGGTGAAAGAATCGTAACTCTATCTCGATTACAAAGGGAGTTATGAATTTTTGAGATGCCAAATATTTTCGACGCGCCATAATGCCACCGCTCGTTCTGTCCTTCCAGCTAACCTATCGCGCCGAAGGGAGATTCTCGGTCGGAGAATGAGCTTGATACTTTAATTACTCTTGCTTCTTTGCTATCAAAGATATCATTTATTTAATGACATTTAGTTAAGTCAGTAGTAATATATTTGATTAGAATATACTAGTTTCAAGAACTTGACTGATGAAAATACATTACTCTGTTAAATACATTACACTGAACCATTCAGGAAAAATATTTGACAGCCGAGAAAGAAGTGGTAAACGTCTTACGTGTCTTTCGGCAGAAAATGCAAATGAATTCATAAGAGGGATATTCTTATCTAGTGCATGGCCTTTGACTGAGTGTATATTGGTTATTTCTAGAAGTTTCGTTAAGAAGGAGCCATATAACATCTGCATGAGAAGTGACCCCTCGGTATAAGGGACCAGGGAAAGAATGGGCTAAGGTAAAAGATCTTAGGTTTTCCCGGCGAATAATATTAGTAAAATCTTCTTGGGTTTGCCACCGGGTAAGGCTTTTAAAAGGAATTAAAGGCTTTTTGAAGGCTTTTCTTTTTGCATCCAAACGTTGGCCTTTAAAAGCTTTACCCGGTGGCAAACCCGAGAAGATTTTACTAATGGGCTAAGGTGTTTAGTTTCTCGTCAGATTTATATGCGTGAACAAGTGGTGTGTCGTGTGCAGAATAGTTCAACAGCGCTGTGGAGTATCTTCCAGATCAATTTATTTCCAACAGTGTGCTACCGCCATGTCCGAAACTAAGAGGAAGAGGAAAGGGGAGAAGTTGAGAAGCCGTGAAAGAGGAATGGTGTTTAATGTGTTCAAATATTTCAACAAATCGCTCAATGTCGCTGAAGCCTGCAAAGATACTTCGAAAGACACCGGGTGCTCACAGTCTACTATCTACAGTGTAAGAAAGGAAGCATCCCGCAGTGCATTGGTTACTCAATCAAAAACGAAAAAAATAAACAACCGTATAAGAATGCGAGATCAGTGATGTAATGTGATTTCGTAAGATTGGGACTTCGCAGGAAAGTTCATGAATCGTTCATGAAAAATTTTCCTCCAACTCTAAAAACAATTCTAAACCCCATAGATATATAAAAGGATCTTCCAAATTTCAAGAAGAACATGTAATACAGTCTTCTTGTTGACATAGGCTTCGTGTACAAACTCAGGGGCAGACGAATCATGCTTATTGAAAAAGACGATATTATTCGTCGGCTTCATTATTATTTTAAGACTGTTGAAAAAATATATGAGAGTATACCGTGAGTGAAGGGAGATTGTGTACACAGACGAGACGTGGATCAATGTTGGACAGATGATAAACATGGCTTGGTGCGATAAAGAAATAAAAACACGAAATAAATACGTTTGATGCTTAGTCACTGAATCAAAATAATAAATAAGTTTGTTGGTAAATCACTGAATTGAAAGACATTTACAATTGGTAGTATGTAATTGAGCAAACCCGAAAATGTGGAATGATTGGAATTTCGGAGGTGGGTAGTGGGATATTTTGGCATTTCCATGTTCGTTTAGATTGCTTGGTGTCTTATCCTACTTCCCAGAATTATGGCACCCTCAAATGTTTGGGAGGGAGGTTGGGTCTAGGGTAGCCTACGGGGATTTAAGTTGCTGCTCCAGGTCACCTGCAGCGTCTATTCCCTCATAGTTAAATTAAACTGACGTAGTTGTACTGTCCAATGTACTACAACACGTGTTCCAACGCTTAGGGCATCATCATCAGGTATGATGACATACCTGATGATGACGCCCTAAGCGTTGAAACACGCGTCGTGTATGATTGCACATTAAATATTAATGGCTAGTACAACAACTGCAGTTTAATTTAATTACTGAAATGCTCTTCCAACACGTAACGTCTAACCCATTCCTCCGATCCCCGTCTCAGGCTCTGAAAGATGGGAGGGTTTAGCCTAATGCAAGGTAATTAAAAGGACCCTGGCAATTGGCGTCAGGCCCAGGTACTCATGGGACAATGAACGGGGATGGAGATGGGGCTTAAGATGCTTATGGGGGGCGCAAGCAGAAGGGGAACCTAGAAAGGGGGAGGGAGAGCCGGTGTCCAGTGATCCAGTCTGGATAATCCATGAAGGGTGATTCGGACATAGCGGTAGTGGCAAGGGAAGTTTACGGGGTATGGTATATTTTATCACCACATAAGATTTATGATAATAAGAAAACAGGAAAAACGATTTCCTCCAATGAGAAGTCCGAAATAACTCTACAAAATATGATGAACTAGCGGCAATAAAAGAGAATTATTTTTTATTTCCCATACTCAAGGGCCCCAGAAGAGCTAAACCTTGAAGACTCCCACCGTGACCCCTTCCCACCATTTAGTGCCTTTAGCAAAATGGGAGGAGTTGACACCACTGTCGACCGTTGACATAATTTTTTTTACCCATAAATCTCTCGTGGCATTATCGTAAAGTTTTTCCTTATTCAGGCATGGCAATGCCCCACATTTCCTTAGCATTCTTGAAAAAAATCGATACCTAGCCTTCATATTTACGTAAACATCTGTGCTTTTGAAATCCATGGATTAATAATGCTGTAAATTATCGACACATGAGGTGGAGAAGACTTATAATGAAGCAATAAGAATTAAAAATTTCCATTTCATTATTCAGCTTATATACGTAACTTATATTTTTTTAAATACGAGATTTTGAAAACAAAAATGTTTACTATATATTCTGGTAATTCATGTAACCTTTCCATAGCAAAATTTCATCTCCATATGTCTTATTATGTGCAAAATTAAACACTTCTTTGAAACAAAATAATTTTGGCACAGAGGTATGAGTAGTTGCCTATGTTGCCAGGATGCCGCCCACGGAGATGAAGCTTGGCAACAGCATTCTCCATAAGCCCCATACTGTCAACTAAATATGGAACGCGCTATATAAACCTTTTGTTAAAAAGAGGTACATTTTGTAAATCTAATAATGAAAATGCTGAGTTCAGATGAACTAAAAAATAAAATTTATTGCCTTAGTCTTGAGATGCATGGTGTTCATGTCCTGCATTCTAAACATACATTTGAAAATGATTCATTTCACATAGTATTTTCATAGATTTTTACAAAATATGTACTTATTTTAAGGCCATTTCCTTCATCCGTGTTTGGTCCTCAGCATAAAGGCAGTTTAGGATTAGGCTTCCAGCCAAACAGCAGTCTGCTTTCTGCTAACCCAAAGGAGGTAAAAACCACATAAATAGTTTATGAGCAGCCTGATTGCCTCCTGAATAGGCCTGAAATCCTCAGCAATACACATAATTGAGTTTCAGGTTCTTTTCATTCAGCTTCAAACCTGAATCTCCTCACACACTACCCTACACTTTTATGTACAATAAAGTGAGCATATCAGTAAGGACTCCAGATGATTACCTTAAACCTTCTGATCGAGCTTATTTATCCTATCCTCCAATGACAATATCATATAAGACACAGAAGTACAACATCATTAGTGTAAGAGAAGAACCAGTTCCAGGATTGTAAATAATGACAAGGCCAACTATGTTTAAATCCACAGAGTATTTTATTGGAACAACTAGTTTCAACGCTACGGCGTCATCATCAGGAACAAGCATTTAAGTCATAGCCAGTGGTATACATACTCAGTATTCAGGGTGGAGAGGGGGAGGGATTAGGGGAGGGTGGGGTGGTGGTATGATGGGGGAGGAGTTGGGTGTATTCTGGGATGAGTGGTGTGAGGGTTATGGGTCAGTGGAATGGCAAACAGCGGGGTTCACAGTTCTTCTTTCAAAATTGCCATTCCACTAACCCATAACCCTCACAACACTCTTCCCAGGGCACACCTAACTCCTCCCCCATCATACCACCACCCCACCCTCCCCTAATCCCTCCCCCTCTCCACCCTGAATACTGAGTATATATATACCACTGGCTATGACTTAACTGCTTGTACCTGATGATGACGCCGTAGCGTTGAAACTAGCTGTACCAATAAAATACTCTGTGGATTTAAACATAGTTAGCCTTGTCATTATTTGAAAATGGGCTTCCACAAAGTTACGGCAGAACGAATTGAATCCAGGATTGTAGATTGAGCAGGCATATAGGCGATGTTTTTTCCCTTCCGGGCTTCCGAAAAAAAGTGGGTTCGTCTTACAATCGGAACCAAAATCCATGACTTTTTCCCCATTATGGATTAATCCAAAAAAGTCTTAGAATTAGGTTTACCTTAGATTCATGCAAATGCGGTACAAGTAGATTCTAGTTTAACACGTTCACTGCGGGACCGATTAAAGCCCTACCGCTCACAGTGCGGCATGGCCCACCGGTGGGTCACACTCATTCTTTTGTATGGGCGGCATGGCCCACCAGTGGGCCACAGTCCTTCCGCACTTCTGGCCGCTGCTGAGGGACGGTGGTTAGAGCGGCAACACCCACTTCTAGCCTGTGATAAGAGGAAGGGTGGGGGAAGCGACTCCCAGTCTCTCTCTCCCAGCCCACTCATCCACCGGCTGCAGTGGGACACGCTTTCGGTTAGACCCGGGAGCGGGATGGGGGAAGAGAGGGGCAACAATTCAATGTATGTACTAGAGATTTACTGACAGTCGGAAAACCCGGGAGACTACCACCCGTCTCTGGTTATTGCCCATGCACTTGTTCGCGCCTGTCTGTTAGACATAGATACCCGTCCGAGTGTCACCCATCCCCCAGCCCGCCGCACACGGACTATGAGAGAAGGGAAGAGGGATCCTGTGGAATGAGGTTTCAGTAGTTGGTCTCAGAAAAGTGGTGTATGCAATTTGGAAGACGTTCGCCGAGCAAGGGCACGGTTGCTCATCCACCCACTGAGGGATTGGCTCAAGAACAGTACATGCCCCTTTCCCTAATGCCCTTCCATGGAGGGGGGAGAGGAAAGAGAGTGTCTCTATCTCTCGCTCACAGCCGGGCGAGTACAGTTCGGATTGTTTAGTTTGCGAGCAAGTGACGGACAACCAAGAAGTTGAGGAGAAAAAGGCGTGTGCTTATTATCAGAGCAGTCAGTGAGCTAAATAGTCACTATCCTTACTGTTGCTTCTTGAAGCAATGTCATCCAGCGAAGACGACGTTCCTCTATCGTTGGTATGTATTATGTAGGGACGTAACCAGGGGAGATGTACCTTCGATGAGCAAACAGTGGTTAAACAGGCCTCGGAAACAAGCTGCTCTGCTTCCTCTCATGCGGCCATGTTATATTTTGGATATATTATATAAATATGTACATTTGTTCGTGACCCACCAGTGGGCTCACGGAGAAAAAAGTTTCAGGAGGGTTGGCGTGGCCCACTGGTGGGTCACACTAAGTGGCACATAGAAGTCTATTGTTTGACATGTGACAACACTCTGGGTGAAGTCACTCGAAAAGTTCTCGATTCCTACTCTCACAATACTCTCAACAAGTTACAATAACTCAATGAATTTCACGGCCTCGTCGCTTGTGGGATTTGCATGGCCCACCAGAGGTCCACGCCGCAGTGAATGTTTTAAGTAAATATCTTCCTACTGCATTGATTACATTCTATTGAAATATCTGACAGAAATAATACAAATTATTTAAGCTTCTTGAAGGATATGTTGTCCTTCAATCACCAATGGTCTTTTCAAGTGACAAAGTCATGGAATAAATTATTTTCATTGTTACAATGGAATCAATTTTTCTTGGCTCTTCAGCAGTAACACTAAAATAGTAATTTTAAAAACTGAATTAAGTAATGGGTCTGTAGTGAGCTTATGTTTACAAGATGTATCACATGTTTATCACCACTTTGAATCCACCCTTCAAATTTATAGCTCACCTAAATGTAATTTTTCATTTTAACCACTAGAACTAACACACATTTCTTCTTGGATTATTTAACCAATAGTTTAACAAAAAATACATGTCCTTCAGTTTTCCCACAATATATGTGTTACAATTATAACCATTGATTTTTTTGCATTTTAATGCTATTCTAATCTATTATAATTACTAAATATACTGAGATTCATTTCTTTGAATGAAACTTAGCATTAAGTCAAAATGATAGCACCAGGTTATTGAGTCACTGAAGTAAATACCATATGGAAGAGAGCTGGGAGACATGAGGAGCGTTGGTTAATATTAATCAATCAAAAGCTCGAAGTTGACGACGCCTTGCTTCTCTGGCTGAGTGTTGTTTAAGTTGCGTGCCCATAGCTTGCATTCGATATTGATTATTATACCCACTGGAAAGAAAAAAGGGAAATGCATCATTTTCAAACTGCTGGACTAAAACTTCTGATTCATGGTAAAAAAAAGTACTATGAAATCAATGCAGTGAAACCCAAAATCCTGGTGTTAAGTTTTCCAATTATGTCACAATATATGAATGTATGTTAGAGGAATCATTACTCTCATGGAAATAATAATAATAATAAAGAATTTATTCCTCAACAACAAATAATTACATCAGTGATGACTAGAGACATGCATAATTCGCAAATGCGATAACGCGAATTTTTCCGCGAATTCAGTGGTTTTTAAGCTAAAATGCGAATTTCGTACATTAGCGCGAATTTCAGAATTTCAATCGCGAATTTCAATATTTCCAACGTGAATTTTCTCATGTTGGCGGTCTCTGTCATTAAATTTGAGACTGTAAACATTTAGTTAAGCAGTACATACTTAGAAATGGCCTTTCCGGTACTATTTAATTTAGAAATGTTACTCGGATATAATAATTCAATCAAGTTTTGTGAACTTTAACAAAAGGAGTGAAAAATGCATGCCAACATTTTGCCATATAGGCAGTCCCCGAGTTACGTAAGCCTCAACTTACGTTAATATGTACTTAAGCATGTGGGAACCTTACCCAAAATGACGAAAATATCGGAAGCTACGGGATGCGAAGAGTGGTTGCCTACTTCCAAGGGGCGCGTGTCACTACATCAGTGGACGGTGACGGCAAAACAGCGTGAGGGAGAATTTTGACAACATGGATTACATTGTGCTGATGACAAAACAATTCTTTGTCGTTTTTACAACACAAATTTCTCGTGGAAAAGGAAGGACAGCTGCACGAAACATATTTTAAATGAAAAACATAAGGCTAATGTTGACAAAAATTCTGCCGGTGGGAGTGGAATAAAACGGCAAGCATCCATAATAATATTTAGGGTTTTTTTTTAGAAAAGTACTAATTCCTTGCAAGGTATGATAACTTCTAAAGCAGAAGCTGTAAAGTCGGTACTAGTGCAAATGACATCAATAAAACTTTGTTCTCTTATGGTACCCAACTCACCCAACTAGAGTAAGATTTGAAAAGTTTTTGACCTTCAAGTAGTTCTCACAACGGAGGTGAGGTGAGCCCTGACTTAATCACGAAATTGAAACAAGTTCATGGCCGTTAGTCAATTGAGACGAAAAAGTTAATCCTGGGGTTTGGAAAATTACTTCAAATATTGAAGCAACAAAATTTCCATGGTTCAGTGGATATAAATACAGCAATTTAAGTACTAAATTTGTTTTAACCATCATGTGTATTAACGTGCCTTGAAGCAATTTGGACCCCCTTTGCAAATGTGGACTCGTAGAGACTTCTTTCCTCCCAGAACATTGTGCTAACAAATAGGAGAACAAATCTAAAAGAAGAAATTTTGGCCACACTGGCAATTTTTTCATTTGAAAATTTAGCTGTGATTTGGCTCATTATGTAAATTGGTTAGGTATGTGAAATGTACAAAAATATAAAATGTGAATACAGCATGGTATTAATTGGTTAAATTATCCCTAATCAGTGGTATTAAACTTTTATTGCCACCAGGTGGGCCTGCTGGGAGAAGGACACATAATTTACGCCAAATATTCTGTTGTGAAATTAACAACGATTTCAGAGTAAAATAACACCGCTTTTTCAAAAAATAACACCACTTTAGGCTATAAAATAACCCCAACTTTTGCTGGTCTGTAGTAATGACATATCAAACTACGTAGTCGGGAACATAGGTACCCCTTAGGAAAATGACCGCTGTGGGGTTACAGACTCAATCGTGCTTTGAAAAAAAACATATTAACTGTGTGTTTTAACAAGACAAACAATTATTCACTGATTTTCCAACTGGTCTAGCTACATACAATTACAAATATGTTTTAAAATAACCAAAATATTTCATTTTGCCAAACAAATAAATGAAGTTGACCTTTCAGTTAACAGATTGACAAAAGACTAAATCTTAAATTTAGCCAAACAATAAATGAAATTGATCCTTCAGTTAACAAATTGATAAATATAAACATAATAAGTATTAGTTTCATAATTACATTCTCACACTTTTGTCAAAAATAAATAAGATACATCCTCAGTATCAAACAACCATTTCTTCAGACTTCTACAGTATTTACCTTCGCTTCTTATGTTTACAATATATTTTGGTATTGCACAATAAATGTTGGGCCCCAAGAAAAGATAGCTGTCTAAAAATTTCAGTTCTAGGTCTTGGTATGACAACATTAAGATGACTGTGCAGCTCATGTACTCATGGTACCTTCATTTCGCCGCAATGGTTGTAGTAAATCCTGAGGACCTTGTACACAAATAAATGTCTAAGGGGTAAAACATTCAATTTTTAAAAAAGAGGGAAGCTATGAGTGGTATTTGGTGCCTGCATCACCAACCCTTATAATCTTTTTCTGGGCTACCAACAGAGGTTGCAGATTAGTAATATATGCTGCTCCCCAACACTCAATACCATATTGCAGTCTTGAATTAACTAATGCATAGTAGACCAGTCTTGATGGATGTGATGATGACAGACACTGGGCAGATGAATCTTAACAGATAAAATTTTCTAAGAATATAAATTAACGTTTATCGAAAATTAAAGGTTTGATAGGTTCGCCGGTAGTGAGAAATATGATGGAGAAGAGTAAGCCGAGGTTTTGGAGCAACGGAGATGGAAATCAGGGTGAATTTCCCTGGTGGGGATTGCCAGGTGGGGGAAAAAGAATATGGGATTGTGCGGGCATTTCTATTTCGCATTTCCTTAATTTCAGATCCATTCAGGCAGTCTTATAAAAGGGAATCAGTGAATAATAATTGAAGAATAAATATGACAAACGAATGAATGTGTATTATAAAAAAATACTTTAGCTCTTCTGTAGAGAGAATCACTCATTTGACAAAAAAAAGTTATATGTTTTTGCACTTTGCTTCACTCCTTCGTCGCTCCCACCATGGCTTCTCATTTGGATAAATGCAAACTGAACTGGGAGTTGACATCATTAACAATTTGGAATCGATGTAATGTATCCCAAGTGAGCAAAACTTCATTCTTATTAGGAGAAATCAGGACTTGGGTCATTTTCGTTACAAGCTTGGAGATCGTGATCTATTGACTTAAATTGCTGGAGATTACAGCCAATAAACGGCCAACTTGTGACAGGCAATGCCTCAACGCCCCTACCCTAAGACCCTGGCCAATCCGGTGTCCTGCTTCTGCACTGGGTAACAACGAACTCCCACCCACGATGTCCTCCGGGGGGTATCGTCCGATAACCCAAGGAAAGATGCAAGTGCTTCCAATTGGGCTACGATGCTGAAGAGGTTTTATGCTCCCTCTCCGACGGCGTGACTTTCGGCATCTCATAGGATGTTTCCACTTATCCTCTTCTTGTTTATATCTCTAATAATGGATTAAGCTACAAAACCCTTATCTAATTCTTAATCAATCTGCAGGAACGCAGCTTAGCTCTCGTTTAGGATATTTTTTCAATCACTGGATTGAAGTGAATAGGGAGAAAGGTACCTACACCATTTTCCGATACAAATATGTGCGGGAGCTTCAGCGTTTTTTCCCTTTGATTATGCATGCGCCCAGCGCTAGTCATACTTCAGAATTAATGTGCGTCAAATTTATTGGTCGTATGAACCAAGCGAACTCGTATTTTTTCTGGTTTTCTTGGCTGTTGGCGACAGAAGAAGGGAAGGGCTCGATGTCTACATCAAAACGCTCAATTAGGGGGGGTATATTAAACTTGATTCTATATATGATAGCTATTGCCAGATGGAATAATTATGCCGTGGAGCAGGGTTGAGTGTAATCAGTTTGAAATAGTGTGAAAAAAAGCTTCCTTGGGTTACATTCACGACTGAATCTACCGCTCGAACAATATAGCTCCATCTCGGACACATGTCATAGTTTTATAGCACACACGCGCAGCAAACGAATACTGTACCAAGAATATTCATCATGGATTTATGTTTGGGAAAACTGGTAGCAAAAAATGCCAGGGATCATGAGAGGTAAATGCTGGTTGTAGCAATTAGTCTCTCGCGGGGAGGTATATCGGTACACGACTACATTACCTTTTTTTACTCATTGGCAACTCTATGGACTTGCCCGAGTATACTCGGGCACGTCAGGGAAGCGGTTAAAGAGGCCGCAAATTAAGTATCGTAAAAATTTCTTTTTCAGTCACTGTCATATTTCAGGAATATCTACAAAATCTTTCCATTTCGTTACAGAATACCAAGTTTCTGAACCATGTGGTAGAAAGAAGTGATTATTTCATTAAGTCAGAAATTTTTATATTTTCTACTTCAAGGATGGTAGCTTTTTCAGTAGTTAGTTGAATAAAAATAATAGCAACAATGTTATAGGAATAATTTCTAAAAGCCACTAGGGTATTAAAAATATTCCAGTTAACATATGCACGAAATCTTTGACATTCGGGAACAATGCTCAATGAATACATACTGAGGGTTTAATTTAATATGTATCACTTAAGTGTCCATGTATGACCACTGCAATGTTACTGTATGCATAATACCAAATTCTATTTCGCACACGACATTCACATCAGAATGAAGGAACACTCAGGGCTACGCTTAAGGGTGTCCACCAGGAGACTTATGGTACGTCAGCCTTGAGGTGAGTTGCAAAATAATCATCTATTACCACCACGTAAGGAGTCATGGGGAATAAGCAGAAAAAAGGGAAGCGACCCGTCCTCACATGAGTGAATGTGGACACCACAGTGGTGAATAGAGCAACACTCACTTCACTACAGGTGTGGTAACATTTACCTAAACTAAGTCAAAGTAAGTGCTACCTTGCCTGAAACTTTGTGATGCTTTGTTGCTTTGGCATGTGGAAGGCAAGGAGAATCCACCACATTAAAATACCAAGGAGCTGCCTGTAACCAAAAGTTTCTATGAAATTTTTTATCAAGCAACGAGCTAATGGAACCATCTAGAGTAAAATATTCCATTGAGAAAATAGTTCCCTAATCAGATAACCAGACTGGGAACATCAACCACGCCTGACAGTCAATTCAGGAATGGAACATGGAATTTAACATAACTTCACACCTGGGGAAGACTGAAAATACTGAAGACAGAAAAGTGGATGATGGGCCTTGACATTTGGAAGTCAGTGAGATAAAGTGGTCTGAAGAAGAAGACTTTTGGAGAGGAAGCAACTGGATCATTAATCATGCAGCGTGAGGAATTATGCTTAAGAAGAGCACTAGGATACATTTGAAAACTTTCCTTCAGTGTGAGAAAAGGATGGTCATTGGGGGGAAGGCTTCTGCGGTTTTCAGAATTTGAAGGCAGCATTCTTCCGGGTGTTTCACCGCGTCGTTGTTTACGTGGCATAGACAACGACGCGGTACCTCATACAGATAATGGTATGCCATCGTCACACTAAGCCAAGAAGAAAGAACTAAGGGTAAATTTGGATTAGGGCAATAGAATGAATGAGGAGAACCACTCTTAGAATTTAAAAAAAATAATTATAGTAGCTGTTTAAAAATCATCCATGAGGAATTGAACCATGGAATGATATACAATTGGACTTACAAGTGGATTGATCGATCAATTAACAAAGAGGCACTGAGATAAGTAGGAGATGATTGAAATCTCAAGAGAACTAAAAATAAAAGGAGGGACAACCTAATTCAGCTATGGATTCAGAGAGTATGGATTGGGATTCCACAAAAACATCTAGGCCACTGCCTGGATCTGAAGCCAGACCATCAGAATGGGAAGCCACTACTCTGACCAACTCATCAACCCAATCCCTGTTCAGTTTTCTCAGGCACCTGAGATTTTTAACTGAGTACATACTTATTTTGTGTTCACACATCGGATTCATTGACATATGCACCCTTCTTTCATGGATGAGATGTAATGCTCATAATAAGATATCCAAGTCATGAGTAGAAGGATGGAAACTTACACATAGGCCTCTCAAAGTGGATGGCAACCAGAGGACTGAGATTTCCCTCTTTGTTTTCAAATGGGAAAAAGTAACCAGGAAATCCACGATGCGGAAAGTACTGGATTGGGCCCATGAGCTCAATATCAGCTGGACTATCACCATTGCAGCTCACCCACACTTGATTTGCCTGGAAAATGAAAAAAAGAGTTTAAATTCAATTAAACCCCATCATTTATCATCCATCTCTGTTAATATTGAATAATGTTACCAAGGAATTAAATTCTTCAATCACACTACTAATTGGTGCTTAATTATTTGCCCTAACAATTACTGGACTATAAACTCACTATTCAATACAGTTAATAAAATGCAAGCTTCATCTATTTAAAAATCAGTCAAAAGAGAACTGAGCATTAGCGTACTAGCCTGAGTTACTTATTGATAACCTACACAACTTCAATTCTCTGATTGGTACATGGCCTTCTTTTTAGTACCATACTACTGTGAAGTTGTAAGAAAAATTTAATCAGGGTGTCCAGCAGCTGGGCATTTGAAAATTCCCTGAGATTTCCAGGTTTTCCAGACATAATTTTTATTTTTCCAGAGGAAATATTGAATATTTTTTCTCGTTAAGTATAAGAGAACATTGGGTATGATTTTTGTAGAAATAAACGTACATATTATTGTTAATCTTGTATATTTGGACAAAATAAACCAAATTCTGCATATTTGGAGTAAAATAAAGAAAAACTCCAACGTCATACAACACTTTCATATAGTTCGTGAGAAAATCACATCACCACCCTTTCTTAGAGTTAAACATTATGATGCTGACGTTCGGGAACAAGGTTATATTACAAGCAGACTTTGCTTTGAAGAGCATTGATATAAAATGATCAACAACTTAAAAAAAACTAAAGGAATTGACTTTTTTCCAGGGTAATCATCAAGGGTGGGTTAAAGGAAAATAAACAAAAAGTCGAGCGTCATAGAACACATTCACATAACAAAAAACAAAATTATATCACAACATTTTCTTTGGGTTAAACGTATCATGCTGGTATCCAGGTACAAGATTACATCAGACTCAAATAATAACTTTTTGGAAGGGTAAAAGGAAATACATATAACTAAAAATGCAACAACATACAAAACATTCATGTAATTTGTGACAAAACCAGATAACAAAGATTTCTTAGATTTAAACAACTAATTGAACTCACATAAAATATTTGTGTAATTTGTGACAAAACCACATAACAACCATTTCTTTGAGTAAAATATTATCATGTACTGGCAATCAGGTACTATCACTTTCAAAAGTCAGTCCACACGGTGAGCGCGACCGTCTCCGTGTTCTGTTGAAATCGAGCTTCATGTATTGCATACACGTTCCATGACTTCTCGGGGCCAATTTTACTGCTAAGACAGGCACAACTTGAGTTTGTTTTTTACTCGCTAAGAGACCTCGCGTGCCCTTCTCCCTCCAACAACGAATAGCCAAAACAATCTCAACCCCCACTCCCATAAGAATTCGCCAGCCTAAGAACCCGTGAAGTGTTTTCGGCTGGGACTTTCTTGTGGGAGGACTTCGGCCGGTATTTCTTGTGGGAAAAAGAAGGCGATAATTTCCTGTACTCTCCTTATGACATGGGTCGTCATGGCAAGAATCATTAGTCCTGCGCAAAGGGGACAGATAGTAGCCTCGTTTGCATGCAGGAAAACTAGTAATTTATAAAGTTATAGTAAATACGTTGCCAAAATCCACTGTTGCAAAATCAGCTCGGAAACCTTTCCCGACAATGAGAAAATAAAGATAATGTTAAGAGATCAGAATTTTTATTTCGCACAAAATAGCTGAGATAGCTGTTAAAATGAAATCAGGGAAAGGGCGGAAGACTTCCTCGATGAAGACCAGTATGGGTTAAGGAAAGAGAGCGGGACGCGAAACGCATTTCTGGTGATGAGTATTCTAACATTTATTTATAGATTAGCCACTATGTCTCTATTTGCTTCTTAGACTGCTGGAAGACTTTTGACAAAGTACATTGGACGAGAATAATAAATATTACTGCAGAAATAGGGAGTACACTGGAAGTTTAGGCGCATAATTATAAAACCTCACGGGGATGAAGTGGTATACGGGTAATGAATGACGAATCGGAATGGGTACCTATATGTTGGAAGAGGATTCAGGCCGGGCCATTTCTTATTACCATTGATTTTCAATTGTTCGCTGACAATTTGGTAATAAATGTATGGAAAGGGATAAAATTGCGAAGGAAAGTAGCAAGTAACTGTTAATTTTGGTAGATTGGCAGATGGCCAAGATTTATTTAGCCAGTCAGCCACGGGACTCGATGTCTATTTCGCAGGTGAAAAGGTGCGTGATATGTGGAATGTGAATTAAAAATATAAAGTGCAGGTAATGAAGTTTATAAAGAAGTAATAGTCCAAAATGAAGGAAAATGAGGAAAATTCTGAGCTAGGGAAACGGGTTACCTTTCCGGGAAGTATAACTACGTCATTCATTAAAGGATAAATTAATGTATGGAGATTGGTGTTACAGAGGATTTAAAGAATTGTGTTTGAATAGGAATTTCGCTGTTTTCAAGTAGGATGGAGAGAAAAATAAACTAAAATATAGTATAGGAGATATACGAGAGACAGCACAAATAAAACGTGGTGTTGCCTAAGGTGCTATAGATGGGATATGACTCAACGACGGGAAAGGTAATGACTTTTGTGTTTCACACATGGTGATGAAAAATGTGCAACTCTATCTCCATAATTGCAAAGTAAAATTAAAACGACATTGCACAGCAAATTAAAACGACAACTTTGAGTAAAGTTCAAGAACAAAACAACTGATATAGCCTTCAAACTTATATCATTAATTAGTGTATCGTAACGAAAATTTGTAGGTTGTGGAAAGCCTCCAGCACACACATTAATTACTGATGCAACGATTTTCCATTTTTGAACTGTAGCAAAATATATTGCTTGGATACACAGATCTTTAAGAATTTCATAAACAGCAATAAGGGAAAAATTAACGCCGAATATTCACCTGGGATGAGAAACTGATGGGAGTCCGATCATTCTCTTGCAATCGGGAGTTGAGATTTATTCAATATTCACTCCGAATTTCCCTCAAGGTAATGACTAGTGATCGGTCACTACTTAATTAATTTTTGGAAATAATCTGGGCATAATGAAAGGAAACAATCCAAGCCTGGAAACGTTAACTCTAAGCCTATTATTTGTGCCACAATATCATCACAACTTTTTTGTGACCGAAGTCAAGTGCACTGCATTTGGCATAGAGCTTTTAAGTACTCTCACAATGAGACACACAATGTTTTTCACAGTATGTCATTGCTTTTACGAGAATGTATTCAAACTGAATTTATTAATTGATTGCCTTGCGATTGGATATATTTATTTATCAAACCAATCTATTTATGCTAAAGGATTGACAGATTTAAACAGTTTAGAGTCCCTGATATCTCCTCAGCAGCTCATTTTTCGTCAGTGTGTGCGTGAAAGTGTAGGTTGTGTGTTGTGCAGTGAAACAATCTCGTCCAAAGGAGCATAAAAATAGCTACCTAATTAAATTTACGTCGTGCGTTTGATACCTTGGATTTCACAAAAATTTCTTTAGCTAGCATCCCTCATTGCGTGGCTGATAGATTCCATAGTCAGAGAGGTCAGTAGAGTTTTACCACATCTCCAGAATATATTGCCACCATAGTGAACATAGCTTCTAGAAATTAGAGGTTCGTTCAGGAACGGAGAGCTGAGTGATGGATATACTTGCAGTGAATGAATCTTTTTGTTTTGTATTAACTTCCTAAACACAGTCGCAGTGCATTTAACAGTCCAATAAAAACAATTTAAGACGAATTACAGCCTAATAGAGCAAAATTAACATTGAAACATGTCTTCAGTGTAACGCCACTCGAAGCTGATTTATAAATATGCAAAGCGAAGTCATACCTATTTCATCCAACACATATCATTACTGAAAATTATACTTTACGATATTACCTAAAAAAGGATAAAACCCTAAGTAGGATAAAATAAATGCAAAGCTATGGCGAATGAAGCTACAAAAAGTGGATTGTAATTTATCAGAAATGAAAGCGGTCATTTTTGAATGAGTTTTCCTTCAAAGGAGATGTAACTTAATTGATTTCTCGCTCTCAGAGAAGACATGCACTTTCTCCATCGTCTCAGGCTCAACTTTGTGGAAGTTCATCATATATTAAATGAAAGGAAAAAAGATGACGCCGCTGCGTCGAAACTAGTTGTACCGGAGAATAAATTGGTGGAATAGAACAAAGTTTTCCTTTCATTTAATATACATGCACTTTATTTAAAAATGCATACGATGAAAAACTACTCATATATAAAAGATAAGATTTTCAAATAAGCAACATGAAAAATGTTCTCGTTATTTAGAATAGATTCGAACGAAATAGAAGTTGTGGTTTAAACTTAAAGTTGGTGTTCATTTTGCAGCGAAAATTAATGGGAAGGAGTCAAGATTTGATAAGGTTAGGAAGAAAAGTTTACTAGATAATTTGGGATAGTCATTTTCAGTATATTAGCTATGGTAAAAGAAATCTAAAACAAAATGTTCTTTCATCAGAGAATAACTTTAATATTTTGTAATATCGCCATTATTTTCAGTTGCAGATCGTAATCGTGACTGCATAGACCCAACCAAATGTTCTATTACACGGGAACGTTGGCTTAAAGAATTACAAACTTCCCGTATGTAGACTTATAATGTTTTACTCGGTTCTTTCTCCGTTGTAATGTCACTCATTCACAATGTTACCCTACGCATTCTCAATAGGAGAAAGGTCCGGGGAGTTAGCTGTCCAGGGTAAAACGCAAAGTAAAGAATTATCCTCAAAAAATTGCTTTGTGGTGGTCGGTTCGTCGATCTATTTCCACAATTTATCAAGAATACAATTAAGCCCCCGCTACTCGTAAGAGTGAAAAACACCTAACGCCTTTCCCTTTAGCATTCTCCGCCTACCATTGCCTACCACTTGGAGTCGGGGGAGTTGGCTTGTCAGTGATAGCGGAAGAAGGTCATACGAGGGTCTCCTTAGTTGAGTGGAAATGAGTCAAGTTGGCCCTTAGTAGTCGCTGAATGCATAGGCAATACCCGAAGTTCGAATTCAGCGAAATGCGAAGTTGGCCGCGCTCACCGCGTGGACCGACTTTTGAAAGTGATAGTACATGGTTACAGCCAAATAATAGCTTGGTTATGAACACTTTGATACACAATACTTAACAACTTAAGAAAATTAAAGGCTTTTCAGTCAGTATGGCACATGCAGACAACTTGTTGAATCATAACTGACACACATTTGTAAGTCTTATAAAACAAACATTAATATTCGAAACAAAATTAAACTATCTTTACTATTTTCTCAGGGCTTTGACTTGGATTTCAATTGACTCACTCTCTAACCGAGCATTTGACAAAACCCTCTGTTTCTTTGCCATAAGTTCTTTAATCTCTTGAGCCAACCTTTTATTTCCTTCTCTCTCCCTAGCTTTTTCAGTATTACGTTGTTTTTCTCTCTCAACATAATCCTGATAATAGGAGTAGGAATTTCTCGCA
Source organism: Pyrrhosoma nymphula (assembly GCA_963573305.1). Lineage (NCBI taxonomy): Eukaryota > Metazoa > Arthropoda > Insecta > Odonata > Coenagrionidae > Pyrrhosoma > Pyrrhosoma nymphula. The sequence goes on from OY754338.1 coordinate 118,059,233, forward strand.
GCATGCATGAGATCTTTTGTTATCTCAAAATTATCCAAGCTTCCTGCAGCTTTAACAGAGTCATAAATTCTTCTCTGCGCAATCAGAGACATTTCATGCTGGTTAACAGCTAGACATTCCTTATTTACGGAAAACCCTCTCTCAAGATCTGAATTCCCATGTGACAGAATCAACACAATTTTAACGAGTCCCATGAGATCATCAAAACTCTCGGATGCATGTATTGAAATTAATTGGCACCAAAAGCTGTCTAGGCATTCTTCAGACCTTTTGAATGACTTAAGTTTCTCTTTGACACTGTCAACGCTTATTAGAGCCTTGAACTTTCGTTCAACAGCATCCGCTGTCACCCCAGACATCCAGTTGTTCTCAACAAGCATCTCCAATGTATTTGAGAGGCGTTGGTGTGCAACCTTAGGGTGCAGAGCAACTGCAGGATCCAGGCATGATATTCCCTTAGTCAGATGGAATGCCAAGGGAGATCTTTCTATGAGTTTCCCCACTAATTTCTTTAGGTAGGTGATACATCCAATTTTGAAGAGAAGAATATCTTTGTCTTTGTGACTGTAATCTCTCAAGGCTATCTTGGTTGCATATCCAACATTAAGATATTTTGCAGGGATCAGATTTTCAGCTTTACTCAAATCAATATCCTGCACGTTTCCAGATGCCAAAACCTCCAGCTTAACAAATCTTGCCATTACAGTTTTCAACAAATCAGTCATTGCCGAAAACAGGAACGGAGCCATAGGCTTGCTGGATTGAAATTCCTTCAAAAATGGTTCCAGCTCCGCCGCAGCAGTGGTAAAGAAAGCCAGTTTAGGACCTAACATTTTGTCTTGGATGGTGAACTTAATTAATCCGAAACTGTGACACATAGGTTCACATTTCTTGCCCTTATGCTCGCTTTTCTCATCAACCAGAAAGCTCTTGACATAATTTTGTAAGGCTGGAAGAATATCGAGGGCTCTGAGTGCAACCTCTACATTTTCTAACCACCTAACTGCACAAAACTTCAATGGAAGACGTTCAGAATGAGTGATTTGTTTGAAGTCAGCTCTACGGGTTGGAGAATATGAAAATAAATTGAACAGTGTACAAAGGAATGGAACGATATCCCATCCAGTTTCTTTCATACCAGCTTTAAATGCACAATTTATCGTGTGCAGTCCACAGCTACCTTAATCTAATATCTGGGGTCCATCCGTATCCCCTTCAGAGAGGTCAGACTGTAGTTCTTTCAAAAATTTGAAATTCACATTTGGACCATCCATTGAAACTTGAAGGATTTTCTTGAGTTCTTTCCTGGTCAGAGCTTCTTTGAAAGCTCCGAGGAGATCAATGGCAGTAGTATGCCCCAAAAATACTGAAGTGAGGTACCGCGTGCAAACTACATTCTGATTATCGTAAATGAAAAGGAAAACTTTGTTATATTCCACCAATTTATTTTCAGGTACTACTAGTTTCAACGCAGCGATGTCGTCTTCAGGCACAAAGAGTAAAAGCAAAAATATGATCTTTATATACCTGGATGTGACGGTATCTAAAAGTGTTAAAAATTTTGAATTTGCTATTTTTCGCAAAACCACCACCATGTAATCCCCTCCGACTCCTGCCATCACATATCCCAAAAGTTATCGACATTCCACTTCTTACTGAATAGACTGCTGAATATCCCCCTCTCCAAAGAAAAGTTTAATGAGGAATTGGAAACGATTAAATCAATAGCAACGACAAATGGTTACAACAAAACCCTTGTAGATAAAACGCTCCTCAAAAAACGCTCCTTAAGAGCACAATATATGATATTTTATCCGATTGAGACAAAAAAGGATCAAATTAAGTGGGGTAAACTACCGTATTATGGAGTTCTTTCACAAAAAATAAGCAACCTGTTCCCTAAAGACCATTTTAAAATAGCTTTCTACAACAATGACAACTTTAAAAAAATTTTAAATAAAACAAAAGATAAAATTGATCCCTTAGACAAAAGATAAAATTGATCCCTTAGACAACAGTGGCATATATTTATTGGAATGCAACGAGTGCTCTGCGGCCTATGTTGGACAGACGGTCCGCACTTTCTGGATGAGAGCAGAAGAGCACAAGAGGTGTTTCTGGACATGTAACCTCTCCCAGTTCCACTTTGCAAAACACCTGTGGGAGGAGAACCACACCAGTGATTTCACTCCGAAGATTTTGCACCGGGAGGAAAAAGGGAAAAGAATGGACAAAAAGGAAGAGTTGGAGACAAAGAGACAGATGAAGAAACGTCCTCTACTTAATGACATCCTATTTGAAAACCTTTCCCCCCTCCTAGAAGCCTCTCTTACCCTCACGGAAAAACAGTAGCCCATAATCCGTCCCCTCCCCCCACTCCCACGGACACCCCACCGCTACCTTAGTCACCAACAACCCTTCAAAACTCAAACCTGCCAACGGTCAACCCCTTTCCGACCCCCACCACCCGCTACTAAATTGTAAACACCCGCTACACATTCATTATATTGTATCCTTGAGGTTTTCCATCCCCATCCACCTACCTTCTTCCTCCCCCACCCCAACGCCTACCCTGGATGGTATATAAAGATCATATTTTTGCTTTTACTCATTGTACCTGAAGATGATGCTGCTGTGTCGAAACTAGTAGTACCTGAAAATAAATTGGTGGAATATGACAAAGTTTTCCTTTTCATTTACGATAAAATGAACTTCCACAAGGTTGAGCCTGAGACAATGGAGATACATTCTGATTATCGTCCCAAAAGCAAACACTAAGATCCATTTGCTGTTTAATAGCAATCTTATTCAGGCTTCATGAACAATAGTATAAGCCACTTTAGACTTACTAAGTTGCACTTGATTGACAATATTACTGTCATGATACATTCTTTTGTTCAAAGTTATGCTATCGGCTATTTGTCGCAAAGAGCTGTGAGACATTACACAAAACATATAAGCCAAAAAATATAAGCCTCTGTAGCCGAATCTCTGAGGAGGAATGGCCTCAATTTTCCCTTCTTATGTAAATTAGGTTTTTCACAAGTGCACTTTAAAGTGCAAGTGGGCTTTCTTGTACTCGAAATAGCAGTGTTTGCCTCAGTGCTCGCAGAACGCTCTTCTTGGGTTGTACTTGCAGGGTTGTCAAAAACTTCACTAGACTGCGTAGCCATGGGTGTCTCAGAATTCTGGGATAGTTGCGATGGTTGGGTAAAATACTTTAACGGACCCGTTGATTTCTGTGCTTCAACCTGCTTCATGTGCTTCTTCCCCTTGCTGTGACTTAGAAGCGCTTGAGAACCCATATTACTCAATGCAAAAGTATGTCAGCAGACTTTACGGAAGCAGGAGTGCACATCTTTTTCTACACGCTGCGCCCATGGATATCTGATCAACCACTTTTCATCAAATGATGTCTTACAGTGCTTGGTTAGGGCCATGATGTTAGATCATCTGAAACATATAAAATGTGGGTTTCATGAAATCCATTACTTACCATTCATTCGATACTGCAAAGTGTATTAACATTTTCACGCATTATGATACTACTCAAGCAGGGATAAGCTATTCTCCTAAAATGGCCTCACTCTCTTTAATGGGTTAATTTTTTTGGGCAAAATCCCACTAAACGGCGAAAATTAAAACCACAGCCAGTGATAGTGTACGGTGTGTGAATTTATGCAATGTAAGAAAGATTAGCCTATGACAAGTTTGCCTATGAGTTTAAAAATTACCAATTTTACAATTTTTTCCTGACTTTCCGTCACTATAATTGGGAGGTTTTACATACTTTGGTAGAGGGATAGAGACTAATTTTGCATCTAGAATATGCCCTTATCCTTCCCCTCCCATAAAATTGTGGGCATGTGGAATGAAACAGTGCAGCAATGGTGGGACGGTACTTTCATCAAATGATTGGTTAGGGCCATGATGTTAGATCATCTGAAACATATAAAATGTGGGTTTCATGAAATCCATTACTTACCATTCATTCGATACTGCAAAGTGTATTAACATTTTCACGCATTATGCTACTACTCAAGCAGGGATAAGCTATTCTCCTAAAATGGCCTCACTCTCTTTAATGGGTTAATTTTTTTGGGCAAAATCCCACTAAACGGCGAAAATTAAAACCACAGCCAGTGATAGTGTACGGTGTGTGAATTTATGCAATGTAAGAAAGATTAGCCTATGACAAGTTTGCCTATGAGTTTAAAAATTACCAATTTTACAATTTTTTCCTGACTTTCCGTCACTATAATTGGGAGGTTTTACATACTTTGGTAGAGGGATAGAGACTAATTTTGCATCTAGAATATGCCCTTATCCTTCCCCTCCCATAAAATTGTGGGCATGTGGAATGAAACAGTGCAGCAATGGTGGGACGGTACTTGGCCTCGAAATGGGCATTTCTTATTGTAGAAATGGAAATTATGTGGAAAATAAAACCAAAATTCAATTTTCAGTTGAAAGAGGAAGTGGAAGTAAGCATTTTCGTGTGGGGAAGGATGTAGAAAATGCAGTTTGCAAGAAAAAAGAAAGAGTTGTACAGTGCAATTCCAAGGAAGCAATTTAGGCAGATGTAAAAGGGCAAAATGGCATTTTCATAGGATGTAAGCCCTATAAAGAGGCGTAACTGAGTGTTAAAGGCGGTGTAAAAACATTGTTTTCGTGAAAATGAAGAACTTAAAGAGTATAACGCACTTTGATTTATGTAAAAAAAGCCTCAGGAGTGAAGCTGTAATGCCACACAAAAAATTGTCGAGGTAAACAATTAAACGTGACTCAGCAACATCGCCCAAACGGTAGCTAAAGTTCGTCCATATTCAAGGATTCTGTAACGTATGTACAATTATTTCTGGGCAGAGTAACAAGTCAAAAGCAAAACTAAATTCCAAAGATGACGTCCGATAGCTTTGCTCTTCATATGTGATTTCGTTAATTCACCATTTCACTATCACATACGGTGCCATGATCAGTTATTTAAGTGTTCCGACAACGTTGGATCCCTAGATCCTCCCTTTTGCCGCATGATGACAATTATATGACGCCGTATGATACACGACAGCTATTTACGTAATATGAATTTAAATAAATTTTGCACTAACCTGTGAAGAGAATGTAGGTTCGGGCTGCAGGACTTCAAAGGTTGACAGCAATTGATTGCAGTGCATCCGGCCACGTTCTTCGTAATGCAGGCCGAGTTCGCGAGGAGCGAGGTGACGGGCTGAAAGCACTCGAGCGCTTCGGCGAGAAATGACATAACCACTAAGAACACAATGTATAAAGAATACATTGTACTATCGGTGATTGCAGGAATGCTAAACACGACAATGGAAGGGAAGTTTGATCTCGCAACTTGCGGATAAATGCACGTTATTTATGCTGCAGATTTATATACGACGACCACGAAGAACAAAATGTGTATAGAAAACATTGTACCTACTCTCGGTGATTACAGGGAATGAAAAATGCGACAATGAAAGGGAAATTTAACTATGCAACTTGCCGAAAAAGGCTCATTATTTCCATTGCTGTTTTATATATTGACTCCACCAAAAATTCCAGAGTCAATAAGATATTTCCCTGATATTTCCAGTGAAAATAAAATTCCCTGAGATTTCCCGGTCTTCCAGAGTCCTGGACACCCTGTTAATCTAAAAGACTTCCTTTTTGCTCACAGTGCGATAGTTATATTGTGTTTATAAGTTGTCTTTGGGGATAAGAAATGACTTTATTCCATGGAATTTGCCATTGAGTAAAGGTTTGTTCTGAAAAGAGGAGGAATATCAGAATAATACAGTGAAACACTGCCAAAGGTGGTGTTTACTTCCCGTATGCTACTTCCTAAGAATCCACGTAGGAGGAATCAATAACCCTATAGAAATTTGAAGGTTTCGCTCCAATATACATACAGGGTGGGCCATTTTAAACGACGCACCTAAATATTTCTTAAAGTATGCGAGATAGAGAAAAATGTTAAAAACAAAAGTTGTAAAGTTTGAAGGGGGACTTCCAACAGTGACCTGGACTTTGACCTTGAGGCTGGCCTTAAAGGTCATTTCAAGGTCAAGTTGATTTCTTTAAATGGGAACCCCTATATTTATTAATTGCAGAATTGGACAGCAGGGTCAATTTTGAGTTTTAAAAATTCATTTCAACATGTATCCGATTTTTAATTGGTGTGGAGTTACACCTCTTTGAATGTTATGCAGAACAGACACCTGCCGGCATTGATTGAGAGCATACTAAAGGCATATTACATAATGAAATTATTGCTGGATGGAGTTCGTTGGCAAGGTTGATGTGGAGTGGGTGAGCTTAGGATATACAGTAGGGATGAGCGGGATCCCGAAACTTCAGGAATTCCCGAAGTTTTTGGCCTTCCCAAAGTTTGAGACGGGAAAGGTCTTTCCCGAAAATACTGTTTCGGGAAATGTTTTTTTTCCTGACTTCCGGCCTTGAAATTTAAAGCAATCACGCGTAGCACATTTACGATAAGTACAAATGATACAAAAGTGAATCTATAATATTCCTTTTTAAATTTTCCCTCGGGATCAAAGCATTTGTCGTATTATGAAACGAACTTTCATATCCCATAGTTCCTGCAGGTGCCAAGCTGTCCTAAATGTTGAATAACTTACGAAATTTCAAGGGCAATGACGAAAGGAGAATGCATGCATGCGCTAAAACTGTTGTAACTTCCCTATTAATGACAATAGCGCAGAGATATGTAACAACAATATAAATCTAACATTAACGTATGTAATGCATAACAAATGGATGGAAAAGATGCAGAATTAACAGAGAAACGACACCATGAAAAACAATGATTTTTAAACATTAAAATTATTTATTTTCTCAATAACAGCAAGATGAATTTTTTTTTAATTTTTACTGGTATATTTTAACTCCTTTCTCTCCATCACAAGGTACATGGAATGATTGTGCCCTCCTTAGATTCATGTGAAAAAATCATCAAAGAAACCCCTGCAGCAGCAGCGTGCAATTTGGTTAAAAATAAGCATTCCTCGTATATGAACAATACTGATATTAAGAGTAAAAATATTTTTTTTTAAATGTTAAAGTCCTTAACGGTTGTACTGGGAATATTTTTCTAAATTAAAAAAAAAGAAGAAAGTAAATAAAAAAATAAAAATATCAATTATATAAAAGTTTAACAACCAATATCTCAAAAACCGGCAGATAGATTTTGTTGAAAATGCTTTCATATAGCAACGAACGTTTACAGAGTGCCTTCTATTACAAAATATACTTTAAATGGTAAACTTTCGTAGCCAAATGCCTATGCAAGTCTTTCATAAAAGCAGCAAAAAGTATATATGAATTTATTGCATAGATTTCATTAACCAGCTGCCTTCATTTCTGATAAGAATTCCAACTAGGGTCTCTGTTTCATTAAAGCTTTTTGTAAACATCAAGGAAATATAAAAAAATTCAGGGAGAGTTTCTCTACTATAAAATATGACGTAACTTAAATGATAACCAAAGGTTAACAACATTATTTAAATTAATAGACCTTAAACCACTTACATGTAGATGGTTAACCCTTTTCTGTTCTCCAATGTGAGCTTTCAGGTCTTCTGGCATCTCAGCAGGAAGGGTATCAGTATTATTATAATACTCAGGCTCCCAACCAAACATCTATGACAAGAAAAGGCCAACAAATTATATGAGATATTTCTCACCTTTTCATTAGATTACATCATGTAACACAAAAAACTAATTTTAATTGGTAGCTTTGCTGGAGGCTGAAATTCATTAGACCATAACGATTCAGCTGCTCAGTTAAAATGAGAAGCAAGCTACCACCAAGAATAATCAATGACAGCAATCAATAATGTTTACTCTAGTGCAATAATTAAATGATATTATGTACCTCCAAAGGCAGCTAACACCTGAGACCTATCATGACTCAACTGAGTAAATGGGAAATGCATCACAAGTGAAAAACTTTTCAAATACTGAGGAATCATATTTCACTATATTCACATGACATCTAAATAACCTCTAGGGTGGACTAAGGAGGGCAGACAAAGGGGAATCCATCTCTGAGATAGCACAGATTTTACAGTATCTACTTTGGACAATGATAGTATCCAATGTCAAGGAAGACACCAGGTCTCGTAGTCACTTTTCATATTTGGATACTACCTACCTATCTCCAAACCTTGCACCATTTATATGAATGAAGAAAATAATGTTATGCTTAATGAAAAGAAATCCTCTTTTATTCAATTACACCCTTCTCAAAAAAAGCTCACCTTAGTCCACTACTTCGATTGAATGGCTCCATTTTAACAGGTGCTACATGCACTAAATTTCTGGGCGTTCAGGTAGATGAATGCATGCTATGGGAGCCTCACATTCGATCTGTCTGCTCAAAAATTGCATCAGGATGTTTTCTACTGAGACGAATTGTACCAATTACTAACTTTGAGACAGCCATGTCAGTATACTATGCCTTCATTAATAGTAGGCTTAAGTATAGTATCGCTGCATGGGGGTACTCACACCATTCAATGAGGGTTTTCAAACTCCAAAAATGGGTTGTTTGAATTTTAGCAGCTGTGGGTAAGCCCTGCAGCTGTCAGCAATTATTTTAGGATCTTAATATTTCAACCTTGCCTTCCATTTATATGTACTCGTATATTATATATGTGAAGTGCAATCATTCTGCCCAATCTTCTAAGTATCTACAAAGAGTATATACAATTTACATACCTATATTGGTGAAGATAAAATCTTTATAACAAACGGATTGACACAAAAAATATGGGTTGGGGTAGAAAAATGTCCAGCTACTGTTTCATCAATTAAACTTAAATGGAATAATAGGGGTGTTTTAGGAGATAATTTTTTACTCTAGCTTTGAAAATGTTTAAGATATTAAATTTCTTAAGACGGTGTGGCAGTTTATTAGAGATAACCATTGTAGTGTGGTAGGGGCTGTTGTCAGTAAGACAGACATGTTACTTTAATTTCTATATACCATCTATGGAACTTTGAAAAAACTAAACAAATGGTTTACAGCTAATGGACTCAGGTTGAATAAAGATAAAACCGGTTTAATTAATTTTCCAACCCTCAATTGCTCTAAAATAACATAGAAGTGTAAGAAATACAAATTGTTACTCCCCCATCCACATTCCGAGCTAATGGGACCCTTCTCCACCCCCGACGCAGCGACTCAGACCCTTATTACCCGAGGCAGTCACGTGGGCAGCCTCAGGATTCACATATACGCCGGGACCCTAGCCAGGAAAAGGGAGCCAGGCAGGCAGTGGTGCGAGGCACCGTCGAGTGCGAAACTACCGCGGCAAGCACCATCCATGTCAGGGGCGCGATCTAGTGCAGAATACGACCCGACTATCATCGGGAGCCGAGGCGCAGTCGAGTGCGAAACTTCCGTGGCATGCTCCCGCACTCAGCCAGAGCACATAGGCTCTCGCACCCAGCCAGGGGAGGGCTTGTGGATGCCAAGGGCAAGATGCCTGATCAGCACCCCCTTCAAGGAGGACCCCCGGCACGGTTGTTACAAAATCTGAATTTTTAAATTCCCTGACTTTTCCAGGTGTTTGGCAACTTTTTCCCTGACCTTTTCAAAAATTAATAGTATTAATTAAACATCAAAATTAGGTAGCAGTAATTATCCTGTGGGGATGGCATGTGTTTTTTATACAAGACACTACCTTCCTCCATATATATCGAACGTTTCCTTATGCCTTTATCACTGCTTAGTAGTTTAAGAGGAATATTTAAGTAAAAATGAATTCTTGATAACTGGAAAAATTGCTCTTTAATAATAGGTATTTTAAAATTACATGACAATGTGAAAATTCCAGACGGCTATCCCACAACTATGTGTCGTTGGGAGTGCTCTGAGAGACTTCCGAAAATACCACAATAAGATTTAAAGAGAAAAAGTAAAAAATGTGTGAAATTTAAAAAATAAATAATTTGTTCATACTATTGCAACAATATGTGAGAAGGAAAATCTTACTCTCATCTTTAATATATACTTTTTATACGAAAATAAGACTAAAGAGTAAAATTAAGAATGAAAATGCATTCAGTTTAAGGTACAATGTAACTTAGTGATTAGAAATGAACTAGAAAAATTATTGAATGGGAAAACAATTATTATTCATTAACTAGAGATCACATATTATTTAAAGTTATTATTCCATGCTAAAATATGAAATATGAAGACTATCCAACAGATATCAGCCTATGAGGATGGGCATGTCCAGAAATATTTTCTCAAAAACAATGATAACATTAAGATAATAAATTAGAAAGGAAGAAAAAATTAAGACTTAAAGATTGACTCCTTACATTACAATGATACCAGGAAAAGAAAATTAGACTTTCCTTCTGGACAGTGAATCTCAAAATAATACATTCAATGAATGATAAAAATACATACAAATCTCATGTATTGGCTATGAACGAATATGACAATTCTGTAACAAGTGAAAATTTATTCTCTATTGCTACTCTTAAGAACACTAATATTTTCATCAATGGCATCAACTTCCCTTTGGCTTACAAGAAAAATTTTTCGTTTCTGTTGAGTTAGATCTCTTAACTGATCACTGACCTGTTTCTTCTAGCATCATTCACTTTCACTCTCAATAATTCCCTTCTTCTCCTCAACTAATGCATCTGCATAATGAGAACTGGCATTCCTTACCCTCAGGATCATTTTCTTCGTCAAATTCATGCAGTCTAAACCACCAACATTTTACACTGCATCATAGACTTGTCGAAGTGCAACAAGAGATTTAAGCAGCTGATTTTCAACATCCAACTCTTAATTAATTGAAAAGCCCATCTCCACAAATGTATTTCTATGGCCCAGTATTAGCAACTTGCGAAGGAAACTGACAAGGAGATCACATAAATATAAATAAGACAAAATTTTCACCCAGAAATGGTCCAGCCTTGGATCATTTCTGTTAAAAGTTTTCATTACCTCCAAGACTGTAGGATTGGTAATAATATTTTTGAACTCCTTTTTAATCTGATCGCAATTCTGGCCCATTAGCCTGTTCTTTTCTTGAAAAATCTGTAGTGTTATATCCAACCGAATCAGTGCACAGTCGGGAAAATCCTTGATCAGGGATGGATCAGCAAATGTAATTCCTTTGCGTAATTTATATTTCAATGGTGACTTTTCAGTCAATTTTAAGCACATATTCTACAAGAACACCCTGCATTCTTTCTTGAATGCAAATATTTCGGCATCTTTAAGAACCACACTTCGTAGCTCAGCTCTGACTGAATGTCCTAATTTTAAACGTTTTACTGGGACTAGATTGTCACTCATTTCAATATTGACTTGGTCAATACTGCTGGCAGTCTTGAGTATGTCTTCCTTCACAAACAAATGCATTCAATCCATGATAAGATGAGTTAGTTATGTGTACAGAAAGGGGGAAAATGGATCATTACTTTGGAAATAACAAAGGAAGGGCTCCACAATGTGAGCAACGTGAGAAAAAAAAGCTAATCTAGGTCCCATGAGTTTGTCCTTTATTCCTTTGCACATTTCCTTATAGCTGTGTGAAGTTACCCTTTTGCCATCCCTCTCCATGGCACAAACAAATTTCTTCAAATTTGGAAGAATTTTCAACCCGGTTTCTGCCACTTACGCATTGTTGAGCCACCTAACTGGGCAGAACTTCTAAGGGAATGTACAACTCTCAGTATAATATTTGTAGTCACTCCTCCTCGCAGACATATATATGTACAAATTATAGCAAGCTCTAAGAATGGGTAACACATTCCATCCAGTGGCTTTTTCTCCAGTTTTAAAAGCATTATGTACAGTATGAAGCATACATGAGCCCATAGAGACAAGCAAGGGATCATCAACATCATGCATGGATTGAAGGGGTGCCTTCAGGTCTGTCACAAATTTTAAATTGACATTGGGCCCATCCATTGAGACTTGGAGGAAATTCTTGAAGTTCAGACCAGAGAGTTCTTTCAAAAAACCCTGCAGCATATCTGTAGCTGTACTGTGACCTAAGAAAGAGGAGATGAAATAACGAGTAGAACTTCATTTTTTGCGTAGCTCCAAAAACGCAGACGAATTAAATGGGAAGACTACTAATGCTTGATACGCGATTTTAGTAAATCGTTTATTGCTAATTTCAACCATTTGACAAATCGTAATAGAAGTCACGGGATTATAAAAATGACACGGATAAGTTTGAAACTTTAATAAATTTCCAGGTCGCATTAAAACATTCCCTGACTTTTCCAGGTTTTCCATGACCATTTTCAAATTCCCTGACTTTTCCCGGTTTTCCAGATCTGTGGCAACCCTGCCCGGGATCATGCTGTCGATGGACCCACCCCGCAGTGGCGCCCCCAGCCACTGGAGTCTCCAGGCACCCCCTACTAAACCCTTTCTTAAGAGAACAATAAATACAATTGAATGAACCAAGTCTTTTATTCCTGGTTTAACGAAGATGGATGCAAATGCGGAGGTTAGCGGTCCACTCCCGTCGAATGAGAGAGGGGCGGAGATCCTCGAGGAGACAAGTGGTTCCCAAATGCAGAGCTTTGAGGAACTTGGAGGAGTTCCAGGACCACGACCCGCTCTCTGACGATGCCGGACAACACAGAGAAGCAGAGCACTACCCGATGATGGCGGATCCTCTGACCCCACCCCCAGCAGCAGAGGAGACAGCAACCATGGCTCTTCTGAGAGAGTCTCAACAAAACTCAGTGACGGCCAACAGAAAAAAAAACTACAATTTGAAAAACCAAGTCTTTTATTCCCTTTTTTATGAAGGTTGATGCAAATGCGGAGGTCCGCAGTCCACTCTAGTCGAATGAGAGAGAGGTGGAGATCCTCGAGGAGACAAAATGAAACCCTATATTGATTTACTTGGTTTAAAAATTGATGCAAATATGAAGTGGAGAGAGTATACCAGGTATCTTAGCAAAAATTAAGCACTCTTTGATATGAAATGGAATGCCTTTCTAAAATAGCTGTCTATCAAACCAAATCAACATTTTTATCATGGATGTTTTTATGCAGTGATGAAATATGGTATATTCTATGGGGATAGGAAAACTATATATTCACTGGAGGAATACTTTGAAATTGATTTCTCCACTATAAGTTTTTAATTATGCACTTACATTTTGATTCTGATTGTATTTACTTTCTGCTTCTTACTGTATATCTACATTTTGCTTCTTACTGTATATTTGAGTTTTGTATTCAGTGTATTTCTTTCTTCCTGTATCCTCGCAAGAGGAGTGTAATGATTGACAACATCTGCCACAATTCTTGTTGTGCCACAGTTGAATAAAGACATTATTATTATTATTCAGCCTCAGAATAAACTACCTATATGAAAAATGTCCACATTGAATTAGTATAAAACTGTATAACAAGTTACCTATACACTTAAAAAATAATTCGACCAATTTCTACATTTTTAGAAGAAAGGTAAACGAAGTACATATGATAGAAAAAGCATAATACTCTATTCAAGAGTATATTGATGACAAGGAACTTTTATGATACATAAAATGTCCAAAAGTGTCTATGGACCTCAAATTATGTATTGTAATGGTCCTGGACCATTACCAGGGGCGACTCCATCATCTGCACTCGACACAGAAAAAAAATACCACAGAAAAAAAATCTGTAAATAATTAAAATTTGTATTCATTGATTTGTATTGGGGTATAAGGTGTAGGATGCGAACACAGCGTCTCCTACTCAAAAGACAACCTCACCGGCACGAGTGGTGTTGATCAACTGCACCCGGTGTACCCTGCTTCCCAAACGAGGAAATGGTGACCGAGGGACTTCCGGGATAAGAAGTCACCCTCTACCAAGTGCCAACGGCCTCTCCGGAGGGCGGAAGAGCGGGTAGAGGAATAAGGACAACCTATGCCCTTGGGGCGAGAAATCACCCCTAAAGGGGGAGGAACCTCCTAGAGGCCAACAGCAAGGGATATGGAATGTGTAGGGCACTACCACATATCCATGAGGATACCCATTGTAAGGGCAGTTACAAACTATGTTGAAAATGGAGCAACATGCTTTAGTTAAATATTCCGGAGTAATGGTCCCCCATTCGGATCTCTGGGAGGGGACTGCTCGAGCACTGACCTCTACGAAGAAGAAAACAGCTAAATTATACAGGAGAACAGCCACCTGGAATGTACACTAGGGTGTCCCTTAAAAATGAACTTCAATATTTATATTCGCACCACTTTTTATTCTTTTCCTTTTGTAGCTACTTTTAGTAGCTACTATGCAAAATTTAAACATGATCAGAGAAATTTATCCCGTGCCACAAGGTGTTTGAAGGTTTGCAATTTTAATTGAAAAATACAAGAACTATCATAAGAGAGGAATGAAGCCGTCAAATCAATGTTATACACTGTAGTGTCACTTTCAGAAGTTTGTAAGGTTCCAGTTTTTCTTATTACTGTCCCCCCCTCCCTCCTGCCGCTCCCTTCTTCCTTAATCTCCCCTTGCCCCACCTCCCCGGTCCACACTGCAACTACGACTTTCGGAACAAAATAACGCGTTCTGTTAATACAAGCCAAGGGCGGCGGGAGCCCGTTTATTGTAATGGCAGGAAAAATATACAAAGTATGTGTTTTCTATAAATATTGGTCCATGAGGGAAAAATTGGCTATGAATAGGAGGACCAGTGACAGTATTGCGTTGCACAACAGAACGTGGACTGAAAGCTACAGGACTCTTAGTTTATTATGTTGCGTGTTAGTACCAACCCCAAGAAGGCTCTTCGGAAGCATGTATTTCTTATAGGAAATTCTTCAGATGAGATAATGGGTGCCAAGTTACCTTCGCGCATACAGGTATTAAGTTTCTTTCTCGGATGCATTCACAAATCTTCCCTTTCAAAAGCGTGCAATAGCACCGCAATGGAAGTGATATGCTTTTGGGAAAAAGTTAACATACCCACTAAACATCTGCCCCGCGTTGTGAAACTAGTGAAGTTTTTATACATGGAATGGAGATCACTCCAGAAAACCCACATTCACCGTGACAAGACCCAAATTGCGAGAGAGACGACCTTCAAGAATTCTTTTGAAGATCTTTTTGACATCGCCACAGTTGATGCACTGCAGGTGATTACGAATGAGGAAGATAAAGCTTTCTTGATAAACCAGCGAAAGAAAGGGCGAAGGCTTTATTTTTTATGCTTAGGAAGGACACAGCCGTGATGATTACCGGGAATTTTTGGAGCTTGTCTGCATATACCTGGGAGGCACACCTCCATGCGGAATTAAGTTCGCGAAGCCGGGTGCCGTACATGAAGCTAGAATTATGGAAAATGCAATTTACTCATTGAAAATCATGCTGTTCAAAGGCCAGTTCCAGATAACAAAAAGAGAAGAAAATGGTTTAAGAGACGTTTCTTTGTTCAATGTGCTTCTATATGTTAAGTATTGGTTATCTGATCCCAACGCTATTTCTGCCCCACACAATGATTTAAATTTCCTAAAAAATTTGATTATGTATGAAAATGTAAACAAACGAGTGTCCTAAACAGCTGCAAAAACATTCTCCAGACATTTGTGGTATCATACGCAGCAACTTACTGGCCTGGCTTTACTAGATCCAGCTGTAACGTTAGACTGTAAAGAAAAGATGTTAGAAAAGATAAAGTCTTGTAAATGCTCTGTTCCTACGCAAGAGTACCGAGATACTCGTCCGAAAATTGATTTAAATGAGCTGAATACGTTGGTTAATAGCAATTTGTATGATTTTGTTGGCCCTTATACTCTACATTTATTCAAAAGATTTGGGATATCTCATCAATTTGTTGATGAGCATCCAAGTAAATGGGATCAATGTCAGGATTTTCAAGAAGCCAGCATGTTTTTCTCTGATATGTGTGTGACTAATGATACAGCAGAGAGAGGTGTTGCAATTACTCAAGACTACCTCCATAGTGCAAGAAGTGAAGATAATTTGCAAAATATGCTTATTGTGATGCAAGCAACACGTCGAAACTATAGAGAATGTACCAAGGACAATTTGTCTCAAATCATGTTTTAGCCAGTATTTCATGCCAAACGTCATTTTCCCTCTCTGTAGTTAGGATTTTTCAAAATATTATTCAGTGTAGATATGTATTCATAGCATCACAGTGACTTATCATTTCGTAAAAATAAATAAAAAATTTCCAGCAACACTTAAGTTTATTTCCCTGTTTTTTTTCACTAAATTTCAAAATTTCTCCAGTCTTGTGGCACGTGAAAAACTAATGCGATCGAGCTGAAATTTTGCACTGTTTATTTACTATTACAAAGGAAAAAAATGAAAAGTGGTGCAAAATGAAATTCCAAAAAAAAGTTTTTCCGCCATATAAGGGACACCCTAATGTACGCACAACATGGCAAACTTGCAACATGGCAAACTTGAAAATCTTAAGTTTGAAATGAGCAGAATGAAGATTCAACTTTTGGGGATAGCAGAAATGAGGTGGCCCCAGAATGGCGATATTTGGAATGGTGAATACAGAATGATTCATACCGGCACAATCGAAGGCAACACTGGACAAGGGGGTGTAGGAATAATGTTAAATAAAGAATTAGGGCAGAGAGTAAAAGGCTATATACAAGGAGATGGTAGGTATATCCTTGTCAAACTGGAAACCAAGCCAGTGGATACTGTTATAATTCAAGTGTATATGCCTACCACCAATCATGGCGATGAGTTGGTGGAGAACATATACGATAGGTTAAATACATTGATCTGTGATATAAAGGCTAGTGAGAACCTCATAATTATGGGAGACTGGAATGTTGTGGTGGGAGAGGGATGTGAAGGAACCGTCGTAGGATCATATGGTTTCGGAGTAAGGAATCAAAGAGGTGATCGGCTCGTGGAGTTTTGTGCCAGAAACAAACTCACCATTGCTAATACTATGTTTCAACAGCATCCTCGGCGAAGATATACTTGGAAAGCACCTGGCGACCGGAAGCGTTTCCAAATTGATTGTATGCTAGTCAGGGAAAGATATAAAAATCATGTTAAGAACTGCAGAAGCTATTCTAGTCCTGATATTGACAGCGATCACAACATAGTCATAAGTGATTCCGTCTTGAAATTGAAAAGACCCAAAAATAAGAAAATGATCAAATGGAACCTGCCAAAGCTCATAGATCAAATTTGTAGAAATAAGTTCAAAGAAGAGTCCGATCGATGTATGAATGAACCACAGCAAGAAAATTAGACTAATGTACACTGGGATGATATTAAAAGTACAATGATTAAGGCAGCAGAAAAAGTATTGGGAAAGAGAAGACCAGAAGCCAGGAAGGAATGTGTTACAGAGGAGATATTGGGCCTAATGGAAAAAAGAAGAGACCTCAAGATTGATGAAACCGATGACGGAAAATGCCTCTATAGAGCTGTGAGGAATGAGATTAACAGAAAATGTAAGCGAGCAAAGGAAACTTTTCTTGAGGAGAGTTGTATAGAAGTCGAACTGATGATGGAGAATGGGAATGTGGAATCCACATATTCATGCATTTAAGCATTTTTTGGTCAGAAGAAAATGAAGGGATGTGCGACAGAAGCAGTAAATGGAAAGCTCTAGTATGAAGCAGACAAAGTAGCAGAACGTTGGAAAGAATACCTCGAGAAATTATATGGAGATGAAATTCTAACCAAAGATTCTGTTCTTGAACATGACGATGAAGTTGAAGATGACATCAGAGGTGACCCAATTATGAGATCCGAATTCAACTTATCAGTTACAAAACTAAGAGAGACAACCTGCCGGCAGAACTGATCAAAGCAGTGGGTGAACAGACCTCAGACATCCTCTACCATCTTGTTCAGATGATGTACGAAACAGGAAATCTTCCAGATGATTTTTAAAAATGCATCATTGTCCCCCTGCCGAAAAAAAAACTTGGCGAAAAAATGTAAACAACACCGCACCCTAAGCCTAGTCACGCATGCTTCTAAAATACTTACATCCATCATACTGAAGAGAGTTGAACCAAAAATTGATGCACTTTTATCCAATGATCAATTTGGATTTAGGAAAGGAAGAGGGACACGGGAAGCTATTCTCTTGCTCAGAACCACAATGGAAAAACGACTAAGAAAGAACAAAGACATATTTGTGGCCTTCATAGAACTAGAAAAGGTATTTGACAAGATTCGCTGGGCACCAATGTTCCAAATTCTGAAAGAAGCAGGAATTAAATACAAGGACAGGAGAGTAATCTGGAACCTATATGAAAAGGAAAAGGCAGTGGTGCGCAGTGGAGACCATGTGCAGGAAGCAACTATAAGGCAAGGGGTAAGACAAGGATGCTCCCTATCACCGATTCTCTTCAACTACTACATACAGAGAGCTCTAGATGAGATGAGAGAAAAGGTAGGGGAGCTAGGTGGTGTCAGGATCCATGGAAAAAAACTGGATATGCTGAGTTTTGCGGATGATATTACATTACTGGCTGAGAGCAAAAAGGATCTGAGTGAGGTACTTGAGGTAATGGAGGACATCATAACAACAGGATATCATATGAAAATAAATGTAGAGAAGATCAAAGTACTTAAGGTTAGCAAGCATGGGGCACAAGCTAAAGTGTATTTAAGGGACAGGCAAATAGAGAATGTAGAAGAGTTTACCTACCTGGGATGCAAAATATGTAACAGCCGATGGAAGGAGCAAAAGAGACTTAGTAAGTAGAGTTCACCAGGCAAAGAATGCATTTTATCAAAAAGGGAAACTCCTAACATCCAGAAATATCGGCCGAGACCTAAGAAAATGCTTTCTTCAAACTTATGTGTAGAGCATATTTTTATATAGCAGTGAGACCTAGGCGCTGGGCAAGGCAGAAGAGAGGAGGGTGGAAGCATTCCAGATGTGGTGTTTCAGGAGGATGTAAAAGATTCCCTGGGTGGACAAAGTCAGTAACAAGGAGGTTCTCAGACGTGTGGGGGAGTCTCCTTGTCTGCTGAAAATACTGAAAAAGAAAAGAAATATCTGGATCGGGCACCAACTAAGGCACGAAACCTTGCTGGCCACCATCTTAGAAGGCACTGAGGAGGGAACCAACTGCCTGGGCAGGCCTAGGCTGGAGTTTATGGGGCAAATAATGAAGGAGTTAGGCTGCTCCACTTATGTGCAGTTGAAAAGAATGGCACAAGATGGAAAGTACAGTCGATTTCATTGATTCTCAAAAGTAGGTCACCAAAATACGTCCAATAATCAGCTTTGGCTTCAGAATTTTTCATACCCTCACTTTTCTCTTTCCAGTTGGGACAGCTGAGTTTTCTCTACCCAGTAATAAACTTGGGATGGGTGAAAAATTTCGGGAGAGAACTCTCTATCCCATCTGAGGCGCCCCAAGTTACAGACTTGGCCCCCTGATGTGAAATAATCATGTTGCCACATAAACATACCTTATCAAGTACAAGGAAGATGCATGGTGTTCTACGGTTGTAACCATATAAGTTCCCCTGCACACAAGGAGACTGTTTCAATACATCTACATCACAAACTTCATTGTCTCGAGGGCGACGATCATAATCACATTGGATTACATTCTGGCCTCGTCCAGGAATAAGGCCAGGTCTCTTGTATCCTGACATAGAAGAGAATGAAAATTTAAAATCATGGTTGTCATTGCATCACATCATTAGTGGATACTAACTCACAATACGTATTAAAAAACCTCATTTGATTTCAATTATATCATTTTCTGAATCGATTAGTTACAGAGATAATTTTCTAGACAGAAAGACCATATGCTATTATTACAATAAAGAACAGTCACTAATGGTGCATTTCATTTCACACATGCATCAAATTAAGTACTAGGTTGTTCTGTTTCATCCATTGCATAAATAAACAATATATGGAACCTGCAAAGAGCACAATAATTACTCGAGTTGCTCTACTGAAAAGCTGGTGACATAAAAAAGCATTGAAGACATCAGGCAGTTGTTCAATGATGGACACAAGATTGATAGCAGTTAAATGTTTGCTGCTGACTAAAATGAAAGAAATGGAGTCAGCTTCATACCTAGGTTACCTTTTCCATAGCAGAATCAATGGCGTGAATACGAGTAACTTATGATTCTACATCCATTTAATTAGTTTTATCTTAAAAAAGAACTGACTTGGAAGGCTTGTTCATTTTTCAGGTTAAAACCACGTTCATTGTTGCAACTGGACAACAGTTTTGCCTGGTTTCCTCCGAGCATCTTCAGGTGGAGGTAGAAACACCGGAAGACACCTGAAGATACTCGGAGGAAACAGGCGTAACTATTGTCCAATTTCAACAATGAATGTGATGGGAACCCAAAAAATGGACAAGCCTTCATTCAAGCCCCATAGAAAACGTACGCCGCAAGAACCTACTTTCTTAAAAGGATAATTTAAATGTATTATTTTTGCAAAGTTTCACCAACAATCCTTGATTAGCTTGAAGCAATTCATTTAATGTTTCCAGCAGTAACAAAGCGATGCAGTTCCACATATCGCATTTGCTGCACCATAATGAGCTAAATCAGGGCTTAATTTCTTTCGGAGTGGTCTAAAGTGCTGCTCCAGTAATTCTTGCAAGTACTTCTCTCAACTTACTCAACCAAGCTGGGGGGGTAATTCTATATTCCCCAGAACTCCATATTACTTCAGAGCTCAGGCACTTCTAATCTTAGAATTTAAGCCCCAACCTCAACGTGGCTATTGAATGGTGGTTCATGGAAGCCACTAATGTACAAAACAGAATGTGCCCTAACACAATTAGGGTTGCTACAGACCAGAAATTATGAAATTCCAGTATATTTCCAGGTTTTCCAGGCCAAAATTATCATTTTTCCAGGTTAAAATATCCATTCAATCTTAAGCGGGCATTTTGAAGAACGTGCAAGAATAAGGTAAAAACACATTAATGTATGCACACCATGTAGCAATGTATTTCATGTAACAATATGTATTATAGTGAAATACATGAAAAATAGGTTGGTTTTGAACCTTTTATTAAACATAAATCCTAATATAACCAATGGGTTGGGATAGGAAAATTTTGCGATCGCGAATTTAGGCAAAAATGTCCTAGGAGTGGTAGTTAGTTACAACATACTCCATACTGACTGGGGAAATGACTTTTGAACTCGCGAAAAGTCGTGAATTGTTCCCAAAAATGAGAATTTTCATTTTTTATGAGAAAATGGTTGGAAGTACATTTCAAACGCAAGAAAAACATTAAAATTGCAAGTAAATCTTCTCAACTCGATTTAAACGAACTCGCGTGCAAATATTCCTGAGGTATGCGGAAGTTTCCAGTTCATCGTAGCATAACCGGTGTTACGATAACAATCGCGGGAGGATGACATCGGGTGCTTTCGATTTACGGTGCTAACCGGCAATATACAGCTCGTCACGCCGCGGTGCTTTCTATTTACAATTAGTGGAATAACCATCTATCGGCATCTATGATCGGTGGCTCTCCGCTCCGAGGTGAGTCGAACAAAGGAAAAGCAATATGGACATTTATTCTAAGTAATCTGCTACAGCAGGGTTTCCCAAACTTTTCCTGCGATGGAACACTTCGTAAATCCTGAAATTTTAACAGAACACCTTGTGGACTTCACATATATTAAACCATTTCGTTTAGGTAGCAGCATATAAAGCCAATATAGGTTACTCTGAACACCCATTAGCCTTCCGCGGAACATAGTTTGGGAATCCCTGTGCTACAGATTTGAAGACGAGACGGACTGCACATGTGTGAATAGCCGCTTTGAGTTGTTTCATTTCAATGGGATCGTTCACAAAGAGATTTTTAATGCCAGTTATAGTTTGAAAACTAAAGAGACACGTATTTTTCCAATTTTTTATTTTGGGTCTGCCTTGCTCATAACAGTCTCCTATGGATTTGAAGATGAGACGGACTGCACATGCGTGAATAGCCTCTTTGAGTTGTTTCATTTCAATGGGATCATTCACAAAGAGATTTTTAATGCCAATTATAGTTTGAAAACTAAATAGAGACGTATTTTTCCGATTTTTTATTTTGGTCTGATTTGTTCATAACACTACTACGGATTTGAAGATGAGACGGACTGCGCATGCGTGAATAGCCGCTTAGAGTTGTTTAATTTCAATGGGATCGTTCACCAAGAGATTTTAAATGCTAATTATAGTTTTGAAACTAAAGAGACACGTATTTTTCCGATTTTTTTATTTTGTTCTGATTTGTTAATTAGACTCTACTACGGATTTGAAGACGAGACGGACTGTGCATGCGTGAATAGCCGCTTTGAGTTGTTTCATTTCAATGGGCTTGTTCGTCAAGAGTTTTTTAAATGCCAATTCTGATAGATTGAAAAATAAAGAGAGACGTATTTTTCCGTTTTTTGATCCGTCGCCTGCTTTTCGAATTATTGGTGGTGACAAATCGGGGTTCTTAACCCTTTCACCTAAAAGAACCAGCATGAAAAGTTTTGAAGTCACTTGCTGCTCCGTCCAATCACGGTGGGCGCTATGCAGCATTCCCCTTCCCTCGCTTTCCAGCGAGCGAATTACAAACTGAACCGGATCTCTGATGTTGTCACGAACTTTTTGAGTGGGCGGCAAGTTTCGCAAATTTTTGTTTTTGATTTAAGAGTGAGTGGCTGAATATAGAAGAATTTTGCCTCCACCGAAAATCTATTTTCCAATCCATCTACCGAATTTGTGAATTCAATTGCAATTTTGCATCATAGTGAACGACCTTAAGGTCGCATAGGAACCTTAAGGAACCATAATTATTGCAATGGGGTTGTTCCATTGCAATGGTTGCGTAGCTAGCTTTAAAGCACCAATCAAGGCCAACTACGACATCAATATAATTGTCGATATATTTATTTATTGCGTGGCACCAAGATTGATTTTATTGTTTGAATCTCTAGTTTTTGGCCATTTCCGTCAAATGACTGTTTGTTTTCCAGTGACAACTGTTAAGTATCCTAGTTTTATTCCTGGTTTCTGTGCTTTCAAGTGATTTTGGCGAGTTATTGAGATGCCGAATGCAAAATTAAGCTCAAGAGACCAGGCTTTCCAGTATCAAAAAGATGGATTTTATTGTATCGATAAAAGTATGGTCATGTGCATATTCTACAACTGTCAGGTTGCTTGGGAAAGACTCAATTGGAAAAATTTAAAATCTTCGGAGCACGTAACTGCAGCAAACTTTCACAAGGATGGAAATTCTCTAAAGTTACATGTCAAAACACGAAATGTATTAAATTTTATTTTTTAATTTAGCGCCACTCTTCCAGGTTCTGCCACCGAGGTGATTGTCTTCAGTCATAACATGGCTAGACGGGGAAGTGTCGCATAATAACCCAGATCATATTGGGTTAAACTATAGTGACCCTTTTCTAGACTTTGAAATAATCGGTATTTTATGTGTATATAGGTATATAAATTTGTGGTCACTGTGAAAACACCGAAATGTCTTGTTGAAAGTACCGAATTCCTAATTTCAAAGTACCGCTTTTCTCCCTCTCAAACCACCAAAAAATTCCTATCCCTACCAATGGGTTATCTCACATTGAAAGCATCTCCTTTGCCTTTATGCCCATGATGTAAAAATCATCGCAGTTATGGTTTCTAATGACTAGATAAACTAACAAACAACATTGTATATGTATAAATCGTGAAAGTTGTTGTTTCTTAACAGAATTTCATGTCATTTTTATGCACAACATGAATATTAGATATTTGAAGACTATGCAGAAAAATGCTTCATTCATGATGTCCATGGACATTATGTGCTCGATCGTATTTCAAAATCTGTGCGACCAAGGAACAACTAACAATCTTATCGGCCACTGTACCCCTGGAACATGCTTGGAATTAGGTGGAACACATAGCTCCCTTTTCAAAGGTCGTTAATTGTACTAATGTTTTCTTCCGTATAGCGCTTGAAATTTTCTAAAATTATAGAGGCCGAAAATTTAGTATCGTAAAAAAAATAATTTTCGGTCATGTTCGTATTTCAGGAATATCTACAAAATCTTTTTCCACTAAGGTACAGAATAGGGCAGTGTCAAGTTTTGCCCCAGACAAATCAGTAGGGGAGGATGGAATTTTCCCTGTCCTACTGCAGCAGGGGAGGGAGCAATAAATACTCTCTCTCTCTGACGCATATTTCGGTCCTGTCTGGCATATGGCTATGTCCCAAAAGCCTGGAGGTCAACAAAGGTGGTGTTCATTCCCAAACCTGAGAAGGGGGACAAATCAAAATAATAATAATAATTTATTAGTCCAAAAGACAAGGTACAAAATAAAAGTATAAGGTAAGTGTATAGGACACGTCAAAAGAAAGAAAAGAATGAGGCAATGAGGTGTAAGGAATAGGATATAAGGTGTAAGGTTTACGTAACATGCAACATGAGATATTCATTGACACTGTAAAAACACCTCGTAACCAGGAAGTTAAATAACATTCTCTTAAACACACTGTATCTGTCCTCTTGTTTTATATCAGCTGGTAATTTATTATTAAGTTTTATGCACATATTTCTAGTACTCCTTAAATGTTTAGTGGTGCAGGATGACATCACATGCATATCATATCTTAGCCTAGTGTCATAACAATGGATTTCATTATTCTTTACAAAATCTGAGATGTTTTTTTTAACATAAATTACAGAGTGATATATATAAACTGAAGGCACTGTTAATAGCTTTAATCTCAGAAACAGTGGCCTGCAGTGAGCTCTATAGTGTACTTTACAGATTGTTCTTACGAACTTTTTTTGGATGACGAAAACACTATTTATAAACGACGTTGATCCCCACAAGACTATTCCATAAGATATACGTGGGTAAAATAGTCCGTAGTAGAGGGTTTTCATAATTTCTAAGCTAACAGTGTGTTTCAAAATAGATACCAAATAAATTACAGAATTCAGTTTTTCAAAAGATAATTCCTACAGGGGAATCAGTCTATGTCCTTCTGCTTAAAAAAATTAGAGAAAATAATCGACAGATACATCAGGGATGGACCTCTCAAAGAACATCCTTTACATCTGAACCAACATGCTTACCAAAAGGGCAAGTCTGTGGAATCGGCTCTCCACAATCTGATGTCCCGGATCGAGAGAGAGCTTGATCATGGATTATACAACATGGGAGCTTTTCTAGATATCGAAGGAACCTTTAATAATACTACCTTCAATCAGATCTGCTGGGGAGCGAGGAGGCACGGAGTTCATGCCCACATCGTGAGATGGATCAGGTGCATGCTAGCCCAGCGAACCATCACTGCCAGACTCAGAGCGTGTTCAATGAAGATGGTAGTGTGACGAAGTTGCCCTCAGGGAGGGATCCTCAATAAATTTTGGTGAAATCCAACTATTTCATTACGTGCACAGTATTCTGGAACTACGACATTGTACAAAACCTTCTTGACTCGAGCTAATTTCCAATGCATGACTCATCTAAAAACAAATCAATCTAAAAGCTATGCCATTACTTAGAAGTTAACTCATTCGACTTTGTGGAACATCTCTGTGATGAAAAGGTTTAGGTAATAATTGAATAAGTCTCAGTATTTTGCGGGCTTATCTTCACAATTCTTTGTGCAACCAAGGAAATAGATGCTCAAAATGGTTATAATTGAGCTAACCTTTCATCGATCGCTGGTTTCATATGATGCACAGCAACTAACTCGACATGCGAGTGCCTACCAATGGCTTTTCTAATGTTAACAGACAGTGAACTAAATGCTGAGAGATTTTTTAAATGTCAGCCTCAACTCTTAACTATCGGTCTTTTTGATTAAGGCAGCAAATATTCAATAATAACGACGAGAAAATTCCCTGTATATTATTCTAATTTACTCCCCGCACCGTATAGCAGACGAAACCAAGACAATTTTCATGTTATTTCCCATGATTCTCTGCGCTGCTTCTTTCTGCCACTTTTGCTCCACCTCGGCAGCAGGAGCAAAAGGTGCAGGTTTAAGTTGCACCTTTTGCACCTGAACTTGCGACGCAAACACATTCGTTACTCGCACCTTTTGCGACGCGAATGCCAAAGGAGCAAAAAGGTGCAGAAAGGTACGGTACGGTGCAGAAAGGAAAGGTACGGTAATTTTTGAAAATTACCGTAATTGTCCTGCATTTTTTAGTTTTAAGTATTAAACAGCAAATGTATGGTTAAATAAGAAAGCCAATAGCAATAGGAAGGGAATAGCCATGTTTAAACCATGCCTTATACAAAATTTATGTATTACAAATTTTTTAAATAGTAAAAAGAACTACGGCAGCAACACGCAATCTGGCTTTCTTTTGTCAAAGTATGAGAAATTTTCAAGAAGAATATTCTAAAGCTTTAATCTTATAATGTTATATAAATAATTTACGTAAAATATTCCAAATGTGAGTTGTACATGCCTCAATTTATTATTAAACACGTAGGAAATGTGAACTTGGCTTAAAACAACATGTTGGGAATTTATCTGTATGAAAAATTATCTCAAACATAGGCGAATTATCTAGAAAATTATTGTAATTTACAAGGGATGCGGTAAATTACGAAAAATAACATGGTAATTTACGAAAATTACCGAGGTAATTTTCAGAGTGGCCCATCTCTACCCTGGACATGCCTCAGAACTGGTGCCTGAGCACAGGGCTAATGGTGAATCCGGATAAGACTGTTCTGGTGCTTTTCTCGAAAAAGAGGAAAAGAGAGGGTCTAACTCTGCCCTCTCTGCAAGGGAAGGCCCTTAGGCTCTCACAATCTGTGAAATACCTAGGTACAAATTTATATTCTAAATTCAACTGGAAGGAACATTTGAAGAGTTAAAAAAGCATGTACAACTATTTGGACATGCCAGCGAGCATGCAGGAAAACCTGGGGACTCAAACCCAAGGTAATGCACTAGCTCTATACAGCAGTTATTAGACCCAGTCTCACATACTGCTCGATAGAGTGGTGGATAAGAGCACGACAGTCAGGTTCTATTAAAGAACTCAACCACATCCAAAGAATGGCCTGTCTTGGCATCACTGGAGCCATGCAATCTACCCCAACTCTGGCACTGGAGACTCTGCTAAACCTCCAACCACTCCATTAAGCGGTGGAAGGACAAGCTAGAGCCACCACCTACCCCCTTATATACACTGGCCAATGATATGGTAAGGGAAGTCTCTCTGGCCACAGAAAAATATCGACCGACCTGGGCACGTCCAGCCCAATCTTTCAGATGGGCAGTGACTGGACAGTTGCAAGGTTTAATTTTAAGGACCCTCCCTTCAAAACAATCATCCCCTCCAGGGAACAGTGGGAGGGAGGAGGAGAACAGCTGCAGAGCGGAGCCTCAATATGGTATACAGATAGCTCCAAGAAAGATAACAAAGTGGGGGCGGGAATTTATGACGGCTGCCCCTCAAGATCATTTTATTTCTCATTGGGAAAATACGCGACAGGTTTCCAGGCTGAAATATTTGCTATTTTGACTTGTGCCTACATCATCATGGATCTATCCCTTATTAGAGGATCTATTCACATATGCACTGACAGCCAAGCAGCCATAAAGGCACTTAGCTCACCCTGGTGCACATCAGGCCTAGTGCAGGAGTGTCCGAGGGCACTATCAGAGCTTGCTAGCCATTGTAAAATCAGGCTTCTCTGGGTACCTGGACATAGAGGGGTACCTGGGAATGAAAAGGCAGATGAGCTAGCTAAGGCAGGCGCAAACGGTGACCCAACCGGTCCGGAACCAACCCTACCAATCACCACTGCTATATGGAGCTCGGAGATCAGAGAGTCAATATCCAGACAACACTCTGAGATCTGGAACTCCACACAGGGACTCAGGCAAGCCAAACTCCACATTGTGGGATCAAGGCCTAGTATGAGGAGGATACTTCTAACCTTGGATATAAATCAACTTAGGACGATAGTTCTACCGACAGGTCACTACTGTGTCAATAGGCACCTCAACCTCATGGGAATAATTGATTCACCTAGATGCCGATGGTGCGAAGAAGTAGAGGAAATAACTTCACACATTCTCTGCGAATGCCCTTCAATTTCCAGGTCTCATATGAGACACCTTGGGACTCCATTTATGAATCCCAAGGAAATCAGGGACAATCCATAAGAGACATCCTGGCCTTAAGTAAGGCCATAGGACTCTATGGATGATGATGCGAATTTGTTGATGGCACAATGGACCGACAGGTCTAAGTGCCTTGGGACTCCCATAGGGACCACCACTAAGCTTAATCTATCTATCTATTTCGTAAGGTACAGAATAACCAAGTGTCTGAACTATGTGGTAGAAAGAAGCGATTATTTCATTAAGTCAGCCATTTTCATATATTCATATTTTCTACTTCAAGGATGGTCGTTTTTTAAGTAGGTAGTTTATTAAATAAAATATAATGACAACAATGTTATTGGAATAATTTCAAAGAGCCACTAAGGTATTAAAAATATTCCAGTCAACATATGCACGAAATCTTCAACATTAGGGAACAATGCTCAATGTATAGATAAAATACTTGCAAATAAGACATGCAAGAGGGTTTAATTCAATGTCACTTAAGTGTCAAGGTATCAACATTGCAATGCGACTGTATAATACCAAATTCTATTTCATACCCGACATTCACATCAGAATGAAGGCACACTCGGGGCTACGCTTAAGGGAGTCCACCAGGAGACGTATGGTAGGACAGCCTTCAGGTGAGTTGCAAAATAATGATCTATACTCATCACACAAGGAGTCATCGGGAATAAGCAAAAAAAAATATGAAAAAAATTGTATTAAAAAAACACGCTTATATTCAAGGGTAGTAAAAAGTAAATTAATTAGGTAATTAGTGAATTTAATTAATTGCTGATTCATGTATTGTGAAGGAGAGTAAGTAAATGTGCCAGATTTCAGCCCAATTTAACATTGGAAAGTGGGTTATATTTCGACAGCGCCAGCAACAGCGCTGACAACGAGTCGACAATGTGATGCGGGTTGCGTCAGTTTAGGATAAATAAATATAACATGTAAACCATTTAATTTTAATAGATTAACTACGTAATTAGTAAAGTTAATGACTGATTCATACAATTTCATCGAGATTAAGTAAGTGTGCCAGATTTCAGCCCGATTTAACATTGGAAAGTGGGTTATATTTCGATTGCAAGATTCCATCCAAACAAACAAACAGGGCAAGTTAAAATACACGTGGTAAAAAGGGTGGCGACCCTTCCTCACGAGAGAATGTGGACACCACAGTGGACAGTACAGCGACACTCACTTCACTACAATTGTGATAACAATTACTTTAAGTCAAAGTAAATGTTACCTTGCCTGTAACTGTGTTGCTTTGACACGTGGTTGGCAAGGAGAAACCACCACATTACAATCCCAAGGAGCTGCCAGTAACCATCACTTTCTTTTAAATTTTTTATCCACCAACGAGCTAATGGAAACTCCTAGAAGCAACAGGCTCATGAACACTGGATCATTAAACATGCAGGGAATTATGCTAAAGAGCACTAGAATTCATGTGAAAACTTTCCTTCAGTGTAAGAAAAGGATAGTAATAGTTAAGATAGCAACTAAGCTACCAGACACAATAACTGTACAAGTCTACATGCCTACTGTTGAAAGTGAGCAACTTAACATACCCGAACGTGATGCGCACTCAGCAATATCATCACTCATTTGTTTATGGCGCGATCTTTAAGTTGTGATGTTTCGTATCTAATTACATAAGAAAGAGAAAAGGATTGATTGTTGCAAGAAGAAAGGAATAAAGATAGTTCATATTTCTTTTAATAACGAAGGAATTTAATACCTACGAATGATTGCATAAAATATCTGAGTTTTTATTATGTTCATATTCCACAACATCTCGCCTATTCCTCCCTTTTTGTACCTAATACTCTCACAAAAAGGGAAATAATGGCACTTAATGAACCAGAGATTCTGTTGCTCGTTCCTTTTGACTTTAATGACTCATGCTTGAGGCCATTATGACTTGGGAATGACCTGTAAGTACACAATTTGAGGAGAAACAAATATTCCATCATCCTCAGAATGATTGCATAAAATATTGCCTGAAATTTAATTTTAGGAGCATATAATTAATTGATAAAGACCAAATAAGAGCTGCAGTGCCTCATTTAGGCAAGGTACTAAAAGCACTAAGCCAACACACACACAGAAAGTGCCTAAAATGATACTGCTCACTCATTGAAAACTTAGAATTTGGACTTGGGAAAGCATATTTCCAGGTAAGATTTCATTTTCCCTGACTTTTCCAGGTTCTCCAGGTCTGTAGCAACCCTGACAATCATGTGCACATGGACTCATTTTATACATGGACACAGATACTCATTTTATGATGACAACGATACTCCCTCCAAATCGTGTACATAGTCCCAGGAAACGCAAAAAACTCCCAAGAATGATCAATTGGGAAAATCGAACAGGAAGATGTGGTTTTGTAATTCATCTTCTTGAATAGTTTTAAGTATTTGTAAGACCACTTGGCACTTTCCGCACATAGCTTAAGGGTGTCTTAAGCATTTAAGGACAGTTTTCAAATGCTAAGATCAACTTTTTGGCAATTCACTATGTGTTTTATATTTGCGATTGAATTTAGCAGTGCCACATACACCGGACTTTGAAATAATGCATAAAACTGATTGTTCCTTGTTTTAAACATGGTGGGCATTCTTATATTTTGTTTGAGAACCCAGCTATCAGGACACATCATACCACCATGTGGAAGAAGATGCAACCCTGGCATCATTCAAAATGTTAGTACCGTAGGTCTGATCTAGTTAATGGCATAACCCATGTAAAAGGATTTGCGTTGAAAGCCTCTTGAACCTGTGATGAAGGGCTTTAATCTGTCTTGAAACTGCCTTGAACTGTGTTGGTCTCTCTTGTTCCCAAGTCAGGAGCATGTGGCTTTGTTGAAACTGCCTTGAATTGTCTTGATCTCACTTGAAATTCTGCCTTGAACTGCCTTGTTTTTAAGTGTGTTGGGACTGCCTTGATCTTGGTTGAAACTCACTTGACTAACTTTGATACTTGCAAGGAGACATTGTGTGACTTATGTTTGGGATCCAAATAAGGTAATTATTTTCTGAAACTATAGAGAGAACACAGAAAAAGTGTCATGGCTTTCTTCCACATAGGCCCGGGTTCGAGAGAAAAACGCTATTAAAGAATCTTCCTCCGTATAAATCCTTTAAAATTCACGCCTTTCTCAACAGATCTCGTAGCCCTGTGGTTTGAGGCACTGAGCCGGTTATCCTTAAATGGTGCCTGGGGTTCGATCCCATGTTGCGGAATTTTTTATCTTTCGAATATTTTACGGAATTACTGTAAATTGCTCACTCCCTTACATTTACGGCAGTAACTACAATTTTTTTTAATTTTCAGCCTATTTGCTGGATTTTCAATCAACCTCCTTGGGAGACTTTCAACGCTAATTTCGAGATTCTTGTTCAGCCGAAAAGAGGCTTCACATGCTGACAGACCTAATATGTTTAGATTTTGAATGTAATAGTGTTATCATTGCGTGATATTTTTTTGTGCTGGAATCTTATATCTTCCTCTCCCCTACAATACAGGCTTCCCTTCAATATAATATGTATGTTGCTCCGCAGAAAGGTCATAGCAACTATTTTTTACATAACCTCGGAAACAGTTACGATCTGTTTTCTACTTATATCATGTTTACTATTGAAAGAAAAATTGAGTCACAAAAGTCATTATTCTAGTGCAGTTCCTGGGAAATTTGAAGTGCATGCATCTCTGTATATTAAAAAGTAATAATCCGTTCATTGTTTACCACCTTGAGAAAGAGCCACAACCAATCGACGCTCATCCTATTCACGGATGTATCCTTGTATTTTCAAAATCTAAACATAATAGGCCTGTCGGCATGTGAAACCTCTTTTCGGCCGAACAAGAATCCCAAAATTAGTTTCGATAGTCTCCCAAGGGGGTTGATTGAAAATCCAGAAAATAGGCTGAATATTTAAAAAATATTGTTGTTACTGCCATAAATGTATGGGATTGGGTAATGTACAGCGTAAAATATTAGAAAGAAAAAAAATTGACCGGACTGGTATTCAAATGATCGCCACATAACGGCGATTACAGGTCCATCGCCTCTAACCGTTCGGCCACGGCTTCTGTTGGTAGGTGATCGCATTCCAAAGGATTTATACTAAGGGAAATTATTTAGTTGCATTTTTCTCTCAAACTCGGGCCCAAATGGAAGATAGCCGTTTCCCGCATTCTCTTCATAGTTTCAGAAAATATCTGCGTCATTTAGATTCCGAACATCAGTCACGCGATGTCTCCTTGTAAGTTAGGTCAACAGAGACGATGGAATGGCGAAGACAAAAGAGATCCTTTCAGAAACAAGAGCTAGACGATAGAAGTTTCAATTGTTACAATTTAGGTGGCATAGGTCATATAGAAAAATATTGCAAGAAAACCAATAGATCAGATCTAAGAAGAGAAGAGACGAAACAAGTAAGGAAAGGTGAATCAAGGGGAGACTATAAAGAGGTAAAGAATGCGTCACTGGCAACAGCAAATGAGGAGAGACCTTACAAAGCTTTGTGCGCAGCAAAAAAGGATGGTAGGCACAAGAAAAATGTGTGGATGCTGGATTTTGGAGCTACAAACCATAGGTCTCCATCAATTGAACTGCTGGAAAATGTGATAATGAGTGAAGGACTAGTAGATGCAGCAAATGGTGACAAGTCTGAAGTGAAAGGCAAAGGAATCTCATTACTCTGAATGACTGATGAATGCGGGGGTTGGAACATCAGATTAAGCACTGTTTTGCATGTGCCAGGCTTGCAGCATAATCTTATATCTGTAAGTCAACAAGAGAAAAGGGGTGCAAAAACAGTGGTTAATTGGGTATTTTCCACGTATTTCAAACTATCGATATTCTGATTCAGTTACTTGAACTTATTGCGTTGGCTAAAAATTTTCTTATCAAATTGTATGAATTTCGGTTTTAAAAGCTAAAGAAAGTAGAAGGTTACGAAAGCTCCCGAGCACACTCTGAAAACAACCGAATGGCCTGTGACGTCATTTTCGCTGTTTACATTTAGACCCAGGCGTTTCCTTATGCTTACAGTGGTAACAAATGCGGCGAAATTAGTTTCTGACGTGTTCGTGTTTCTAGATATGCCTTTAAATGGCATCTAAGTTAGGGATATAGATGGTGTTTTGTGCCACAATGTACGAATACATCGGTTGAAACACCGAACAAGAAATTTATTCACGAAATCACGACATTGAATGATTGAAATTTCTTCCTTGGATTCCTCAATGTCCACCCGTAAAAATGTATACTTTACTCCGCACTTTGTGTTCTGGACATATTCTTGCAATGACTGTGCACAGTGGTCCATCTCTCTTTACTTGGACGTATCCTATAGCATTATCACCATAACTCTCACGAGAAGCTTTATAATATAACAACACTTAAATTAAACTTTGAATAGACATTTAGGAGATGAGAATCTATTTTTAGGCATTTCTACAGCAGATAAGCCACTTCTCGAAACCTCCTCTACAAACAATCACTTATTAGCAAATAAAAAATTAACGTTTTAGGTGTGTCGAGTATTGGCAGCGCAAACATTTGGCGAGTACTGTGTTATGTTGATATGTTACTAAGATACAGTTTGTTTACTGTTGCATGGACTGATATGGACTTCGATAAAGAAAGAAGTATCATAATGAATATGAGTGTATTGGAAAAACAGTTAATAAAGTTCATACACCAAATACATAATTATATCTATCAAAAATTATATAAAACAGTAATGACGATTTTAAAAGCAAACTTTAGGCTTACATTTTTTGGACTTAAGCTCAACGAATTTCCGCAGCATTAAATCGCTCGTCCTTCTTCATTAAAACGCCTACCATAAACATATCCACTTTGGGTAAATTATCTTATGTGGTTTTAATAAAACCATTGTACGCCATAGTCTTCGTTTTCAATGAAAAATCTTTAAATATACGGTGGATCTTCTACAGTTACTCACTTTCTCCCTCACATCCGTCTATCGCTCAGCGAAAATGACGTCAAGCCAATCAGATTTCGTTTCGCAGCGGCGTAAAAAAATTTGAAATTTCGACTATTTTAATCTTAAATATCTCAATTAATATTGAATCAATTTTAAAACTACTTTCACTCCGCAAGCTTGTTTGAGTTTAAGTAACATATAAAGATCCATAAACTTAAATTTAAAATTTTGGAAAATACCCAATTGAGGTAAAGCTGATGTCATTGATAGATCGATTGGTGAAGTAATGATGAGAGCTTTGTGCAAAAACGGTTTACACTGGTGATCACGAGGGTAGCGCTGAGGCTGCGTGTACAGAACTTAAATTAAAGCCAAGAATTGAAAAGGAAGTCAAAGATAGAGTGAGACCCTTAGAGTTGTGGCATAGGCGGTTAGGTCACTGTGGTAAACAAATTCTGCGGAAGATACCAGTATTAAAATTAAAGGAACCTGAAGTGGAAACAAAAGTAAGCAGGGAATGTGACGTCATTGTGAAAGGGAAATTCAGGAGGAAGAAGTTTACCCAACGGGCAGAAAACAGAAGTAAAATAAAAATAATCAGAGATGAAATTTTCAATGAAGATGTTTCAACTTATAAGAAAATAGATTTGGATGACAAAGGTATAAGAAGCAAAGAAGAGACTAATCTCTACTCAAGTGATAGTGAACATGATATTAATGAAGATGTAGATGCTGAAGTCCCAGAGGAAATGGGTCTACTTGAAGAGTTGAATCAAAGAAATGGACCAGCAGAAGGACATATTTTGGGACATGCAGAAAGGGATCAGTTCATCCTAAGGAAGTCAGAGAGAATAGCTATACTAAAAGAACCGTCCAAATGTTGTAACCAGGTGGAATATGAGTCTTCTTCAGATGAGAAACCGAGATCTGCAGGGGAAGCTTTAGCAGAGCCGAAGACACAACACTGGTATAAGGCAATGCAAGAAGAGATTATAAATATGCATGAAAATGATTGAGACCGAGAACTGGACGAAAGGTAAGAAAGGTATTGCCAGCTTCAAGATAAGTCTTCAGACAGAAAAACATCTGATATTGATGCTGGACCTAGAGACAGGGAAGACATGAGGCCTGATGAGAAGGAAATGACATTGAGAAAAGAAAGGAGTGGAGAGGCAGAATTGACAGAGTACAAAGAAATAGAACATAAAAGGGATGATAAATGGGGAAAAGGTATAGAGAAAATGAACATTCTTGAAGAAGTTAGGGATACAGATAAAGAAGAGCTTGAGATACAAGACAGCTCTGTACCTCAAGGAAAAGGACCAAGCCTTGCTATATGGCCAAGACACTATACAACTGAAAGAAGGTGGAGTAGTGGCGGAACAAAAAATGGAAGATGATAAATTTACAGATGAAATCAAAGAACTAACAATGGAGGAATATCAGATATGAAGCAAGAGAGGATACGACGCAAAAGGATCGAAAGAAAAGATGAAGAGAAGTCTAGGAAAAGAAAGAAAGAAAAGGTTGACAAGGCTAGAAAACAGGAAGCAGAGGACAGTAGCCAGTTCAACAGTAAAAACTTGAATATGTTAGGTATATGAAAAGTTGGCAGATATATTCACTAAAATATTGTCAGAAAAAAACCTGAGATTTTGTCTGTGAAATAGGTTTGCAGTGAATTTCAAATATTAACTTTTGATCTAAGTATTATCTCTTGATATTTTTTCTTATGAGTGAAATGTTTTTCTTTGATGAAAAGTGTTATTTGGTTTTGATGATAAGTGATTTTTGTTGTTGTTTGTATTTTGCCATTAGGTTTGGTACACAGGTACAATACCCGACAAGGGGAAGTGTTAGAAATGAGAAATAGTTTGTGTCTGGTAGTTGAACCCGCGTAATGTTAAAGAACATTTGAAGCACGATTCTCTCTCGGGCGTATGCGTGTAGTTGTGTACTGAGTTATGGTAACAATTGTTTATTGTTTGCTTCGGCATTTTTCATGAGAATACAGAAATATATAGTTTAACAGAAAGTATCCACCCGCTGTAATTAGCTCGATATTTAGAAGTTTGGTTGTGATCACCTAGATATTAGGGACCATGGTTGCGATAAAGCTTTCGTAAATCGTGAAACACACTACGTGGAAAATGTTTCCAGTGGAGATCTTGCTTAAGAATAAGCTGAAGAGGATATTGGTGGAAACAAATAGTCTGAATAACCGATTGTGAACAACTGGTCATGCAGTCCAAAACAATAAAAAAAACCAGAGAAATCCACATTATCAATGACCAATTACACACCGATTAAAATTACCCCAAGAGCAACGATTATGAAAATGTAACGATTTCTCCTGGAGTTGATTACGAGTAAAATTACAATTTGAAAAAAGTAACGATTAATAGTAAAAGTAAATCAAATGTAATCGTTACCGGTACTCAGATTACTTGTGATCAATTAATTCCCATCAATGTCCATTATCATACAGCTATGGGTAAACTTTATACGGAAATATAATCAGCCTTCAAAACTACCAGACTACCCCTTGTTAGTATTAAGGAAATTATTCTTTATTCGTGGTTCATAACCAAGTTACATTATTAATTGCCAACAAATTTTAAGAAGCATCTACCCGGTATGTTTAGCCCGTGATTAACCCTTAGCCTGAAATTTTGGCGAAAATGGGAAGCTTGCAAATGAATCGGAGAGATTTTAGTTCGACCAGTAAAGGCTTCACTGAGAGCTTTGCGAAATTAATTTCCATTATACATTATATGTACTATTTCTGTGTGTTTATTGGTAATACATTCAGCAACTTTCTCCTTCCAACATTTCCACAAAGTCAGGTCTAGATTGAAACATGAATAAACGTGTGGGAATTAAAAAATATATTGTTTATTCTCTGAAATATTGCATTTATATTCATACTATGTGGCTATATAGGTTTCAATTAAGTAATGCCAAACAACTGCCATCGTGATGTAGTGGTTTTTCCTCAGACAAACATGGAATTGCCATTATAAAATTAGTTCTCAAAGTTACTTTATTCTAGATAACTTGGTTAGGGAGAAGAATTAGTTTTTACTTGTTTGTGTAAAGTTTTAGTCGGGCACTGTAAAGACGGTGGTTTTTTAAAAATGTGTGTATTATATATTTTCTGTTAGAGGTAATTAGACTTTTCCTCTTTAAGAGGGTGGTCACAGCGGTACTTTAAGCGCTTGGTCCCCAAATCCTCCTACACCATGCACCTCAACTCACACCCTCGCCCCCCCCCCCCCCCCCCCGTCACACCCCTAAAAACCCTCTCTAAACACTCCACCCCTCCCCCCAGCCATTGGAGTCACCTAGCAGTCTTTCGAGAAACCCATAGCCTCTTTGGTACTCATTTTTAAACTTAACGGAAATCCTCTCCCCTCCCCTTTCCTCAGCATAAGCCCAGGCTATATATTCCCACCCAGCCAACCGCTAAATGCATAATAAAGCCAGCCGTCGTGCCAGCATAATAAAGTTTTGTGGAAATAACAAAGGCGGTTTTCTCATCATGTACATCCATAATTTCCATGAGGTCAGGCCCGATATCATCAGTTTCATAGGATAGCTGTTCGTGCGAGATAGATATTATTTCTTAAAGTGGGATAGGATAATGTAATTTGATAAAGTATGCCATAGCATTACAGTAACATTCACTGTATTTTAATTTTTCATTTTGTATTTTGAGAGGGCAAGGGAGTTTCAGGGGAGTGGGCAAGGGATTCTCAACAGAGAATTTCAAGGGAGTCTCAACAGAGAATGTCAAGTGAGTCTCAGCTGATTCATGTATCAATTTTCAACACAACTTCAAGAGAGATTTAAGGAGGCCATTTCAAGATGGTTTCAACACAGATTCTTCCACTAGTGAAGTTTCATCGCATAAAACCTGAGACAAGGGGCTGCCTGCAATCCTGCAACCTCTGCCGCCCAAGGAACAATTCCGATGCTCATAGGTTTTACCAGGTCGCAAGATTGGTTTCCTTATAAAAAATAATGGCACACAAATGCAACAGAATTGTGAACAGTGAATCAGCAATTAATACGGGAAGACTAACGAAGAAAATATTTTTAAAAATCATTATACTAAAGCACACTGTGCACCTCATATGACAGAGTAAAACTCACAATGATCAGTCAATAGGAAATGTTTAGAATTACGCAACGGAGGGGAAGGAGATTTAATTTTTATAATCGGACATCTTATAAAGCTATCCATTCTATTAGACAATGCCCCATAGCACATGGTCCATCTGGTGATAATAGTATCTGAACGCAGTTGAGTACAAAGCCTTTGGCAAAGCTTCGAATTTGCCAGCTTTCAAAATCCTCTCTTACCTTCCAGCAGCTCGTCAAGGTCTCGAGTCACAGCTGTCACATTTTCCTGATCATTAGCTTTGTACCATATCAACGACGTTTCAAAGAGCGAAGGCGGCTTGGGACGAAACTTCAATTCTAAAAAAACGTATAGAGAAAAATCACAATTACATCGCATTGTTTTTCAAACAAAATTATTCCAAGAAAAGTGTTTTTATATGATTTAATCTCTTAAACTCGTTCTTTCAAATTTAAATGCTGTCAATCTCGTAAACCATAAATTTCCAAAGGCCGTTTCACGCGAGGCACTGCATATGTTGACTCAGAGCGAGAATGCAGGCTCTGAATTAGAGCAAGGAGCTATTTTCCCATCTGTCATTTATGCATTCGGGCATACGTTCT
Organism: Pyrrhosoma nymphula; assembly: GCA_963573305.1. Taxonomy (NCBI): domain Eukaryota; kingdom Metazoa; phylum Arthropoda; class Insecta; order Odonata; family Coenagrionidae; genus Pyrrhosoma; species Pyrrhosoma nymphula. The sequence goes on from OY754338.1 coordinate 118,098,067, forward strand.
TGTAATTCACGGCTTTACACAACGCAATTTTCAAAGCACATCCGTACATACATCAGATTGTGCAATAAAGTGTCTCGTGTAAATCGGCCTTAGGTTCAAATCATATCTAACCTGGAACAGTCTTCGCATTGCACAAGATCAAATACGGAATGATGAAGGAAGCGAGATAGAATTTACAAGGAAAAAACGCCATGGTATAATGTACGTAATAACCAGCGACGCTACCCTGATATTATAGAAACAATGACCACAACTTGAAAGGTTTTCCGTCTATAGAGCAGTAGGGCGTTCGCTTCCCAGTTGGAAGAATTCGATGACTTTGGACACAGGGAATAAAAACTGTCTCTGATGGACACTGGGCGAACTTAGAAAAATGTACCAGGGAATTTGTCGTGGCCTTGGAATAAATTGATTAATGAGGGATGGAAGGGGTAGAGTGTTCCTAGTTCAAATATTTAGGAACGAGTCCTGCCGGACACGAGACAAGAGGAACAAGGCCTCCAATCAGCAATCACCATTAGCTTCAAAAGTTTTCTTACTTATGTTTTTGTAAATATCAAACCGTAATGAAGTGATGAGGGAAAAAAACAGGAGAAAAGTTGTCAAAATTCAAACTGTTTCCATACGCGGTTCATGAGGCCCTCTGTTAGCAAATAATGCATAAACGTGAACAACGCCACCTAGCTATTTAAAAAAGAACGTTCTTCGCAGTTGGTTCTTCGAAGCGCAAAACATGAATGTGGAAATCTGGAAATCTCAGTCAGCCCCTTGCCTCATGTACAATGGGTCTCCATTCGTGTATGTAATATACTTTTCATTTTTATCCATGTCCAACTTTAATTAATTTCATATGTTAGAGATTTCGAAAATTGTTATATTTTTACGCGATTATTCCTATCCACGAGTTACCTATAGCTTTAATTTAATAATAATTTATTGGTTTTGTTTGATCATGGTACATGACATTGAAACAAGTAAAGGTAAAAAACAATAATTCAGCGATGGTACACAGGTAATACATAGGTATTTGATATGAATAAGTATATAATACAATATAAAAGTTCCCTTATGGAAATCATCCTTTAGAAAATTCTTACAATGTATATAGTAAGTAGGCTTTACTAATTATAAATATCTCCCTGACTTTCACTTTTAAAATATTAATGGAAGTTATGGCCTTTATGTTATTGAGTAAAAGCGATAAAGGGTGCTTCTTTTTGAACTCCTGGCAGACCTTTTTTCTTATGCACAAAAATACTTACCCTTCAGTTTATTGATCGTTAAGTTATCATTGAGGTGCACAACATACATATCAAATGACAAGAACAAAGTATAGGTGTACAATGAATATGAAAAAAAGAAAATGGGGGTAGTATTTTCATGAGATTACCCCAGTAGCAGAGTTGGTCGCCGCAACGTTGCAGCGACGTACCAAACGTCGTGCTAAGGTTGCGGTCACATTAATGTGACGTCGCAGGAACGTTACAGGCACGTCACAATGTGACGACGCAGGCACGGCACATTGTGACGTCGCAGGAACGTTGCAGGCACGTCACATTGTGACCGTCAACTCGCGACCGACATTATAATGTAATATATAATAATATATTATCAACTTTGGCCGGCCCAATAATTTATAACCACGAATTTATTATTATTTCGTTAATTCTTGGCCATATCTAATTACTGATGCATTAAATACACACCAAAGGCATTATGCTGTCAATAATTATAGATTTTTTAAATATGCGATGGCACAAAATTCTTCAATTTCTTAATTAATAATTACATCGTTTGACGTATAATATTATTGTATTTTTACATCTAGACCCTGTTGATACAACTACAGGGTTTTAGCCTACACCGATACATATTTCTGTAATACCATAAAGCATGGGTTACCGAGAGATTTTAAATCAGAAATATGGCTTTACCCGTTGTTTTGTCTGTGTCTTTGATATAAAGCTAGTTGACCATGTGTCCTTCCTAAAGCCTACATTATCTTTATATTAAGGTTGTGAAATACTATAATATAGAATATGACATTAATATACAGTAGTATGCCGCCGACAAGGAAACATATCGTCTAAATCCTTAGCTTTGCCATTAATACGTATGTATCGGCGACATTATCTCAATATCACCGGAAAAGTTTTATATACCTACTTATTATTACCGTGGCGCAACAAAATCGATCGTATTTTTCGATCGTGTGAAGTCTAAATCGATCTCAATCAAATAAATGATCACCACTTCTTCTGCCACGCGTTCCGAAAATAATCATATACAACCTATACATTTAAGTGTTGCGTTAACACGCCATGTGGCACGTGTGTTTTGAGATATTGGTATAACTTTCGCGGTTGCTCAGGCAGAATTGTCTACATTGTAAAAACAAATTCTGTTAATTGTTTCCTTCCTCAGCGGACGGAACGCAGGAATTGAATACTGAGGGCCATTAACCCTTTCGCGCCGGTGAACTTTTCTCGGAAATATCTTTAGTATGGACACTGCGTAAGAACACGGCGCTTTCCGGCGAATTGCTGCTTTTAACTTTACGTTCGAGCAACGATTATTTGCACAGTCTGTTTTAGTTTTTAATTTTAATGACATTTGATGAAGTATCGCAGTGTGATATATTTTTTAAATACAAATCATTTAAAACATACTATTCTTGGACTTCAAATGTGATTAGTGGTCTTGAATGCTGTGCAACGTAATTTTGGAAGATAGTTTCTATCGCACGTCTTTTTTTGTTTTAAGCTGTGGCGATTATCCCATTGGAACATTTAATTTCAAGTTTAAAATAAAGTTAGCATCATTAGGTTTCAATGTGAAAGAAACAATTACAGAACTAAGGCTCACGAGGAAATGTGTTAAGGTGTAAGACAATAAAAATAACAATGCTCTGGAAATCTGGTTCGCACTAAAGAGCCGATTATGTAGGGATTCGTGTGTAATAAGGAGGCATATTTTCGCAAGCAAATCAATTTTGAATGGATTGATTACACTCCCCACATAAGACGACACCTCATAATTAAGCACTCGGTTTGTTAATTCACTTTTATCCACAAATGGTGTGTATTAATAATAATAACATTCATTCACTGTATGATTCACGCGTGAGAGAAATAAAGGCACACAATTCTATCAACAACTATGCAAAAAATAAAACAATACCTATTAATTGCTCACGTGCTTTGCATTTGCACGTTTATGAAGAAATTATGTTTATCGATAAATCCAAATCACTGCACGAAAAACATATAAGTTATAAAAAGGCATGAAATTCTAGCGCTTTCGTTCCCAATAACATCGTTAACAATTCGGAACTTACCTCACGGGCATCCTTTGGAATCCAGTGAGCTCCAGTGGCGGATACATATGGGGGGCGCCTGCCCCCCCCCCCTTGCGGGGCCGCTCGCATTGCCACCCGCGCCGCACAGTGGTCCGGATCAGAAAAAAGGCAGACAAAAGTCATTTTTTCGATTTTCTTGAAACTCACTTTAAATATGCAGTTCTTGTAGCAAAGTGTCCGGGGAATCCTACCGCACACTTAATTTTGCATAAAACGTTTTGTTAAGTTTAGTAAATTGCTTCAAAGTAAAGCTAATTTCAGCTAAACCGCGCTCTTTAAATTTTTTCGAAAAAATACACATTTGTAACATGTTTTTTGCTCTATTTCGTATTAAAAATTAGTAAAATGAGTGTGGACTATAATTATACAGACACCTTTCCATGAGAAAAACTAGGTTTCAATCTCGTAGTGGTTGTGATGATCGCTGAAGGAGTTCTTCAAGAGGAATCATTTTTTCTCGCAAATTTCGCATAAACGTTGGATTATAAAAAGAGTGACACCGAGTGACACAGAGATTCTTACCTATAGTGGCAAGAGTGGGTTATATTAGAAAGATATTAGTAAAGAATTTAGCTGCAAATATTTGCAAATAAGTGAATTACAAGGACTTATATGACTCTCTGCCGCGGACGTGAACGTCGGGACTAGACACGCGAGCTTCGTCACAGTGGAGACACATAGTAAAATACGTCTTTTGGGTTTTATTGGAGGGCTGCCGCTGGTAGGCATTTTTTCACAAAATTCAGGCATTGCACATTTCTCTTTATGTGGTCCACCAAAAACCCTCCTGTTTATCCTCGGGGGTAGACCCAGGTTCTTGGGGGTGGTGGGAACTTCTCTTTTTAGCCTCCTCCATGCTTCAGTGGAAACATTTTGGTGCTCTTCAGTTGGTCCTTTTCCATCGATGAGTACACATGCGAGTTCTTAGTCGTTGGGTACTCGGTTGGCAATAGTCTTCGTGATCTCTGAAGTAAGTGTTAGTGTTGTGATAATTCGGAATAGTGTTGTGATTCAATGAGTTTTTGTTCCTGGCCACCACAGCGATAAGGATAATTACTCAGGTGTGCTATTTCTCTTTTATTTCCGTTTTTGAAGTTGATCTAGTACGGGGTACCACACTAAATTTTGCATTGTTTTTGCTTCTGTTTAAACTCCTAAATTTCTAGAATAAAGAATACTGTTCAGTGTTTAACGAACCAATGATTCTAATTTTTAACGCAAAGCTATGTCGTTAACATTTACGTGGAAGCAACTTCACGGTAAAATGAAGGAGAAAAAAGGAGCCAATGGACGACCGGAAAAAGTAATTTGACGGGACTTCTTGAGGATTGCCTACATTTTACACGGAAATGATGAGCGCAAAAAATGAGCTCAAAAAGTTTTTGAAAGTAAATGTTTTGTTGGTTACGAGAAAAGATGGCGAGATTGCTCTCGAACGAACTCTTTTTTGGATGCGACTTGGTTGGATCAAATCGGTGATTTCCCTGATGTTGTGTATTGTAACTTTCCAAGCACCTCAGGGTCGTATTTTCCCTGTGTTTTAATTGTGAGATGACATCCCTAGGGCTATTGTCTAAGTAATAAGCCTTTTTTATCAAGCACATACAATAAAAGAAAGGGTAGGCCAACCAAACAATTTTCGGATGTCACTATCCGATCAAAAAGAAGGAAAACTAAATTCTTTAGACAAAATACTTTCCCTGCAGAACTGTCTTCTGCTACAGCCATGAATCTAAAAGAGAGAGGACATAGCGCGCAGAAGCGTCTCTAGTTAATACGATGACCCCCCCTACACGGATATGGTATGTAAATGAGTATTGAAAAAGTGGAAGAAGGAAAAGGAAGAAAGTACTTCAGGAGAAATTTAAAAGTAGAATGGGTCTATTAGTTGATCTACCAAAGCAAAAATATGGCACATCGAATGATGGCAACACAGCTAGGAGCTTCTTCAAAAATGCCCGCCTATCAGCTGAAAGTACTGGTAAGGATCCATTTATTTCACAAGAATCTTCTTTTACTTCAACGCTTTTCACATGAAATAAAATATAAAATTGATTTTCAGTCGTAGAAAAAGAACTTATCATTAAAATTTCAAATATTTTGAGAGCTTCGTCGTGTGGCCTTCTAATTGAACCCCCAAAATTTAAAGAATAATTTATGGACACGGCAAAATGTTATGTTAAATATTATTAGTGGTTCTACATGCCACACACAGTGCATAAAGTTCTGCTGCATGGTGCAGATGTGATTGAGTCAGCTCTTCTTCCAATTGGAGAACTAAATGGGGGTAAATGAACTTTCGGAGGAGGCTCAGGAATCGCGGAATAAAGATAGAAGAACTTATCGCATCACGCAAGAAAAATTTCAAGATTCCACACGACTGAGGACGTTTTCCGGAGACTGATGCTGACCTCTGATCCATTATAGTCAGTAGGTACATTAGGTGCTGAATTAAATAAATACCGTGGCCTAAAAGATCTGCCTAAAGAGGTCCGTGAGCTCTTGCAAGAATATCCTGACTCAGCGAGTGAATGCGAGGAAGAGGAATTCAGGAGAATCTGATTTGGAATTACATAAATTGTAAAGTTAATAAGATACTAAGTATGTTTTTATTTACATAAATGAGTTAATTTGCACAAAAAACCGTTTTAATATTTATTTAATAATTACTTATTTTTTAGTTTCAGCGGCACTACCTTATGCTAGCTGATAATCGCAATCACTTCAACGTTAGAATCAATTCCCCTAACTGCCTTACATTTACCCATTTTTTAATAATTATTTACGAAGTTAAAGGTCTAGAAGTCATATTATGCAAATATTTTTTATATATTTGCATATTTAATAATAACAGGCGTTTTCTATGCAGTCTCCTCATTATCGGTTGATTTAGCATTACAATTCCCAATATCTTCTAAAATAATTATTTTTTGTTGAAAATAACAGCATAAATGAACTAAGAGCACAATTTTTAAATCAATCTGACAAAAATCTGATTTTTGTCCCTCTTTTTCGCGATCCGGACCACTGTGCAAGTCCCCGAGTCCCAACTGACTCATGGATCAGAGGTCAGCATCAGTCTCTGGAAAACGTCCTCAGTCGTGTGGAATCTTGGAAGCCCCCGCCAGTCAGCCCGCACGTTGTTCGTTCGTGTCTTTCGTCAGTCGACTCTGAGTCGAGTTATCGAGTAGTTGTACTTTCTTATGTAGCACGCGCGCGCGTCCGCGTCATCGTATATTATACGTTTCTGTCTGGCGCATAGATAGCTAACCTACGAGAAAAATCGCGGCCATTCTAGTGATCTCGATACGTTATTCTGTCTGGCATTTGTTCGAGAAAAGTCGCGAATATTTTACTGTTTGTATTTGTTCACACTCCTTAAAAGGCTGGAAGCGAACATTCTGGCACCGAATGTTCTCGAAACAACCGAGCTACATATATAAGGGAAGCATAGTTGCTGCCAAGCAGTCAGTTTGAAAGCTACAATCGTCGCGATAACTTGCGCCCCCCCCCCCACCTTGAGTTTTTTCTGTATCCGCCACTGGTGAGCTCTGGATATATTTTGCAGCCATTTTCTTCTTCTTACTTCATTCCCTGCTCCCGAAGGGATAACATAAACTTCGTCCCTTTCTTCGCTATCGTTGAACTACCAACTGCACAACACTGAGGCATATTGACAACCAAATATCAGAAAAACACTACGCTGCTTCACGAAAAACACAACCACTCTCAATGCTTTCTAACGGGCAACTGACGCTAACAAAACACTCGCTTAGGCCAAAAATGTAAGGAACCAATCAGAAGCCTCGATTGTCGGCATTTGCCGAGATCAAACGTTGACCGTACTTTCTAGCGATGGGCTTTGTCGTTAATTATTGGTAATCGGTACTTTTCGTTCTTTTCTCAGCTGGTAATTGTTACTTTTGAGTAGTTACTAGGTTTTCGTTTCTCTTTTGTGGCTCGCCAGGCTGCGTGAAGCAGATAGTAATAATTTTAGCCGAAGAGATGGCGCTAGGACATCCCTCTCCCTTGTAAACATTAGTTCAAATAATTTTTAAGAACTTTAGGACTGATATATATTACATATGAAAATATTTTCAAACTAACGTTGTAAAAAGAGAATAATTTTGTCCTCTGAGGTAATATCAGTGAATTCTGAAAGAGAGATCCGTCAGTTTTACGCCATTCAGGGGCGGAATTCTGTACATGCTACCGAGACACCTATCGGTGTCGCTAACTCGCCCGACCGACACATGTCGGTTAAGAGCTATTCCGGGGGCAGCTTCTACCGATACTCGTCGATAACTTGACCGACAATCGTCGGTCAGCCGGGGTGATCCCACCGACGATTTTGAAGCCCACGGTAGGACGACCGACACGTATTTCGTCGATTGGCGCGGTGAACGCTGGGTAAAAAAGGTGGCGTGTTCTGTCTTGACAACACCGGCCATGCTGAAGTTGATGAAAGTCCACCCAGGGGCCTAATTCTGTAACTCGTAGCTCCGGAGCTAACTGCCTAAAAGAGCTAAAATAAGCTCCTAGCTCCAATTCGTATTCTGTATTGCATCTCAAGGCGCCGGAAGAAGCTAGAGAAGGCTCCGGAGCTTATTTAGCTCCTCATGGTATTCTGCAACGGTCCCGAAGCTCTTTTCGGAGTCCCAGCATGCCTCAGATCGGAGCTCCGGCTAGCGCCAGCCTCGAGATCGCGCTAGGAGTATTCTTCAGTGAAATCCATGTGCATTCCCGCAGTGTTTTGTTGATTTTTCGTGATGTGTGCATGTTGTTGTGAATCCGATGATATTATTTTCTCTTTCTTGGTAGTTTTTCTTGAGGTGATACTCTTATCTACCGCGGCGGAAGAATCAAGATACCCAAAGGATTTATTTTTTAACCTATTTTAACCAATAAATCCCATCCCTGTTTACATCAAGAAAAATTATTTCGATGTCAATATTGCTGCCTTACTTGTCTTTCGGAGATCAATTCGTGAACATTCGTCGATAAATACGTGTTTTGAATGGTTACTACGTTATTCCATTGAATTTCTTTGTCATTCATACTGTTGAGAATCGTTTTTAAATTAATAAAACTGTAGACATTGAGCTAAGTCGATAGGAGCACTTCCTTTGTCATATAACATATCTTGTAATGCTTTCACGTATGTTCTTATTTTGATGTTGTTAACCCGCAAGGATATGATCGTCAATTCCATTCTTATCAACTAATGATCAACTTTTTTATTATTGTTAAACAAGTTCTTAATGTGTGGCTGAGTACGATCAATGCGCTTACGTATTAATACCATTATTTCAACAGCAGTTTGAGGTGTTACTCTTAATATTGACATTGCTGCGTGAAGAGAAGGAAAATGCACGATAGAATGTTTCGGTAAGGTACGATTATGGAAGTTCAATCGATGAAAAAAGCTATATGTATAAATGCATGTCTATGTTAAAGTGATCATACGCATGCACTCCCAGAATATGATTGTTCATATGCATAAACCAATAATTAAATGATGTAAATCAATTGCTAATTAGTTCGTTTCCGTAAGTGAAAAGTGAGCGTATCATGCTATACAGATTCTTCAAGTACAAGCTGCCTAACGTAGAACGTTCTTAAGGTACCTTATTAATAATTTAAGTAGCATAAGTATTCATCGGTAGTTCCGTAGAACTTTGAAAATAAAAGTTCTACGGAGAACTTCAAGTAAACGTCGCCAATCTTCCTATATGAGCATAACATGTGGGTATAAATTATAGCTGCACACTTCAGTGGGAATTCCTAAATAATGGTAATTTTCGAAGTGTTGAGTGCATTTTGTAGATTTAATAGTAGTTTTTCGCAGAAAATATAACAGAATAACACATATATCATCAGTTAATGGCCGATCTATTGCATTTGTCATCATGCATGTACTTACATCACCGACGTTCGTATACACGACGGAATGGTAAAACAATGAACTAACCTATAGATTAACGCCTGCTACGAATAAAGCATTTTACCTTAGATTTACTTAAATTAACCATCAAGAATATGAAAATTTTGAAAAACATTGAGGAAATCATATTATTTTCAACTCGCCGTTCACAGAAACAGCTGTTGAGGATGACAAGTGTTATGCTAGATTACTATAATAATTTGCTCTCTTAAGTAAAAAATCAACTGATTCAGGTAATAATGTTCGTTATCAAGGTGCTTAATTTTTGCTTTGTTCTTCTTCTCGATGCGAACAAACTCATAAAATCATATAATTGCGCATGCATTAAGCTGACGTTTTCACAGCCTTCCATATGTAAACACGTTAAACTCGGCAGGGTATTCCTGGATAGTCGTAATTGAGAATTCTATAGCTTGTAAAATAGTCTGTATATTGCTAAAAAGGTACTTTTTTATATGTTAAAGTCGTACAATCAATAATGCTTCAGTATTATTTACTTTTGGTATTCTCAACTGCTGTCTGCTATTTTCCGGAAGCACAAGCCGGAAAAACGTCACGAAAAATGAAACGACGATAGTGATTGGCAGATCATTCGCTCGCAGGAATTTAAATTTACCACTTCGTATGCTGACTTTTCTCCACCCCGATTCGGAGCTAGAGTTAGCTCCAGTGAATTACAGAATACTAGTAGGAGCTAATTCTAGGAGCGAGCCGAAGCTCTTAGCTCCGGAGCTACGAGTTACAGAATTAGGCCCCAGAGGTAGTGTCCTGCATCCAACGCCTGTTACCACTGTGGAAAACGCGCTTCGTTCTGACCTCAGGCAAGCGGTCAGTTTCCACAGAGTTGGTAACATACCACGCGTTTTTCAGGCGTTTTTCAAGGCGACAGCTTGAGCCCTTTACTGTTCTGTATTTCCCTCCTACCCTGTCTCTCAGGCTGCGACGAGGTAAAGGATACATGTGCGGTGTTCCAGGTGACAGGAAGCATAAGGTCACCCATTCGTTTTATATGGATGACCTGAAGCTGTACGCTTCTAATGCGAAAGACCTTCGCACTGCCCTGGACACCGTACTGGAACACATGGAAGCTATAGGGATGGAGTTCGGATTGGACAAGTGTGCATCCATCCACTTGGTGAGAGGAAGATTTTCGGAGATTATAGAAGACGTGCAACTTGTTGACGGGAGCGTCATTCGTCACCTCGAGGACGATGACAGCTATGAATATCTCGGCGTCCCCCAGCGCCGAATGCAGGAGGTTGCAGCAGTGAAGGAAAGGCTCACCGCCAAATACAGACAGACTCTCAGGAACATCTGGAGTTCTGAGCTGTCAGGCAAGAACAAGGTATTTTGTGGCAGAGCTCTGAAGAAGCTAGGATTCGTCAAGCGTATTGTGGGAAGATTTTCGGATGAAAAAGTAAAAGAGAGGTGCTATTTCGCACTCGTCCGGCCACACCTTGAATATGCAGCGAGCATATGGGATCCGGTGCAGAAAGACTTAGTCCGGGAACTTAATAAAATACAAAGGAAAGCTGCGCGATTCGTCAAAAACAGCTACGGGCGTACTGACAGCGTTACACAGATGTTAAACGAATTAGGCTGGGAACCGCTAGAGACTCGGAGGCTGCGCGCTAGGCTTAGATTGCTTGAACAATTGAGAATAGATATCTTTCAGAGCGACACGGAGAACATCATATTAGAACCCCACTATATTTCCAGGTCCGATAGAAACGATAAATTAAGAGAGATATTTTGCCGAACGGATAGGTATGGGAATTCGTTTTTCCCCCGAACAATAAGGGACTTCAATAAATGCTAGGCGTAATTTCATTAGAGCGTTTCCTTTTTATCTTTAAGCGGCTGGTGTCCTAACACCCCCCGCCACACGCCTATTGAGGCGGCTTGCGGGGTAATATGTAGATGTAGATGAAGGTTCTTGCCACGAACATGTTCGCGGTTCCTACATTGCTGTATACCTTCGGATGTATGAAGTGGAACGTCAACGAGTTGCAGAACCTCGATAGGGGAACGAGGAAGATGATGACCGTATATAGAAGTCTTCATCCGAAATCTTCCGTGGCCAGATTGTATCTCCCTCGCAATGTAGGTGGTAGAGGACTATTGAGTCTGGAGTGTCTCCACAACAGAGTTGTCCTGGGTACAGCTTGCCGAGTTTTGAAAAGCAGGGGCCCCCTCCTCAATCTCGTGAGAGATCACGAGGGTGCGGGAGCAGGGGCGTTTCTCTTCCAGGCGGCAAAGTAGTACGAAACAGGTCTCGACATCGACCCGTCATCCGACGGAAGCGATAATGACACGACCATCTCGTCATTGAAGGCAGACGTCCTCAAGCTCGAAATAAAAAAAGCCGAGCAGAAGGCCTTGCTCAAGGCGCATACCGATAAGCCCATGCATGGAGGTTTCTATCGAAACATCGAAAAGCATGGGTTATCGAAGGAGCTGACGTTTGCCTTCTTACGCTCCGCTGGTCTGAAGTCCGAGACCGAAGGTTTTGTCCTCGCGTGCCAGGATGGTGTCATAAACACACTCGTGTACCGCCGCATTATATTCAAGGCGGAGGTTGCGGACACGAGATGTAGGGCGTGCCGAGCCCAGCCGGAGACGTTGAGTCACCTCCTCTCCGGCTGTAGCTATTACGCCAAGTCAGCGTATTTAGCTCGGCACAACGCGGCCCTACGGGTGCTATACTTTCACCTTCGACACCATTATGGCATCGAAGAAACACCTGTGCTGCCCTATGCCCCTGCAGATATCGAGCCCGTCGTTGAGAACGATAAATGTACAATCTGATGGAATTACTCCTTCTCCACCACCAGGCAGTTGGAGGCGACCAAGCCTGATATCGTTCTCCTCGACCACCCCACACGCTCCATTCTTTGCTATCAAAGATATCGTTCATTTAATGACATTTAGTTAAGTCAGTATTAATATATTTTATTAGAATATACTAGTTTCAAGAACTTGACTGATGAAAATACATTACACTGAACCATTCAGGAAAAATATTTGACAGCCAAGAAAGAAGTGGTAAACATCTTACGTGTCTTTCGGCAGAAAATGCAAATGAATTCATAAGAGGGATATTCTTATCTAGTGCATGGCCTTTGACTGAGTGTATATTGGGTATTTCTAGAAGTTTCGTTAAGAAGGAGCCATATAACATCTGCATGAGAAGTGACCCCTTGGCATAAGGGACCAGGGAAAGAATGGGCTAAGGTAAAAGATCTTAGGTTTTCCCGGCGAATAATATAAGTAAAATCTTCTTGGGTTTGCCACCGGGTAAGGCTTTTAAAAGGAATTAAAGGCTTTTTAAAGGCTTTTCTTTTTGCATCGAAACGTTGGCCTTTAAAAGCCTTACCCGGTGGCAAACCCGAGAAGATTTTACTAATGGGTTAAGGTGTTTAGTTTCTCGTCAGATTTATATGCGTGAACAAGTGGTGTGTCGTGTGCAGAATAGTTCAACAGCACTGTGGAGTATCTTCCAGATCATTTTATTTCCAACAGTGTGCTATCGCCATGCCTGAAACTAAGAGGAAGAGGAAAGGGGAGAAGTTGAGAAGCCGTGAAAGAGAAATGGTGTTTAATGTGTTCAAATATTTCAACAAATCACTCAATGTCGCTGAAGCCTGCAAAGATACTTCGAAAGACACTGGGTGCTCACAGTCTACTATCTACAGTGTAAGAAAGGAAGCATCCCGCAGTGCATTGGTTACTCAATCAAAAACGAAAAAAAATAAACAACCGTATAAGAATGCGAGATCAGTGATGTAATGTGATTTCGTAAGATTGGGACTTCGCAGGAAAGTTCAATAAATCATTCATGAAAAATTTTCCTCCAACTCTAAAAACCATTCTAAACCTTGTAGATAAATAAAAGGATCTTCCTAATTTCAAGAAGAACATGTAATACAGTCTTCTTGTTGACATAGGCTTCGTGTACAAACTCAGGGGCAGACGAATCATGCTTATTGAAAAAGACGATATTATTCGTTGGCTTCATTATTATTTTAAGAGTGTTGAAAAAATATATGAGAGTATACCGTGAGTGAAGGGAGATTGTGTACACAGACGAGACGTGGATCAATGTTGGACAGACGATAAACATGGCTTGGTGCGATAAAGAAATAAAAACACCTAATAAATACAGTTATTGCTTAATCACTGAATCAAAATAATAAATAAGTTTGTTGGTAAATCACTGAATCGAAAGACATTTACAATTGGTAGTATGTAATTGAGCAAACCCGAAAATGTGGAATGATTGGAATTTCGGAGGTGGGTAGTGGGATATTTTGGCATTTCCATGTTCGTTTGGATCGCTTGGCATCTTATCCTACTTCCCAGAATTATGGCACCCTCAAATGTTTGGGAGGGAGGTTGGGTCTAGGGTAGCCTACGGGGATTTAAGTTGCAGCTCCAGGTCACCTGCAGCGTCTATTCCCTCATAGTTAAATTAAACTGACGTAGTTGTACTGTCCAATGTACTACAACACGTGTTTCAACGCTTAGGGCATCATCATCAGGTATGATGACGTACCTGATGATGACGCCCTAAGCGTTGAAACATGCATCGTGTATTATTGCACATTAAATATTAATGGCTAGTACAACAACTGCAGTTTAATTTAATTACTGAAATGCTCTTCCAACACGTAACGTCTAATCCATTCCTCCGATCCCCGTCTCAGGCTCTGAAAGATGGGAGGGTTTAGCCTAATGCAAGGTAATTAAAAGGACCCTGGCAATTGGAGTCAGGCCCAGGTACTCATGGGACAATGAACGGGGATGGAGACTGGGCTCAAGATGCTTATGGGGGGCGCAAGCAGAAGGGGAACCTAGAAAGGGGGAGGGAGAGCCGGTGTCCAGTGATCCAGTCTGGATAATCCATGAAGGGTGATTCGGACATAGCGGTAGTGGCAAGGGAAGTTTACGGGGTATGGTATATTTTATCATCACATAAGATTTATGATAATAAGAAAACAGGAAAAACGATTTCCTCCAATGAGAAGTCTGAAATAACTCTACAAAATATGATGAACTAGTGGCAATAAGAGAGAATTATTTTTTATTTCCCATACTCAAGGGCCCCAGAAGAGCTGAACCTTGAAGACCCCCACCGTGACCCCTTCCCACCATTTAGTGCCATAAGCAAAAAAGGAGGAGTTGACACCACTGTCGACCGTTGACATAAGTTTTTGTCACCCACAAACCTCTCGTGGCATTATCGGAAAGTTTTTCCTTATTCAGGCATGGCAATGCCCCACATTTCCTTAGCATTCTTGAAAAAAATCGATACCTAGCCTTCATATTAACGTAGACATCTGTGCTTTTGAAATCCATGGATTAATAATGCTGTAAATTATCGACACATGAGGTGAAATGAAGCAATAAGAATTAAAAATTTCCATTTCATTATTCAGCTTATATACGTAACTTATATTTAAAAAAATATGGGATTTTGAAAACAAAAATGTTTACTATATATTCTGGTAATTCATGTTACCTTTACATAGCAAAATTTCATCTCCATGAGTCTTATTATGTGCAAAATTAAACACTTCTTTGAAACTAAATAATATTGGCACGGAGTAATGAGTGGTTGCCTATGTTGCCAGGATGCCGCTCACGGAGTGGAAGCTTGGCAACAGCATTCTCCATAACATACTGTCAACTAAATGTGGAACGTGCTAAAAAAACCTTTTGTTAAAAAGAGGTACATTTTGTAAATCTAATAATTAAAATGCCGAGTTCAGATGAACTAAAAAATAAAATTTATTGCCTTATTCTTGAGATGCATGGTGTTCATGTCCTGCATTCTAAACATACATTTGAAAATGATTCATTTCACATAGTATTTTCATAGATTTTTACAAAATATGTACTAATTTTAAGGCCATTTCCTTCATCTGTGTTTGGTCCTCAGCATAAAGGCAGTTTAGGATTAGGCTTCCAGCCAATCAGCAGTCTACTTTCTGCTAACCCAAAGGAGGTAAAAACCACATAAATAGTTGATGAGCAGCCTGATTGCCTCGTGAATAGGTCTGAAATCCTCAGCAATACACATAATTGAGTTTCAGGTTCTTTTCATTCAACTTCAAACCTTATTCTCCTCACACACTACCCTACACTTTTATGTACAATAAAGTGAGCATATCAGTAAGGACTCCAGATGATTACCTTAAACCTTCTGATCGAGCTTATTTATCCTATCCTCCAACGACAATATCATATAAGACAGAAGTGCAACAGAATCAGTGTAAGAGAAAAACCAATTCCAGGATTGTAGTTTGAGCAGGCATATAAGCGATGTTCTATTCCCTTCCGGGCTTCCGAAAAAAAGTGGGTTCGTCTTACAATCGGAACAAAAATATCCATGACTTTTTTCCATTGAGGATTTACAAAAAAGTCTTAGAATCATGCAAATACGGTATAAGTAGATTCTAGTTTAACACGTTCACTGCAGAACCGATTAAAGCCCTACCGCTCACAGTGCGGCGTGGCCCACCAGTGGGTAACACTCAGCCTTTTGCATGGGTGGCGTGGCCCACCAGTGGGCCACAGTCCTTCCGCGCTTCTGGCCGCTGCCAAGGGACGGTGGTTAGAGCAGCAACACCCACCTCTTGCTTGAGATAAGAGGAAGGGTGGGGGAAGCGACTCCCAATCTCACTCCCAGCACACCCATCCACCGGCCGCAGTGGGACAAGTTTTCAGTTAGACCCGGGTGCGGGATGGGGGAAGAGAGTGGCAACAATACAATGTATGTCCTAGAGATTTGCTGACAGTCGAAAAACCCAGGAGACTACCACCCGTCTCTGTTTATTGCCCACGCACTTGTTCGCGCCCGTCCGTGAGGCGTAGATGCCTGTCCGAGTGTCACCCATCCCCCAGCCCACCACGCACTGATTATGAGAGAAGGGAAGGGGGATCCTTTGGAAAGAGGTTTGAGTAGCTGGTATCAGAAAAGTGGTGTATGCAATTTGGAAGACTTTTGCTGAGCAAGGGCACGGTTGCTCATCCACCCACTGAGAGATTGGCTGAAGAACGGTACACGCCCCTTTCCCTATTGCCCTTCCATGGAGGGGGGAGATGGAAGAGAGTGTCTCTATCTCTGGCACACATTTGGGCGAGTGCAGTTTGGATTGTTTAGCTTGCGAGCAAGTGACGGACAACCAAGAAGTTGAGGAGAAAAAGGTGTGTGCTTATTATCAGAGCAGTCAGTGAGCTAAATAGTCACTATCCTTACTGTTTCTTTTTGAAGCAATGTCATCCAGCGAAGACGACGTTCCTCTATTGTTGGTATGTATTACGTAGGGACGTAACCGGGGGAGATGTACCTTCGATGAGCAAACAGTGGTTAAACAGGCCTCGGAAACAAGTTGCTCTGCTTCCTCTCATGTGGCCATGTTATATTTTGGATATATTATATAAATATGTACATTTGTTCGTGACCCACCAGTGGGCTCACGGAGAAAAAAGTTTCAGGAGGGTTGGCGTGGCCCACTGGTGGGTCACACTAAGTGGCACATAGAAGTCTATTATTTGACATGTGACTACACTCTGGGTGAAGTCACTCGAAAAGTTCTCGATTCCTACTCTCACAATACTCTAAACAAGTTACAATAATGCAATGAATTTCACGGCCTCGTCGCTTGTGGGATTTGCATGGCCCACCAGAGGGCCACGCCGCAGTGAATGTTTTAAGTAAATATCTTCCTACTGCATTAATTACATTCTATTGAAATATCTGACAGAAATAATACAAATTATTTAAGCTTCTTGAAGGATATGTTGTCCTTCAATCACCAATGGTCTTTACAAGTGACAAAGTCATGGAATAAATTATTTTCATTGTTACAATGGAATCAATTTTTCTTGGCTATTCAGCAGTAACACTAAAATAGTAATTTTAAAAACTGAATTAAGTAATGGGTCTGTAGTGAGCTTATGTTTACAAGATGTATCACATGTTTATCACCACTTTGAATCCACCCTTCAAATTTATAGCTCACCTAAATGTAATTTTTCATTTTAACCACTAGAACTAACACACATTTCTTCTTGGATTATTTAACCCATAGTTTAACAAAAAAATACATATCCTTCAGTTTTCCCACAATATATGTGTTACAATTATAACCATTGATTTTTTTGCATTTTAATGCTATTCTAATCTATTATAATTACTAAATATACTGAGATTCATTTCTTTGAATGAAACTTAGCATAAAGTCAAAATGATAGCACCAGGTTATTGAGTCACTGAAGTAAATACCATATGGAAGAGAGCTGGGAGACATGAGGAGCGTTGGTTAATATTAATCAATCAAAAGCTCGAAGTTGACGACGCCTTGCTTCTCTGGCTGAGTGTTGTTTAAGTTGCGTGCCCATAGCTTGCATTCGATATTGATTATTATACCCACTGGAAAGAAAAAAAGGGAAATGCATCATTTTCAAACTGTTGGACTAAAACTTCTGATTCATGGTAAAAAAAGTACTATGAAATCAATGCAGTGAAACCCAAAATTCTGGTGTTAAGTTTTCCAATTATGTCACAATATATGAATGTATGTTAGAGGAATCATTACCCTCATTGAAATAATAATAATAAAGAATTTATTCCACAACAACAAATAATTACATGAGCAATGACACATCAAACTAGTCGGGAACATAGGTACCCCTTAGGAAAATGACCGCTGTGGGGTTACAGACTCAATTGTGCTTTGAAAAAAAACATATTAACTGTGTGTTTTAACAAGACAAACAATTATTCACTGATTTTCCAACTGGTCTAGATACATACAATTACAAATATGTTTTAAAATAACCAAAATATTTCATTTTGCCAAACAAATAAATGAAGTTGACCTTTCAGTTAACAGATTGACAAAAGACTAAATCTTAAATTTAGCCAAACAATAAATGAAATTGATCCTTCAGTTAACAAATTGATAAATATAAACATAATAAGTATTAGTTTCATAATTACATTCTCACACTTTTGTCAAAAATAAATAAGATACATCCTCAGTATCAAACAACCATTTCTTCAGACTTCTACAGTATTTACCTTCGCTTCTTATGTTTACAATATATATTGGTAATGCACAATAAATGTTGGGCTCCAAGAAAAGATAGCTGTCTAAAAATTTCAGTTCTAGGTCTTGGTATGACAACATTAAGATGACTGTGCAGCTCATGTACTCGTGGTACCTTCATTTCGCCGCAACGATTGTAGTAAATCCTGAGGACCTTGTACGCAAATAAATGTCTAAGGGGTAAAACATTCAATTTTTAAAAAAGAGGGGAGCTATGAGTGGTATTTGGTGCCTGCATCACCAACCCTTATAATCTTTTTCTGGGCTACCAACAGAGGTTGCAGATTAGTAATATATGCTGCTCCCCAACACTTAATACCATATTGCAGTCTTGAATTAACTAATGCATAGTAGACCAGTCTTGATGGATGTGATGATGACAGACACTGGGCAGATGAATCTTAACAGATAAAATTTTCTAAGAATATAAATTAACTCTGATTTATGTTTGTTAATGTACTCTTTCCAATTACATCATTCATCGATATAGATACCCAGGTATTTAATGTGACTAACTCTATCAATTTTACTACACTTATTACAGAACAAGACATCGTCATTAATACATTTCATGCATTGATAATATATCAAACTGTAGTTTTCTTTAGTTACAGGTTTTAGATTAAATAAGATATATTTTGTTTTACTGCTCAACACCATATAATTAAGAAAAAACCAGTGTTTTGGTCTGTCCAAGTCACTTTGCATATTCATGTGTAAATAATACATGCTACTGGTAGAGTAACTAAGTGCAGTATCATCAGCGAACCAGGTTAACTTGCCATGGAACCTTCCATTACAAAAGTCATTTACATAGACTAAAAACAGAATAGGACCCAGAACTGAACCTTGTGGTACCCCACAAGAAATATGTGATTTATTGCTAATACAATTTTCGATATGCACATACTTTCTTATCTTTCTTTCTTCTTCTTCTTCTAAATCTTTCTTTAAGATCACTCTGGAACCAGTTATAAGCGATACCCCTGATTCCAGCTCGTTGTAATTTTTCCAATAAAATATTATGATCCACAGTATCAAAAGCTTTAGCTATATTGAAGCGCTATTGGGAGAAGGGAATAGTTTTTCTCGCCAATAACACCCGTAAAAACAAACTCTTTCCAAGTTCGGGTGAGACAAATGAGGAAATCGAACGAAACACAAGTATTATCAACCAATAACTGAACTATCAATATATTTCACACATAGAACCAAGTTACAAGCAATTTACCCACAGGTCGAGTGCCAGGCAACTGTAATGAGAGTTTCCACTCGGAAAATAATTAAAATATACAAGTACGAGAGGTTGAGCTTCTCTCTAAGTACAAAAATGACAAAGTCAGCAGGATCACACAACAGTGTTACTCGGTCCCCATCTCGACTGCAAAAAAGGGCGAGCTCGAGGATGAGTCAGGTGAGGAAGGGGTCTGTCAACAAGGACGAGGTGGAATGGGTAAGCTCAGGATATAGGCGATTGGTAGCCTTGGAGGGGAGGAAATAGTGGGATGGGTGATAGATAGGGTGGCAGTTTTTAATTGGAGTGCCAGGAACTGTTTTCTGGCTTCGGCCGCAGAATACAGGATCCTTTGTGCCTTGGTCAGAATGACTGCATTTTTGGAATCCTTCCTCACTTTAGGGGCTATATAAACGATGCAGGACCTGGTGAGGCAAAGGCATGGCTGAAGGCACGGCTAAAGGAGTGGCTGAAGGCATGGCAGAAGTCGTGTCAGAAGTCGCTGGCAGGAGTCGCTGCATTTTGGAGTCGTAGGCATTTTGGCCGTCGTTGGCGCACATGTCGTTAGCGTGCATGACAGGGTGCGCCTCGGGCAAGTCCTTCGGCTAAGTCCGGAGGGTAAACAGTCCGCAGATGGGAAACTGCCCAAAGAGGGGAATTTGGCCACAAAAAGGGGTGGGGGTGTATGAAAAATGCCACATCCACTGGGGGAAATCAGCACAGAATTAACTCCCGGATGGGGAATAATGATTGAATCAATGACACCTGTTGTCGCAAGAGGGTCACTTTCACTGGATTCACAATGCCAGTTTATGGCTTGAGAGGCAATTAATTGAACAATATTGCCAAGATACTGAGCACACACACCCACACACACAGACAAAGAACCGTCTCCTTTCTGAACCACAGAGGTGGAACAGCTGATCACCCAGTGTAGAAGGATAATCACTAATAAACATTTTGAAGTTAATCACCCAGTTTAGTACAATTTGAAATTCATACAATCTTTCAGTATGTCACTATTCACTATCAGTAAGTCCTTCGGCTACGGCTAGAGGATAAACAGTCAGCAGAGGAGAAACTGTCCAAAGAGAGGAATTTGGCCAAAAAAAGGGGTGGGGGTGTATGAAAAATACCACAATATTTATAAATAATCCAGCAACTTTATTGCAGTTATTTAGTCCGTCATATATGTTTGAACAAAAACGAAGTAGGGCGTCTTCAGTACTTTTTCCTTTCAAAAAACTGAATTGATTTAAACTGAAGAATTCATTATTTTTTATGAAGCTTAACACTCTCTTTTTGAAAATTTTTTCCAAAATTTTCTAAAATACCGGTAATAAGGATATTGGTCTATAGTTATTTAAGTCCAATTTGGCACCTTTTTTGTGCACGGGTATTAGTGGCCATTTTGAGCTGCTCTGGGAAAATTCCTGTTTGCTTACTCAGATTTGCAATATATGCAAACACGTGAGAGACTTCATCTCTAACTTCTTTGACTGTGTTGGCCGTTATTTAGTCTTCCCCTTTCGATTTCTTTCGCTGTAGGTCTTTTATAATATTACTAACTTCTCTCCAAGGGCGGATTGAGATCATTGTTTTGTTGGTTCACTACTTTCCGCGGCACCAGGGGGCACTACCTCTCAACTAAATGGGGGTCCGGGTGGACCTCACTCAGAAAATTAAAAGAAATGAAGCGCTTGGAACGTAGGTTTGGTGTGGCTATATTATATATTAGATGTGATAAATAATTGAGTAAAGCTCTCTAATCACATTTGAAAAACGTAAACAAACGATGTAAAGAATGTCATTCTTGTGAAGATGCAGGTCTTCCGGGTTTTACACCGCGATGGTCCATGCTTCATCGGACGACAGTTTCGGCGGCGTTTCAGTTGGCTTCTTCAGGTCGGTGAAGTGAAGGTACAGCCATTCGTCATCTTATATATCTGACCCGTTGGAGTCAGGTCTAACGCTTGAGATATATAAGATGACGAATGGCTGCACCTTCACCTCATCGACCAGAAGAAGCCGACTGCAACGCCGACGAAACTGTCGTCCAAGAAAACATAGATCAACGTGGTATAAAACGCGGAAGACCTGCATCTTCACATCCATCAACTCGTGGCAGCCTACACAAGGATTTCAACCTCCTTTCTTCTTTAGTGACGTGCAAAATGAAAAATGGTTGGAATGAGAAAACGATAACACTAAATGAAGAACTAACAGGCTGTGGAATACATTTATAATAGTTTTAATACCGACTAAAACAAGTAGACCCTACTTAACATTAAAATTAATGAAATAAGCAAAGTATAGACTTTTGCTTTGCGGTAATGTAGTCACTCTCACAAATACAGATATACGGGCTGATGTAAATTAAGAAAATATTATTTAGTTGTAATGTTTTGAACACCAATTTTAATACAAATAGCCTAGGTCTTGACAGTATAAGATGTATGTAGGTATTCAAATTACAACAGCAAATTTTGCTTTCTTGTTTCTTTCTGTTCAGCAAACCAGATTATTGCATTATCGGGCTACATGAATATGACGGTGGATGTACAACATAGCAAGGCCATTTAAGTGACTTTCACTGCATCTTGATCGCACGTAACTTTTCATAAGACGTAGAGCAGAAAAAGAACTTTCAGCACTTGCAATACTGACAGGCAAACTTATGAGGACAAGGAAAATAATTTCTTTATTAGTGGAAAAAGGACAGAATGGCATGCATTATAAGCATCAATGAAAGTTGATGGAATAACTTTACCATTATCAATATCCTGGTTCCATTTCACTATCCACTGTTCATACTCTGATTTTAGCTGAAAAACAAAAAATTCTTTCTGGAGACCAAAGAGGTCACAACACTTCTGGCAAAGTGTGTTTATATCACTTTTAACATCTGCGGTCTTTAGAACGACACTCTTAACCAAAATGGCCAGTGGGAGAAAGATGTTTATTCTGAATACCTCCATAACCACATCAGAAAATCTAGAGGAGAAGTCATCCAGAACCCAGTCCAAAAGGGGGATGTAGATGTTTCTTCGGAAATATTTCTCAGCAGATTGAAACGGTGCATTTGAGCAACATTCTCTCCTCCTAAGGAGCGCGATGCGGCCATTGCTTTTGAAATTTTCAGCCGAAGGAAGTGAAGAAATTGAAGCTTAAGTCCATGTTTTGTGGCTACGTGGAGGTGATTGTTAAAGGACCATGGACTCAGCTTGAGTCTCATTGTCAGTTGTACAGCATGAAGGCATGGTGTTACAAATTGTGTATTTCCTTCTGCTGCTTCTGGCGTCTTTTGATTTTGGACGCGAGAGAAAAAGCTTCAAAGGTCCGCAGAGGTACTATTAGATTTCCGCTTTGTACCTGGCCTACTAGAAGAGGACGCCTGTGAACAAAGGTAAGCCTTAGCTATTCTTTCTGTGACAAGTTGCAAAAAAAATATAAGTATATCCTTTTCTCACCCTCTACCATAATGCTTGAAAATTATTTGGCTTTCTAAGAGAGTCCTCTATTTTACTGCTATCAAAAGGAGAGGGGTCAAAACTACGGTGGATGGACCTCTTACAGCACTTCTATGATAACACAATGAAAAGTCCTGTAAATAGTTGGGTGTTCAATTTCTTGATCAAAAAGCAGATAAATAGCAAGAGAAGCTGATGTGAGCCCGAGCTTGAAGCTGGTCGTCCGACCCTAATGGCGAGGGCCAGAAAGCGCAAATAAGTTATGTCGTTGTAATTTATCGATTGAACTTGCCATCTCTGGCTGAAAGGTTGATCTTCATGTCAGGTATGTCACAGAATAAAGAAAAAAGGATGCAGAGTCCTAAACATGTGAAGAACTCTTTAACTTATCACTCACTACAACAGCAACAATACACTCGCTAGAGCCGGGCAACTGGCATGTCACAACGAGCACGAGAGGGGAGGGTGTCGTATAGTAGGCATTGCTGAAGGAGGCAGTCGAGACTGTATTCTCCTCTCGCAGACCTAATACCGCTCAACTGCCCAAACTCGCGGCACAATTCTTTGCATGCATAGTATATACCTAATAATTTTTCTGTTATGGGACCAAAGCTTTCACAACATTGTTCATCAAAAGACCTACAAAAGTACAATTGCGTAAGTTGAGGATGCTGTGTCTGTTTAAACAAGTGGCTTTTAGATATTTTCCAATTATCTTTAAAAATTGTATATTGAGCTGTTGAAATTAAAACTAGCATTGAAAAACCCCCTTAATGATTACCATCTTTTCTATTTTCCCAGGAATCACGGGGGGTCCACCCCCCCTCTCCCCCCTTAATCCGTCCCTGCTTCTCTCTCGTCTACAGGAGTAAGGAACAACGAATTACTTATATTAACCATAGGAAACCAATCTTCCTCTTTGACTGATTGTGCATTCTGTTTCAACTTCACAGAAATTTTCAAAGTTTCAGTTACTGTATCAAAATGCAAATTAAATTCGTTGGCAATATCTTGCATTTGAATTAACAATTCGCCATCTTTGGTTCTTACTTTTTCAATACTACCCCCTTTATACTTTCCTCCAGTGATGGAGTCTAAAATACGCCACTTCTTAGCTGTATTATTATCCATAGTTTTGAATTCTTGCAAATAATAGTTTTCTTTTCTGGATAAATGAAAAAACAGTGAATTATCGAAAAAATGTAGATTTATCCATAATGGGTAATTTATCCACAACTTCCACCACATCTCGCCGGAATTTTTCCTCTAGTTTTCTTTTCGTTTTTTTATTTCAATATCTAGCCGACGCTGGTAGGATTTATAATATCATGAAAGTTTTACATTATTCGGTTGTTTTCTCATTTTTTTGTAGAGCATAATTCGTTTAGTGATTTTATAAGATAAATTTCTAGTCATCCATGGATTGATTAAGCAAACTTTTTTACTATTTCTTTCTAAGAAGCTTGCTTAACCAATGCAAGATTTTAATTTTTCAAGGAATAACCCATATCCTTTTGTTACATAGTTCTCCAAGTATACATCTT
Source organism: Pyrrhosoma nymphula (assembly GCA_963573305.1). Lineage (NCBI taxonomy): Eukaryota > Metazoa > Arthropoda > Insecta > Odonata > Coenagrionidae > Pyrrhosoma > Pyrrhosoma nymphula. The sequence goes on from OY754338.1 coordinate 118,122,733, forward strand.
CCCATTTGCAATGTGATAAGGACTTTCAAATAACTGTAGTCTACTTTGTAATTACATTGACATACACAGTTACAACACAAGAACAAAGTCTAAACTGAATATAACAGAGTACTTACAGATTAACTATAACACACAAAAATTTAAACATGGGTATAAAGTTATATAACATGTTGCCAAACTCCCTTCAAATGGCCACATCATGTAAATTTCGAATGGCATTGGAGAAATGGTTGGTTAATAGACGACTATATAGCATTGAAGAATACTTAGCTCTTGACTTTGCAAGTATTACAGGGTAATATATTTGTATTGATCATGTTTGTATTTGTATGTTTTATTGTAATTGGATGATACCTATCACTTAATAGTGCAATGGGTTAATAAAAATTATTATTATTATTATTATTGATCAGACTGTCTTGGAATTTTACCTATTAGATTTGATTTTCCAAGATGGCGGACAGTGACGAACGATGTAATAGCTGCTCCGAAGTATTAGATGGAAATAGTACTGTTATTGTTTGTGAGTTTCACTGCCTGGCTAAATTTCATTTGCAATGTTCTGGACTTAATAAAGCTGCATTAAATTCCCTTACTAGTAACCGAAATTTGGTGTTCCGTTGCAAAAAACTGTGAACTTCAGTCATCCTGCCATTTGCTCAACGTTAGTAATACGTTGAATCAGTTGTTAACCAGTCAATGTGATCTCCGTGGAGTGGTTGAAACGCTTACAAAGAAGCTAGATGTGTGCAGTGAGAATGTTTCTGCTCAAAATTCTCAAATTGAGCAACTAAAAGAGGTTGTGTGCCTGCCGAGAAAATCGAGTTGTGCGGCTTCAGACACGGAAACTCTGACGAAATCGGTAACATTTGCTGAGATACCATCCCTAAATGAAGAAGTTGAAATGACGAGTACAAAGAAAACATACTCGACGATGATTAGAAAAGATTATTCTTCGAACTCTAAGAAGAATGTGCATCCTGAAGTGCCGCTTCACAAGCCACCATTGGTGCAGCCAGCCTTATCTTTGGAGCATGATCCTCGTAGTGAGAAGTTGGAGCCAACGAAATCAACTACATCGGACAGAGTGAATGAACTTTCAGTGAAACCAAAAGGTATGAAGTCTAATAATGTGGCACTGTCTCAACCACTGGTTAGTAACAATGCAAATACAGACTTTGTTGATGTGCAAAATAAGAAGCAAAGGCGTAGATCGCGGTTATATGGTACGGCCAACTCTGGATCTGATTGCCCTTTCAAAGCTATCCCAAGAAAGGGATATGAGCACGTTTGGAGATTGGATCCTGGTACTGATTGTCAAGAATTAAAAAAATATTTAAGTGCTAAATTGCAGTCCTCTTCTTTGGAAGTTGAACCGCTGAATGCAAAAGGTCCGTATGCATCTTTTAAAATATCTATTGATCTTAAGCTTGTTGATCAACTATATGATTTAAGTATATGGCCTGAAGATACAGGTATTCAAGAGTTCAAATTCGTTAAAATACAAAATATTAAAAAGACTGATCCTAAAAATAATACTGCAGTCAGTGAAAATAATTACTCCTGACTAGATAATTATCACAAAGCTAAGTATTTCGATACTCAGTGTATTCTGGAAAGTGTAGGCTTAAAAATAGGTACTAATTTTTGTAATGATGACGACAAAGATAATAACGTTTATTCTTTCATTGGGTCTAGGGTAGTTAAACTGCAGACACCTATAAAAAAAGACTATACCAACTTTCACCTATTGCACTTGAATGTTCAATGCATTAGTAATAAGCTGCTTGATCTAGAGGTTTTATTTGGTAAATATAAACCTGATATTGTATGCATTAACGAACATTGGCTTAAACCTAATGAATGTAACTCTATATGTCTGACGGGACTCACAGTCTGTGATGTGTATTCTCGTTCTAGATTTAAAAATGGTGGCAGTATGATTCTTGCTAAGCATGATATGTTTATAAGTACTGTAAAATTCCACTATAAATCCTTAAATGAAGATAAGATTTTTGAAACATGTGCAGTAAATATAGCACTCAGCAATACTATATTTACCATTATAAATATCTATAGATCTCCACTTGGGGATTTTAACATTTTCTTAAAACGACTTACCCTGTTGCTTGAAAGAATTCATGATGTTGAAGAATGGCCTAATGTAATAATAACAGGGGATTTTAATTGTAATATGCTAGATAATACTACTGCAGGTAATGAGCTATTGAATGTCCTTGCAACTTTTAATTTGCATATTACTAATTTCAAGCCCACTAGAGTTACATCTAATTCTCAAACACTAATTGACCTTATAATAACTAATATTGATTCTAAGTCCATTAATATCAGCGAGCTAGATGATGATATTTCAGATCACATACCTCTCCTAGCTTTGATTAAAGTGAATCCCATTTCCACGGTAAATACCTGTTATACCAGGAACTTTTCTGATGAAGCTATTAATACATTTAGGGCCCTGCTCCTGACGGCAAACTGGGAGAGTGTATAGATGGCAATAGTTTATGTGCTATGGCTGACCAATTTAATTCTCATTTTACAAAACTCCTGCTCCTGACGGCAAACTGGGAGAGTGTATATTCAGAATTCTCATTTTAAAAAGGTTTCTCTAACTTCTATGATATATATCTACATAACTTTAACATTGCCTTTCCTCTACAATTGAAAAAGAAAAGGAATAATTTTAAATCTTGGATAACAAATGATATCCGAAATATGTCTAAAATTCTTAAAACCTGGGCACGATCACTGAAGTACTCCTATGATAATGAACTGCAGACAAAGTATAGGGAATTAAAAAAGCATTATCGTAAAGTCCTAATTACTGCTAAAAGAACCTGTAATGATATGAAATTGCTTAAGGCCAATAACAAAACAAAAGCTGCATGGGATATCATTAATAGCCTCAAGGGTGTAACCAAAAAAAGGTTTCTTCCAAATATTACAGATGGCAATAGTTTATGTGCTATGGCTGACCAATTTAATTCTCATTTTACAAAACAAAAATCATTCTCAGTCACTGATTTTAAATCACTTCAAACTCCCATTTACTCATCCTTCTTCTGTGATTCCTGTTCAGAGTCTGAACTTCTTTCTATAATAAATAAATTGCACGGGAACTTGGGAAGTGGGATGGACGAGGTACCGGGTAAAGTGATCTTTTCGAGTTACGTTCTGATTAAAACTCCTTTATTATTTCTCATTAATGAATCTCTGTTACAAGGTGTTTTTCCATCCCAGTTAAAAACATCTAAGATTATACCTGTATATAAAAACAAGGGCTGTTCCAATGACCTAAATAATTATAGACCTATAGCTGTACAAAATACTTTTTCTAACATTTTTGAAAAGGTCATGTATAATAAGCTAGTTTTTTACCGGGAAAAATACAATATTCTTTCTCAATCTCAACATGGTTTTCGAAAGGCAAGATCAACTGCCACTGGCGTTTATGAAGCAGTTAACTGTATACTAAAGTCTATGGACAAAAAAAGTGAAACAGTGGGACTATTTTTTGACCTATCTAAGGCTTTTGACCATGTGAATCACCACATTCTTCTATCTAAATTAGAGAGATTGGGTATAAGAGGTGTGCCTAATGATTGGATTCGCTCCTATCTTAGAGACCGTATGCAGGTTGTGTCGCTATCAATTAATGGACTAAAATATTTACCTTCTTCCCAACCAATGACATTAGGAGTCCCACAAGGATCTACTCTTGGGCCTCTGTTGTTCTTGTTATATATAAATGATCTTCCTCTGGTTTTAAAGGAAATTGATGGGACTACCCCTCTTATATATGCTGATGACACTAATGTTATTATCTCCGATCCATCTTACTCTAATCTAATCGAGAAATGTAATTACATAGCAAACTCTGTAAATAACTGGTCTGCTGATAATCATCTTAGTATAAATGTGAATAAAACTAAGATGTTTCAGTTCTCATACTCTGGTATTCCTAAGGAAAGCTGTATTGTGAGGATAGACAGAAAGTCTATCGAACAGGTCTCTATGTGTAAGTTCCTTGGCATAAGTATTTCTTTTAATATGTCCTGGGAGCAGCATATATTAGACCTACAGCATAAACTGAACTCAACTTGTTATTTAATGAGACAATTAAGACGTACCACAAGTATTGATATCATGTTAAAACTCTACTATGGTGAATTCTATTCTAAGGTATTATACAGTATCATCTTCTGGGGGTCCTCCCACCTATCAAATGTTATATTTAAAGTTCAGAAAAGAATAATCAGAATTATAGCTTCTCAGCATTACTGTTCCCCAACTAAGCCAATATTTTATTCTCTTAAAATTCTCCCTCTTCCTTGTCTTTATATATTTTCACTATTGACTTATGTAAGAACAAATATAAATAAATACTCATATAACTCGAATTACCATTCTCACTCAACCAGATGTCACAACAAAATACACCAAACAACCATAAGAACACAAAAGATGAAACTGGGACCACAGGAAATGGGTATTCGCCTGTATAATAAATTACCAATGGAAATTGTAAATTGTACAAGTATGTATTCCTTCAAAGTTAAGTTGAAAAAAGTTTTGTATAAAAAATGTACTATTGCGTCGAAGAATTTGAGAATGATAAGTGCATTAACCTGTAATACAAAAATTGAACTTGGCAATACTAACCTTTTGTGGTATGTATTTAATACTGAATTGTTGTTTGTATTTTAGTAAGTCTAATTATTGACTGTATGTAACTTGACGTGTCCTATATATGTATTTTGTATTCAATCTACAAGTCATTGGACAAATAAATAAAATAAAATTAAAATTAAATTAAATTTAACAGTGCATTAAAGCATGTGGTGATCAGTCAAGCCCAGATCAATTGACTTTCCCTCATAATTTAAATTGTCCGCACTTCTACCAAAAATGCGATCAATTCAAGTTCTATTATTTGGTGAAATTCTGGTGGAAGAAAATATATACTGTTCAAATCCCTGGCATGCCATACAGGTTTTGTACTCGTAAGCATTGTCACTATCTTGCAAAATGCATATATTGATCTCTCCAATAAATATTATATACATTTCTCTTGAGCTATCAAGTATTCTTTCAAACTCACATAAAAAGATCTCAGTAGGTAAGAAGTGATATGTACCTATAGGCCCCAATAACCGAAATGGATACAGAGGAATTGAGTTCAATCGTCACCTTAATCATGTCAGCTGATTTTAAATCATAGGTATCATCAGATGAACATGAACATATATCCGATACATAAATTGTAACACCTCTAGCTCTATTCACATTACTACATTTTTTTTTAAATTTACAACCCTCAATATTGTATGCCATCACTTCAGTATCTCTAATCCAGATTTCAGATAAAACTATTATTTGAGGTTTGTGTTGCATACTGCTTAATTGGAGTACAAATTTATCGAAGTCGGAACACAAGCTTCCAATGTTTTGGTGCAAGGTAATTATCTTGAAGGAATTGAAATGCAGATCATTAGAATTAGCCATAGTGAAAGTATTTGATAATTATTCTCTCCTACAAATTATTTAGATCGCTCAAATGTCTTAAAACAATTACAGGTTTTTATCGGCTTCTCTCATCAATATTTTGCCACCTCGTATCCATAGGTATGCGTAGTTCTTTGTTTTCTTCGCTTCCCGGAGAAGCGTTGAGGACTCTCTGCCTTCCGGGGGCCAAGGCCTCGTTAATATAGACAGGGTTGTCCGAGGCTGGAGCTCCATCGAGGGACAAATTCCACGTAGCAAAGTCACTTTTCACTCGACGTTTAGTCAAGAAGCCCTCCTTGACTTTTTGACTCAGGAATCGCATTCGTATCCCATCAGGCTCACCACTAGACTTAGGCTTTGGCCTATAGCAGTAGTCAATGCTGTTTTCGCTTACTTGAGCATTGAGGGCTGCACCTATTTTACTCACAATAAAGGGTAGATTTTCATTGTGACACGATGGTACATCCACATTGTTTTCTAGCATTTACTGCTCTAAATCGTCTGCACAGTTTTGACACTCAGATAATTGATTTTTAAGGCACTAGTTTTCTCTTTTAACGCTATCGATTTCCTCAAAACACTGGTTAAGCATCGTTCCCTGTGTCTCTATAACCTTAATACTTTCATCTAATCTTTCGTATATTTTATTAACAGTGTCACCAAGGTTTTTGATATGGTGGTTTTATTCCAAGATTTGAAAATTTCATCTATGGGACAGTTTTTCAGTTATGGTGTGTTAGCGAGCATTTCTTTGAGAAGAGATAATTCACATCATCTTGGAATTATAGCAGTACCTATTAATTAGGAAAAAATATTTAACTACATATACAGCAAATCAAAAAGTTCCTGTGTACATTTAATCGCACTCTATTCCCACTCAATTTTCAGATCTCTCTACAACCTGAAAATGTAAAATTACGCTTATACAAAATTTAAGTCACTCAAAATTATAAACATTGGTTAATTTATGGAGGTTTGGTCATGTCTTTTAAAATAAACTCTTTTTAAGAATTGTTAATTTAATTATGTACATGCTTTGTACTATTCATTTTAAATATTTTTATTTTCACTCATATTATATTTTTTAAACAAAATTTTAGTTTGGTTTTCCATTTTGGTTTTGTTGTTGATTTTGTTGCTAAGAGGAAGAGTTTGTTTTAGTGTTACCATTGTCGCAGTAAGAAAGTTAATCCTTGGAGGTACTGAATTTATGATTGAAAACTATTTTATCTTTGTAGTATTATAATTATTATTAACTGTATTCCTTGCATTGCATTGTAGCCCTGAAGAAGCCTTAATAAAAATGTGAAACATTGGCGGAAATAGGAAGTTGAGTTTCTTAAAAATAGACATGACCAAACATGCATAAGTTAACCAATGTATTATTAAAGTGGTCAATAACTATTCAAAGAACAAAATTATAAATGTTATCAATGTATATAAAAGGTGTATTGATAGCTATAACTATTCTACAGAGGACTAAAAAAGAATAAGACCGTGTTCCATTTAACGTAAGGTGCACCCACGTGAAGCTCAACGTCTTTGTGCTCTTAGAAGCCCTTATGCTCTTATCTGCTCTTTGCGGAGGATGGCACTTAAGTGTTCCAGTGCATACGACAACTATAAATAATTTATGTATACATTCCGTGGTCACAGGAGTAGTTGAATTCTGTATTTAATCTTTGTTGAATATTAGATGATAATTTATAAGGTGATACATCAGTCAAATACGGACAAAAGAGATTTTCCAGCCCTTCCCCAACATGCGTTGGTGTTGAACCAGTTGAACCAAATGTTGGCTGAATGCCGTTGCTCAGGCATTATTGTTATTAATTCAAGAAACGAGGCAAAGGTTTGTCACATTATTATTATACTAGTGGAAGGTACCTGTTGAAATTAAACAAGTGTGAAAAACATTGAATTTTTTTATAAGAAAACCACAAAAGCCCGAAGAATACTGTCAGCGTGGTCATTTCAGGAGTTCGTAACCTATTCATTGTTGGAGAAGGAAAACGAGGTTCTAAAGGTCCAAGAGCTATGTGACATAACCTACTTCAGATCCATCAATTTCCTCCTGACAATTTTAGCTACAGTAACCACATGCAGCATGGAAAGGTCCTTCTCAACCATGATGAGAGTGTGGAGAGTGTTACTCTAAACTTAATGACTGATGAAAGACTATGCACTCTTTCTATGCTCTCAATACACCGAGACATTAATATAAATTCTAACAGGGTTGCTACAGACCAGAAATTATGAAATTCGAGTACTTTTCCAGGTTTTCCTGGCCAAAATTTTCATTTTTCCAGATTAAAATATTCTATCGTAAGCGGATATTTTAAAGTAAGTGCAAGTAGAAGAGAAAAACACATTAAAGCATTCACAATTGCACACCATATGATGATAACAACAAGAATTAGTGAAATACATAGTACATGAAAAACAGGTTGGTTTTGAATCTTCTATTAAACATCAATCTGAATCTAACCAATGGACCACTAGTGCTACACCTCAGCCCCCTGAATACCTACCAATAGCCACCGCCGGCTACGCTGGCCTCGGTGGCAAAAGGGTAACGTCCTCACATGCTAACCCGAAGGTTGCAGGTTTGAGTTCCGCCTGGGTGGGATTTTCTCCACTCAGGGGATTGGTGTTAATGTGAGTTATTAACGAGATAATTGTAGGAAAGGTCTATAAACCCCTAAATTCGCTCAAAAAAAAAGAAAAAGTTTTACTATTATTAGCAGAAGTGGCGACAATTCAAGGCAAGCATATTTCTGCATGTTTTGAGATGGGCCACTTTGAAAATTAACTCGGTAATTTTCATAAATTACCACGGTATTTTTCGTAATTTACCGCACCCTTTGAAAATTACCATAATTTTCCAGATAATTCACCTATGTTTGAGATAATTTTTCATACAGTTAAATTCCCAACATGTTCTTTTGAGCCAATTTCACATTTCCTACGTGTTTAATAATAAATTGAGGCATGTCAGACTCATTTTTGGAATATTTTACTTAAATTATAACAAAAAATTTCTTTTTCAGTCACGCTCATATTTCAGGAATATCTACAAAATCATTTTCCATTACGTTACAGAATACCAAGTTTCTGAACCATGTGGTAGAAAGAAGTGATTATTTCATTAAGTCAGCAATTTTTTATACTCATATTTTCTACTTCAAGGATGGTAGCTTTTTCAGTAGGTAGTTTGTTGAATAAAAATGATAACAACAATGTTATTGGAATAATTTCTAAAAGCCACTAGGGTATTAAAAATATTCCAGTTAACATATGCACGAAATCTTCGACATTCAGGAACTATGCTCAATGAATACATAATGAGGGTTTAATTTAATATGTATCACTTAAGTGTCCATGTATGACCATTGCAATGTTACTGTATGCATAATACCAAATTCTATATTGTACACGACATTCACATCGGAATGAAGGCACACTCGGGGCTACACTTAAGGGTGTGACTTATGGTAAGTCAGCCTTCAGGTGAGTTGCAAAATAATGACCTATTACCACCACGTAAGGAGTCATGTGGAATAAGCAGAAAAAAGGGTAGCCCGTCCTCACATGAGTGAATGTGGACACCACAGTGGTCAACAGAGCAACACTCACTTCACTACAGGTGTGGTAACATTTACCTAAACTAAGTCAAAGTAAATGCTACCTTGCCTGAAACTTTGTGATGCTTTGTTGCTTTGACATGTGGAAGGCAAGGAGAAACCACCATATTAAAATACCAAGGAGCTGCCTGTAACCAAAACTTTCTATTAAATTTTTTATCAAGCAACAAGCTAATGGAACCTTCTAGAGTAAAATATTCCATTGAAAAAATAGTTCCCCAATCAGATAACCAGACTGGGGACATCAACTAAGCCTGACCCTCAATTCAGGGTTTGAAAATGGAATGTAACTTCACTTCACACCTGCGGAAGACTGAAAATACTGAAGACAGAAAAGTGGACGATGGGCCTTGACATTTGGAAGTCAGTGAGATTAAGTGGTCTGAAGAAGAAGACTTTTGGAGAGGGAGCAACTGGATCATTAATCATGCAGGGTGAGGAATTATGCTTAAGAAGAGCACTAGGATACATGTGAAAACTTTCCTTCAGTGTGAGAAAAGGATGGTCATTGGAGGGAAGGCTTCTGCGGTGTTCAGAAGTTGAAGGCAGCATTCTTCTGGGTGTTTCACCACGTCGTTGTTTATGTGGCATAAACAATGACGCGGTACCTCATACTGATAATGGTATGCCATCGTCACACTAAGCCCAGAAGAAAGAACTAAGGGTAAATTTGGATTAGGGCAATAGAATGAATGAGGAGAACCACTCTTAGAATAAAAAAAAATAATAGCTGTTTAAAAATCATCCATGAGGAATTGATGCAATGAAAGATATACAATTGGACTTATGGGAAAATATGAGAAAATATAAATAAATGTTCTGGCGTTTGTAGACCGGATCTGCCTTCGACCACATGCAAATGTTCTGGCGACAGAAAACAAATTGGCTTGGTGCTGAAATATTCTTTGCTTTATATGTTCTTACAATGAATATCATCCGAAAGTAAGCAATACCACGCAATGAATGAAAAGTTAAATACCTTCAATTGAAAAAAACGAGGTGGGAAAAGAAATAGATTATCATTACGTGATATTTTTTGTGCTGGAATCTTAAATCTTCCTCTCCCCCACGATACAGGCTTCCCTTTAATATAATATGTAGCTCCGCAGAAAGGTCAAAGCAACTATTTTTTACATAACCTCCTCGGAAACAGTTACAATCTTTTTTCTACTTATATCATGTTCACTATTGAAATAAAAATTGAGTCACAAAAGTCATTATTCGAAGGCAGTTCCTGGGAAATTTGAAGTGCATGCATCTCAGTATATTAAAAAGTAATAATCCGTTCATTGTTTACCGCCTTGAGAAAGAGGGACGACCAATCGACGCTCATCCTATTCACGGAAGTATCCTTGTATTTTCAAAATCTAAACATAATAGGCCTGTCGGCATGTCAAACCTCTTACCGGCCGAACAAGAATCCCGAAATTAGCTTGGAAACTCTCACAAAGGGGTTGATTGAAAATCCAGAAAATTGGCTGAAAATTAAAAAATATTGCTGTTAATGCCATAGATGTATGGGATTGGGCAATGTACAGTGACTCCGTAAAATATAAGAAAGAAAAAAAATTGACCCAACAAGGATTCGAACCCGCGCCAATTTACGTGGATTACTGGTCCAGCACCTCTAACCACTACGCCACGGCTACAGTTGGTTCATCTCCGCGTATTTAAGGATTTATACGGAGGGAAATTCTATAGTTGCGTTTTTCTATCGAACCAGGGCCCTAATGGAAGAAAGCCGTGACACTTTTCCGGCATTTTCTCTATAGTTTCAGAAAATAATTGCGTCATTTGGATCCTTAACATCACTCACGCGATGTCTCCTTGTTAGATACCCTTTTGGTCGGGACCGAAGATTTTGCTTCGTAAAATCAAAATTTCGTAACTTCGAAGTTCGTATTTTCGAGTTTCTTCCGTATTGCATTGCCCCTGGAGTGATGCAACGTGCAAAGCACCTCCGACAAACGAACTCCCGATTAACGAACTGGAAAATTATTGGTTCCTTGAGTTTCGTTTAGTTGAGGTTTAACTGTATAAAATAGGACCTGAAATTTAATTTTAGGTGCATATAATTAATTGATAAATACCAATTAAGAGCCCCAGTGCCTCATTTAGGCAAGGTACTAAAAGCACTAAGCCAACACACACAGAAAGTGCCTAAAATGATACTGCTCACGAATTGAAAACAAAAAGACTTAGACTTGGGAAAACAAATTTCCAAGTAAGTTCTCATTTTCCCTGACTTTTCCATGTTCTCCAGGTTTTCCAGGTCTGTAGTAACCCAGTCTAAACAAGTGATCGACAGAATGGCTGGAGAGAAGAAAAGAAGATTGCTTCTGCAAGAACAGTGGAAGCCTGGTATAGTGAGTACGGCTTATTGCGAGAATCCTGTTTTAGCGAGTGATTGTCTTTGTGCTGCCAAAAGGCCTATGTTTTACATGTAAAATAAAGTGGATATAGCGAGGCCAAAAAGTTCCTTCCACGGTATACGCTCGGTATTACGACAGATATCTCTCGAGGGCAATGCACCACCTAGCAAAAATTAACTACTTTGTTTTGTATTATCTGTTAATTAAACTAAATATTCAAGATGTGAGCCATATCTGCAACACCTAAAGCCAGTTATGTCCAAACATTAGTGATTTACGGCCTTGAGTACGCTGTGCGCGCTCCCATTTTACGTTCTTCTTTTGTTAGGCCCAGTCATCAGTGAGAGGGGAGTGGGCGGACGACAAGCAAGTTGAGAGTAGAAGAGGGAACATTCAGTAGAATGAGAGCGATCTGTCAGAGTGATTGAAAAACTCAAACCATTCGGTCAACTCGATGCGCCCAATCACACGGCAGCAGAGAGTTGTGATGTAGGTAAGGGGCGGAGTTTACTCGGTCGGAGGGGCGGTGTTTTCTCGGTCGGAGGGGTGGAGTTTACTCAGTTAAAGGGGCGGTGTTTTCTCGGTCGGAGGGGCGGAGTTTACTCGGTCGGAGGGGCGGAGTTTACTCGGTTGGAGGGGCAGAGTTTACTCGGTTGGAGGGGCAGAGTTTACTCGGTCGGAGGGGCGGAGTTTACTCGGTCGGAGGGGTGGAGTTTTCTCGGTCGGAGGGGTGGAGTTGTCTCACGTGGTTTGTGCTGCAGCATCATGTCCGCGAAACGTAAATCTTTGGACCTTAAAACCAAAATTAAAATTATAGACGAGTGCGAAAGTAACAGGTCTTCAAAGACTGATATCGGGAGGCGGTTTGGTGTGTCGTCATCTACGTTGTTCATAATATTAAAGAACAAAGATAAAATTCGTGCAGCAGTGACCGAACTAGGACGACCTAGCAGCCAAAAACATTTGTGGCATGGGGAACATCCTCAAATGGAATATGCACTATTCAAGTGGTTTTGTCAGCAAAGGTCTATAGGACTGCCCATAAACGGTCCGACGTTATAGGCGAAAGCTGACTACACTTGCACGAAACATGATGTGATAGCCAATCGACTGAGGTATTTTCTTTTCTAGTGTAAATAAATACTTGATGACACTAATTTGCGGTAGATAATTGAATTTGAATCATAGAAACTGCTAGGAATAGGTGACTATGCGAGATTTATCTTCGACCATCGGTACATGCCGTATTTCAGTGAACCTTCAGGCCAATTTTCCCAACTGATGGACGTACTGGTAAACATTCGAAAACTCGACAAAGTTGATAATATCGTCATGACATACTCGCAAAATTATCCAAAAACTACAGTATACCTAATATTTTAATTCTGATTAGTTATGGTGTCATTACAGCTTTCTTCTGTGATCGAAAAATAGAAGAACTGGAAGAAAAACACCAAAACTGGAGGAATTAATATTTTATGTAATGGAAAATGTCCTGTTTCTTTCTTAAAATTAGTTGATATTCCACCAGATTGTGCCTGAAACAACTTTTTTTGCTGTTTACCTTCGTCAAATACCATGGAAACAAAAGAAAAACGGTAAATACGAACGACTATGAGAATTAGGTGGCTTTATTCAACATTTTCGGATACAACGAGCGCTCGATTTAGCGAGTGATTTCCGAGGGATTATGAGCACTCGTTAAACAAGTAGTAGTTCCTAAAAACTTGCCAACCTTAAAAATCAGTTTTTTTAAATCATCAATTTTGTAAATTATTTACTATGTAAGATCTACCCTGAAAAAATAATAAATACATATGTTTTTGTGGAAAGAAAGAAAAAAGTTCTAATTTTAAAGGTAGCCTTACATAATAATAATGACGACTTTATTTTTGAGCGAAAAAATCAGCCATGAGTAGAAGGATGGAAACTTACACATAGGACTCTCAAAGTGGATGGCAACCAGAGGACTGAGATTTCCCTCTTTGTTTTCAAATGGGAAAAAGTAACCAGGAAATCCACGACGCGGGAAGTACTGGATTGGGCCCATGAGCTCATTATCAGCTGGACTTTCACCATTGCAGGTCACCCACAGTTGATTTGCCTGGAAAATGAAAAAAGAGTCTAAATTTAATTGAACCCCATCATTTACCATCCATCTCTGTTAATATTGACTGTTGTTACCAAGGAATTAAATTTTTCAATCACACTACTAATTGGTGCTTAATTACTATTTGCCCTAACAATTACTGGACTATAAACTCACTATTCAATACAGTTAATAAAATGCAAGCTTCATTTATTTAAAAATCAGGCAAATGAGAACAGAGCATTAGTGTACTAGCCTGAGTTAGTTATTGATAATCTACACAACTTCAATTCTCTTATTGGTACACGGCCTTCTTTTTAGCACCATACTACTGTAAAGTTGAAAGAAAAATTTAATCAGGGTGTCCAGCAGCTGGGCATTTGAAAATTCCCTGAGATTTCCAGGTTTTCCAGACATTATTTTTATTTTTCCAGAGGAAACATTGAATATTTTTTCTCGTTAAGTATAAGAGAACATTTGGTATGATTTTTGTATAATTAAACGTACATATTATTGTTAATCTTGCATATTTGGACAAAATAAACCAAATCCTGCATATTTGGAGTAAAATAAACAAAAACTCCAACGCCATACAACACTTTCATATAGTTCGTGAGAAAATCACATCACCTTAGAGTTAAACATTATGATGCTGACGTTCGGGAACAAGGTTATATTACAAGCAGACTTTGCTATGAAGAGCATTGATATAAAATGATCAACAACTTAAAAAAACTAAAGGAATTGACTTTTTTCCAGGGTAATCATCAAGGGTGGGTTAAAGGAAAAGAAACAAAAAGTCGAGCGTCATAGAACACATTCACATAATTTAAAACAAAATTATATCACAACATTTTCTTTGGGTTAAACGTATCATGCTGGTATCCAGGTACAAGATTACATCAGACTCAAATAATAACTTTTTGGAAGGGTAAAAGGAAATATAACTAAAAATGCAACAACATACAAAACATTCATGTAATTTGTGACAAAACCAGATAACAAAGATTTCTTAGATTTAAACAACTAATTGAACTCACATAAAATATTTGTGTAATTTGTGACAAAACCACATAACAAACATTTCTTTGAGTAAAATATTATCATATACTGGCAATCAGGTGCACGGTTACAGCCAAATAATAGCTTGGTTATGAACACTTTGATGCACAATACTTAACAACTTAAGAAAATTAAAGGCTTTTCTGTCAGTATGGCACATGCAGACTACTTGTTGAATCATAACTGACACACATTTGCAAGTCTTGTAATACAAACATTAATATTGGAAACAAAATTAAACTATCTTTACTATTTTCTCAGGGCTTTGACTTGGATTTCAATTGACTCACTCTCTAACCGAGCATTTGACAAAACCCTCTGTTTTTTTGCCGTTAAGTTCTTTAATCTCTTGAGCCAACCTTTTATTTCCTTCTCTCTCCCTAGCTTTTTCAGTATTACGTTGTTTTTCTCTCTCAACATAATCCTGATAATAGGAGTGGGAATTTCTCGCAGCATGCATGAGATCTTTTGTTATCTCAAAATTATCCAAGCCTCCTGCAGATTTAACAGAGTCATAAATTCTTCTCTGTGCAATCAGAGACATTTCATGCTGGTTAACAGCTAGACATTCCTTATTTACGGAAAACCCTCTCTTAAGATCTGACTTCCCATGTGACAGAATCAACACAATTTTAATGAGTCCCATGAGATCATCAAAACTCTCGGATGCATGTAATGAAATTAATTGGCACCAAAAGCTGTCTAGGCATTCTTCAGACCTTTTGAATTACACAAGTTTATGTTTGACACTGTCAATGCTTATTAGAGCCTTGAACATTTGTTCAACAGCATCCGCTGTCACCCCAGACATCCAGTTGTTCTTAACAAGCATCTCCAATGTATTTGAGAGGCGTTGGTGTGCAACCTTAGGGTGCAGAGCAACTGCAGGATCCAGGCATGATATTCCCTTAGTCAGATGGAATGCCAAGGGAGATCTTTCTATGAGTTTCCCCACTAATTTCTTTAGGTAGGTGATACATCCAATTTTGAAGAGAAGAATATCTTTGTCTTTGTGACTGTAATCTCTCAAGGCTATCTTGGTTGCATATCCAACATTAAGATCTTTTGCAGGGATCAGATTTTCAGCTTTACTCAAATCAATATGCTGCACGTTTCCACATGCCAAAACCTCCAGCTTAACAAATCTTGCCATTACAGTTTTCAACAAATCAGTCATTGCCGAAAACAGGAATGGAGCCATAGGCTTGCTGGATTGAAATTCCTTCAAAAATGGTTCCAGCTCGGCCGCAGCAGTGGTAAAGAAAGCCAGTTTAGGACCTAACATTTTGTCTTGGATGGTGAACTTAATTAATCCGAAACTGTGACACATAGGTTCACATTTCTTGCCCTTATGCTCGCTTTTCTCATCAACCTGAAAGCTCTTGACATAATTTCGTAAGGCTGGAAGAATATCGAGGGCTCTGAGTGCAACCTCTACATTTTCTAACCACCTAACTGCACAAAACTTCAATGGAAGACGTTCAGAATGAGTGATTTGTTTGAAGTCAGCTCTACGGGTTGGAGAATATGAAAATAAATTGAACAGTGTACAAAGGAATGGAACGATATCCCATCCAGTTTCTTTCATACCAGCTTTAAATGCACAATTTATCGTGCGCAGTCCACAACTACCTTAATCTAACATCCGCGGCCCATCTGTATCCCCTTCAGAGAGGTCAGACTGTAGTTCTTACATAAATTTGAAATTCACATTTGGACCATCCATTGAAACTTGAAGGATTTTCTTGAGTTCTTTCCTGGTCAGAGCTTCTTTGAAAGCTCCGAGGAGATCAATGGCAGTAGTATGCCCCAAAAATACTGAAGTGAGGTACCGCGTGCAAACTACATTCTGATTATCGTCCCAAAAGCAAACACAATGATCCATTTGCTGTTTAATAGCAAATCTTATTCAGGCTTTCATCAAACCCCACAGCAAATTGCTGGCAACTCTCCATGCTCCGTTTCAGGCTTCGTTAGAAATATGGAGAGATCCCATGAACAATAGTATAAGCCACTTTAGACTTACTAAGTTGCACTTGATTGACAATATTACTGTCATGATACATTCTTTTGTTCAAAGTTACGCTATCGGCTATTTGTCGCAAAGAGCTGTGAGACATTACACAAAACATATAAGCCAAAAAATATAAGCCTCTGTAGCCGAATCTCTGAGGAGGAATGGCCTCAATTTTCCCTTCTTATGTAAATTAGGTTTTACACAAGTGCACTTTAAAGTGCAAGTGGGCTTTCTTGTACTCGAAATAGCAGTGTTTGCCTCAGTGCTCGCAGAACGCTCTTCTTGGGTTGTACTTGCAAGGTTGTCAAAAACTTCACTGGAATGCGTAGCCATGGGTGTCTCAGAATTCTGGGATAGTTGTGATGGTTGGGTAAAATACTTTAACGGGCCCGTTGATTTCTGTGCTTCAACCTGCTTCATGTGCTTCCTCCCCATGCTGTGACTTAGAAGTGCTTGAGAACCCATATTACTCAATGCAAAAGTATGTTGGCAGACTTTACGGAAGCAGGAGTGCACATCTTTTTCTACACGCTGCGCCCAAGGATATCTGATCAACCACTTTTCATCAAATGATGTCTTATAGCGCTTGGTTAGGGCCATGATGTTAGATTATCTGAAACATTAAATGTGGGTTTCATGAAATCCATTACTTACCATTCATTCGAGACTGCAAAGTGTAATAACATTTTCACGCATTACGCTACTACTCAAGCAGGGATAAGCAATTCTCCTAAAAACTCCTCTCACTCTCTTTAATGGGTTAATTTTTTCGGGCAAAATCCCACTAAACGGCGAAAATTAAAACCACAGCCAGTGATAGTGTACGGTGTGTGAATTTATGCAATGTAAGAAAGATTAGCCTATGACAAGTTTGCCTATGAGTTTAAAAATTACCAATTTTACAATTTTTTCCTGACTTTCCGTCACTATAATTGGGAGGTTTTACATACTTTGGTAGAGGGATAGAGACTAGTTTTGCATCTAGAATATGCCCTTATCCTTCCCCTCCCATAAAATTTTGGGCATGTGGAATGAAACAGTGCAGCAATGGTGGGACGGTACTTGGTCTCGAAATGGGCATTTCTTATTGTATAAATGGAAATTATGTGGAAAATAAAACCAAAATTCAATTTTCAGTTGAAAGAGGAAGTGGAAGTAAGCATTTTCGTGTGGGGAAGGATGTAGAAAATGCAGTTTGCAAGAAAAAAGAAAGAGTTGTACAGTGCAATTCCAAGGAAGCAATTTAGGCAGATGTAAAAGGGCAAAATGGCATTTTCATAGGATGTAAGCCCTATAAAGAGGCGTAACTGAGTGTTAAAGGCGGTATAAAAACATTGTTTTCGTGAAAATGAAGAACTTAAAGAGTATAACGCACTTTGATTTATGTAAAAAAAAGCCTCAGGAGTGAAGCTGTAATGCCACACAAAAAATTGTCGAGGTAAACAATTATACGTGACTCAGCAATATCGCTCTATAATCTAGCATTTTATTCTCATGATAAGGATTTGTCCTAAAAGTGATAAAAACAGAGAAAATGGTATTTTTGTAATAATTATTGCAAAAACAAAAATTGCCTTTTTTATGGTTTTTTTGGCTTCTATGCAAAAAATAATGAATAATTTGAAAGTATCACGTACAAAATTATAGGTTTTCTAATTGCCAACATTGTTTAAAATGTATTTATTTCAATAATCAATACCTGCGCTTCTACTCGTAAATCGAAAAAAATCATTTTTTGCATTTGAACGTGCGCAGTTAAAAAATCAATAGTGCCAACTGTAGCCAAACACTATGGGCAATCTTGTCTTTGCCCCCCTCTACAACTTCTATTAATCAGTTCGTCTCTTCCATGACATTAACCAACAATTCTCCACACATTTTGCAAATAGTGGAGAAGTAGGAGTGGGGAAAAGGAAGGATTGGGTAGAATACAGCAAAAGAATGGCATTTTTGAGGTTAGTGTCATTTCATGTTTAATATTTCATGCATATTTCATGGGAAGAAAATGGATTGTAAAACTAATCCCAGTCTTTACAGGGTGTCCGGTGAATCTCAATTTCTTTTTTCCCTGAGTTTTCCAGGTTTTCCAGGCAAATGTTTTGCATTTTCCAGGGTCTTGCTGCACTTTGTTTCTAACATATTTTTAATGAATTTTTAATAAAATCGGCATAATTTTCCAAACATGAAAAAACGAAAAATTTCGGTCCCTACTTTGAGTTAAAAACGTAAGAGTATACAAGGAATGTAGAGTATTACGGGTTTTATTTCAACCAACAAATAAACAAAAACGGTTAACTGACAGCAAAATTCTGAGTCAGGTGCAATTTGAACACAATAAAGTAGATTCAGACTAGTTTGATAAAGAACATGTAAATAAAAGAAACTGGTGTGACATTTTTCAATGAGTGCATTTCCGATTCAATTTCAGCAACAAATTTCTCGACTTTTCAAGAAGTTACGTTATTTTGGTTTGCAGGTCTTGAAACTTTTGCAGTATGTACCTCTTTGTTATTCTTTTTCTCTTGAGGCCTTGGTACCTTTCCTCTTCTCCCAAAAGGCTTCACTGTACTTTACATGAACATTTCGGAAACTGTGAATTAATTGCTTTGTGATAGGTACGGATCTAACGGCCAAAAGCATTTAATTATGTAAAACAAAATTGTATTTTTTGGACAATACACGAATTTAAATTAGGTTGGATTGCCCCTGTACAGTGGCCCTGTCGACTACGAACCCGAGGGCCGTGGTTTCCATACAAAGTGACCGCAAAATGTATTTCCGCTCCTTCAAAAACATTTCTGCAAACATTAATACGAGGAGGGTGGAGATAATTTGGAAAGGATTATCAATTACATATAAAACAATACCCAATTATCCATTTAGGTTGCCGGACGAATGGTTTTCGTATAATGCGGGAAATGCCACTGCGCATGCTCAGACGTTTAGATTTCCACGTAAATTTGGCCACACCAAGAATTCCATTCGTACGGCTCTTCGAACAGAATCTTGATTTCCGCTAGAAATTCTGTTTCCGGTGACAGATTTCGGCATCAATTCCGATTCCATTCGTAGCGGCCATTTTACATGGAAATTATTCCGTGTGGAATTTGCCTTGTTATGCAATCGGCTCCCTAGACTGCGCATAGGGAGAGTGGTGTGGAATGACGAAGCACAAGCTGCGAGCGGGCGCACAGCTATGGAAAGTGTATTAAATGAACAGGGATCGCAATCGCTGAGCCGAGTATAATGCAAGCAAAGGCGGAGGTTAAACCTCTCTCTCTGCCTTAATGGAAATCGGCTGCCATGCATTTTCCAGGGTTTTTCGGAAAAATACAAAAATTCCCTGAGTATTCCCTGAGTTTTCCAGAACAAAATTTTTCCCTGAGTTTTCCCGGTTTTCAAGGTTTTCCAGGTCGCCGGACACCCTGCTTTAAGAAAAAAGGTGATCGATGTAACATTAAGAACTATAGACCCATATCTATTATACCCCAATTTGGAAAAATATTTGAATATGTGTTTTGTAGAAGACTAACTGATTATTTGGAGAGAGTCAATTTGTTGTCAACTCATCAGTATGGCTTTCGAAAAGGGAAGTCTACTGAACAAGCATTGTTTAATGCCATTGAGTATATTATGGATGAAATTAATGAAAAATGTAAGGTAATAGGAATATTTGTCGACTTAAGTAAAGCCTTTGACACTGTAAATCACACTAAATTACTTCTTAAGTGTAATAAGCTTGGAGTCAGAGGCGTATAACTACAGTGGCTTAAGTCGTATCTTGCTGAACGACAACAGAGGGTGGTATATAAAAAATATGGCAAAATATTTCTTTCTTCTTCACTTGATGTGAACATAGGGGTACCCCAAGGCTCTGTCCTGGGCCCTATATTATTTCTACTGTATGTCAATGAATTACCCAAAATGATAATGATGAATGTTGATTCTAAGTGCATAATGTACGCTGATGATGTCAGTATTTCAATGTCTGAGAAAAATTTGGCTAATTTATTTGATTCAGGTAAATTGGCAAAACATCTAATGTCAAGCTGGTGCGACAGCAATGATTTAATGTTGAACAATCAAAAGTCACAAATCACTAAATTTCAATTTTTAAATAATGAACAGGGTGTTAATGACTTAGCCTCCAACTTTGCTGACCTCAATGTCGTAAACAGTGTTAAATTCCTTGGAGTGCATGTTGATTCTGTGTTAAAGTGGGATGTGCATTAGGGTGGGCCGAAAAACACGAAAGTTTCCGAATCGAATCGTAATAGCGCGGAAAAGTTGTTACTCGTCACCCTGATCACAAAGAAAGAAACATTTTCGAAATTAGACCATGTCTTCCGGTCGCACATCTTGTTTGAAGTTTTGAAAAATCGTAAAAAAATTGACTTTTTTAGGGATTTTTTAAAATGAGTTACAGTGATTGGATTACGTTCAAAATCGGTATGTGGCCTCTTCTTAAGAACCTCTGTCCTAAAAAAATATGCAACACCCCTTATCTCCTTCTTTTAGGGGTAGGGGGAGTCGCTCATCGCGTTCAAATTATCGAAAAATCGTAAAAAAACATGACTTTATTCGGAATTTTCTCTTTATGAGTTACAGTGATCGGATTGCGTTCCAAATCGGTATGCGGCCTCTTGTAAAGGTCCTTTGTCTTTTAAGAAAGATATAATTCCCGTTCCCTCCTTATTTTATGGGGGAGGGGAGGGACATGTATCGTAAAAATGCGTGACCATACGGTAGGCCTACGCTTATTTTTGAAAATTGGTTTTTCTTTTGATTTCGTCCCTTCAAAACAGTTGTTTTGGCGAGAAAACAAATACATTTCAGGCTGGTTGATGTGCGACTACCCATAGCCGTGCCTAAGGGGTCAAAGTGCAGGTGCACTAGAATAAGCGGATTTATGATGCCAGACACACGTCTTAACAGTAATTCGCTGATTGTAAAGCTTCGCAGGGGCGAAAAATTTCTTTGTTTTTTGACGAAATCTAGGTGTTACAAATTCCTAAACTCACTCTGGAGCGCACAGCGTTCTTTTCACTCTGAACAGACACTGAAAAGCTAATAACCTGATAGTTCTGCTATGTTATGAATGTGTTTTGGGGAAGTGGTAAACGGAGCACATCGTAGGATGCCCATCACATTCCTCACAAAATGTGTTTACTTTTTTAGCTTTTGAGTTTGCTTCTTTTGTTCCCTTTTCTTTCCGTATGGTTTCATAGTAAGTGAGGCATCTCTTCCGAATAATCCTTGCACGGCCTTCGTATTTTTTTTGTGGGATCTTTGGTGGGATCCCTTCTCTTCTTCGAAGACGGAGCACTTACCCAAGTGGCCTCGCTAGAGTCAACTTCATCTTTCAAAAGTCCTTCAATAACCTTTTCTCGAAAAATCAGCTTTTCAATTTTTTTATTTTGGCCATAATTGCTGTATAACACTCATGAATTGACCATGCATCTTCCAAGAAGCAGTTCTTGTGTCGATTTCTAGTATTAATTGAGGAATCATCTAATGCAGTTATAGTTTGCAAACATATGGTCTGAAATATGTAACCCCTTTGTAGCACTATTGTATGTCATAATGGATTTTGGTTTCATTCTGATCTCCCCTTGCTTAGATTTTGACTTTGTTGTAAACAAAGTCTCAACAAGCTTAGGATTAGAGGAAATCATCATCACGGGTATTTTGTCCTGCCATTTCATAGTTCTGACGCCTTTTCCATTTTCCCTAGCAAAGTGTTGCCTCCTTTTCAATTTTTTTGGCGAACCTCTGGTGGCTTACCTTTACGATTCACTCGCAGTGTGCTGCAAACCTATGTTCTCCTTCCCAAAAGTTCTTCAGCAAGACCCACACTAACGTAAAAAATATCTATGAACATTTTCCTCCCAGCATCTAAAAGTCTCTCAGTCAACTGTAGCACAACTTTGTGACTATGACCAACATTCTCCCTCGGCTCAGGCGCTTCGCTTTTCCCTTTGTACCTAATCCTGGAGATTATGCATGAATGAGTCATGAGTGCACAACTTACGGAATTTGATGCTATATTTATGAGCCTTTACTGGTAAGTATTGCCTCAAATGTAGTGGACATCTCAAATGACCATAGATTCATCTATCACAATATTTTCCCCAGGAGTGAGCGTGGAATGAAATACCCCACGGAGCAGGTCGAAGTGTGGCCTCGCTTTGGCTAATCTATCAGTTTTTGCCGTCAAATCAGCATTGTTGTCGACATGAAAACATTTCAATGTTAGCTGAAATCCATCCCGACTCGAGATATTCCTAATCAATTAATTTCCGTACAATGGTTTCTGAGACCAATATAGCAGCATTTTGGGTGAATGGTTAATACCCATCGCAATCAGGATGGCAATGAATTTGCGTATTTCACCCTCATTTGCTTCTTTCCACTTCTGAATCCTGGATCGTTGGCTAATCACTTCAGAATCTATGAACTGACTTGTATATTTATTAGTCTCTTCTACTATAAGTGTTTGCACTGCGTCGTTTAGGAAATGTTTGTAAATACCCACCGGATCTCAAAGGTCCAATTGTATGCCTAAGCTAACACCACCATAAAAAGTAAATCTTCTCATAGTATTGGTGCAGTCTCCCCATTCATCAGAACTTGACGATGAAGTCACATGCTCTTCCTCTTCAGATGAAAAATCTTCTCCACTTTCCTCCTCTGAATGCGGAGAATCACTGTCTTCTTCGAAATCGGATGGCATATAAAAATCATCGGAGTCAGAGGAACTATATTGAGATGCATCTGAATCACCCATCGCTTCTAATTTTATTCTATCACTGAAATCACAAAAAATAATTTCCCGAGAAGGAACCCAGCAAAATAAACTCTTATATCTCGTGTGTCACTCGAATATTAGCCAAGAATAAGAGTCCTCCAAAATTTTCTAAAATAATATATACAGAGCTAGTTGTGGGTGGGTGGTAGGTGGGGGTGAGAGGGGGTGAAATAGGAGTGAAAATTGTCCAATGACCAATAAGTTAGAATATCGGTAAAAGGATATAGGGATGATCGAGGCATTGAACAGCCGCACAGTCATAAACCTTCTAAAGAATTCTGAAGAATCTATTTTTCGGTGGAGTACAATGTGGAAGATAGAAAGGCTAACCCTCCCACGGCTTATGCAAAAAAAATGTTTTTATTATTGTACATGTAAAAAATGAAACTGACTGCAGATTGGTCTCCTAGTGGTTACATAAAACACCCAATTGTGGGTAAGCAGCCTTCTAACGATAACAGCTGAACCCATGTGCGGGTCTGCCTGCAAAAAAACTGGAAGCAAATCTTCGCTTATGCAGATAAAAATTTGGTTTCTTACTTGCCGTGAAAGGAAAATATAGATTCAAATGTTTCACCTCTACCAACACCCCTCCCATAGGAGGCGTGAGGATGCGTGAGGAATCTGTTCAGCCCTCGTCTACGCTAAGGGTGGGACATGTGCGGAGAGGCCGGTCGCCATCCTCTAGGAAATCCCAAGAACAGGCAACCCTGGCATAATCCCTGGACTGAGCCGTCGTGTCGGTCACCAGCGTCACAAGGGTAGAGGTTTTCCTGGTGGGTACTTGGGATAATCGTTTTCATGACCGTCTGCAAGTATGCACCATAGACCCTTTACCAATGGCAGCAGGAGGACAGTTTAGTCCTTTCATAGATAAGACTAAGTTGTCCTACCGCTGCATTTTGTTCTCAAAGCCATAAAACCAAAGAAGGGCATTGTAGCGAAAGAGGAAGGGTTTAGTGAAGGCTCTGGAAGAAAAATTCGAAGCAGTTGCTAGAAACGATGTAACACTGAATTTGTTCCGATACAACATATTCATGAATGCTTTCGTGCTGCATCAATTTCCATACCTAAAAACACTGCTCATTTGTATATTTTTAAGGTATTTTAGGTGAACGTAAACATACATCGAAGAAAATTCAACGCGTAAGCAGTGGTTGCGTACACCCAAGGGAATTAATTAATTACTCGATATTAGCGCATCAGTTTTCCAAAATTTGTTGAAATTCATCATTTTAAATCTCATACAAGTAATGTACATTAATGAAAAACACTAATTGATCGATTTCATTTTTTTAAAGAAAATTCAACGCGTAAGCAGTGGTTGCATACACCAAAGGGGATTAATTAATTACTCGATATTGGCGCATCGGTTTGCCAAAATTTGTTGAAATTCATCATTTTAAATCTTCCCAAAGTAATGTACATTGATAAAAAACACTAAATGATCGATTTCATTTTTATGAAAATTAACGCCCGCGGCGAAAAAACGGCAAATTTCACGTTCGCCCAAGGGGAAAAAACGGCAATTTCACGTTCGCCGCGAACGTGTTAATATGCAGTTATTCCCATGGAAATGTGAAAAAAAGGCAAAGTGGAATGTTGTACATTAATTAAATTCTATAAAATACAGAAGTCCACTCAGATAATTTGGACCAACATTTACACTGAAAGAACGCGTGTAAAAAAGGGCTAATTTTGGAATTATCCCTTACCCCATATATCAACCGAGAGAACACGAGTATATTTCTCCCCGTGCTGTATGGGAAGCTACTTGGGTTTTACCTTGATACTAAACTCAGCTGGAACTATCATAATACTGAGGTAAATAAAAAGCTTTCCAAAGCTCTCTTTATTTTAAGAAAGCTAAGTTTGATAGTCCCTTCTGATTTCATGAGATTCATATATTTTGCTTTTTTTAACAGCCACTTTGACTATGGCTTGGAACTATGGGGGAATGCCCCTGACATAAAGTCTGTATTTCTTTTGCAAAAAAAGGGTCTTATAATACTAACTAAATCCACATCTCGGGAACACCGTCGCCCACTTTTCATAAAATTGAAAATTTTAACTGTTTACAGTATGTATGTGTACAAAGTCATGATTTATGTGAAAGAAAATCTTGAAATCTTCCCTACAAGATGTGCAACTGAAATTACAGCACAATAAATAAGAATCTCTTTTCCCTAAATCAATGCAGGTTAACGAAAACTCAATATTCTCTGCCTAATTTAAGTATCGGACTTTTTAATATCTACCAATTTCAGCCAGAATGGCTAGCTTGACTAAATTCAAGAGCGTGATCCACGCATGGCTAGCCTCACGTCCATTGTATTCTGCTGGCAAGTTTTTCACGCATAACAGTTGTAATATTGTATTCTGACATGTCTGATAAACTAATTATGTGTACTTTCTCGTGTATACTTATGAACACTTGAAATTTTCCTGAAGAGGTTTGTGTATTTTCTGAATACTTTTGACCAATAAAACTTATTATTTTTATTATACTCATTTTTTACCCGTATTCCTGCTGCCGAAACAGGAACTATTGGAGTGGTGCATCAGTCATTTGCTAGATGTCAGCATTGAGCACGAAATACATGAGCTTATGGTACTGAGTATCCGGAATATACTCTGTGCTTTCAGATTGTTGCGATTGCTATGAATGGGGAGGGAGCTCCAGAAGGAATATTGAAAAATGGACGCAACTATGACGCGATCGTGAAAATTTATTTTCGGTATGTAATAGTGCGGTAAAATGTGTGCGGTTGCGAATAGTTGGATAGTTTTTAGTGTACCATGAGGTATTCAAGATTGTTCCGGTTATCATAAAAACTCACGAGGTAAGTTAATGTGATGAAGTAACATATTCCCGGAATGTTTTATAAATATGTTTCCTTAATAGACATAACAATTCCTTCTTTGATAATCCCGATAACGTTTATTTGAAATTTTTTGGCTTAGAAACAGCTAAATTTAACAACCAATATCTCAAAAACCGGCAGATAGATTTTGTTGAAAATTCTTTCATATAGCAACGAACTTTTACCGAGTGCCTTCTATTACAAAATATACTTTAAATGGTAAACTTTCGTAACCAAATGCCTATGCAAGTCTTTCATAAAAGCAGCAAAAAGTATATATGAATTTATTGCATAGATTTCATTAATCAGCTGCCTTCATTTCTGATAAGAATTCCACTAGGGTCTCTGTTTCATTAAAGCTTTTTGTAAACATCAAGGAAATGTAAAAAATTTCAGGGAGAGTTTCTCTACTATAAAATATGACGTAACTTAAATGATAACCAAAGGTTAACAACATTATTTAAATTAATAGACCTTAAACCACTTACATGTAGATGGTTAACCCTTTTCTGTACTCCAATGCTAGCTTTCAGGTCTTCTGGCATCTCAGCGGGAAGGGTATCAGTATTATTATAATACTCAGGCTCCCAACCAAACATCTATGACAAGAAAAGGCCAACAAATTATATGAGATATTTCTCACCTTTTCATTAGATTACATCATGTAACACAAAAAACTAATTTTAATTGGTAGCTTTGCTGGAGGCTGAAATTCATTAGACCATAATGATTAAGCTGCTCAGTTAAAATGAGAAGCAAGCTACCACCAAGAATAATCAATGACAGCAATCAATAATGTTTACTCTAGTGCAATAATTAAATGATATTATGTGCCTAACTCCAAAGGCAGCTAACACCTGAGACCTATCATGAGTCAACTGGGTTAATGGGAAATGCATCACAAGTGAAAAACTTTTCAAATGCTGAGGAATCATATTTCACTATATTCACATGACATCTAAATAACCTCTAGGGTGGATTAAGGAGGGCAGACAAAGGGGAATCCATCTCTGAGATAGCACAGATTTTACAGTATCTACTTTGGACAAGGATAGTATCCAATGTCAAGGAAGACACCAGGTCAGGTAGTCACTTTTCATATTTGGATACTACCTACCTATCTCCAAACCTTGCACCATTTATATGAATGAAGAAAATAATGTTATGCTTAATGAAAAGAAATCCTCTTTTATTCAACTACACCCTTCTCAAAAAAAGCTCACCTTAGTCCACTACTTAGATTGAATGGCTCCATTTTAACAGGTGCTACATGCACTAAATTTCTGGGTGTTCAGGTAGATGAATTCATGCTATGGGAGCCTCACATTCGATCTGTCTGCTCAAAAATTGCATCAGGATGTTTTCTACTGAGACGAATTGTACCAATTACTAACTTTGAGACAGCCATGTCAGTATACTATGCCTTCATTAATAGTAGGCTTAAGTATAGTATCGCTGCATGGGGGTACTCACACCATTCAATGAGAGTTTTCAAACTCCAAAAATGGGTTGTTTGAATTTTAGCAGCTGTGGGTAAGCCCTGCAGCTGTCAGCAATTATTTTAGGATCTTAATATTTCAACCTTGCCTTCCATTTATATCTACTCATATATTCTATATGTGAAGTTGACGTATGTCTGAATGATTAAGAAAACCCTCAATACCTTTGAGTCTCGAGGTTGCCAGGGGGTTGTTGATTGGGATTGTTGAATTGAGAAAGGAAAGAGAAGTTCTCGATCCATATTATGTAAAGCTGAGAAAGAAAATAAAGATAAGAAATACGATAAATTGTAAGTAGTGGTCTGAAATTTAATTCAACCGCTGCTATACGACAAAATTGGCGACCGTGACAGGACATTGCGCAAGGAATACGCGCTCGAAGGACGATGAAGATCGCGGACATGAAAATCGCCCAGCTGAGGACGGCGCTAACACAGTGGGGACTTCCGTCGACAGGAACCAAAGGAGATTTGGAAATGCGGCTCCGGCAGGTTCTTATTGAATGGGGAGAAGATCCTGAGTACTTTGAAATCAACGAAGTTGAGGCAGGACAAGAATTAAGTGCTATGTTTAACAAATTAACGGAACAAATCAAGGCCCAATCCGAAAAAAATAAATTGCAACTCGAAGAAATGAAGTATGAATTAAAAGAAGATATTAAATCTCAAGCTGAATTACTATCTGGAAAAATTAAATCCAAGGTTGATGAACTAATTAACAAATTCAACGCGAGATTTGAAGGGTTGGACGCAAGAATTGCCGAAATTAATGAAAGAGTAGCCAAGTTAGAAAGTAATGAACTTAGCCTTTACACCGACATTGATAAAAAAACATCGCAATTGGATGGGCTAATGCAAGATGTCTCAAAAAGATTGTCACAATTAGAGAATGAATTGCTAAACATGACGATTTCCAATGCGAATATTCAACCAGCTACTTCGATAGGGATGCCTGTTGACCCTAAAGTAATTAGGGATAGCCTACCAGAGTATCACGGTAGGTTAGAAGAAGACCCAAAAGTGTTTTTGACAAACTCTGTTTCCTTACTTAGAAGGACGAATCTGCCTGAGAATATTTATGTGCATTTGGTGTCACAACAATTGAAGGAACAGGCCGCTACATGGTGGAATAATATAAGGGGCCTGGGCCTGAATTGGGACGATTTTGGAAAGGAGTTATGTCTTAGATTTGATTCTGATAGCGTAAAGGCTGCTGTCAATCGGAAATTCTTAACCGAAACGCAGCCTACGGGCATGAGAGCTGGTGCGTTTGTGATCCAGAAATATCAACATTTTAAAAGATTGAATCCCCAAGGGGACAGTAGTTCTGCTCTATCCTATATGATTGAGCTACTCAATGATAAAATAAGACCCTTGGTAAGAGTGGCTAATCCGAAGACCTTTGACGAATTAAGGGAAGTCATTAGGCAACTAGAGGAGGAGTATAAGAAGATTAAAACTTCACCAGACGAAAATGTTACTCAAGGCCAGTTCCTCCATGAGTCATGGAGAAACTGGCCTTCAGAGGAAATATTTTGGGTGTGGAAAACCTGGCCATGTACGAGACCGTTGCCTGGAAAACTAAAAAGGGGTCATTCTGTCTTGGGGGAGGATGGCCCTGGGTACAAAACAACTAAGCCCCGGGTGTCAAGTAAAACAACAAATAAAGACTGGAATACTAAGAATACCATTGGACAGATTGGGGTTGACCAGGACGGTCCCCGCCCAGCCATAACGATTTGTGTCAAAAATAAAACTTATAAAGCCATTTTAGATTCACAAGCTAGTAACACATTTATCTCAGATAGGATAATGAACGATTTTGATGATATTAAAATTTCTCCTGGTAACAGAGTTATCGGTGCTACAAATGATGTACTTTATATGGTACAAGGCCGAACATTCCTTAGAGCAAAGTGTTCTAACATAGACATTGACATTCCTGCATTAATTATTAAGGATTTGATCAGCGATGTGATTCTTGGCCATGACTTCTTAACTAAATATGGAGCTGTTTTAGATTATAACACAAATGAAATATTCTTAGGGAAAAGTACCAGGGCTAGACTAGCTTGGAGAAAAGGAAATTTTTCTAAAAGCACAAACGATTGTGGAATCAATCTGGATGAGTTGCAAGTTGGTCCATTAGCACCCGAACAGAAACAAGCATTGATGAATATTTTGAATCAGTTTCCAGAGGTCATTACAGAAAGCATTGGTTACACTTCCACTGTTAAACATACAATTAAGTATTTGCAAAAGTAATGAACCCATTAAACAGAGACCTTAATAATAATAATAATAATTTTTTGGACATTAAACAAAATGGATTTGCAATAGTCTTCGTCATATACATAATAAATACAAAAGTTAAGTGATTTAAAATTACATATACAAATAGTTTACATAAAACAAGTAAATACACAAATACTTAAAATACATATGGCAAGGCAAAAGATTATATATCTGTGAAGGACAACATATTTTCACAATCAAGAAACTCGTTTACAGAGTAGAATGCTTTTTTTGTTAGCCAGTTACGTATATCTTTTTTAAATTTTGGCACACTCACATCTTTTGCCTCTGGGGGCAATCTATTAAAAAGATGTATTTTTAAAATGTTAAAAGAATTGCTATATTTGGCTAGCCTATAATAAGGGACATCTAGGGCATCACTGTTCCTGGTATAGTGGGTGTGGAAGTTTGACCTTTACTGAAATGAGCTAAGATTTTCTTTTACATTGCATAGACATTTGTATATATACAGGCTATGCAGAGTCATAATACCCAACTCACAAAAAAGGGGCTTGCAGTGCTCTCTTGGGTGTTAAAAATGAAATTATCCTGACTGCCTTTTTTTGCATCCTAAATAAACTATTTGTGGATGGTGAGTGGCCCCATAGTTCTATACCATAATTAATGTGGCAATGAAATAAGGCATAGTATACATGAATAAGGTACTCTTTTGGAATCATATATTTAAGTTTACGTAACATGTAAGCTGCCTTGGACAATTTTCCAAGTGTGCCTACTGCATGTGGCTCCCAAGTCAATTTTTGGTCGAGTTCAAATCCAAGTAACTTAATGGTGCTCAGGGGATTAGTTGTGGTACTTAATGAGAAGACCAGTGACTGAGTTTTATCATTATTTAGAACCAGACCATTAGCAGAAAACCAGTTTGAGGCTTCAGATAAAAACAAGTTAGCAGTAGTGCTAGTATTAATCAGGTTGTTAGTCTTGTGAATAAAAGTGGTATCGTCAGCATAAAGTATGGACTTGCAGGAGACATTAGACGGTAAGTCATTGATTATAATAAGGAATAAGAGAGGCCCAAGGACTGAACCTTGAGGAACTCCATAATTTAATCTCAGGGGCGAAGAAAGGTTATTGTTGATGAAAACACACTGGGATCGAGCAGTGAGATAAGATTCAAAGAGTTGTAGTTCAAGATTATTGAAGCCATAATACTGAAGTTTTTGAAGAAGAATTGGATGAGCAACACAGTCAAATGCTTTAGATAGGTCACAGGCAGTTATGGCAATGGAGGACTTATCTAGAAAAGCATTTAGAATTAGATCAATGAATTATCCTATGAATCCTGACAAGAGAGAATTTGTATACAAGAAAATACAGGAAATGGAGAGCGAAGGGTTAATTGAGCCATCTACTTCAAATTGGGTTTCGCCGGTTGTGCTGCCAAAGAAGAAAAATGGGGAGTACCGGCTTTGTGTTGACTTTAGAAAGCTTAATTTTCAGACTGTTAGTGATGCCTATCCCATGCCTGATTTGAAGGACTTGTTGAAGAAAGTTAGTGGTGCTAAGATCTTCAGTACCCTCGACTTAAATTCAGGTTTTTGGCAGGTGGAAATGGAAGAAGGCTCAAGAGAAATGACCGCCTTTGCTACCTCTCGTGGTCTCTACCAGTTCCGGGTCATGCCATTTGGACTGAAAAATGCCCCCGCCACTTTTGTGAGGTTAATGGATGAAGTACTCTCTGGATATATAGGTGATTTTTGTCAAGTTTACCTCGATGATATTCTAGTCTATAGTAAAAACGGATTTGAAGAACATCTAATGCATCTATCCAAAATACTAGAAAGACTGAAGATTCATGGACTAACTTGCCAGTTGAAGAAATGCCACTTTGTTACCCCAAAGGTTGAATACCTCGGACATGTTTTAACTCCTGAAGGTCTAGAAAGACAACCAGAAAAGAATAAGGCTATTGAGGAATACGATCGACCAAAAACTAAGAAGCAAGTACGTCAGTTTTTGGGACTTTGTGGTTGGTACAGTAGTTTTGTCCCTCATTTTGAAGTAAAAGCTGCTCCACTGACTGACTTACTCAATAATACAGCTCCCTTCAAATGGACTGAATGCGAACAAAGAGCCTTTGAACAGATCAAGGAAAGCATTTGTAATGCTCCAAGGTTGGCACACCCAGACCCTCATAGGAAATTAAATCTACAGACCGATGCTAGCGATCTTGGACTTGGAGCTGTACTATTCCAAGAGACTGACCGAGGCGAGGAGGGTTATAGAGTATGCTAGCCGGAAGATGTCACCAACAGAGAGGAATTACTGTACAGCTGAGAAGGAGGCTTTAGCGGTAGTCTGGGCCGTTGGGAAATTTCGAGGCTACCTTGAAGGGAGGAAATTCCAACTCTACACTGACAACTCATCCCTTAAATGGCTAAATGAAGTGGCTGGAACAAAATCGAAATTGATGCGTTGGTCATTGATACTAGCGGACTTTGACTTTGACATTTGTCATGTCCCTGGATCGAGTAATCAAGCAGCTGATAGCCTGTCAAGAAATCCTGTGACTGAACCAAATTCAGACAGAGAACTAGTGGAGAGGGAAGTTCCGGATTTACGGAAAAGGAAAGAAGACTTACCTGTTCTTATGGCTGTTACTGGTGAAAGGAAACCCTTTGATATGGATATTATTAGGAGATGGCAGAATAATGATGGGGCCTGTAAAAAGATGAAATCGTGGATTGGAAAACGTAGCACTGACAGCAAAAGTGTTCCTGCTGCTTTCAAGATGTGTTATAAGAATCTCCGTCTCGAGAACGATGTACTTTTATGTGTCTCCCATCTCTCGGATCTGTCACCGGTGCCTATGGTACCAAGATCTGAAGCTAGGGCCATATTAGAGAAGTTCCACGATGGGCCTGAAGCTGGTCATCCCGGCCAGGAGGAAACATACTTATCGATTCGTCGGCGGTTCTTCTGGGTGCATATGCGCCAAGACGTCAAAAGGTATGTACAAGAGTGTCCAGTATGTGCATGCACCAAGGCGAGCAACCAGAAGGCCAGTACCAGCTCAAGAGGAAGACGACCACATCGACCCTGGGAAGTTTTGGCTCTAGACCTGATGGGACCTTATCCTCGGACGGCACGTGGGAAGACTAGTATCCTGGTTGTCACCGATTTGTTGTGGAAGCCTTTGCTATACCCGAGGCAACTTCAGGACGATTACTCCATCTTCTCAAGACTGAGGTATTCAGTCGGTATGGTTATCCCAGATGTCTTCTCACCGACAACGGGTCTCAGTTCACTTCAAGGTAGTGGGCTCAAGCATTAGAGGCATGGGGAATTGAACACTGGACTACGCCTGTTTATCATCCTCAGGCAAACCCCACGGAGAGAAGGAACCAGGAGTTGAAGAAGATGTTGCGGATACACCTATTGAACGAGAAGCATAACAGATGGGACCAGCACCTACATGAGTCTCTTTTTGCTACTAGGCAGCAAGTCAACAGCATCACTGGCTACTCTCCGGCAGAGCTATTTTTGGGAAGACCGATTCGATGCACTGGCGACTGGGGAATCGAGGCTGTTGAAGAAGAAGAGGATATCCCCTATGTGGCCTGGGTCGAGAATCACCAGAAACAGGTTCACCGGATGCACAAAGAAGCGACCAAGCGCTCTAAAAAGGAAGCTGAAGCGGTAGACCAGGTTGCTGAAGAAGATTTGCAGCCTGGACAGCTAGTTCTGCAGAGGAACCATCAACTCAGCAACAAGCTTCAGGGATACCATGCTGGTCTTGCACCAAAATGGATCGGACCCTTCAAGGTTGACAAGAAGCTGGGAAATGGAGTTTACTTACTGAAGACAGACCCTCCCACCAAGGTTCACCAATCGGAATTGAAGTTGCTGCCTCGACCACTACGGAGGGAAGACGAAGCTCCTGAAGAGGTTCGACAAGTGACACCTACGGTTAGAGAGACTGTAGAACCTCGGTATAACTTGAGACCTAGGGTTAGCTATTAGTTATTGAGGGTTTTGGGGGGGATAGTTGACGTATGTCTGAATGATTAAGAAAACCCTCAATACCTTTGAGTCTCGAGGTTGCCAGGGGGTTGTTGATTGGGATTGTTGAATTGAGAAAGGAAAGAGAAGTTCTCGATCCATATTATGTAAAGCTGAGAAAGAAAATAAAGATAAGAAATACGATAAATTGTAAGTAGTGGTCTGAAATTTAATTCAACCGCTGCTATACGACAAAAAAGTGCAATCATTCTGCCCAATCTTCCAAGTATCTACAAAGAGTATATACAATTTACATACCTATATTGGTGAAGATAAAATCTTTATAACAAAAGGATTGACACAAAAAAAAGGGTTGAGGTAGAAAAATGTCCAGCTACTGTTTCATCAATTAAACTTAAATGGAATAATAGGGGTGTTTTAGGAGATAATTTTTTTCCTCTAGCTTTGAAAATGTTTAAGTTATTAAATTTCTTAAGACGGTGTGGCAGTTTATTATAGATAACCATTGTAGTGTGGTAGGGGCTGTTGTCAGTAAGACAGACATGTTACTTTAATTTCTATATACCATCTATGGAACTTTGAAAAAACTAAACAAATGGTTTACAGCTAATGGACTCAGGTTGAATAAAGATAAAACCGGTTTAATTAATTTTCCAACCCTCAAGAGCTCTAAAATAACATAGAAGTGTAAGAAATACAAATTGTTACTCCCCCATCCACATTCCGAGCTAATGGGACCCTTCTCCACCCCCGACGCAGCAACACAGACCTTTATTAGCCGAGGTAGTCACGTGGGTGGCCTTAGGATTCACATATACCCCGGGACCCTAGCCAGGAAAAGGGAGCCAGGCAGGCAGTGGTGCGAGGCACCGTCGAGTGCAAAACTCCCGTGGCAAGCACCATCCATGTCAGGGGCGCGATCTAGTGCAGAATACGACCCAACTATCATCGGGAGCCGAGGCGCAGTCGAGTGCGAAACTTACGTGACATGTCCCCGCACTCAGCCAGAGCACATACGCTCTCGCACCCAGCTGGGGGAGGGCTTGTGGATGCCAAGGGCAAGATGCCTGATCAGCACCCCCTTCAAGGAGGACCCCCGGCACGGTTGTTACAAAATCTGAATTTTTAAATTCCCTGACTTTTCCAGGTGTTTGGAACTTTTTCCCTGACCTTTTCAAAAATTAATAGTATTAATTAAACATCAAAATTAGGTAGCAGTAATTATCCTGTGGGGATGGCATGTGTTTTTTATACAAGACACTACCTTCCTCCATATATATCGAACGTTTCCTTATGCCTTTATCACTGCTTAGTAGTTTTAGAGGAATATTTAAGTAAAAATGAATTCTTGATAACTGGAAAAATTGCTCTTTAATAATAGGTATTTTAAAATTACATGACAATGTGAAAATTGCAGAGGGCTATCCCACAACTATATGTCGTTGGGAGTGTTCTGAGAGACTTCCGAAAATACCACAATAAGATTTAAAGAGAAAAATCAAAAAATGTGTGAAATTTAAAAAATAAATAATTTGTTCATACTATTGCAACAATATGTGAGAAGGAAAATCTTACTCACATCTTTAATATGTACTTTTTAAAATCGAAAATAAGACTAAAGAGTAAAATTAAGAATGAAAATGCATTCAGTTTAAGGTACAATGTAACTTAGTTATTAGAAATGAACTAGAAAAATTATTTAATGGGTAAACAATTATTATTCATTAACTAGAGATCACATATTATTTAAAGTTATTATTCCATGCTAAAATATGAAATGTGAAGACTATCCAACAGATATCAGCCTATGAGGATGGGCATGACCAGAAATATTTTCCCAAAAACAATGATAACATTAAGATAATAAATTAGAAAGGAAGAAAAAATTAAAGAGTTAAAGATTGACTCCTTACATTACAATGATACCAGGAAAAGAAAATTAGACTTTCCTTCTGGATAGTGAATCTCAAAGTAATACATTCAATGAATGATAAAAATACATACAAATCTCATGTATTGGCTATGAACGAATATGACAATTCTGTAACAAGTGAAAATTTATTCTCTATTGCTACTCTTAAGAACACAAATATTTTCATCAATGGCATCAACTTCCCTTTGGCTTACAAGAAAAATTTTTCGTTTCTGTTGAGTTAGATCTCTTAACTGATCACTGACCTGTTTCTTCTAGCATCATTCACTTTCACTCTCAATAATTCCCTTCTTCTCCTCAACTAATGCATCTGTGTAATGAGACCTGGCATTCCTTACCCTCAGGATCATTTTCTTCATCAAATTCATGCAGTCTAAACCACCAACATTTTGCAATGCATCATAGACTTGTTGAATTGCAACAAGAGATTCGAGCAGCTGATTTTCAACATCCAACTCTTTATTAATTGAAAAGCCCATCTCCAAAAATGAATTTCTATGGCTCAGTATTAGCACCTTGCGAAAGAAACTGACAAGGAGATCACATAAATATAAATAAGACAAAATTTTCACCCAGAAATGGTCCAGCCTCTGATCATTTCTGTTAAAAGTTTTCATTACCTCCATGACTGTAGGATTGGTAATAATATTTATGAACTCCTTTTTAATCTGATCGCAATTCTGACCCATTAGCCTGTTCTTTTCTTGAAAAATCTTTAGTGTTATATCCAACCGCATCAGTGCACGGTCAGGAAAATCCTTGATCAGGGATGGATCAGCAAATGTAATTCCTTTGCATAATTTATATTTCAATGGTGACTTTTCAGTCAATTTTAAGTGCATATTCTTCAAGAACACCCTGCATTCTTTCTTGAATGCAAATATTTCAGCATCTTTAAGAACTACACTTTGTAGCTCAGCTCTGACTGAATGTCCTAATTTTAAATGTTTTGCTGGGACTAGATTGTCACTCATTTCAATATTGACTTGGTCAATACTGCTGGCAGTCTTGAGTATGTCTTCCTTCACAAACAAATACATTCAATCCACAATAAGACGAGTTGATCACAACATAGTCATTAGTGATTCCGTCTTGAAATTGAAAAGACCCAAAAATAAGAAAATGATCAAATGGAACCTGCCAAATCTCATAGATAAAATTTGTAGAAATAAGTTCAAAGAAGAGTCCGATCGATGTATGAATGAACCACAGCAAGAAAATTAGACTAATGTAAACTGGGATGATATTAAAAGTACACTGATTAAGGCAGCAGAAAAAGTATTGGGAAAGAGAAGACCAGAAGCCAGGAAGGAATGTGTTACAGAGGAGATATTGAGCCTAATGGAAAAAAGAAGAGACCTCAAGAATGATGAAACGATGACGGAAAATGCCTCTATAGAGCTGTGAGGAATGAGATCAATAGAAAATGTAAGCAAGCAAAGGAAACTTTTCTTGAGGAGAGTTGTGACGGAGTCGAACTGATGATGGAGAATGGGAATGTGGAATCTGCATATTCATGCATTTAAGCATTTTTTGGTCAGAAGAAAATATAGGGATGTTCAATAGAAGCAGTAAATGGAAGCCTCTAGTACGAAGCAGACAAAGTAGCAGAACATTGGAAAGAATACCTCGAGAAATTATATGGAGATGAAATTCTAACCAAAGATTCTGTTCTTGAACATGACCACGAAGTTGAAGATGACATCCGAGGTGACCCAATTATGAGATCCGAATTCAACTTATCAGTTACAAAACTAAGAGAGAAAAAAGCCCAAGGCATCGACAACCTGCCGGCAGAACTGATCAAAGCAGCAGGTGAACAGACCTCAGACACCCTCTACCATCTTGTTCAGATGATGTACGAAACAGGAAATCTTCCAGATGATTTTTAAAAATGCATCATTGTCCCCTTGCCGAAAAAAAAACTGCGAAAAAATGTGAACAACACCACACCCTTAGCCTAGTCATGCATGCTTCTAAAATACTTACATCTATCATACTGAAGACAGTTGCACCAAAAATTGATGCACTTTTTCCAATGATCCATTTGGATTTATAAAAGGAAGAGGGACAGAGGAAGCTATTCTCTCGCTCAGAACCATAATGGAAAAACGAATAAGAAAGAACAAAGACACATTTGTGGCCTTCATAGACCTAGAAAAGGCATTTGACAAGATTCGCTGGGCACCAATGTTCCAAATGCTGAAAGAAGCAGGAGTTAAATACAAGGACATGAGAGTAATCTGGAACCTATATGAAAAGGAAAAGGCAGTGGTGCACTGTGGAGACCATGTGCAGGAAGTAACTATAAGGCAAGGGGTAAGACAAGGATGCTCCCTATCACCGATTCTCTTGAACTACTACATACAGAGAGCTCTAGATGAGATGAGAGAAAAGGTAGGGGAGCTAGGTGGTGTCAAGATCCATGGAGAAAAACTGGATATGCTGAGGATGACATTACATTACTGGCTGAGAGCAAAAAGGATCTGAGTGAGGTACTTGAGGTAATGGAGGACATCCTAACAACAGGATACAATATGAAAATAAATGTAGAGAAGACCAAAGTACTTAAGGCTAGCAAGCATAGTGGGCAAGCTAAAGTGTATTTAAGGGACAGGCAAATAGAGAATGTAGAAGAGTTTACCTACCTGGGAAGCAAAATATGTAACAGCCGATGGAAGGAGCAAAAGAGAGTTAGTAAGTAGAGTTCACCAGGCAAAGAATGCGTTTTGTCAAAAAGGGAAACTCCTAACATCCAGAAATATTGGCTTAGACCTAAGAAAATGCCTTCTTCAAACTTATGTGTAGAGCATATTTTTATATGGCAGTGAGACCTGGGCGCTGGGCAAGGCAGAAGAGAGGAGGGTGGAAGCATTCCAGATGTGGTGTTTCAGGAGGATGTAAAAGATTCCCTGGGTGGACAAAGTCAGTAACAAGGAGGTTCTCAGACGTGTGGGGGAGTCTCCTTGTCTGCTGAAAATACTGAAAAAGAAAAGAAATATCTGGATCGAGCACCAACTAAGGCACGAAACCTTGCTGGCCACCATCTTAGAAGGCACTGAGGAGGGAACCAACTGCCTGGGCAGGCCTAGGCTGGAGTTTACGGGGCAAATATTGAAGGAGTTAGGCTGCTCCACTTATGTGCAGTTATAAAGAATGGCACAAGACCGCAGCAAATGGAGAACTGCCGCCAACCAACCTTTGGGTTGAGGACTTTAGAAGAAGATTTGGATATACGTTAGAGTTATACAATTTTCAGTAAAAATATAGATATTTTGGCTTAAATACTTGTTCTAGCTGAGGTAGAAGTGAATCTTTCTCACTTTAGATAATTGATAAAAATAAGGATTTAAATTGAAATTATTAATAAAAAAAAAAGCTCGTTGCTCAAAAAAAAACTTGTTTTCCCATCATTCTAACATACAACTAATTTAAAAATACAATAACAAAATATGATCCTTTCTGGAACTGTTTCCTCAAAAAAATGCGTCAGGGAAGGGTTTAACTTGCTCCACTGACAAAGAGAAGGTATTTTTGTAGCAGTTCTTGCTACGCATATCTTCCAAGATGTATTTTGGTTTAACTCAGATTTCAGGTTGAACGTCGCAGCATGAGTGTTTGCGATGCTGATATGATTCTCATCTAAACTGTATCAACTAGAACGACTTGAGCATATACACTCAATGAGTGGTCAGATTATGTGTAAGACGTTTCCCCAACGATTAAGGTACTCCCCCTAGGTGTTTGATATTTTACTTATGGAGTGATGCTAGTGTGATGTGTTACCCTGAAAATATAAGTGAAAATCATCGGCAACTTTCCTTTTAAAAAAGTGGTGTGTTTTACAATGTGTTACTGTGGTTACATTGGATATTTCATACAAGTTTTGTGGCATGTTTAGCGATTACTCAAACTTTGGATGCTACTTTTCAAATACCTTGTAATATTGACGTGTGTTGTCGAGTGGTTCAGCTGATTAATGTCAGTGAAACATTGTGCAACTGACGGCTATTACTGTTTTCAATCTTATCAATCATCCATTTATCATGTAAGTAGCACATTAAATAAATGTGTTCATTACTCAAATTACATATTATGTAGATAATTATTCATTTTAATATCCATGTAATGCTGTTTCAACAAATGTACTTTCAATGAGGTTGGTCCAGCCAGTGTGATACTGCTGATACATGATGCGATTCTGCCGAGATGATTTAATAATATGCACTTTCGGAGTGACTTAAACTAGGCTGAAGTATAACCAAAACAAGAGAGCACAGTGGTATAAATTATCTGATTGGTACATACTCTCCAATAGTGGAAATTAAGCAATATCGCAAATATTCGTTCTCAGAAATTTCGTGAACAAAGCAGAACAATATTTCGCTCCCACAGGCGTGAGAAAGTACAGTCGATTTCATTGGTTCTCAAAAGTAGGTCACCGAAATACGTCCAATAATCAGCATTGGCTTCATAATTTTTCATACCCTCACTTTTCTCTTTCCAGTTCGGGCAGCTGAGTTTTCTCTACCCAGTAATAGACTTGGGATGGGTGAAAAATTTCAGGAGAGAACTCTCTCTCCCTTCTGAGGTGCCCCAAAGTTACAGACTTGGGCCCCTGATGTGAAAAAATCATGTTGCCATATAAACATACCTTATCAAGTACAAGGAAGATGCATGGCGTTCCACGGTGGTAACCATAATGGTTCCCCTGCACACAAGGAGACTGTTCCAATACATCTACATTACAAACTTCATGGTCTCGAGGGCGACGATCATAATCACATATGATTAAATTCTGTCCTCGTCCAGGAATAAGGCCAGGTGTCTTGTATCCTGACGTAGAAGAGAATGAAAATTTAAAATCATGGTTGTCATTGCATCACATCACTAGTGGATACTAACTCTCAATACGTATTAAAACCCTCATTAGATTTCATTATTTTCATTTTCTGAATTGCATAGTTGCAGAGATAATTTTCTAGACAGAAAGACCATATGCTATTATTACAATAAAGAACAGTCACTAATGGTGCATTTCATTTCACACATGCATCAAATTAAGTACTAGGTTGTTCTGTTTCATCCATTGCATAAATAAACAATATATGGAACCTGCAAAGAGCACAATAATTACTCGAGTTGCTCTACTGAAAAGCTGGTGACATAAAAGCATTGAAGACATCAGGCAGTTGTTCAATGATGGACACAAGATTGATAGCAGTTAAATGTTTGCTGCTGACTAAAATGAAAGAAATGGAGTCAGCTTCATACCTAGGTTACCTTTTCCATAGCAGAATCAATGGCGTGAATACGAGTAACTTATGATTCTACATCCATTTAATTAGTTTTATCTTAAAAAAGAACTGACTTGGAAGGCATGTTCATTTTTCAGGTTAAAACCACGTTCATTGTTGCAACTGGACAACAGTTTTGCCTGGTTTCCTCCGAGCATCTTCAGGTGGAGGTAGAAACACCGGAAGACACCTGAAGATACTCGGAGGAAACAGGCGTAACTATTGTCCAATTTCAACAATGAATGTGATGGGAACCCGAAAAATGGACAAGCCTTCATTCAAGCCCCGTAGAAAATGTACGCCGCAAGAACCTACTTTCTTAAAAGGATAATTTAAATGTATTATTTTTGCAAAGTTTCATCAACAATCCTTGATTAGCTCGAAGCCATTCATTTAATGTTTCCAGCAGTAACAAAGCGATGCAGTTCCACATATCGCATTTGCTGCACCATAATGAGCTAAATCAGGGTTTAATTTCATTCGGAGTGGTCTTAAGTGCTGCTCCAGTAATTCTTGCAAGTACTTCTCTCAACTTACTCAACCAAGCTGGGGGGGTATTCTATATTCCCCAGAATTCCATATTACTTCAGAGCTCAGGCACTTCTAATCTTAGAATTTAAGCCCCAACCTCAACGTGGCTATTGAATGGTGGTTCATGGAAGCCACTAATGCACAAAACAGAGTGTGCCCTAACACAATCAGGGTTGGTACAGACCAGAAATTATGAAATTCCAGTACTTTTCCAGGTTTTCCAGGCCAAAATTTTCATTTTTCCAGGTTAAAATATCCATTCAATCGTAAGTGGGTATTTTGAAGATAGTGCAAGAATAAGGTAAAAACACATTAACGTATGCACACCATGTAGCAATGTATTATATGTATTACATGTAACAATATGTATTATAGTGAAATACATGAAAAATAGGTTGGTTTTGAACCTTATATTAAACATAAATCCTAATATAACCAATGGGTTATCTCACAGTGAAAACATCTCCTTTGCCTTTATGCCCATGATGTAAAAATCATCGCAGTTATGGTTTCTAATGACTAGATAAACTAACAAAAACATAAATATATATATGTAAAAATCATGAAAGTTGATGTTTCTTAACAGAATTTCATGTCATTTTTATGTACAAAATGAATATTAGATATTTGAAGACTATGCAGAAAAATGCTTCATTTATGATGTCCATGGACATTATGTGCTCGATCGTATTTCAAAATCTAGGCGACCAAGGGACAACTACCAATCTTATCGGCCACTGTACCCCTGGAGCATGCTTGGAATTAGGTGGAACATATAGTTCTCTTTTCAAAGGTAATTAATTTTATTAATGTTATCTTCCATACAGCGTTTGAAATTTTCTAAAATTATAGAGGCCGAAAATTTAGTATCGTAAAAAAATAATTTTTGGTCGTGTTCGTATTTCAGGAATATCTACAAAATTTTTTTTTCTACTAAGGTACAGAATAGGGCAGTGTCCAGTTTTGCCCCATACAAATCAGCAGGGGAGGATGGAATTTTCCCTGCCCTACTGCAGCAGGGGAGGGAGCAATAAATACTCCCTCTCTCACGCATATTTCGGTCATGTCTGGCATATGGCTATGTCCCAAAAGCCTGGAGGTCAACAAAGGTGGTGTTCATTCCCAAACCTGGGAAGGGGGACTACACAAAAGCTAATTCCTACAGGGGAATCAGTCTTATGTCCTTCTGCTTAAAAACATTAGAGAAAATAATCGACAGATGTATCAGGGATGGACCTCTGACAGAACATCCTTTGCATCTGAACCAACATGCTTACCAAAAGGGCAAGTCTGTGGAATCGGCTCTCCACAATCTGGTGTCCCGGATCGAGAGAGGGCTTGATCACGGATTATACAACATGGGAGCTTTTCTAGATATTGAAGGAACCTTTAATAATACTACCTTCAATCTGATCTGCTGGGCAGCGGAGAGGCACGGAGTTCATGTCTACATTGTGAGATGGATCAGGTGCATGCTAGCCCAGCAAACCATCACTGCCAGACTCAGAGCGTGTTCAATGAAGATGGTAGTGTCAAGAGGTTGTTCTCAGGGAGGGGTCCTATCACCTCTACTATGGAACTTAGTGGTCAACAGCCTTATTACTCGGCTGAACAATGTTGGCTTCTACACACAAGGGTATGCAGATGACCTTGCCATCCTCATTTCCGGGAGGTATCTAGACATGATTTCTTGACTCATGCAGCGGGCCCTGGACACGCCTGAGAACTGGTGCCTGAGCACAGGGCTAACGGTGAATCCGGATATGACTGCTCTGGTGCTTTTCTGAAAAAAGAGAGGGTCTAACGCTGCCCTTTCTGCTTTCTGCCCTTAGGCTCTCACCATCTGTGAAATACTTAGGTACAATTTTAGATTCGAAGTTGAACTGGACGGAACACTTGGACTCAAGAGTTAAAAAAGCATGTACAACTATTTGGACATGCCGGGGAGCCTGTGGGAAAACCAGCGGACTCAAACCCAAGGTAATGCACTGGCTCTATACAGCAGTTATTAGACCCAGTCTCACATACTGCTCGATAGAGTGGTGGATGAGAGCACGACAGTCAGGTGCTAAAAACCATTATCTTAAGAGGTTTTTTGCCGGCCGTATATCTAGACTACTGAGGTTTTTTAAACTTTCTGCCACTAAAACGTAATGATTTAGAAAAAAAATTATTAAGAGAAAAGTATTTGTTGTATCACAATAAAATAAAAAGTGCTTTCTAGAGTTTTTACACGGCTTTCATGTGACATGAATTTATAGGGATAATAAATATAGCAATATTTTAAATCAAAGTTTAAAAATTGTTTATGTAAAAAATTTAAATTATTTTCGAGGGTGAAGGCTTTTTTTGCCAAAGAACGAGCGATTCCTCTACAAAAATGGTGTAACACAACGTC
This sequence comes from Pyrrhosoma nymphula, assembly GCA_963573305.1. NCBI lineage: Eukaryota > Metazoa > Arthropoda > Insecta > Odonata > Coenagrionidae > Pyrrhosoma > Pyrrhosoma nymphula. The sequence goes on from OY754338.1 coordinate 118,167,051, forward strand.
ATTAGTTCAATTTAAAGTTTTTCAAGTAATGGAATGGTAAATAACCATTAAAAAATGTAAAATATCCTAAGTATGACAACTGCCTTTTTCCGAGAGTGGCCGTTTTTCTCTTCCAAATACTCTGAAAGACAAATTTTTCACCATAATACTTATGTTTTTTGCATAATAAAGTTCTTTATTTGAATTAATTAATTAATTTTCCGTCTGCTGTGCTTGTTTTATTCCTTCCTTTTAGACAATATTTTACCGGATATTCGATGTAATTACGTTCAAACTCATGTTGGGTGGTAATGTTATTTTTGTGTTCCAAAAGTCTAAGAAAATTTCAAAATAGAAAAAAAATATTTGTATCCACATTATGGATATAAATCCTACACGCAGTAACCAAGCAATAGATGCAACATAAATTGATTGTTTTTAGCCATTGATGGACCACTTCTAGCTCACTTTAGCGGACCGTTCCAATTGCATCATAAGTGAAAAACCGCAGTCGGTGTTGAGTGCTGAGCGGTGCTGTAGTAGCTTATGCTGTAGTAACTCACTCAAATCCTTTCTTTTTAGAGACGATGTCTCCAAAAAGAAAGGGTTAGAGTGAGGGAAAATATTCTTGATAAAGAAGGGGGAAGAGATAGGTGGAGGATGGGAGGGGGATGCAGGGGTTATTGAGAGATATGAAGAAGGGAGACGGAGGGAGAGAGATGAAGGCTCAAGGTACTGCTGAGAGTTGGTGATAAAACCTAGTAAGTACGACAGATGCAATATTTTTTTATATTTCTGATACGAAAACATGAGTGCACCTTGCATATGGAAAATTACTGTAGTTCAAAAACTTAAATAGCAACTTTGGCAATAAAATCACCCATATTTATGAGAAGTCATGTATATTTTGTAAATCCCTGCACCTTTTCCTTCGAGCTGAATATGATCATAGTGATGTCAGCCAGCTACGCATTTCATATATTGACAATTGTGCGATAGATCATGAAAAAGGGGTCTACACACAGCCCAACTTCACATTCCAGGCACCAAAGTCGCACTTGGGTCACCTTACCTTTCTCAGCGCACACCTCACACCTGCATCTCCTACTCCTTTCCGGCCAGTGCACATTATGCCAAGCTTGCAGTCATGAGATGACCGCATGTTTTGAATTTGGGTGACCTATATATGATGACTGTGGAGACGAGAGTTCTTCCAAAGCACATATTATTAGGTCCCTCACAAGTTGCTCACGAAAGCGTTTCAGTGACGTCTTTCCACCAACTGAACGCAGAAGGATTGAGGCATCCAAAACAGTCATGTACACCAAGTGGAAAAAATGTTTTTGTCCATTTCCAAGTTTTTCTTCCGATATTGTAGCTATTTATCATCTGGTCACCTTTTTCCACTAAACCCATGTTTTTATTACAACTCAATATAATTGACAGTTTTAGTGGATTGTTGAAATCATCAGTGAAAACTCCCACAGAAGGAGCTTTGTGCATATTAGTCAAGATGAAGACCTCTCTTTTATCTTTTCAGCATAATGTGCATAACCCTCCTTTCACTCTCACTTTGAGCTCCACTCTTTTCATTTTCAAATACTTTGGACCCCCGTGTGGTGGCATCCCCTTCCTATTCGATTTCACTGTCCCACAAACATTGAACCCCTTCTGGTGAAGTTCCTCAAACAGACCTGGAAATGTAAAGTTATACCTAGTCCATAAATATCTTGTGCCCCTTATCGTCAAACTTCTTTATCAGGTTGATCAATGTACCGTGAGCTGCTGACCTGTCACTCGTTTGTGCCTTCTTCTGCTTCCCAAGATACACATCCATATCGCAGTTATACTCAGAGGAGTCTCAAATATTGTAACTTTTAATCCCAAATTTTTTGTGTTTCTTGGAAATATACTGACGAAAAATGACTCATCCTTTGAACGACGCAATCACCTTGTTCCAAAATATCTTAGTTTCCAAAAAATAATTTGACAAAATCGAGGGGACTATTCTCTATCGTGAGTGGTGCTTGATTTTTATCTAATCTATACAATGGTCCAGTGAGCCCATGCACTCTTTGCTTGAAATTCTGCAATGGTAAAAACCATGAGGGCTCAACATCCGTGTCACTGTCTCCATCACAACTGCTCTCTGTCAGAATTTCTATACCTTCCTCTTCTTCCAGAAGTTTACTTCCAGAAGCCATATTGCTAGAACTATGATATTACTAATAATACTGTCACAAAAATACTCATGCCAGAGCAAACAACACTCTTGAACAATCAGTTTCAGGAGAGACTGTTTCACCGAGCCAGTCCGCGATGATATGAAAATGTTAGTCACAACAGATTTGCAGATGGGAAGGACTTTGAAATGTATGTATGCAGAAAGGCTCGCATGCTATCAAAAGCATCATTCAGCATCCTGTCATCTTGATTTATGCTCACGTAAAGATTCCCTTGCCTCCTTACCAGCGAGATAGGCAAACTGGAACAAATAGGATGAGTCATTCAGCGGACAGATGGTCCAGCGGAACCTATTACACATATGGCGATAAGGAAAAAAAATCATGAAAGTAAGATGCTCCTATCGTTGAGTGCTTTTTGAGAAGATAAGGATCTAAATGGGCTGTATATTCTCCTCTGTCATGGCAAAAGGATGAAGTTTCCTGGTCTCACCTCAAGTAAACAAATCTAGAGTAAGGAGATGCATCATATAGGCGAAAGATGGTCGAACAAAATCTCATTATCTTGACATAACCAGGAAATAATTCTCATGATAGGAAGACCTTCTATATTATGAATGCTTCTCTTATAGAAATATATATCTTAGTGCGGTCTATAACTTCATTTGTACTGAGGAAAGTATTCGGTTCCCTCCTCATACAAATGGCATGCAAACCTTGTTGATGGGAGTTGGATTCTTCATGTTATATTACGTCAAACAACATATATACCGTGAGATATCCACAGAAAAAAATTCAGATGGAAGAAAGATATATTCTTAGTCAAATTCCCCTTCAAAACTATGACTTTCTATCATTTGACAGTCCCAGGGGCCTTGAGAGTGAAAGGAGGATGCAGTGTGCCATATGAACACGCTCGGTAGTCTAGGGATATTTTTTTTGTGCCGGAGAGACACGCTCAGCAGATAAAAGTTAAAGAACTCAACCACATCTAAAGAATGGCCTGTCTTGGCACCACTGGATCCATGTAATCTACTCCAACTCTGGCACCGGAGACTCTGCTAAACCTCCCACCACTCCATTAAGTGGTGGAAGGACAAGCTAGAGCCACCGCCTACCGCCTCATATACACCGGCCAATGGTATGCTAAGGGAAGCCTTTCGGGCCACAGAAAAATATTGACCGAGCTGGGTGGGTCCAGCCCAATCTTTCAAATGGGCAGTGACCGGACAGTTGCAAGGTTTAATTTTAAGGACCCTCCCTTCAAAACAATCATCCCCTCCAGGGAACAGTGGGAGGGAGGAGGAGAACAGCTGCAGAGCGGAGCCTCAATATGGTATACAGATAGCTCCAAGAAAGATAAAGCGGGAGCGGGAATTTATGGCGGCTGCCCCTCAAGATCATTTTATTTCTCATTGGGAAAATATGCGACAGGTTTCCAGGCTGAAATATTTGCTATTTTGACTTGTGCCTACATCATCATGGATCTATCCCTTATTAGAGGATCTATTCACATATGCACTGACAGCCAAGCAGCCATAAAGGCACTTAGCTCACCCTGGTGCACATCAGGCCTAGTGAAGGAGTGTCCGAGGGCACTATCAGAGCTTGCTAGCCATTGTAAAATCAGGCTTCTCTGGGTACCTAGACATAGAGGGGTACCTGGGAATGAAAAGGCAGATGAGCAAGCTAAGGCAGGCGCAAGCCGTGACTCAACCGGTCCTGAACCAATCCTACCAATCACCACTGCTATATGGAGCTCGGAGATCAGAGAGTGGATATCCAGACAACACTCTGAGATCTGGAACTCCACACAGGGACTCAGGCAAGCCAAACTCCACATTGTGGGATCAAGGCCTAGTATGAGGAGGATACTTCTAACCTTGGATATAAATCAACTTAGGACGATAGTTCTACCGACAGGTCACTACTGTGTCAATAGGCACCTCAACCTCATGGGAATAATTGATTCACCTAGATGCCAATGGTGCGAAGAAGTGGAGGAAATAACTTCACACATTCTCTGCGAATGCCCTTCAATTTCTAGGTCTCATATGAGACACCTTGGGACTTCATTTATGGATCCCAAGGAAATCAGGGACATCCCATAAGAGACATCCTGGCCTTCAGCAAGGCCATAGGACTCTATGGGTGATGATGCGAATTTGTTGATAGCACAATGGACCGACAGGTCTAAGTGCCTTGGGACTCCCATAGGGGCAGCCCACCACTAAGCTTAATCTATATATCTATCTAAGGTACAGAATAACCAAGTTTCTGAACCATGTGGTAGAAAGAAGCGATTATTTCATTAAGTCAGCCATTTTTTTATATTCATATTTTCTACTTCAAGGATGGTAGTTTTTTTAGTAGGTAGTTTATTAAATAAAACCTAAAGACAACAATGTTATTGGAATAATTTCAAAGAGCCACTAAGGTATTAAAAATATTCCAGTCAATGTTTGCACGAAATCTTCAACATTAGGGAACAATGCTCCATGTTTCGGTAAAATACTTGCAAATAAGACATGCAAGAGGGTTTAGTTCAATATCACTTAAGTGTCAAGGTATCAACATTGCAATGTGACTGCATAATACCAAATTCTATTTCGTACCCGACATTCACATCAGAATGAAGGCACACTCGGAGCTACGCTTAACACTAGAAGGACCAGACCCGTCATTTTGACGGGTAACCTCTACTTAATCATATTGCCTACAATTTTTTTTCTGTAGTCTTAATTTTTTCTGACTTTTATTTATTTTGTATGGTACATATTGTGTTAAAATATAATTTAATTTTTTCGCATAGAAATGGAGTTATACCACCTGTCTACCTTAAAAGACCAACACCCACCAAAATGACGGGTTAGGCGTTTCTATTTTATTTGTAACTGTAAGGCGTGTTTTATCCAGGAAATCACTACACTATATTACGTCTGGCCATTTTGATGTTTTAGTTAGCATATTTATGCATTTTACATTCCTCATTACATTTTGAATGGAAATAAGCAGCATATCTGCCATACCAAGTGACGGGTGGTAGGTCAGAGCAGGGGAAGCAGGAGTGACGTCATCGGAGAACGTAACCGCTACCACGAGAAAAAGGACATCTTTTATTAGGGAAAACCATAAATGAGTAAACTTTGTAATCCCTTACAGTTGTAGGATTACTAGTCTCCCTTGGGCGGAAGGGATAAAAGGGTTATGGAAGGAGCGGGGCACAGGAGTTCGGTGCCCTAGGCCAGCCCAGGATACCGTTACCGCCTGGAAAAGAGGAATCCCCATTTGGAAAAACTCAAGGAGTGGGACATGTGTGCAATCCCTTGTACTACGGCGATTCCTTGTGTCGTGTGAGTGGGAGGGATGAAAGGGTTAGGGAAAGAAAAGGCCGAGAAGGGTTATGTGGGTGGTCTTACAGCGCATATATGAGTGTGGCTTCAGTAGCTTTTGCAAGGCAGCAGTGCTTCTTCCTCGAAATTATTTGTAAAAAATTACTCAGGTGTATGGATAAATAAAGAAAAAGGTTATATTTAATGAAGTTATCAATTAATATGAACACAAACGAAGAAATATTTAAAATAATTACTACCCATCAAAATGATGGGTAATGGTCCTTCTAGGTAGCCATACAACCCCGATCCTTCTAGTGTTAAGGGAGTCCACCAGGAGACGTATGGTAGGCCAGCCTCCAGGTGAGTTGTGAAATAATGATCTATACTCATCACACAAGGAGTCATGGGGAATAAGCAAAAAAAAATATGAAAAAAATAGTATTAAAAAAACAAGCTTATATTCAAGGGTAGTAAAAAGTAAATTAATTTGGTAATTAGTGAATTTAATTAATTACTGATTCATGTATTGTGAAGGAGAGTAAGTAAGTGTGCCAAATTTCGGCCCGATTTAACATTGGGAAGTGGGTTAAATTTCGACAGCGCACAGTGGTCGGAATGACCCGTTTTGCCGGACAAAATTCGATTCTGTGAAATGTCTCAGATCTTTTCAAAATCGATTGCAAGTTGAAGTAAAATATCCAGACAATGAGGTTTTTCTCGCTCAGGCGATCATATCCACACATATGAGCGTTTATATCAGAGATCTTTCGCTCGGCGCGTTTCCACCCATTTTCAGCGTCAATTTTCGTAATTTCTCCTACAGGCCTCTATCGCTCCAAAGAGGCCGTGATTATTGTTTTTATTATGTGGTATGTCTCTTTTTCATATTTGACTGGAATTAATTGAGTAGATTTTCCAAATAGTTATTCAGGGAAATAAATATTAATAGCAGTAGAAAATTTTGTACTCACATCTTTGATTTGACTTATCTTCTGTGCACTACAGTGCACTACTATCCGACCCTAATAAACTTGTTCAGGGTAGTGTTAGAAAAGTTATCAAAAAATATTTAGCTGCGTCTAGGTGCGATTCACTGAGTAAGAGAAAATGTTATTACGTGCCACGGCTGCGCCGCGCCGCTGCTAGGGCCGGAGCTGCATACTACGGTCACGCAGCAAACGAATGTTTGTTTACAAATGAGTCCACTACTACCAATGAAAGCAAGCCAGCTTCTTTCGACGTGATATGGACCAAAGCATCTCCCTAGATATTTAGTCGGATCCATGCTCTGCTACGGAGTGTGTCTATCAGTTACTCTGTGAAAGCGCCCAATTTTGGGGGATCTTCGTTCAAGTATAAATAAGTGTAAAAACTGTGAGGTTTTAACGTGTAAACCACCATCTACATCAAGCAATAACACATGGAAAACCGTTTGGAGTACTTCAACGTCTTGCAAGAAAAATGGTCCGGAGGCGACAAAAATGATCGCTCTCATCTCTTCGAGTACGTGATAAGGTATGAGAAACTAATATTTTCTCTAGTTGTTCAAGCGATATATTTCCCTTTCTGACTTCAATAATGTATGAAATAGGTTACTAGAAACCAATTGTTCCATGGTTAATTTTAGGAAAAAAGGACTTAATGGAGAAGCAAGGGTAAAAGTTGCTAGAGTACGCAGACGTGTCGATGTATTTGTCACTCATGTTAGGGAAAGATGGCAAAAGAGTGGTAGAAAGCTACGAATGTTTTTGAGAAAAAATTCTGAATGGCTAAAAGAGGAACAGAGCTTCCTTTCCGATAGTGAAGGCTGCGATGTGACCATGCCCAGCTCCTCAGGTGAGTTGAAATTTTAGCGGGCCTCTTTTAAACAGGGATAGTTCTTTTGACTTTGAAATTTAAGTTCACCATGCATCTCTCGATACAGGAGTCGGTCGACCACGAAAAAGCTTTGAAACTCTTACAGTACGCTCAAAAAGTAGGACTGAAGATTTAAGGGGTGCTTCTTCTGCACAGGAGCTAACATTTGCGTCTTCCACAGCCTTGCGTGACGATGGGAAGGAGGCCGCTGCGGAAATAGTTGGCCAGTTGTTTGACAGTCCTAAAAGAGCATTGAGAATAAGAAAAGCGTGGACAACTGAAAAAGTAAGGGTTCCACAGCCGTGCTCCTACACCACTGACGAAGCTCTCAACTTGATGGTGCAAGCCAATTTATCAAAAGCACAATACCTGTTGTTGAGGCGAGGAGCTAAAACAAGAAATATTGACCTTTACCCCTCGTATGATCAGGTTCTTTTGGCTAAGAAAAGATGTTACCCCACGGAAAATAGCATTACTGTGACTGAAACTACTGCCGAAGTGAAGCTGCAGGCCTTACTGGATCACACGTCGCAAAGATTAGTCCTCGTTCAAGAGCCTGTAATAGTCTCCCTGACAGAGTTTCAGCTTAAAAGCCTCACCCTCATGTCCAAGTATGGTCTGGATGGAAGCAGTGGACATTCTAACTACAAGCAATTGGCTCCGGACCCACTATTTACCGACAGTAGCCTGATGGCAACAACCATTGTGCCTTTGCAGCTCTATACATACGCCAACGAGACAAGCCGCCATAAAGTAATAGTATGGCAAAATCCTAGGCCATCATCTACTCGATTCTGTCGGCCATTAAAACTACAATTTGCCAAGGAAAGTACGGCAAAGATTTTAGAAGAAAATGAGCGACTTGCTCATGAAATTAAATTACTCAATGCATCAAGGGTAATATCCAGCGATCTGCAGCTATCAGTGAAGCATGAACTTCACCTCACCATGATTGATGGTAAAATTTGCAATGCTTTAACGTCCACTGCATCCTCACAAACTTGCAATATATGTGGTGCCAAGCCAACGCAAATGAACAACCTGACGGCTGTCTCCCACAGGAGTGTTAACCAGAATGCATTACAGTATGGATTGTCCACCCTCCATGCATGGATAAGAGTTTTCGAATCCCTCCTCCACATCGCTTATAAACTGGACATTGAGAAGTGGCGAACAACAACGGCTGATGACCGAGCGAAGGTCGAGCAGAGGAAGAAAATGATCCATTCCAGATTTCGAGACATGATGGGACTAGTTGTGGACGTACCAAGACAGGGTGGGAGCGGATCAAGTAATGACGGAAACACCGCCCGTCGATTTTTTCAGAACCCTTCCATTTCCGCTGAAATTACAGGTAGGTAAATTGTAATGGACGGACATTTAGTCGTATGCCGAGGGAGTTATTTCTGTTCTTTTCAAATACACCGTGCACTTCCTTCTAGGTCTCGACGAAAACCTGATAAAAAGATTTGCTGTCATACTTAATGCCTTGAGCAGTGGGTATGAAATCAACGTCCCAGTTTTCAAGGATTATAGTTTTCAAACTGTGCGGGAATTCGTTAATGTGTACCCCTGGTACAATATATCCCCAAGTGTGCATAAGATATTGGTGCATGGTGCTATTATTATTTCGGCACTGCCGCTACCAATAGGATACTTTTCTGAGGAGGCTCAAGAATCGCGCAATAAGGACTTGAAAAGATATCGAGAGCACAACACTAGGAAAACATCACGAACAGCGACAAATGAAGATCTTCTGCATATGATGCTGCTATCGTCTGACCCCTTAATATCATCCTTAAGCTGTTTACGAAAGAAGAAGAGAGGCAGCCTTTCATCTGAAGTGCTCTGTTTGTTAATGTCTCCCAGAAACGTAACCCTTCCAAATGAAGATGATGATTCTGACTCATCACGTTCGTCTTCACCATAACATTCCTTAAAGAGTAAGTGCAGCCAGCTTTCATTAAGTTATCTTTATGCTTACGTTTTTCGTTTAAATTATATGTTTCACTATGTTTATGATATTGCATTTAAATGTTTAATTCAGAGTACTTCATATTCATTGCTACTGTTGTTGTACTCTTGTATCCTTTTTAAAAATTCAATGTTTTCAAGAAAGGCCACATAATATTTTTGTAAGTAGCGAGGCTGCATTAATAATTCTTTTATTGCTGTTTAGAAAACTTGTTAATTATTTATGCTCTCAGTATTGTAATTAGAATATTTTAGGAAGTTACGCATTACATAGGTAACGCATCAATATAAATATATTTTTGAGCTATATCAAGTACTCACAATGCCTTCCCGTGAATGAAAAAGTTTAACATTCGTGTGTGTAGGATGTGAAATAAATGATTTCACGTCAAATGATCGCCTAACTTTCGCTTTTTATGTTATTTTGTTGCATGGTGACATCCTTATGAAAAACAAGTTGAAATAGTGGTTTTAAACTGACAATTATCTACCCTACGAATTTTGTCCGGCAAACGGGGTCTCTCCGACCACTGTGCAGCGCCAGCAAAAGCGCTGACAGCGAGTAGGCAATGTGATGCGGGTTGCGTCACCTTAGGATAAATAAATATAAAATGTAAACCATTTAATTTTAGTAGATTAACTTGGTAATTAGTAAAGTTAATGACTGATTCATACAATTTCATCGAGATTAAGTAAGTGTGCCAGATTTCAGCCCGATGTAACATTGGAAAGTGGGTTATATTTCGATTACAAGATTCCATCCTGGCAAACAAACAGGGCAAGTTAAAATACACGTGGTAAAAAGGGTGGCGACCCTTCCTCAAGAGTAAATGTGGACACCACAGTGGACAGTACAGCAACACTCACTTCACTACAATTGTGATAACATTTACTTTAAGTCAAAGTAAATGTTACCTTGCCTGTAACTTTGTTGCTTTGAGATGTGGATGGCAAGGAGAAACCACCACATAACAATCCCAAGGAGCTAGCTGCCTGTAACCATCACTTTCTTTTAAATTTTTCATCCACCAACGAGCTGATGGAAACTCCTAGAAGCAACATGCTCATACACACTGGGTCATTAAACATGCAGGGAATTATGCGTAAGAGCACTGGAATGCATGTGAAAACTTTCCTTCAGTGTAAGAAAAGGATAGTCATTGTTAAGATAGCAACTAAGCTACCAAACACAATAACTGTACAAGTCTACATGCCTATAAAGGACTAAGAAGAAATCGAAATAGTCAGTGAAAAATATCTTGGAATTAAAAAAATGTGAAAGAAGAATAATGCTTGGACTGTGGTAATCCATTGCCACCCAAAGCCAAGAAGGACTAAGGGTAAATACGGTAAATAATTAGGACAATATAATGTGTTAAATTGGGTATGATTTTACGATCGAGGAATTAAACACGTCTATATGGTTCAAATAGACTGTATTCAAGTGCAGTAAACCAAGCCAACAATTACATCTCTAAGTTACTATGTTTACACAACAAGATTAGAGCTTTGTTCGCGTTGCTTGTTCCCTCTGTGAATTCTGTAACGCAGGGAGCAGGAGAGAACAGCTGACGTCAGAGAGTTTCAAGGCAGTCGACGCGAATACTCTTTGCTCCTAAAAACATGGCAGTCTATTTATTTTGCTCCAGTATTTTGCAGAAGATGGCTCAGACGAAGATGTTGCAGGAAATTTATAATCAGCCATAGTTTATCAACAACACAGACCTAGGATTTTTTATTTCAATAGAATCTAGTGATTATTGTGTTTCGGTTTATTGTGAGTGTAGTGCTATACCAGTAATTTGGCTTCTTGTAGTGAATTTCATAGTTTTGTTGTTGAAAGTAATTGAACAAAGGATGGAATACCATTTACTACCGATAACTTCATGGCTTTTGTGGCAATATAATGCTCAAAGACAGTATAGTGTTTCATTCGGTGTTTTAGTAATTTGCGTGAATGAGTTATATGAAAGAATTATTGAAGACTTGAGGACTTTTATAAAAGTATTGATTTAGTCCCAGTGTTTATCGACTACCTTATGTTTACCGTTGGTTGAACTTACTTGTAAAGTATGAATTTTAATAAATGTCACATATAGCTCGAGCTGAGTGATAGTTTTATTTTTATTTGAGCACTTACTCATTCTGTAAAATTGTAATCCTCGGTGGGATTAATCGCAACACATGCCAGGTGAGTGAATTTCCATTTCTCATTGTTATTTAAAATTAATATTTGATGTGATGCTAGTGATAATGTTGTCAAAAGGGTGATATATTTTGATACACTGATGGAGCACTATTTATGGATATATTTCTTCGTGGGAGTAGGTACACTCTTTTTGTAGAAATTGAATAAGTTTTTATTTCCATACTATTGAAGATAGTTCATTTGCTATTATTACGTTATAATTATGTCACTTTTGTTATTGATTCTCTGACAAAAATGAAGAATATGTTACCGAGGGAGACAAATAGCAAAACGGATAGACAATTGACGCGAACCAAGTGTTAAGGCCACATTCAGTTGTCATCTGGCTTCTGTTGGCGGATTCTTTGCTTAAGTGCTACTCGGATTTTTATCTTGATTTTGACCTCTAGCTAGTATTGGATTTTTCTCTCCCGTTTTGACCTTTGCTTTGTTTGGCCCTTACTCTCCTGATTTGACCCCCTGCTCCTCATTGGACTACCCGAACGGAAATATTAACTTTTGTCGATCTGCTTCATCTTAATTATGGCGCGTGTTATTATTTTGGATAGCATATTTCAACAGATTTTAGAGGAGGATTCTTCAGACGAGGATGGATTGGATGATGTATTTCCAGCCTTATTACGTCCACGACATAGAGGTTATTACATAAAGTCATAATTTGAGTGTAATACTGAGCAAATTTCTTGACATTTTTCTTTCAGATGCCATCCGTATAAGTAAGGTTATAAACCTTAACAATCATGACCCATTAACATTATGAACAAAGTTTAAGATAACAGTTTGTTATTCGGTGTGTAATTTGTGTCCATGTGTTTAAGTCACCAATTCCATGTAAATATAGTTTTTAATAGTCCTTCCCTGTTACCTCAGTTCATATTTAAGCTGATTAGATATGATAATAGTTCTTTTGAGGGCTATTTGATCTTTATTATGCATTAATTTCTTTATTTGATACTTACAAGGAAACATCGCGTGACTGATGTTCGGGATCCAAACGAGGCAATTATTTTCTGAAAATACAGAGATAATGCGGGAAAAGTGTCACGGCTTTCTTCCACATAGGCCAGGGTTCGAGAGAAAAACGCTATTAAAGAATCTTCCATGGCCACAAAGTCTCACTTCCTTGAGAGAAAAGGATTTCCAGATGTAATTGGTATTGGCAATTATTTTGAAATTAGATATTTTCCTTGTTTCATTGTTGAAAACAGTATTTACATGCTCACTCAATGCGAAGGTTTGATAGATGGAACACATGTCCGCATTGACAAGCCAGTGGAAGATCAGGAATCCTACATAAATCGAAAAAAATACTTTTCTGTACAGGCCCATGGAATCGTTAATGAAAAGGGTAAAATTATTGATGTGTTTGTAGGGTTTCCTGGGTCTGTACACGATGCAAGGGTGTTTTGGAACAGCCCAATTTATCCTGAACTTCCCAATATATGCCAAGGTTTGTTACCCAGCTAATTTTGCATAAAAACATAATTTCCACTATAGCATAAGTTTTAGTGTATGGCATATTTCATTATATGGTTCACACTTCTTTAAAATATGATTGCTCTAGAATTTGAATTCAAAGTCCAATGAGATCTTCCTCATATCTTTCAGGTCAGGGTTATTTACTGGGGGATAGTGCTTATCCTTGCTCCCCATATTACACCATATAGGGACAATGGGCATCTAACCAGAGCCCAAAGAAATTTTAACTTTATACACAGTAGTTGCCGGATTACAGTTGAGCATGCCTTTGGATGGTTGAAGCAGAGGTTCCGGCAACTCTACCACCTTAAAACAAGGAATATGGAAGAAATTGTCAAGACCATGGCATTGGCCATGGGTTTGGCAAGACCATGGCACAAAAATGTACCTTAATGTGCATATATTTAAACCAAAAGGGGACATATTTACACCACAGAGAATTTGATCCATCCAGTTTCATTGCACAAATTGCTTCATAACTATAGGCTATGTCGAGTCCCGCTCAACACCAGAGTGGAAAGTGTTAGTGGCTAACTGGTTTGAAAGTATTTGATTAATATGCACATGTCACTGCAGGGCAGAGAGGACATGGCATTATAGTGGAAAATAACTAGTGGATATCGGGATCGTATTGGTTTGGCTTCTGCATATCAGGCTCCAGATATCGGGCGATACATTCCCATGGCCAGAGACGGATGTGGAGACGAGGAGAAGGAATTTGTGTCGTGATGACTGATGAGAAGAAATTCCCTCTTGTTGTTTCAGTCCAAGGGCTTTCTTGATATTGTGCTCAATGGCCCATTCAGTAACAAGAAATTAAGAAAAAATTCCCACCCAGAATAACTCAGACTTATGCGACCCGTACATGGCAACCTGATACATCGGTGTGATAACTGAAATATCGGCCGATACGCTCCAAAGCGATAATTAAACCTGAACGCTTAGTTCGTTGCGACTCTCAACTGGCCCCAACTACAGCCGATATACCCAGCCGGTATATCGGCTGCCACACTCGATATTTAGAAGCTTGGTTCCTATCACCTAGATATTAGGGACCATGGTTGTGATAAAGCTTTTGTAAATAGTGAAACACACTACGTGGAAAATGTTTGTAGTGGAGATCCGGTTTCAGAATAAGCTGAAGAGGATATTGGTGGAGACAAATAGTCTGAATAACCAATTGTGAACTGTTATAAATGAGAAATAGTTTGTGTCGGGCAGTTGAACCCACGTGATGTTAAAGAACATTTGAAGCATGATTCTCTTTCTGGCGTATGCGTGTAGTTGTGTACTGAGTTATGGTAACAGTTGTTTATTGCTTGCTTTGACATTATTGATGAGATATACAGAAATATATAGTTTAACAGAAAGTATCTACCCGCTGTATTTATAATTTCTAAGAGATTATATGGGCCCAGCAGACCCACCAGAAGATTCGATCCATGCGTAATTTAAGCACGATATAGATGGGAAAGCTATTTTGACGAGTTTTTAGTTTAAACAGTAAGACGAAATAGATAGGAAAATATGGCCGGTAGAAAAGAAGATGATAACAAAGAGACAGAAAAGTGTCCAAAATTAGGTACTGACAATTATTACATCTGGACTTTGAGAGTAAAATCACTATTAGTGGAGAAAAACTGTTGGTGTGCCGTGCACCCAGGGTACGAGATGGCGGAAACACTAATTCAAGAACAAGATCGCGTAAACAGAAAGGCGCTGAACTACATCATCCAACATGTGAAGTCGGCATATTTAGAAGGCCTCGGAGATTGTACGTGAGCACAAGAAGCTTGGAAAGCTTTAGAAGAGATCCATGGTACATACAGTCGCTTGCACACGATAATACACCAGAAAGAAATGGTAAATGTTGAGAAAACTGAAGATATCTCAATGACGGAGTATACAGCGAAGATTCAACAGCTGCACCGGGGATGTGTGGGGATTGCAAAAGGAGGCGTGACTTTTAATGACGGTCAGATAGCCATGTTCTTCCTAATGGGACTGCCATTAGACAAATACGAGGGGTTAGTTCGAGGACTCGAGAATGAAGAAAATTTGACGACTAGAAAGGTGAAATCTCTGTTACTTTTAGAGGAAAAACGTAATGCGAGAAATAAGGAGCTTTCGATGGCACTATCTACTAAGTTAGGTCAACAGAGACGATGGAATGGCAAAGACAAAAGAGATCCTTTTAGAAATCAAGAACAGAAACAAGAGCTAGACGATAGAAGTTTCCATTGTTAAAATTGTGGTGGCAGAGGTCATATAGCAAAATATTGTAAGAAAACCAATAGATCAGATCTGAGAAGAGAAGAGACGAAACAAGTAAGGAAAGGTGAATCAAGGGGAGACTATAAAGAGGTAAAGAATGCGTCACTGGCAACAGCAAATGAGGAGATACCTTACAAAGCTTTGTGCGTAACAAAAAAGGATGGTAGGCACAAGAAAAATGTGTGGATGCTGGATTTTGGAGCTACAAACCATAGGTCTCCATCAAATGAACTGCTGGAAAATGTGATAATGAGTGAAGGACTAGTAGATGCAGCAAATGGTGACAAGTCTGAAGTGAAAGGCAAAGGAACCTCATTACTCCGAATGACTGATGAATGCGGGGGTTGGGACATCAGATTAAGAACTGTTTTGCATGCGCCAGGCTTGCAGCATAATCTTATATCTGTTAAGTCAACAAGAGAAAAGGGGTGCAAAAACAGTGGTTGATTGTGGTAAAGCTGATGTCATTGATAGATCGATTGGTGAAGTAATGATGCGAGCTTTGTGCAAAAACGGTTTACACTACGTGCATACATTAGATGGTGATCACGAGGGTAAAGCTGAGGCTGCGTGTACAGAACTTAAATTAAAGCCAAGAGTTGAAACGGAAGTCAAAGATAGAGTGAGACCCTTAGAGTTGTGGCATAGGCGGTTAGGTCACTGTGGTAAACAAATTCTGCGGAAGATACCAGTATTAAAATTAAAGGAACCTGAAGTGGAAACAAAAGTAAGCAGGGAATGTGACGTCAATGTGAAAGGGAAATTCAGGAGGAAGAAGTTTACCCAACGGGCAGAAAACAGAAGTAAAATAAAAATAATCAGAGATGAAATTTTCAATGAAGATGTTTCAACTTATAAGAAAATAGATTTGGATGACAAAGGTATAAGAAGCAAAGAAGAGACTAACCTCTACTCAAGTGATAGTGAACATGATATTAATGAAGATGAAGATGCTGAAGTCCCAGAGGAAAAGGGTCTACTTGAAGAGTCGAATCAAAGAAATGGACCAGCAGAAGGACATATTTTCCGACGTGCGGAAAGGGATCAGTTCATCCTAAGGAAGTCAGAGAGAATAGCTATGCTAAAAGAACCGTGCAAATGTTGTAACCAGGTGGAATATGAGTCTTCTTCAGATGAGAAACCGAGATCTGCAGGGGAAGCTTTAGCAGAGCCGAAGACACAACAGTGGTTAAAGGCAATGCAAGAAGAGATTAGAAATATGCATGAAAATGATTGAGACCGAGAACTGGACGAAAGGTAAGAAAGGTATCGCCAGCTTCAAGATAAGTCTTCAGACAGAAAAACATCTGATATTGATGCTGGACCTAGAGACAGGGAAGACATGAGGCCTGATGAGAAGGAAATGACATTGAGAAAAGAAAGGAGTGGAGGCAGAATTGACAGAGTACAAAGAAATAGAACATAAAAGGGATGATAAATGGGGAAAAGGTATAGAGAAAATGAACATTCTTGAAGAAGTTAGGGATACAGATAAAGAAGAGCTTGAGATACAAGACAGCTCTGTACCTCAAGGAAAAGGACCAAGCCTTGCTATATGGCCAAGACACTATGCAACTGAAAGAAGGTGGAGTAGTGGCGGAACAAAAAATGGAAGATGATAAATTTACAGATGAAATCAAAGAACTAACAATGGAGGAATATCAGATATGAAGCAAGAGAGGATACGACGCAAAAGGATCGAAAGAAAAGATGAAGAGAAGTCTAGGAAAAGAAAGAAAGAAAAGGTTGACAAGGCTAGAAAACAGTAAGCAGAGGACAGTAGCCAGTTCAACAGTAAAAACTTGAATATGTTAGGTATATGAAAAGTTGGCAGATATATTCACTAAAATATTGTCAGAAAAAACCTGAGATTTTGTCTGTGAAATAGGTTTGCAGTGAATTTCAAATATTATCTTTTGATCTAAGTATTATCTCTTGATATTTTTTCTTATGAGTGAAATGTTTTTCTTTGATGAAAAGTGTTATTTGGTTTTGATGATAAGTGATTTTTGTTGTTGTTTGTATTTTGCCATTAGGTTTGGTACGCAGGTACAACACCCGACAAGGGGAAGTGTTAGAAATGAGAAATAGTTTGTGTCAGGTAGTTGAACCCGTGTAATGTTAAAGAACATTTGAAGCACGATTCTCTCTCGGGCGTATGCGTGTAGTTGTGTACTGAGTTATGGTAACAATTGTTTATTGTTTGCTTCGGCATTTTTGATGAGAATACAGAAATATATAGTTTAACAGAAAGTATCCACCCGCTGTATTTAGCTCGATATTTAGAAGTTTGGTTGTGATCACCTAGATATTAGGGACCATGGTTGCGATAAAGCTTCTGTAAATCGAGAAACACATTACGTGGAAAATGTTTCTAGTGGAGATCCAGCTTCAGAATAAGCTGAAGAGGATATTGGTGGAAACAAATAGTCTGAATAACCGATTGTGAACAACTGGTCATGCAGTCCAAAACAATAAAAAAAACCAGAGTAACTCACATTATCAATGACCAATTACACGCCGATTAAAATTACCCCCCGAGTAACAATTATAAAAATATAACGATTTCTCCTGGAGTTGATTACAAGTAAAATTACAATTTGAAAAAAGTAACGATTAGTAGTAAAAGTAAGTCAAATGAAATCGTTACCGGTACTCAGATTACTTGTGATCAATTAATTCTCATCAATGTCCATTATCATACAGCTATGGGTAAACTTTACACGGAAATATAATCAACCTTCAAAACTACCAGACTACCCCTAGTTAGTATAAAGGAAATTATTCTTTATTCGTGGTTCATAACCAAGTTACATTATTAATTGCCAACAAATTTTAAGAAGCATCTACCCGGTATGTTTAGCCCGTGATTAACCCTTAGCCTGAAATTTTGGCGAAAATGGGAAGCTTGCAAATGAATCGGAGAGATTTTAGTTCGACCAGTAAAGGCTTCACTGAGAGCTTTGCGAAATTAATTTCCATTATACATTATATGTACTATTTCTATGTGTTTATTGGTAATACATTCAGCAACTTTCTCCTTTCAACATTTCCACAAAGTTAGGTCTTGATTGGAAGATGAACAAACATGTGGGAATTAGAAAATATATTGTTTATTCTCTGAAATATTGCATTTATATTCATACTATGTGGCTATATAGGTTTCAATTAAGTAATGCCAAACAATTGCCATCGTGATTTAGTGTTTTTCCTCAGACAAACATGGAATTGCCATTTTTAAATTACTTCTCTAAGTTACTTTATTTTTTATTCTAGATAACTTTGTTGTTTAGGGAGAAGTATTTGTTTTTACTTGTTTGTGTAAAGTTTTAGTCGGGCACTGTAAAGACGGTGATTTTTTAAAAAAGTGTGTGTGTTATATATTTTCTGTTAGAGGTAATTAGACCTTTCCTCTTTGAGAGGGTGGTCACGGCGGTACTTTAAGCGCTTGGTCCCCAAATCCTCCTACACCATGCACCTCAACTCACACCCTCGCCCCCCCCCCCCGTCACACCCCTAAAAACCCTCTCTAAACACTCTGCCCCTCCCCCCAGCCATCGGAGTCGCCTAGCAGTCTTTCGAGAAACCCATAGCCTCTTTGGTACTCATTTTTAAACTTAATGGAAATCCTCTCCCCTCCCCCTTCCCCACTCACCCCCTCTCCTTTCCTCAGCATAATCCCAGGCTATATATTCCCACCCAACCTACCGCTAAATGCACATGAGTATGCCACAGTGTGGTGAAATGCGTGTCGTGCCAGCATAATAAAGTTTTGTGGAAATAACAAAGGCTGTTCTCTAATCATGTACATCCATAATTTCCATGAGGTCAGGCCCGATATCATCAGTTTCATAGGATAGCTGTTCGTGCGAGATAGATATTATGTCGTTAAGTGGGATAGGATAATGTAATTGTGTCTATTGTGTCTACCAACACACTCACAACGCTTTACTATGCAAAGGTACACTCTCATGTGTCTTACGGCATTATATTTTGGGGAAATTCATCTCTTTCCATGAAAGCTTTCTCACTCCAGAAACAAGCTATTAAAGCTATCAGTAAAGTCCCTATTCGCACCCCAGGTAGACCACTATTTGTATCTCTTGGTATTTTAACACTCCCCTCTATTTATATACTTACCTGTGCCATGTTTGTAAGAAACTATCCCCATTTTTTCCCTGTTAACTCCAGCTTCCATAATCACGACACTCGCTCTAGAAATGACATACATAGCCAACAATATTCCTACAGTCTATGTCTGAAAGGCCCATATCACTCCATTTCCACAGTTTACAACAAGATTCCAATTGAAATTCGCTCCATTTCCTCAACATCATGCTTCAGATCCAAATTTAAAAAATTGTTAATTCATAAAAGTTATTATAGCTTAAGGGAGTATCTATCTGATGATTTTCATTAATGTATGTATTTTTGTTCTCACACTCTTTTATGTTTGGTTTCATTTATTTATTTAGTGGCAACCTCTGTATATTTGCCAAACTACTTGTAAATACTGTGCTGTAATATTTTGACGAAACTCATGGATGTTATATCCCGATGATGTTAATAAATTATTATTATTATTAATTTGATAAAGTATGCCATAGCATTACAGTAACATTCACTGTACTTGAATTTTAATTTTTCATTTTGTATTTTGAGAGGGCAAGGGAGTTTCAGGGGAGTGGGCAAGGGATTCTCAACAGAGAATTTCAAGTGAGTCTCAACAGAGAATTTCAAGAGAGATTCAAGGCAGCCATTTCAAGATGGTTTCAACACAGATTCTTCCACTAGTGAAGTTTCATCGCATCGCCTGTAATCCTGCAACCTCTGCCACCAGAGGAACAATTCCGATGCTCATAGGTTTTACCAGGTCCCAAGATTGGCTTCCTCATAAAAAATAATGGCACACAAATGCAACAGAATTGTGCACAGTGAATCAGCAATTAATACGGGAAGACTAACGAAGAAAATATTTTTTTTAATCATTACTAAAGCACACTGTGCACCTCATATGACAGAGTAAAACTCACAATCAGTCAAAAGGAAATGTTTAGAATTACGCAACAGAGGGGAAGGAGATTTAATTTTTATAATCAGACATCTTATCAAGTATCCATTCCATTAGACAATGTCCCATCGCACATGGTCCATCTGGTGATAATAGTATCTGAACGCAGTTGAGTACAAAGCCTTTGGCAAAGCTTCGAATTTGCCAGCTTTCAAAATCCTTTCTTACCTTCCAGCAGCTCGTCAAGGTCTCGAGTCACAGCTGTCACATTTCCCTGATCATTAGCTTTGTACCATATCAACGACGTTTCAAAGAGCGAAGTCGGCTTGGGACGAAACTTCAATTCTAAAAAAACGTATAGAGAAAAATCACTATTCCATTGCATTGTTTTTCAAACAAAATTACTACAAGAAAAAATTGTTTTTATATGATTTAATCTCTTAAACTCGTTCTTTCACATTTAAATGCTGTCAATCTCGTAAACCATAAATTTACAAAAAGCCGTTTCACCCGAGGCACTGTATTGCACAATTTGGAGTAGCATCTGTTGACTCAGAGCGAGAATGCAGGCTCTGAATTAGAGCAAGGATCTTTTTTCCCATCTGTCATTTATACATTCGGGCGTGCGTTCCTGCAATTCACGGCTTTACACAACGCAATTTTCAAAGCACATCCGTACATACATCAGATTGTACAATAAAGTCTCTCGTGTAAATCGGCCTTAGGTTCAAATCATATCTAACCTGGAACAGTCTTCGCATTGCACAAGATCAAATACGGAATGATGAAGGAAGCGAAATAGAATTTACAAGGAAAAAACGCCATGGTATAATGTATGTAATAACCAGCGACGCTACCCTGATATTATAGAAATAATGACCACAACTTGAAAGGTTTTCCGTCTATCGAGCAGTATGGCGTTCGCTTCCCAGTTGGAAGAATTCGATGACCTATGACACAGGGAATAAAGACTGTCTCTGTTGGACACTAGACTGCACTAGACGAACGAATTACGCGGATTTACGTACCAGGGAATTTGTCGTGACCTTGGAATAAATTGATTAGTGAGGGATGGAAGGGGAAGAGCGTTCCTAGTTCAAATATTTAGGAACGAGTCCTCCAGGACATGAGACAAGAGGAACAAGGCCGCCAATCACCATTAGCTTCAAAAGTTTTCTTACTTATGTTTTTGTAAATATCAATTATATCAATCCGTAATGAAGTGATGAGGGAGAAAACAGGTGAAAAGTAGTCAAAATTCAAACGGTTTCCAAACGTAAAGCTCTGTCAGAGCTTTATCCAAACGCGGTTCATGAGGCACTCTGTTAGCAAATAAAAGAGGGCCTCTCGTTCATAATAAATCTCTGTAATACAGAGCTTTAGTCGGCTTTAGTTCATAATAAAGCTCTGTATTAGCCCCAATCGCCCCAATCAAGCGCCTTAGTTCATAAACGTTAACAACGCCATCTAGCGACCTAGCTATTTAAAAAAGAACGTTCTTCGCAGTTGGTTCTTCGAAGCGCAAAACATGAATGTGGAAATCTGGAAATCTCAGTCAACCCCTTGCCTCATGTACAATGGGTCTCCATTCGTGTATGTAATATACTTTTCATTTTTATCCATGTCCAACTTTAATTAATTTCATATGTTAGAGATTTCGAAAATTGTTATATTTTTACGCGATTATTCCTATCCACGAGTTACCTATAGCTTTAATTTAATAATAATTTATTGGTTTTGTTTGATCATGGTACATGACATTGAAACAAGTAAAAAAATACAAAACAATAATTCAGCGATGGTACACAGGTAATACATAGGTATTTGATATGAATAAGTATATAATACAATATAAAAGTTCCCTTATGGAAATCATCCTTTAGAAAATTCTTACAATGTATATAGTAAGTAGGCTTTACTAATTATAAATATCTCCCTGACTTTCACTTTTAAAATATTAATGGAAGTTATGGCCTTTATGTTATTGAGTAAAAGCGATAAAGGGTGCTTCTTTTCGAACTCCTGGCAGACCTTTTTTCTTATGCACAAAAATACCTACCCTTCAGTTTATTGATCGTTAAGTTATCATTGAGGTGCACAACATACATATCAAATGACAAGAACAAAGTATAGGTATACAAGGAATATGAAAAAAAGAAAATCGAGGTAGTATTTTCATGAGATTAGGAACCATCCAAAAATGAGCTTATAGGCTATAAAATGCTTCGTTTATTAGAAAAGTCGGTAAAGGTGAGCTTTCGTCCCGCACGGTCAACATTTTCTTTTGAAAAACCTAGGAAACTTACGATATTGAATGTGATTTCTATGAGTAGAGGAAGGTTGCGCATTTGTAAAAATGTGAGAATCATACCCGTGTGACTAGTAGTTTTTGAGATATAGACGTTTGAAAATGACCAATTTTTCGACTTTTTCGTCCGTTTTCGACGCCATATTTGGAGGTTTTCACGAACAACCTAACTTAAAAAACTTTTTTTGACTTGTTGGATATAAACAATGGGTTAACCAACAATTGTACTTAAAATTACATGTACCAATTGGTACATATAATTTTAAAATTTAAGAATTTTTGTTTGAAAAAGTAATTTATTTTAGCAAAATTAGCAGCAGTAAACATCCTGTAAATATCTGGTATTTAACATCTGGAAAAGTAATTGCAACACAAAAATTATTCCAATGAAATACACAATATACCCAGAAAAAATAACATCGAAATAATTTTTTGTGCAAAAAGAAAACATGAAACATGTGTAACGAAACACAAAAATAACACTCTATATCCTCTATCTTTTATTCACCAACAATTGCTATAACCTTTTCCCACCACATGCCGTCTCACACTGTCCTCCCCTCTCCGTCCCCCTCTTTCCCCTCAAGTCCACACTCTCTCCCCTCTTCATCCGTTCCCTCCCCGCCACCGTCCTTCCCCTCAAGTCCACATTCTTGCCCCTCTCCCGCCATGTCCACCGCTTCCCCTCCGTGGCTCCCCCTTTCGCACTCCGCCTTACGGGCCATACCATAGAGTTATTAAGGTACTATTGAACTGTATACTCTAAGGGCCATACTGTGCGTAACACGGCGCCCCACATTTTCGCGTACCACGTTTCAATTTTTTCATGAAATTCTTGGATACAAGGGCGCAAGCAAAGTCCGGGATCACCCTCACAATCAGGGCAGATGTATGCCACAGCTTTCCGCACTCCCTTGGAGTAGCACACTCTACATCTTTTTTGCGGTTTTTTCCCTTCTCCCCAGCACTTGCTATTGCCGGAAAGTGGGAGAGACCCTTTTTTGGTTGGGGCGATGGGGGCAAGGCACTTATTTTGCTAGAGAGTAAGGACTCAATGAGTTCCATTCTAAAATTGTATAAGTTTTTCTTATTGCCACTGTATGTGTTATACCATAGAGTAAGTATGATTATACAAAATATAGCTGTTTACCAGCATAACTTGGAACATAGGAATTGCCAGCTTTTGATACCACTTTAAGGACTTATTCTGGCAAGTGTAGTACGACAGCAACTGGTCGCAATGGTCCACACCTCCCATAAACTTATTGCATTCTACTACAGCCTCTGGTTTACATCTGCCCAACCTTTCAGTGGGTACGAGGTTGCATCCAAACTCGGAGGAAATAAGAGCTTAAGGGAAATATCTCTCTTATCTCTCCAGCGGAAGACACAAATCCCCTCCTCACTCCAACGAGCACAAATTTGGTCTTTTGGTAGCTTGTGCCTAAAAACCTCTTTCGGATTTTCTCTCCTCTTCGTGCGGAGGGTGCCCGTGCAGTATGTACTGCACCTCAACTGATCCTTAGCTAGGGGAACATTATTGTAATAGTTATTCAAAAAAACGCTCTGGCCCGTATTTTAAAAATCATGTAAAAGTTTATGGACCACTTTGTCTCCATGTCTGCGTCCACCCACATCGCTGTCCCCGGAGCCCGCATAAACAATCATGCGATGCACTAACCCTGCTGGTTCACAGAGCATGTACATCTTTATCCCATGTTTATGTTTTTTCCATTGCATATACTGCCCTATATATTTGCCGGAAATTTAAATGCCCTCGCCAAAGCAGCATTGATTCGTCAATGCATGATGCCCTTCTGGGCGAAACGCAAGTGGCCATTGACTTTTCAAAACAATTTAAAAGTGTCCTGACTTTATATAGGTGATCACTTGGAGCAGGATCATTTTCGTCGGGGTTTATTGCAAAATGGAGGGCTTGCAATATCCCAAGAAATCGATCCCTCGGCATTGATTGACGAAATAGCTTGAAACTATATATTCCAATAGTCAGAGATTCTATTGGTACACACCTTCCCCATATGGAAGAGCAGGCACAACCAAACCTCAAACTCTTCTCGTTTTAGTGACCTCCAGTTGATAATCCTTGCAAGGGGCGATGGGTTTCCCAGAAAGATGCACTCCGCATTCCTCTCTGACTCACTTAGAATAAGGTCATAAAACTCGTCGGTAAACACAAGGAAAAAGTAGTCATAGGCGGTTGAGCCACATGGAATTTTCTTGAGACCAGGGGATCCTACAAAGGCAAAGGTATTCCTATTCACTGGGGGATTAGGGGCCCAAGCCACCTCAGATGTAATGGTACCCCCTGCCGCCTCTGCAGTGCAGGGTTCATCGCCACTTTCAGAGTCACTTTCCTCTGTGTCGTAACCAAAAAGGAATGAAGACCTGCTCGAAAAATTGTCATCCGACGAATCCATCGCTAGAGTACGTATTTCATCCTCCCAGAGCGTTTTCCTCAGTTGCTTTTTCTGCGAGGTTATAAAATGTAAAGGTAAAAATTTTTACTCTTTTTTATTATGCAATAGAATTTACTCTATTTTACTATGCAAGAATATGTAGATTAATACTGCTTACCAGAAGGACCATCATCCGGGTTCGTCGCAAGGATTTTTTTCTTTTTGTCTTGTTGCCTGCGAGACTCTTCTCTTCATCTTCAAAGAGAAGGGAAATACCCTGAAGAAAAAATTAATAAAATCATATGTTGGTTCCAAATGCAAGTAGAAGTGAACAGATGAAATTAAAGCAAAAAAACTAATAAAAATGCATTATACATAAATAAAAAAGAAAACATTATAAAGCATTAAAATTTGTAATTTTAGAAGAAAATTACTTTTGGGGGTCAAATAAATTACAACTATTACGAGAACTAATTTTGACAGCTCAGAAAAAATACGGTGTTAGACAAAACTAAAATGTGTAAATTATTTGTTCTAATGATAGAAAAACATGCGAAAAAAGTATGCTAAGGCTTACCTATTGAGTAAAAAGGCGAATCCGTTGAGAAAAATACTGTCTTCAGCACTTCAGGAAGCAAGACGAACCACAGTAAAAATATCCAGAAGTATCACAGCAAAATGTTAGCGAGCATAAACACTTTATCATGACATTCAAAATATAAATCCAATTTTAATGAGTCCTAATAGCACAAAAAAACACCACAAAAACGATCCAAGGTAAATATCACTTGAAAAATCTGCAAAAAAAACACTAAAACTTCAAAATCAGCATAAATATTTTTTTCGACGAATGCGGAAACGAAGCACACGACACGACGGCTAGAAACTAACTGCAGAGCAGAGAAAAGGAAGCAAGTTGAAAGGGATGCGTGCAGTCCCGTTAAGCCCATTCATGTGAGACCCAAGACCATGACAGCCCTCGGCTGCCATCTGCGCCAGTGGCTGGGAGCGGATGACAGCCCTGGGCTGTCATCCGCATTGAAAGGGTTAAAATAAAACCGTTTTTTAACAAAAAACATCATCGAATTTTTGTCCCCCCCCTAGGAGAAAATCCTGGCTACGCCACTGACCTATGGGGGAAAAAAGGTGATGTCAGTATCCTCGAAAGAACTGTTTTTTACTCAGTTTACCTTGAAATTCAACTCATATTAATTTGGTTAGGGCTCACCTACCCTGTGTTTACCTCACAAAAGGTAACTTGTTTTACATTCGTGAGGAGTATAGCCTATACATCCCGGGACACTAGTTGAAAAAGTAAATTCTGAAAATTTTTGAGGTAGTAAAAGGTACTTCCATTCTTGTTTCATCTCTCCCCAGAGTATTGGTTTTATGTGACATTTCATGGGAATGGAACTACCATACTTGACAGCATAGAAGACACACCTTTTTTTTTTCAAAATTCAGGCTAAAAAAATACCCCCAGGCCTTATATGTGAACGTCTGGCCTTCTGCAGGCTAATGGTCGATTTTCTTGAGTGTGCCCTACTGAAATGGGGGTGCGTCTTATATGCCGTCAAATACAGTATGTTGCTGGGCAAGAGCTATACGCTATAAGAGGGATTTGTTTGAGGGTTATAGCTCCATGGAGCATTACTGCAATTCAAGAGGTCGCCTTTTTAAACTCAGTTGTTGCTCTCTCGAATATTTAATCAGAATATTTTTGAGACTAAGTTTTGATAGGTGCCTACTATGTACTCTTGTCACATTACTTTTCTTAAAAATTTGGTTTGGCATCACTATTAGCCCATTAAGTTAATTAGACCTGCAGTCAGCTACCAATACTAAGTCAGGGCATTGATTATCGGAGTTAGATTTAATCCTTGTATTCTTGGAGGGCAGAAGATAGAGCAGGTCGAGCAGTTTACTTATCTGGGTAGTATTTTGGAGAAGAATGGGTTTAGTGGTAAGGACATCAGATGCAGAATTGCGCTAGCTAAAGAAGCATTTTTGAAGAGAAGGGAATTGATGAGGGGGGGTCTGAGAAGAGACGTAAATAAGAGGCTGGTGAAAACTTTAATATGGAGCGTGGCGCAATATGGGTTGGAAACTTGGTCATTGCGAATGGAGGTTGTGCGTAGACTTGAGGCGTTCGAGATGTGGGTTTGGAGAAGGATGGAGAAGGTTAGCTGGATGGCGAGAAAGACGAACGAGGAGGTATTGGATATGGTCGGAGAGGAGAGGAAGCTTGTGGCAGAGGTTCGGAGAAGGCAGAAGAGATGGATGGAGGAGGTTTTGAGAGGAGTGGGCATGTTGAAAAGAGTGATAGAGGGGAGAACACTGGGGAAGCGTGGAAGAGGAAGGAGGAGGATAGGAATTCTGGACGAAGTAAGAGGAGTTAGAAGATATGAAGAATTGAAGAGGGATCTAATAACGGGCCATCCTTAGAAGGGAAAGCGAGACAATGTCTATGAGGTTGGGATACAGAATGGGGACTGTCCAAGAACCTACCAATCAGCTGGTAGAATACTTGAATGAAAATTGAGTTCTTGGAATGTCACCAACAAACCTTTTGTGTGCCACTAGGTGCCATATGTTCCTTAGGTTGCCAAATGCTAAATTAGACCATCCTATTAAGATGAAAACTTTTAAGGTCTCTTGTAGTCTTATATTTCTCTCCATCAAAGCTCATCTTACTTTTTGTCTTTTCCCTCCTTCATGGCTGCTGTTCTCACACCCCCTGCTACATGCCGCTGTGATGGCTCTAAATGTAGTATGTACCATATTTCCTCATGCATAAGATGCACTTTTTTCTTGAAAATGCATTGGAGAATTGGAATGCATATTATGCCCCATTAACATGACTAGCTTTTTTCCTTGGTAATCCATTACAAGGGTAATGATTAGAAATGCTAACACCCAGTTGGCACCAAAAATGGTAACTTTTTATACCCAGGTTAAACTTACCATAGTTATTTTTCTGCAATAGTTGTTTTCTGCCACCTAAATGCACATTAAGTTACAATGGTCAAGTGATCAGTTGTCATCATCTTCAAGTGAGTGGTAGGTAGGTGATGAGGAACAAACATGGTGCATATTAAAGGTAGTAAATACCGCAGCTGTACCATGGTGATTAAGGGCAGGTGCTAATGCGGGAAGAACATTTTTTACAATGGTAAGAAGCTAGTAATGTGAACAGGGTATTATGGGCCGAGGGTAAAGCTACATTTCCATGCATCCAAATTTGCAATTTAATCTGAGGGGCTCATCTCTCTGCTTTCACGGCAGGCTGCGTTTTGGCAGTAAGCTAGGTTCACTCTCCATCATTCATTTGTTTATGGGATTCTACAATGAATAACTTCACCATACCCTGTTGATTTCAGGAACAACTGTACATGTTTGCTGTCAGTTTGAAGCCTGTTGGAGACTTAGTGAACAGAATATGAACAGCCTACGAACAATCTCGCGCCACACACAAATGGAAACAATTTGGAAACAGCCTTCCAACAGTTTGTACTCTGTTTGCAGCTTGTTCCTTAACCGGCAGACAACAGGCATCTCGGTGACAATAGTGAACAGACTTAACAGGCAGGGGTCAGTTGGTTGTCTGTTTCAATGGACAGGAAACAAACAGACAACACTGAACAGGCAGGGGCCGGTTGATTGTCAGTTTCACACAACAGGGAACGAACTGACAACAGTGAACAGATTCGCAACAGGCAGGGGCCGGTTGGTTGTGCACTTTAAGGAACAAGCAGACAACAGTGAACAGACTCTCAACAGGTAGGGGCTGGTTGGTTATCTGTTTCCTCAAACCGAAAGGAATAGACAACAATGAACAGACTCAACTGGCAGGGACTGGTTAGTTGTCCGACCCGTACATGGCAGCCCAATGTATCAGTGTTTTTTTATTTCTATTTTTTTATTTTTATCTATGCATCGGTGTTGATTAATTTCCGTTATACATTATATTATTTCTCTTTTATTGGTGTACCAGGAAACTCAGCAATTTTCTCCTTTCAACGTTTTAGGAAGTTAGTTACATCTCGATTGAAACGTAAGGGAATTGGAAAAAATCTAGCTTATTCTCCGTAATATTGTATTTATATTCATATTATGTGGCAATATAGGTTTCAATTCATTTATTCCTGATAACTGTTATCATGATTGGATGGTATTTCCTCAAACTATCGTGGAATTGCCACTTAAAAATTAGTTCTCGAAGTTATACATAAACCTTCGGAAGTGTCCAGGTATATAAGACTTTCTTGACGTGGGTTTTTTAATTTTGGGTGCGAGACAATGTGTTTTGAGCCGTAGTGATGATGATCATGCTAGATAGATACAATATCGATAGGTAGATTCAACGTAGAATATAATTAAGCAAGCCAGCACATTATAGTATAGTATTTAAGTGTAAATTATCATTTTTTATTTTGAGAGGGCAGGGAACTGTTATATAGCGCCTCAAAAACAGGCTGCAAACAAAATATACACCAACAGCTAACAAAGAGGCAACAGAATATAACCAGGAAAGAACCGTCTGATGAAAAATTAGCAACTTCGAACAGGCAGTGCACAGGCTCCTATTTGCTTACTGACTGTGTTTCAGCGGGTAGTGGCAGCGAACTGGTGGTGCAAAATCCCCTACCTATTCACTGGCTGTGGTTCAACAAGCAAGGAACAGAGTATGCTGCTGCCCACAACAGGGCGAAAGCAGACAAGTGACCCTCTTCTCACAGACACGAAACTGAGAGGTGCTCGAATTTACATTGTACCAACCAACACCTGCCTGTTGTCTCTTGGACAAGGAACAGGGAACCAACAGCCTACCAAGCAGACAACAAACAGGCATTATTGTTACCAAAATCCCAAAAAGGGTAGTTATTGATTTTGGAAGTTAATGATCCCATTTTCTTCCCATAAATTGTTGAAATTAACGAATGTTGATTATAATTTGTTCTTTTAAAATGTAACCCAAAAATCGCTATGTGTCTAGTAGGCCAGGAAATCCAGTATGTAGATTTATGTGCAAAGCATCCAGAACAGTTTCACTGAATATGATGGGTATTTAAAACAAAATTTTAGCTTAATGTTACTTCATAGGTTTCCTTGATTGCTGATTTGTAAATGTTATCTCCATTTCCGGGTCTTCATGACGTGTGTTGACTTGGGTTGGCAACGATTTGCTGGTGTAAGTCAGAACATGCCTGGAGTGAATCCGTCTATGGCATACTTTTTGAGGGATCCAGAACAAAAGAGAAAAGATTCTTCCAGGAGTAATACATGAAGTGGTTGAAATCATTAATACTCCTGGAAATATTAACAGAGAAGACGGATACCTTCTCCACAGTGCATGGAAGAGAGTTCTTTGAGAAACAGCCAATTAGAAAGCAGCAAGTAAGCTAGATGTATATAAAGGTGTATGCATATAAAGGTGGCTAAAACTGCAACCTTTGACCTGAAGATACTAGTTGGAACACCAAGGGAACTTTTGTCAACCCAAGTCAGCACATACGGTGAAGACCCAAAAATTGAGAGAATATTTATTGCAGCTGAACATAGCTGTATACTTCCCTGACTCCTTGGAGACAATTCAGTCATCAGCGATTCCTATGATGTGGAAGACCATAACCAATTAAATAGTAAATTAGGTACATGAAATTTTGGGGATCTAAATAATAACATTTATTGCCTTTGTTTTGAGAAATTTGAAGTACATTTCTTGCCTTGTACATTAAAACAGAACATAGCATATTTTCATTGGGTGTATGTATCTATGTGTTTCATAATGGCTTTTTTCTATCAAAGCAAAAATATATTTAGTTTCACAAGTCCCATTGTGAAGACATCATTTTGGACCACCCTCAGAAAAGCTCATGTCACCCTTAGGGGTCCATTAATAAATAGTCTGTTATTCTTAATCACAAACTCTTTCCACATGGTGCAGTAACTTTGAATAGACATTTAACAGGAAACGTTTCTTTTTCATATGTTATAAAATATAATACCACAATTAACTGCATACCACAGGAAGGAATCCAAGTCTAATGGCTATGCTAATCAAAGGCTTTTTTTACAATTTGGGTGGATAACAATGAAGGAATCTGAGTAAACGTCATCAGGCAAACCATAAACCATGATTTCCCAAAATAATGACAAAGTGCATAAGACACAGATCCCCAGCCTACTGCATTTATCTTGTTTTAAATTTAAGTGAGGGACATTTGAAGAAAATTGTGTTTTGGCTTCCTGCCAGAGAAAATTTATGGCACCTCATGAAATCTTGGCCATTGCAAGTACTTTCAGCTCTATATCATTAATCATAACAATTATTTCAACACTATGAGGAAGATCCATTTAAGGAC
This sequence comes from Pyrrhosoma nymphula, assembly GCA_963573305.1. NCBI lineage: Eukaryota > Metazoa > Arthropoda > Insecta > Odonata > Coenagrionidae > Pyrrhosoma > Pyrrhosoma nymphula. Next base: position 118,198,442 of record OY754338.1, read on the forward strand.
CTAACCTACAGTAAAAACAAGACTTAAGTAATTGTTTAAAATCAAGCTGTTTCCTTCATATCTACTAGGATCATCTGATATGGACAACCATCATATTCAGAACATTTCTATAGAGCATTGTCCTTACTGTATATATTTACAGAAACACACAACTAATAATAATAAAGAAAGACACTCTAAACATGAGCAGTGTACTTCGTGAACCTTGTAAAACTCTGATCATCAAATCTAGAACACATTGTGTTGATCTATTTCACAAGTGGTGGAGGTTTAAGAAGAGGGCTGTAACTGGGAATAGATTTTGCAAAGAGATTTTTGTTTTTTTTTAGAATGATAGAGAGAGAGGTAAAGATAGTTAAAACAAATTGTCCCATTTGGTACTAGAAGATTGCATTAGCTCCTCTCATGACTAGAGTTGGGAATAACCAATAAGAATTTTCAGTCCTTCCCACAGCCATCCTCAGTCAGTATTTCCCATTTAACTTTTTTATGGCTTGAAAAAGATCTTCGATTTCTGCTCCGAAATAGTCTCACATTTTCTTCATAAATATACACACAAGTATGTTACATACATTTTTTCACAAAATTTTTCTGTATAATGATCTCGAGTGAGGAAGGTAATGCACTTCGAAACAATGGCCAGCCATCTTCGAAGAAATACTGTGAAAACCCTCCATTAAGTTTTTTTCAGCAGTTTCTATTAACCATTGGCTTTGCAGGACTACCAGGACGACATGAGAAAAAATGGTATGACGGGAGCAATGGTGCTTTATAGCAAAGGAAAAAAAAGTGTACAAAATAAATGTTGCAATATGACTTTCAGATTATTCTCGTATTTTTTTCTGCCACCCACCCTTTGATTAATTTGCAGAGCCCAGTTAAAAGCAGAGATTTTAAGTTTTCTCTTTTTACTAATGCACTTACTAAAAGAAGTTTTGAGTCTCCCACCTCTCAAGTACTTCGTACTCCTCTCATATCTTCTTCAACATCTTCGTCTTCACCTTCATCTCTACTCGGTTATCACACCTGAGGCTAATGAGAAAAAAAATCCCTCCTTGATTAATTTTTTTTCCTTAATACCATAAACTATTTACACAATCCTCTCCCTTTCATGTAATATACTTTTTTTTAGGCTACGGCTTAGTCCATTTGCACCCACAAAACTCGTAACATTTTTCATTTCTTAAGTTCACAGGGCACCGGGCAAATCTCGCAGGCATCCAACACACTTTTCTCACCCGCGTTTCTTCTGTTCCTCTGTCATTTTTTGTTTCGATTATTCACAACGTCCTCTGGTCCTCTGTAACCACTTCCTCCACAAAATGGTGGCACTGCTGTCTTGTACTCCTATTCATCCTTCCGTTCTTGGCAGTTGTTGCTCATCTAAATATATTTTTATATATATATAACTCTTATTTATATATACGTACTTCTTCCCTGAAACACTCCTCCAGCACTTTACATATTTTTTTTCCCTATGTTCCCTCCTCTTCCCTTATTTTTTTTCGTTAATTATTATCTTGTATTTTTTTGCACAATCCTCTCACTGTTCTTGTTAGGAGGGTTTTTTTGGCATAGTTTTCTTTTTACTTGGTAATTCAGCTGCTCATCACAGTTTGAGGTGATGGCCTTTGAGTTGGAAAAGTCACTGTGCTAAAAATCAAAGAGAAGAGGGCTGGGCAATTTTGGGGGGAGGGGGATTTTGATTTTGCTTAATCTATCATAAGCTCAAAGTGAACGGAACCTCGCCTCTCCATTCGGTCGTGGAAAATGTTGTGGGCCCATGCTTTGCATTCAATGTTGATCAGGACACCAGCTGCAAAGAAGAAGAGAGAGCAAATATTAGTGCTTGATAAAAGTATGTTCATTGTGATCAAAAGCCCAGTGTGGTCACAATGGCACAATCGGTCAAACGATTTACAAGTATAGTACTGAACAATGTCAAACAGTGTTCATGGCGATGGCAGAGATTGGTCCATAAATTGTTTCGAAGTTAAAATAAAATCAATGTGACATATGTAAGAGTCACTCTGCAATGAAAGAATACTGCGTTAATTTAAAGTTTTATCCCCAACAGTTGAGTTCAAGACTATTTGGTAAAATGATAAAAAGCAATCAGACTAAATATCAACTTTGTATTTAGACTGTGCATTGCCCAAATCAGTGATTTAGTATTAGAGAACATTCAACGGTAGAATTGACCACTTATGAAATAATCTGGAACCCTCTTGGAATAGAGTAAAATGACAAAGGGGCCAATACTTCGTGTCTTAAGTCATGAGAACCCTGGAAAGCAAAATGAATGAAACTTTTCCAGTGAAGAAAGAGCTGGTGCTTTCCCATCGAATATGCTGAATTAAGGTTTCTCTGGTCGCACCTGGTTGGAGACCCGAGAAATCTTAATTTTCCTGCGAAACTTAATGTTGAACCTGATACAAGAAGGCTCACTGTTGAGTAGAGCTTGACATTGGACTATAAATGGTTTAAATATTCAGGGAAAAGTCAAACCTTTACTGACTAACATAGGGGTTGACTGCCAGTGGAAACTGTACTTTTTAGTTTCAATGTCAATATCTGCTAAACAGAAGCCATCTCTGATTTAGCATAATAAAAATATGCATCAATTTATTTATCCACAATAGATATTGCCAATCATGCCAATTTAATACATGTAGACAAACACAACCATTACCTGGGATGGTTATTTTTAATGAATCAACTACTTCACTTCCCTGTCTATTCAGAAATTCTCCTCCCTCTGTTCTCCGTTCTACAACTTACAATTTATTTGCTCATGATAAAGTTATCGACACCCCACTGAGTTCTTGGTGATGCATGCTAGGTAATTAGCCACCTTGTACCATGTGGTTGAGGTCTGGATAATGAATTACTAACATATTACAGAGGTAGTCAGGATTTTGGCTAATTACCAAATTTAACATCACATATATTGTGCCAAGTACTTCAAGAATAGAACATGAAGATAATGAAGAAGAAGAAGACCAAAATCCTAGACTGGGGAAGAGAGAAGCTGAAAGCGGAAGTCACATAAGGAGGAAAGAAATTAGAGGGAGTGGATTCCTTCACCTATCTCGGAAGCACCATCAAGTGGGATGGAAGAAACACAATGGACATCGAGCGTAGAATAGCCCAAGCTAAGAAAGCATTCGTGATGAAAAGGCAACTGAGCATGGCCCTCTATAGATCGGAAACATGGGCCATTGGAAAAGCAGACTATAGTAAGAATGATTGCAGGGTTTCCCGGCGTCTTGTATCGTGGAAGGTTATTCGGGATTTCCACCGGGTCAGGTTCTCCATTACGGCCGACGTTTCAATGAACCAGTTGTCCATCGTCATCAGGGCATGCCCTGAAGATGATGGACGACTCGTTCATCTGGACGACGGACAGACGACTCGTTCATCGAAATGTTGGCCATAATGGAGAACCTGACCCGTTGGAAATCCCGAATAACCTTCCACGAGACTATAGAAAGGATTAGAGGCATTTGAAACCTGGTGTTGAGGGAGGATGCTGAAGATCAAATGGACAGATAAAATTAGAAATGATAAAGTATGCAGAAGAGTAGGACAATAAAGGACCATATGGAACACTATACAGAAAAGAAGAACCAGATTGATTGGCCACACTCTTGAGACACAATGGGTTTGTGAGGAATATCATTGAAGGAAGAGGGTAAAGTCCCGAGAGGAAGGCCAAGCGATGAATACATAGACCAAATAAAAAGGAAAGTACAAGGTGTGATAAAAAAATAACAGGAATTTTTAAATTTTTTGTGCTTTATGTTTCCCATTTTCAATAATCGTATTTATTTGCTATATAGTCGTACGGTCAATAAGGAATACTACCTGGAAGTTATGCACCATTTGCGCAAGGCAATCCGATGAAAACACCCAGAATTGTGGCAAAACAACTCATGGAAATTGCACCACAATAATACTCCCGCTTACACCTCGCTGCTTATTCGTGATATTTTGGTAAAAAAACAAACAGTAATTTTTCCCCAGCCACCGTAATTGCTGGACCTGACCCCCTGTGACGTCTTTCTATCCCCGAGGCTAAAGAGAACCATGAAAGGACGACGTTTGGCCACCATTGATGAGATAAAATCAGATTCGTTGAAGGAGTTGAACTCTATACCGAAAAGTGAGTTCCAGAAGTGATTCCAAGATTGGAAAAACCGCTGGCACAAGTGTATCATATCTAAGGAGGATTACTGTGAAGGGTACAAAATTGATACTGATTAATAAATAAATATTCTTGGATAAAAACGAAAATTCCTGTTATTTTTTTATCACACCTCGTATATAAGTAGAACTACAAGGGAGTAAGGGAACTAGCATTAGAGAGGAAAAGGATGGAGGGCTTCGGTCAACCAATCTTAGGATTGAACGACCAATGATAATATGTATAATGTGCTTGAATATTAGATGCACCCTGATTTCAGTGGGATATAGTACGGAAAACAAAAGAGAAATCCTATTTACACATCAGGTGTTTTTTATCCCTTTTAACCCTTAAGCTGCTGCAGCTAGAGTGCATGACGTCCACCCAGTGCGGGAAATATCTATTCAGACGGAGTCTGTCCCTCCTTCCCACGGGGTGAGGCCGGGCAGTTATATGACCCATGTAACCCCCTCCCGACACTTTTCTCGGGATCCCAGGGGGTGGGCACCGGAACTTGTTGAGGGATTAGTGGGACTTTGAACAAATTTTGAAAATTTGTTTACAGGCGTTATAGTTAAAAATAAATATGACTATTTTTTTCTAGCAATTTTCTGTTTAGTTTGATACCAAACACCAAAGAAATCCATTGATAATTGAGCCAGGCGCGAACATAAGACAACAAACTTTTGAGACAACCACAATCCATTGAGCGAGCAATCGGAGGAAGGGTCGCACCTCATTGCGGTGGTATGCGATCCCTAAAAAGCATGGGAAGGGAGTGGTTTGGGTAAAAAGGGTGGATTCCCAAATGTCCACTGTTGAAAAGAAAGAGTTCGGGTCATAAAAATATGAAAGGGCTGAGGGAGCAGTTAGACAGAGAGGATCAAACATACAAGAACGTTTATCCCGCAGTTGCCGGTACACACGTACATGTACGTTTCCCGCAGTCTAAGGGTTAATAAGTTTGCTATGCATACTGGTTTGGCCAGGGGACTACCAGTTTTGAGGTGATTGTTCCGGTGTCCTAGATGACTAAACTAAATTTCTGTTATGTACCGGCCTCCAAATTTTCTACTGCCATTAAATGAAAATCTCCTTTATTGTGGAACTAATATTTATCAAACTTATCATTTACATTGAAATGAAATAATATTTTACCTTCATATTTGAGGATCTTTTATTGTTCTAAGGACTTAAGAGTGCTATTCTGAATGAAATAAGGCCAAGCTATTTGTCAGAATTGTGCGAAAAGTGTCTATTTTCATGATTCTGGTGACCCAGTGGCTATGAGGTATTCTGAATGTTGAAATAGCCACCGGAAGTGGTTATTCTAAAGATGACAACAGCGCGGTGGCTATTCGGTATTCTGAACGGCGGATAGCATAGGTCAGGGTTGAAATATTATTGCTTGGCCTTTGATACCAAGCTATTCTCAATTTGCCTTTTTCACTCTCTAAAACCTTGTATTAAATTATTGAAAATTTCAACTTTTTATTTAAATATTTTTTGGCGAGTCTACTGTGGCATGCCTGACACACCCATACAAAAACGTCGAGAAGTGTTCTCCCGACATTATTTTATGGCAGCAAAACCCAGGTTTGTACGGAAAGGCATAAGAGTAGTCTGAATACAGTGGAAATACGGTGCGTGAGAAGTGTTAGTGGCAAAAGTAGAATGGATAGAGTTAGGAATGTGAGGGTGATGAAAGAATGTGGTTTGGATGTTCCTGTAGTGAACATGTATGAAAGGAACGAGCTTCGTTGGTTTGGCCATGTCGAGAGAATGGGAGAGAGTCGAATAATGAAACAGACATACCTTTGTAAAGCGAGTGGTGTGAGAGGAAGGGGTAGACCACGAAAGTCATGGGTGGATGTGGTGGAAGAGAGTCTAAAGAGGAGGAATATTAGGAGTCTTAAGAATTGGAAAGCATGTATGAAGCAATGCATGAGTGTAAGAGATGCTAAAGTGTTTTGCAAGGATAAGGCAATGTGGAGGAAATTATTAACAGGGAGCCAGTCTAGGGCTAATGGCAAAAACTAAGTTCTTTGACTTTGCCCACCTGGAAAGGAAATGGCACGATGGGTACATAAGTATGAGTTTGATTTGTGAACTAGTACCTATGTCAATATTTTTTCAGATCCTCAAAAACAAAATGCTGTTTAAATAACAAAAATAATGCAAGTCAAAGCAATATTAATTTTTTTATGATACGAACTTTAAGCAATTGAACTTTTTTCATGAGCCGATATATGGGCACCTTGAGCGCCTAAGGGTTAAGGAATCTAAGGCAAAAATTAATGTTTATTTGGGCTCTTTCATTTTCAGCTGTTAGCTTCCATTGCTTTGAAGTCGTTTTGTGAATCTTATCGCTCGGTTGGTGGTAGAAAGAGCATTACTTACTGACAGGCCTCTCAAAGAAAACAGCAACAATAGGACTGAGATAACCTTCCGTGTTCTGGAATGGGAAGAAGTAGCCAGGGAATCCACGGCTAGGAATGTACTGGATCGGTCCAATATTCTCAGTGTCAGCTGGATTCTCACCTTCGCAGCTCACCCACACAGTATTAATCTGGAATCCAAAGATTATGATTATTATAATAAGCAAATGGAGTGGCTTATGCGTAATTGGTTTTGCAGTAACAGTGAAGTGAACTGGATACTTTTATAAAAAGAAGTTGAATGATAAGTGTATAAAAACTCTTAGCATTAAAGGGAGTCACTGCGAAGATTTCCATTTAATTTTCCTCAGTCAAAATATTTTTAGATATTTTGTGAATGTATGGACATTTCCCTAACATTCAATGATCTTAAGGACTTGCTAATATAAATGTCATAGATAAAAATATTGAATTAACTGAAGTCAACTAAACATATGAAACTTAAAAAGGTAGACTGAAATGTACATATACTGGCAGATACATACCTACCTATAATATACTAAATTAAGACCATGGTAGATTATGCTGTTAACTACATACCTACCAATGTATTTTTACTCTCATCAAGGAAACTCCTTTGCTACAGTATGTTTGTATACAAACTCTTAAATGTTTTGTTAGGCTTACAATTAGACTATGAAATTTATGGTTAGTCTATTCACTAAAATGAATTCTACCTAAGTAATCATGAAGTTAGCTACTAACAAATGAAATGTATAATTTGAAAGGGATAATACTATGTTATTATTTAGCAACTCTAAGGTACATACTTACTATGTAATTTACTTTCTGGAAGAGGCAGATAATAGTAATTAAATAGTAGTAGATAGGCCGTAATGTGGCTGCTAAACTATTCAATAAGAGATAAAGTAAAGCTTCTTTATATCGAAATGGAAGGGACCAACATTTGTGACCTTTTGATAAGTGGAGGTTCAGTATAAAAAAGGTTTCAGTGGGATGAACATAATTTCTTCATAATTGCTCTTTCAATCAATGAAATTGCTGCTGTATTTTTAATCACTATATTTGTACATTTTAAAATATACATACTTCTGATAGTTATATGAGTGTAGTAACAAAAAAGGAACAATACTTAAAGTAGTTTTTGCTGAAAAAAATTAGTGATGTGTTTTTTTCATTTTTTTATCTTATTTTCATTGGTTTTCATCTTATTTAATATAGTCATGTTCTCATTGTTACAGTTCTCCATATTTTAAAAAATCTTTCCATGTATTCCAAAGCTCCCTGAACCTCTTTTCTAGTTGGAGCGGAAACTAATTCCTCATCATCATCTTCTTCTTCCACATAATTGGTGACACCCCTCCAACTTCTGCCTCCACCTCTCCCACCGTCTCCCCCACATTTGGGGCACATGTAAGCAAAGCATGATCAGCATTCACAAAGTAATTAAATGGCAATTGCACATTCATTATTTTATTTATTTCATGCCATTCTGCTGGCTCATCCTCAAGTTCACTGTCTTCCTCACTACTGCCCCCCGAAAATCCTGCCTTGGTGAAACATTTCTCTATCACCTCAGACTGCAAACAATTCCATGAAAGGCATAGCCTATGCATTGCTTGAAGTATAATCCACCAACACTTCTTTATGTAATTTTTATCATTGACTGTCCTCAACATGTATGTCACCAATTGCTGTCTGTAATTTCTTTTCACAATGGAAATTATTCTTTGATCCAGGGGTTGCAATCTGCTGGTGGTGTTTGGTGGAAAATACACTATTTTTATGTTTCGTAAGCCAATCCCCTCAGTTTTACGTGCCGCACACTAGTCAATGAGGATTACTATTTTCCAGTTGCTCACCCCAATCTTCGAGTCTAACATGCTCAATCACTCACAGAATAAAGGTGATGTCATCGATGAGTTTTTGGATTTTCTGTATAAGCAAGGAAGTTTTTGAATATTTTTAAAGCATCTAGGCTATTTATATTTGCCAATGATAAGTGGCTCCAATTTCTCAGGGCCATTAGAATTAGCACAGAGTAGCACTGTGAATCTTTCTTTGCTTTTTTTTCCTCCATGGCAAGGTTGGCCTCTAACTGAAAGAGTTCTGTGAGGAAGCAAGTTATAAAAAAAACCTGCCTCATCAGCATTGAAAATGTCACATTGTTTATACCCCACTAAAATGGTCTGCAGAGTTTTTTTCCAATCTTTTTACCACTGTGTCACTTACAGACGCTTCTTCCCCACACATTTTCAAAGTTTTTAGATTCCACCAGACTTTAAATTTCTGCAACCATCCATTTGATAGCTGAAAATGTTCTAGTCCCATTTTAAAGGCTATTTCCCTTCCCTTCATTTGTAGAGTAGGTCCAGAAATAGGAATATTTCTTTTCCTAGCTTCCATCAACAAGTCAAATAGGTACATCTTTATCTAATTGGTCACTTTTCACTGATCGAGATTTTTTATCTATGCAGCCTCTACGTGCAGCTTTTTCAGTTTCTTTACGTTTTGTTTAAATGGATGTCAGGGTGGATGGTGGTATTCTAAAGGTTTCAGCTATGTCTATCTTCCGCTTCCCCTCATCAACGGCTTGGAATATTGCTAATTTACTCTCAGTCTTCAGCAGCCGCCTTTATCTGGGATTTTTCAAGTCCGTTTTAGGCCTAAAATAAATCAGGTCATTTACGCTGTTTTCTGTCTTATTATCACACTATCTGAAAATGCGATTGGAAATAACCAATAAGAAATGCCAATATTTACGCAAATAAAAATATCGGAAATAGACAATAGGTAATCTCATGTGTAGTAAGGTTATTGAACAATAAATGGCACTCATGTGATTGAAAGTTAATTAATCGTCGAATAGAAATAGTTCGTAGATGGTTTAATCAAAATGAAACTATTCAAATTATAATTAACCTACATTGAGCTCCGAACTGCAACACACGAACTTCGGTGAATCTGCAAAGGGATAAACCGGCGAGAGAGTTAGATTAGCAACGCGGTAGGGATATTTCATAGTCCGACATCATATCAACCACGAAGTTACGTCTCAAATGACGAATAATGCTGCGTGTGGGTTGATAGTATGAATTGCTACAAAGTGGTCGGCTCGATCATGGGAGCTAAAATTCGCGGCATGAATACTCAGATAAAACAAACGAATGCCACGATGCGCACGTGAAAGGGCGCGAATGCGACCAAGCGGTAATCATTTTGAATACTGGTCATCTTCGTAACTAAAACGAGATTTTTAGGCTATTTATAACAATGTGAAGTCATTTCTGGTAAAAAATCTCTTTAATTGATCAATTGAACGCTAAGCTATTTTAAGTATTCCGATGGAGTTACATTCGCGGCTGATAATTACTCTTGTACGTGGTTGTGAATGAATTCACATGATTGATACTCGTCGGAAAGGTGTAAGAAGTTGTTATTACAACGCTTGTAAGTTGTAACCTTTCCAAGGAATATGAGATAAGAAGTGTGGGAGTAAGGAGAACAATTGCCGCTGAATATTTCGTTCCGTAGAGGTAGTTGCGCAGTCAGGGGAGTCTTGTCTTAATACGAACAGCGGAGGTTTTTCGAAATTAGAGAGGTACGATAGGAAGAGGTTTCCCTATATGGTTGCATACAAATTTGGCGGGACCTAGAAGATAATACGATAACAGGAGGTTTACGATAAGAAGAGGTTCACTAGGTAGAGTTTTTGCTGTATTTATTTACTCCTCCACATATACCCTTATACCCTCCACATATACCCTGGGTGCCCCAATTGTAAAAGGGTAGAATTTTTTATCAAATACTCTTGGTTACAGTCATGTTTTATCCAATCGTCAGAATTTTGTCGGATGTTCACCAAATTTAGGATTTATCACTTATTTCATATTCTAAACAATACTAGGGGTGTCGCGGGTAAAAGCGATTCAACAACAATTACATTTGATCCATAGTTTCATCTCTAATAATTTAAACTTATTATTAGTTAGAGCAATCAGCTATATTTGCATCGTTTCATGAATATTCTACCTTCATTTAGCCACTGCTTAAACTTTAACTGCCACTTTTTCAACTCTTAACTGTTAGCATGTATATTTTTAAAATTACTTCTTCTATAGACTATAGTTAGTATTATTTTTGTACAAATTTCATTTTTATAGGTGTAATAAGTAAGAATAAAGGCTAACATAGCAAAAAAGTATAGATTTCAGCATAAGTATTTTTAGTCACAGCCGTAATTTATTCTGTTAAATTCTTAATTTTGCAGGATTAAGGTCGGGAAGCAGTTCACAAAGCTCCATCATTCTCCAACAGATGCAAGGCCAGGGAAATTATAGTTGAACATGTAAGTATAACTTTTTATTTCAAGGAAATTATCATTATAACCATGGTTACTTCCAATAGACAAAATAATGGTAACTGTAGTGATGGTAATTGTGGATTTTGGATCTTTTTAAGTTTACAGATGTATGATGACATATTTTGGCATGCTTTCTATTCTTCAGAACCCTACGAATGACTCTACTTTTATGTCTTTTCCTGATTCTAATTATTAACTGGAGCTTTAGCTAATAACCTTGAGGCGATGTGATCGTAAAGCACATATTATGTGACTGTGAATCAGACAGGTGATGCTAATATATATAATAATGAATGAGAAATTGGTGTGGAAAAATTCACCATTAAATACCTTTAAAGCCTATCTGATTGAGAAGGTTGGTCTGCTCAAATGGCCCTGAGAAATGTTAACAACTAAATTTAATATGTATCTACATATCAATAAGCGAATTATGTTTGCCTATGTGCCAGGATACTAAAGGCTCTTCTCCTAAGTTCATAACATATGAATTCTAGAGCCCCTTAAAGTGGTAATGAATCAATGTTGCTAAATATACTCTCTTTTTCCTACAAACTCCCATATTCTGGCTGTTTTTCATTAATGTATTTCAGCTCTTCATACTTTCTACCTCTCTTCAACCAACTTGTGAACAAATTCCTGTCTGTATCTATAGACTGATTGAAGTTTTAGGATATGCCTGAAGATTCCTTAACTAGGCAAAATCGGTTACAGATACATATTTTAAAATGTGGGAAAGTACTAAGTTGTGTTGTTTTAATGGATATCAGTCACTTCCACAAAGTCAAGCCAGAAATCATCAAATTTATTTATGTGATAAGTTATCTGATTACAGAAAATGCCTATTTCATTAATTCGATTCTCCTCCTGAGATATTTTTCTTTTCTGCCTATCCCATTCTGAATATGGCTCAAATAATTACAATGTTCCATCTGCTTCAGTTCAAGCCTTCCTACTTAATGCTTTACTTATGAATGTATTATATATATATATATATATATATATATATATATATATATATATATAATACATTTATATATATATATATATATATAAATTCATACAATCATAGGAAATGGAAAGGGATAGGAACACATAAAAGGACGAACACAGGGTTTGGTGGGGAAGATGAAAATGTGTCGAATCCAGACAGAAAAAATTTCACCTTACCCAGGATTCGAACCTGGATGTGATGGTTTTATGTCACACCCCATGCTCAACTTTAGCGGCCGAGAGATGGCACGCAGGAGCTTTTTCACCCACCATATAGGAGACGAACACAAGTGGAAGAGGAAAGGTAAAGAGGAATACAGACATACAACAAATACAGAGATGAACAGTGCGTTTAAAGGCACGCATAGCCGTAGAATATATATATATATATATATATATTTGGAAAATCTCATGAATTTTCCTTTGAATTGAACTCATGAAAAGCCCTTTGAATTAATATTCGGCTTCTATCTGCCTCCTATTTTATTTTTAATTAATATTTTTGAGTAATTCTATTTGTAATAGAGTAAAAATTAATGTTTTTGCTGGAATAAATATAAACATTAGAAATTAGGTTATCTAGAAATACAAATGTATATATTTATAGTTAAATACCAACATTTAGCTTACTGCTCAACAGCTGAGTTAATAAATGAAACAAATGATTGGATTCCTTCTTACCCATTCTTTCTTCAGTCACAAGAGGAAAAAAAATAGTCATAAGTAAAAATTGTACAGGTATACATTTTTCAGCTGCAAGAAAAATTAATAAGGTACAGTGTGTCCTCGTTTAACGTCCCATTTAACGTTGTTTTGCAATAACGTTGTCCAACAATTAAAACCCTTAATCGTTCAACGTCATCAGTGCTTCACGATAACGTTGTTAAAATTTTGCACAATCAAAAAAATTGTATAACGAATACGACTTTGGCGCATCTGATGTGTAATTTCCATTCGGCGGAAAAGTTTGGCGTTAACTCCCCATAGTGTGAGTAAAAGGTTCACCTGAGTGAATAATTATTGCGTTATTTGTTTCATAACTGATATATTTGCTTATTATTTACTATGCTGTTATTGGGGGTCATGCATCGGATGATTTAAAAATCAAACCAATGTTAGTGTACCATCTTGATCTACCATTCAGGCATGGTACTAATAATACCATGTCTGAATGGTAGATCCAGGGGCAGATATCTACAGGAAAAAATACCTTAAAATCCCATGCCGCCATAAGGTAGAATTGGTGGTAGTAAAAGTTGATTCACTGCTGTTTGAGGTGAATCGAAAACGTGTTTTTCGTGTTGAATTAGTGTGTAAGAGGAAGTTTTCTAAACCCTCCATGATGCAGTAAATTGTCGAGGGTGATATTGTTCCTAAAAAATTGTTACGAAATTACAAAAATTTGGTACACAGCACTGAGCTTCCCTACTTTAATTCGCTCACTATTTTAATTGATTTCCTGCGTCTTCGCAATCGCAGCAAGCGAAATTTTTGCCGTTCACCGCGTTCGCATGCGCACGCTCCCGCAGTGAAGGACAAAAATTTCTATTTACTCATAGGGAAACCGGTGCGAACAGCACTAAATATCAGAAATATAGGAGGGAAACCTGGTGCTTATTGTTTTAAAAATGCCTTTCCAGTTTGTTTCATCTAAGATATGAAGCTCTCTGACTAGTGGTTCCATCTGTTCGACTGCCCGGGTAATTAAAATACGCCGTAAATTGGCAGAGGATGACGTGAAGTATACATAAAAGCACAAATTTTTAAGGAAAATGGTAATTTTTGTGCATTAATCCATTGATAACGCCTTTAAAACACGTCCCCTGTATTTTTAAATATCAACAGTAAGTTCCTATCACCTGTAGTTTTCGTGCCGCCAGGATAGAGAATAATTCCAAAATTTCTTTTCTGAGTGAAAATATCAAAGTTTCACCTCTAAAATGTTTTAGAAAATTAGTTTGAACGCTTCATTCAATAATGCCATACACCCAACCTTTTATAGCTGTGCTGAGCAGAAATCTTTATTGTTATGAAATGAAGAATTGCTAAGTTTTGGAACCGATTTTAATTTTTTACATTGTTTCTTATGGAAAATACTGCATCATTTAAGGATGTTTCGCTTAACGTCTACTTTTTCAGGAACGAGTTAGCAACGTTAAACGAGGAGACGCTGTATACATATTTAGAGATGGGCCACTTCAAAAATTACCATGGTAATTTTTGTAAATATCATGGTATTTTTCGTAATTTACCGTGCCCCTTGAAAATTACCATAAGTTTTGGTAATTGTCTAGATAACTCACCCATGTTTGAGCTAATTTTTCATACAGATAAATTCCCAACATGTTGTTTTACGCCAATTCCACATTTTGTATGTGTTTAATAATAAATTGAAGCATGTACAACTCATTTTTGGAATATTAACTTAAATGATAACATTATAGAGTAATGCATTAGAATATTCTTCTTGAAAATTTCTCATACTTTGACAAAAGAAAGCCAGATTGTGTGTTGCTGCCGTAGTTCTTTTTACAATTTTAAACATATGTAATGGATTAATGCTGTATTAGGTATTTTTTAAACATCGTTATTCCCTTCCTATTGCTATTGGCTTTCTTATTTAACCATGCATTTTTTGTTTAATACTTAAAACTCAAAAAATACTGGAAAATTACCGTAATTTACTGTGGTAATTTACCTCAGATGAAAATTGCTGTAATTTTCTCATCTCTAGGTATATATTGCAGAAATGCATGTATAGCATTATATACTATTATTATATACTATATATTATATACTGTCATTATAACTTTGGCTGGATTTAAATTTGTGAAGTTTGAAAGCCAACATAGCTGTTGATTATGTGAGAAAGACTTCAATGATGAAGGTGCATCATTTATGGTAATAAGAAGATAGGATAAATAAAATAATTTGTTGACAGGCTAACTATCTTAGGGAAATTTATCACATCCTTTACATCACATCCTTTTATCACATCCCCCCTTATGTATAGTAAACGATGATACGATTTGGTGTCCACCAGTCTAGAATTTCCATCCAAGAAATTTTATTTGAGAAATCGGAGCAGCAGAGTATTGAAAGGAATATTAATTACTCATTTTATTGGACTTCTAAGCAATAAATAATTGAATCACGCAAGTTTTGAAAAGGGCTAATCTTCGACATATTTGGAAAATGGACTTTTTCTCTCTTTTTACATGTACGCATATACCAATTTTTTTGGTAATAATTTTTCATGTACCTATTTTCATGTACCAATGTTTTATGACTTAGGAGGGTTCATATCTGTTTTTCACAATGCTTTCAGTAGGAGTTTCAGAAAAAAACTGCTTTCTTACTTCAAAATGGTTAGACAGAAATCCAGTTTTATTGTCTCTCCAAAAGTTTTTCAAAAATCCAAGATGAGCCCTTTTTGAAATATGTGATTCAATTATGTACATTAAGGGATTCATTTATAGGCAATGATGTGCCTTTATTTCCCCTCCTCTAAACCATCTGAAAACTTTGGATAGTTTAGTTTCCAGTCTTGTTACGGCTATTTCTCTACCCTGAAATATAATTCATCTTTCCTTAGGTAGCCCCAAAATCCATGGAAGACAAAATCTTGAAAAACTATCCAAGAAGCTTATCCACCAAGAAATCCACAATTAGACATGTCCAAGAGATAGACATATACCATTGTCAGTTAACTCTCCCATTTGTAAGCTTCCAGTCTTGAAAAATCAGTTTGGCAAAAAGCTTGACATTTCAGGGGTGAAATTATTTATTTAGTTTGTACATACGTATCATTAAATTCCACATGCCTTATGAAAGCTGTTAGTGATCAACTAATGGTGATTTCATCCATTTGTTGGGAATTATTTTTTCAATCATCCTGTATGAACTTATAAAGTGAAAATTGTTTCGTATAAAACATCTTTTTAATGAAAGCTATTAAGAATACCAATGATTACTTACCGATTTGGGCTGTTGATTTTTCTGATTTTCAATGTGAGTTTTCAGATCCTTAGGCATGAGATCAGGGAGGGAGGTTGTGTCATTGTAGAAGTCAGGCTTCCATCCAAATATCTGAGATGAAAAAGGAGAAATCATCTGTTAAAATATTTCTTAGCTCAACTAAAAAGATACTTATAGAATATTCAACATGTTATTGAAAGAGGAATTCTATCAATGTAGTTTTATAATGGCTAAGAATTACCACAACCACCATTAACAACTATAATTTATAGTTTATCTACTTAGGTTACATATTTTATATTTCATCATTTTTATCAGTCATAACTCGATTTATTTCCTATAAGCTTTGGATTCAAAATTTTGGGATACCCACATGCAGTGTCATATTTTGCTCAACTATGTATTCTTTAAGTTTATTTAAGCTGTCATTGTTAACCTGTAAAGGACTGGTGTACATTTAAATGTAAACTGATATGAGGGTCCAATACCAAAGAGGTAAAAAAAGTTTTCTGTTGTGCGGGTTGAACAATTAATTACGCCTGAAATTTTAAATGAAATCCAGAGCAGTTAAACGTTGGAATATTGAAAAAATTCTTTTTGTCTAATGTTTCTAGACTGGGCGCCCGTAATTTCCACCACACCCATCTGAGAACCGAAGAATAAAGTACATATTGCTGTCCCCTATTATACACCCCATGAACACCTTAGCATAGATGAAACATTAGTGGGTACCTAAAGCCATTCACAGTTACTTCAAGCGAAGAGCTCTTGCGATTTTTTCTGTGGAACCACAGAAAATAGACTCCTTAATAATAGACTTAGTGAAAATATAAATAAACTCCACCAGTCGGCAGTCGTGGAACATCAGTGGAGTGAGCCAACGCATGACATCAATTTTGACACAACAGTATTATTGAAAAAAGAAGCCTGCTATTTCCCTAGAATCATACGGGAGTCAATAGAGATTGCAAAAACACCGCAAAATTTCAACCGAGAGGACGGCTACACACTCGCCACCACTTGGAAACGGCTCTTCAATAGTACCGACCAATCACGACACACCTCCACCCAAAGGCGCGAAACCGGTATAACATAAAAAGGATGGACCAAACCCTGCAATCTAATGGATCTGAGGAAGCAAGCTGGAACGCTGGCGAAATATTGTCCAACAAAAATGGATAAATGTGGATGGAAACCCGAAAAACCATTCTCTTCAAGCACTATAAGGGTTTATAGTGCAAAAATATAGTTAAATATGACAAAAGTTCTCAAAAATCTAATAAATATATCAAATTTAGTTCGCAGACGACCAGGCATTGGTCAGTCAGTCATCGAAAGGATTGCAAACTTTAGTAGATGCACTGGAAAAGCAGTGTAATAAATACGGAATTAAGATAAATAATAAGAAAACAAAAGTAATGAGATTCTCTGGGACAAAGAAAGCAAAGCTGGTGATAAGAGTAGGAAGTCACATACTGGAGCAAGTAGAACAATTTAATTACTTGGGTAGTAAGCTAGAAGAAAGAGGACATAGCAGCAAAGACATTAGGAGGAGAATAGCGCTAGCGAAGGAGGAATTCAATAATAGAAGGGAGCTGATGATGGGGACCTTAAGTAAGGATGTAAAAAAGAGGCTGGTAAAGACCTTGATATGGAGTGTGGCATTGTATGGGGCAGAAACATCGACCTTGAGAAAGGAAGACGAAAATAGGCTGAAGGCTTTCAAGATGTGGGAGTGGAGGAAGATGTAGAAGGTGCGTTGGACGGAAAGGAAGACAAATGAGGAAGTACTTGACATGGTGGGCGAGGAAAGGAAACTTATAGATGAGATTAGGGGAAGACAGGGTAGGTGGCTGGAAGGGGTAATGGGGGACGATGGTTTGCTGAAGGCCGTGATAGAGGGTAGGATGTTGGGTAAGCGGGGAAGGAAGACAATCAGTTTTATGGACGGGATGAAGAAAGGTAGGACTTATGCTGAGATGATGAAAGAAATACTAGAGGTAGAAAGGGCACGGCACGTGTAAGAGTTCGTTGGATATTCTCTGACTTTTATCACAACCTACCTCTAACTGGTAGATTACTGTGATGAATGAATCAAATTTAGTCTAACTTGACTCATTTTTTCACGCCGTATGGCTAAAAAGCCTTTAAAACAGCACTTTTTTTGAAATTCTATAAAAATTACTGTGGTGAGTAATGTATTAATTTTTATAAATAGTTGAGAAAACATACTAATTACATACGTTTAGTTTTTTGACGAAATCTAAGCGTTAGAAATTCCTCATTTTAAAAATATGTATTCTCCCTCTTGAGCGGAAGGCTGTAATCTATCTCATGTAAAACAGCTTGTATTTTTAGGCAAATTGCTCAGAAAGCAGTTCGGCAAGGGGTTTATGTTTTGATATCATTGGAAAGATGGGAGTTTTATCTTTAAAATGAAGTCTAATTCATCAAATTCTAGGTGAAGTGATATTTTGCTTAAACTACCCTTAGTGAAAAATTTCATTGGGCAAAGTCTCTTTACAACATTTGACATTTTAATTTTGTACTTGACTTGAGTTTTTGTGCACTCCAACAGCTGAGGCAATAAATTCCAGAGAGGAAAAATCATTCACCTTGATTGGAGCTTGAACCCAGATCCGTTGCTATTGTGCAGAGTGCTTTAGCTAGATAAGCTACCAAAGCATCCCTATCCCCAGTGGATTTTTTACAGAGGGGAGATGGAAGAGGGGAGAAGGATGCCTCAATAGCTTTATTGGCTAAAACACTCGGCAGGATATTAGGAGATCAGGGTTTTAGGCCAAGTCAAGGCAAATGATTTTTCCTCCTACGAGTTTTCTTACTAATGTGAAATTGCGAGTGAACCTGTAAATGTAATAAAAATAATAATAATAATAATATTTTATTAACACCGTAGGGATACAGTTGTCCATGGGTTTCGTCAATTAAACAGCTGGTTACAGAGACATAAAAGAAGTACAGTAAGAATACAGATTACAAAATATCATTAAAAAAGTCCTTAACAGTATAATAACATTTGCTATATAGTAAGTTTTTCAAACTATTTTTAAAAACCATTGGTGAGGTAAGGGATTTTAAATCAGAGGGTAGCTTATTGAAAATTGCAGCTATAGTGTGATAGGGGCCTTTCTGGCATAGGCTGAATGAATAAAAATTACTATGAATGTTATTTTTAGATCGAGTATCATGACTGTGAAAGTCAGAGTTGACCTGAAAGTAATGGGGATAACACTTCGCAAACATGGCACATGTGAGGATATAAATGCATGGAAGTGTGAGGATCCTGAGGGAGATAAACAGTGGCCTACCACTCGTTCAGATTGGAACTCTACAGATGGCCTTAATGGCCTGTTTCTGTAGGGAGAAGGCCTTAGCTGCAGTAGGGGAGTTACCCCAAAACATAATACCATAGGACACAAATGAGTGGACTTTGGCAAAGTACACAGCTTTTAGAACATTGAGAGAAACAAGAGGAGAAAGTTTCCTTATCATATAAATACCAACTGAGAGTTTCTTATTCATTTCAAAAATATGAGTTGACCAGTCAAGAGTGTCAGCAAGCTGTAGACCTAAGAATTTCACAGATGAGGTGGTGGAGAAATCAGAATGAGGAGGCAGAGTAGGAATCTCATGAGAGTACTTGTTATGAAAAAGAATACAAGTAGTTTTAGCCTCATTCAAAACAACTCTGTTAAGGTGGCACCACAGTAACATCTCATCTTTTGTAGTAGAGGCCAAATGATCCAAGAGTGGTAAAGTACTAGCAGATAAGAGATTAGATGTATCATCAGCGTACATGACGGTGGAGCTATATGAGAACTGTTTAGGAAGATCATTGATGAATAGGAGAAACAGTAGAGGACCAAGAATAGAACCTTGAGGTACTCCAACCGGTACTTTCAAGGGACTGGATTTGATTTCCACCACTCCTGCAAATGATTGATGAGTGTAACTGACAAATTGCGATCTGTCACTAAGGAATGATGAGATCCAATTTAAAGAGTTATTGGTGATTCCCAAGCACTGAAGTTTGGTCTTGAGGACTTCATGATCCACGCTGTTAAAAGCATTTTTGAAATCAAAAGAGATACCTAAAATGTGGTGTTTATTGTTCAGTCCAAGAATTACATTATTTAGGAACTCAAAAATAGCAGAGTTGGTGGACCTGCCAACTCTAGAGCCATGCTGAGAGTCAGAAATTAAATTAAAAGTCTGGAGGTACTTGGTTAATCTATGCTGGAAGAGTTTTTCAAAGATCTTTGAAAACATTGACAGAATGGATATAGGTCTATAATTAGTAGACTCCGAAGGACAGCCTTTCTTGGGAATTGGTATTACCCTGGCCAGCTTTAGGGCAGAGGGAAAGAAACCAGTGCTAAATGAGAGATTAATGATATCTGTCAACAGGGGAGTGATTAAGTTTGAGGAAGCAATTATAACACTGGGAGGGATGCCATCAGGCCCAGGTGAAGAGGAATTACCCAGGGAGATGATGTTTCTTTGAACCTCATAGGGTGTGGGATGTAGGAAAAAAGAGTGAGGAGAAGTCCTCCGTTGCAACATGGGCTCAGTGGACCAATTGGAATGAGGCAAATAACAAAATTGCTGGTTAAATTTATCAGCAATTTTTTCAGGGTTATCTTCCAGCATACCTCCAAAATCAATGCTAGTGCTACCAGGGCAGTTAGAGGATTGGCTAGGCCCAGCATTATGAAAATTTGTCAGTTGAGGAAATATTGTGGCATCCTACCTAAAACCGTAACCCTAAGTCAAATGCAAAACCCATGTGTGAGGGGGGTTTACCCTGGCAAGTTACTTCTGCAAGAGCTTGCTGGGGATTTTACTCTGACGAAATATTTTTCCTAAGTTAGCGCAGAGCCAAATTGGTCATCATTTACACTGGCAACAATACACTTCTACGAGCGACTTGCTAAAACTTTTAATGTTTCTGCAAACAGACTTGCAGAGCCGTTTACACCTGCAATTCACTTTGAAAGTTGCTTACTACAAGTAACTTGCACAGTAAACTTCGAAATGTAAGCCCAACTTAAGATGGGACTGCAACCTATGAGCTTTAGGTTGCCAGGCCAGCTCATTGTCAAGCTGACTACTGCGCTCAGCTTTCAACATGGTTTATCATTTATAGTTTACTAGAGAAGGTGGGTGTTGAATATCAATGGGAAGGAAAAAAATTAACACTAATACATTGTAATAAACCATTTATATTTTATATTTTATTTGGTGCAAAGAATCATTGAGTTAATGGATATACACGAAATCTCAACTTAAAAAATGAGTATGGTTGTTATGGGGACGATGGCTCAAAAACACTTAAAATATTGCGAAAAATCGTTGAGTTTTAGCAAACATTTCAGAACTTTGATCGGAATACAAACTTCGATTGTGGGAATAAGAATCTCTATTTTATTTTATTTATATTGTTATACCTTTCCCAGTAACAGAAATCCACTATTTCTAATTTAATTTTGCAAATAAAAAAAGGTCTGCAGCCAAAATGCAGATTCAACTTCATATGTATTTCTTGTGTGAAAATTTATCATTTATAGATTATTATAGAGTTTTGAGTGACTAATTACCACCTACAGCAGCTCTGTGATTTGGAAGATGAAACATTTTCATTTTGTACTAACCTTATTGAGTTTTAGGAAAATACAAGGGGCAGATTTTTGGTAGTTGAAGCTGTTTTCTGAGGTGCAGGGGTAATAGGGCTTTATGTCCACCTCACAGACTTTTCCAGGAGTGGGAAGTTTGTCATAATCACAGGCCATCTTGTTCTGGCCACCTCCTGGCAGAAGACCTGGTTTCTTGTACACTGTAAAAGGAGAAATTGAAAAATAACAAATGATTATAGGTGATGCAATACCTCCACAATGGTTTTCTGGTA
Source organism: Pyrrhosoma nymphula (assembly GCA_963573305.1). Classification (NCBI taxonomy): domain Eukaryota; kingdom Metazoa; phylum Arthropoda; class Insecta; order Odonata; family Coenagrionidae; genus Pyrrhosoma; species Pyrrhosoma nymphula. The sequence continues at coordinate 118,220,284 of OY754338.1, forward strand.
ACTTATTCCAACATTTACCATACTTTTCATTTGCAATTCAAAGCCCATGGACTCAGAAACATTTTAGGGTTAGAAATATGGGGTTTATTTTGCTATTTAGAAAATAACTTGTAATAATCATCGTATACATATGTATGTAGTTCATATATCTGTGGTAAGATGGCTAAATATGATATTTCATATTTTGTGAATTTTACAGGAGAGCAATTTCAAAGTTTAGTAGGCTCTGAAAAATCAGAATCTCAAAGTTTAGGTCTAATGTTTTCATAATAGATGTAAACAACTGTTGATATCATATTTTTTTAACTTTCCAAATCCAACAACGGTATGCATAACTCAATTTTGTAAAAACGGACATGTTTAGCCATCTTACCACAGATAATATGCTCAAGGTACACCTTGAGTACTGCCAAGGTATACCCAAGGTATAAGATGTTATAACATCACCATTCCGAGAAAATGGTTTATCTAGTTAAATGGTCTAGACAGCGGCCTTGGGAGCCCATGCATGAGAAAAAATATCTGCAAATGATCTATGAGTTGATACATTTATGTATGTAGATTTGGATTTGTGCTTGGGCTTGGGATATTAAGGCTTGGTTTTTTTTGTCTGGTTACTGTTAAACTTGAGAAGAGGTAGCCTTTATGTTTATGCAGAGAGTTTGTGTTTTTCTTATAGTTCTGTCAATAATAGGTAATAATTCATTTTGGAATTATCTTATTTTCCCTTGGATGCTTGGCAAAGAATTAATTTATACGAAACACAAAAAATGAAGAGTGCAATGAATGTATGTATGGGGCTAGCATACAAGAATTTTTCTTTACTCATTTATATGTGACACTATACAGATATCTTTACAATAAGAACAATACAAATTTTACATTGGCTGCTATAAATTTCAATGACTTGAACTGTGAAGTGGGAGAACTGTGATTGACTTTGGTCTTAAGAGTTCAAATTGAGTTCGATTTTGATTAAGATTGTAAGGAGAAAATTTTATTTTACAAGTGTGCGTTCTTGCCACAGTTATGCTCTGCTTCAATCACATCAGAATCTTAAATCACTAAAGCCCGTATGACACTTCCCAATTTATTGGCCAATGAATTGGCGCGCAATATTGTTGAGAATATTGTGCGTTACGTACCGTATGGCACGCATCAATATTGGCACCAATATTGCCCATAACAATGCTCTAATGTCCCGCTAGAGAACGCCACATATAAGTTAACAAAAGAGCATCACGAGACGCGGGTTTGTTTACTACGAGCATTAGGAAGGGAGGCGGTGAAAATATTATTCATTAAATAACCATTGCTTTAGTATTTTTAGTAATTTAGTATCTTTAATAATTTTATAGTAATCGTTGTATATTCGTAACGTTCTATAAGAAACCGGATGTTTTGCGAAGAGATTCTTGTTTTGGCCGCTAGGAGTCAACAAAACTGACTTCTGATTGGAGATTGGCCGGGAGAAAATTCCAAATTGGGCGAGAAATTGAGTCCAATATTGTGAAAGGGAGATTGGACGAGAAATTGGTGTGTGTCAGGTGGACCACAATCCAATGGATTGGCCAATAAATTGGGAAGTGTCATACGGGCTTAAATGTAATTAGAGAGATGGGAAAATTACCGTAATTTTCATCCGAGGTAAATTACCACATTAAATTAACGTAATTTTTGAAAATTACCGTAATTTTTCAGTAGTTTTTAGTTTTTAGTATTAAACAGCAAATGTATGGTTAATTAAGGAGGTTCCGCCGCGACTGTGTAAGTCAAAACAAATACTAAATTCCACATTTTTTATATTTTGTCACAAAAAAATCTCGCTTTCGCTGATGAAATGCGTTACCTATAGAAACCCAATAGTAAGAAACAAAATATGCAGATTATTCCACGAATGTATTTTAAATGAGCACTTTTATTCAGGCATAGGAGCCGACTGCAGCGCCATTTCCTACTAAATACCGCATTTTGACTTCAATTACGGCATTAATTCTTCAATAATTAAAAAAATAAGGTGGTAAGATGCCTATATTTTATTTTATTCAATTTCTCCGGATTATTTCCTTCTTGTAAATAGTTTTCCGCAAAAATGGCATTTATATTTTATGGAAAAATACTATTTTTCCCCGTGTTTCTCTCATTCCCCCATTGAAAACCATGTAAATTCAAATTCAATTATAGAATAAAATAGCGTGGAAAGGTATTATTTTGTTGTTCATATCAGATAGAGGACAACTTTGTCTATAAGTAGACAGAATATAAATAAAATGACATTTAAGTCATTTTACGGTGGAACCACCTTAAGAAAGCCAATAACAATAGGAAGGGATTAACCATGTTTAAACCATACCTAATACAACAATAATGTATTAGAAATTTTTAAAATTGTAAAAAGAACTACGGCAGGAACACACAATCTGGCTTTCTTTTGTCAAAGTATGAGAAATTTTCAAGAAGAATATTCTAATACATTATTCTATAATGTTATAATTTAAGTAAAATATTCCAAAAATGAGTTGTACATGCCTCAATTTATTATTAAACACGTAATAAATGTGAACTTGGCTTAAAAGAACATGATGGGAATTTATCTGTATGAATAATTATCTCTAACAGGTGAATTATCTAGAAAATTACGGCAATTTACAAGGGGAGCGGTAAATTACGAAAAATACCGATGTAATTTTCAGAGGGGCCCATCTCTAAATGCAATCATATTCAGTGCAATTCAGAACTTCAGTGTCTTACACTTGGTATGTACACCTCTTTCTGGAACAAATTTTTGGAACAATTTTAAGTACACTTTTTTCATATTAAACAAGCTCTTGACAAGTGTTGACAGGATTTTAAGCAGCTCTTTTAAGTCAGTCATTTCTTTTCATGTGTGAGTCATCGCTTTGAATTGCTACCTAGTTTCTATCTTCCATTTTGATGAACTCCCCTCTCTTACCTTCAAGGAACTTGTCGAGCTCCTCAACCCAGTACTTGTAGTTCTTGTCATCGTTGCCCTTGTACCAGATGAGGGTACTCTCAACGTTGCTCTCAGGTGGCATGGGACGGAAACCCAGACCTATGATCACATTAAGAAACACAAGAATGTCATTAATATGTCAGAATGCAAAATAAGTTTCATGTTTATCTGCATGTACTTTTGGTGAATTCATAGAACTTTGAGAGTAACTTTGGCCAGAGTCACTCAAGAGAGGATATTTACGAATGGGCGAAATTCTCATCTGGGATTTGAACCGAGAACTTATAAATCTGCAACAAGAGCTTTAACCAATTTAGCTTACTTGGTGCCTTCATTTATATGCATGTAGGGCAAGAGCTTAGCCACGTTGACACACCAGTTCCCGTCAGATCACTATAGTTAAGCAACGTTGGGCCCGTCTGGGCCCAACGTTGTCTGCAAGTGGTAGGCAGGTTAAATGTGGGATGGTACAATGGACCAAGAGGTCTGAGTGCCAGGAGGGCTCCAGAAGGCTCTCCCCCACCCATACAATCTATATGCATGTACATATATATTAAAATGTATGAGGGTATGTACTAGTATGTTCCAGCATAACTCAAAAATGGCTGAACCAATAACTATGAAATTTTGCATGTAGTAATTGAGTAAACTGGGACGAACGTAGAATATATTATAATTTCCTCAGGGTCCCAAGGGCCCTTGAACAGGCCCCGAAATTTTACTCCCATTAGAAAAGCATTGAATTCAGTGCAGAGGTTTCTTTTTTTGCTTTTTTAAAATTACTTCCACTCATGATATAGGACTGAAATTTTCACTTTCGGATGGCTGAAGAATTTTATTCTTGAATTCCATTATGTTTTGTTTTTGCTTAAAAGTACGTTTTCAATTCCAAAATAAAATTTTTTCTCCCATTTCAACAATGGTACATTTCCTTTGCAACCTGAGCAATGGCTATGCATGGGAAATATCGCCTGGGCCATTTATGGCTTAGATTACATTAATTGATGAATACATATTAGCAAATTTCAGTTAGATTTCAGTTGAGGTTTTTCGTACTCCAACCTCTTAATGTGGGCTTAGTGGCTTTTAGGCACTATTTAGCACATCACGTTGATTCTTATAATTAGGGCCCATCGGTATGCGTAATATACTCCTTACTACATAGATTCTGCACAATGCCAATGAAAATTTTGTGGGCCTGAATGGGAATGTGATGATGGAACAAATATATGTGTGTATGCGAGATGGGCAATATGTATACACTTAAGTAGACTGAAAAAAGTAATGAAAATCTTAGGAGCGAGAATGAATAAGATGAGTTTTACAGAGGCTTAGAAAAATACCACAGTCGTCGAGAAATGCCAGTTCCAAATTGTTATCGGCAAGGCGAATAGAAATATTGTATGCACAATATAAACTCGTATGGAATGGCCACCTTCATTGTTTTGCTCAACCTTTCTAATATCCAAAGAACTTTGGTCAGGTTTCCCAAATTTTCCTCCTTGTCAAGCCAGACCAATACGCCTACATTAAATTAGACGGAGAGCTTTATGATCTACGCAACTGATGTTGACAGGTATATCCCCACAATTATAATATATTTTTTCAATTTAATATGAAAATATACCCATTACAGAGTGATATAGCACATCTCAATGAACATTTATCAGAATTCCCATAACAGAACTAGTGAAGAAGAAGGAGACTTCGACATGAAAATTAATATTATGGTCGTGTTGCACATGGAAATCAGCAGAAATCTTGGGCACTTTCCCAATAGCCCAGAATTCAGAAGGGAGCCTTCAAACAGCATCCCTCACAGATGCTACCCGACATTCAGAATCGCAAAAAGCACCCTAGAAATGAAATAGCAACTTCCGGGTGATATTTCAACATTCAGAATCGCAAATATGTAGCATCTAAGACTCTATTCTTGGGAAAAGAAGCGCCTTGGATGCTATTCTGGACAAATAGCATAGTTCTCACTCATTCAGAATATCAGCCTATAAGGTGCTACATTTTGTATGACATAGTTAACCTCCATTGAGTTTACTTTTAAGGGCTGTTCAAACATGAAAATTATTCCAGCATAGGCATTATTAGGCCATTTCTTGCCATTCCTAATGCTGTCAAAACTGCGAATTGATTTGGTACAAGCAATAAGTCTCACCTGACATTGGGATGTCACAGGAGAAGCCAGTCAAAACATTGCTCATTCAAAACCTTATTGTAATATGTACTCCCTTTGTAAAGAGTTTTTGCATGAAGGATGAAATTTTCTTCTCCAGTTACAAGTGCACATATGTATTTAGCCATTGCACAGTTTTATTTTTATGAACTCAATTCTGCAAAGTTTAAAGATAATTGTGTCCTATCCTTTACACCTGGACTTCAACATATCTCTGGGTATATCATACATGTGAGAGAAAAGAGGTGGAAGCTTGAAGCTCCGTATTAAGGACCTGACGACAGACCTACGGAGGCCGGTCCAGAGCTTCAAGCATCCACCTCTCTACTCTCACTCTGTGAGGTATCTTATAGACAATGAACAATTATGTTAATTACAATATCATAAATGCCTGCAGGTATAGCATTTTTTTTTAATTTCTCCCTTCTGTTTTGACCTCATTAACCCTTTTCACGACGGGGACGGGGAAAATTTCTTTGCTTTGCTAGTATGGAGCTTTCACTATGCTAGGATCTTCACATGTACCTATTTCCCTAACTTGGGTCGGGGGCCAGAGGGGTGTTGAACCTTTTGCTCGGCCACCGGGCTGAGATAATCTCCGCCCTTTTCGGCTTGGGGTGCCCATTACGACATGCGGTCGCGGTCAACTATTTTTTATGCGATGGTTTTGCTTAAAACATTGTTGCTACAGCCTCGATATTTATTTAATCGGAAATGAATTATTCTTGTTTTACAATGACTTTACAGCTTTTAAACGAAATTCTATCGTTAATATTAAGCTCTCTAGTAACAAAAATCGAATCAATGGTAAAGATTCATTTACACACAAACTGCGTTAAAAATAATAGTAGAACTCTGTTTAAAATTTTCAGTTGTAGAGCTAAACATGAGGAATGCACTTATAATGCTCAATTTGCCAATTACACAAAAAATTTTAAGTTGGTTATTCCACTATACCAGCAAGCAACTGACCGCGGACCCCTGCTGTGAGTGGGGCGTGCTCTACGAGGAAGGGTCAAGGTAATCCTCTCCCGGGAACCGAGAAAGGGTACCGACGGCATCCCAAAAAAAGTCCTTTATAACACATACCTGTTAGACTTGCTTAGGGCTAGCTTAGCGGCACGACGTTCTATCACGTCGTTCGTTCGTTTGCGTCGAAAAATTTATGCCATTCTATCACGTCGTTTGTAGCGAAAGGGTTAAAGTAATATGCTCCATTTCATCCTGAAACTTTTTTGAATAACTGTACTCGACTCCAAGTCGAGAAATTTCTTCCTTTTTCCAGCCAATGAAAACCTAACTTTGACTTACAGTTGAGTCACTAAATAAGGTGACTTTTTTGCGTCAATATTTCTGTGTATTGGCTGCATAAAACCATACATATCTCTATTGCTGATAAGCCTCGAAGAATATTCACTGAGAAATGTGTTACATTTACGTTCTACGTTTTGCATGAGGACCTACCACTGACAAATACATGTGGTACATACTTCCGATTTGCGATGTTAAAGCATTCCACAAGGACAAATGCACTGCGCAAATATCACATAACCATTGCAAAACAAGGAGATTCAGAAATTTTCCTCCATAACTTATACTTGAGTCACTATATCAGCTGTACTGAATACACTGCTGAATAAGCACATTGGTGCTGCTGCCTGAAGTTAAAATCAGGACCCAATTCATTTTTTTTTCTTTTTCTCTCCTTTGTAGTTTTATCCATCTATACCACACACGGCATAAAATTGATTAAAGCAGGAAAATGCCCGGAAACAAGTATTTATCTCACATTGGTTGTTTTCTCTTGAGGGCATTAAATTATGGCCATTGACATGCGTGAAGTCACTTACCAGGGTTGCTGCCGATTAGAGAACTTTCGAGTTGCCATTTGGGAATCCTTGTGTCTAGAGTTTGGTAGAAGACAACCAGCATGGCAGCGAAGAAGCCGACCAAGGCAGTGTAGAATATAATGTAGAAGAGCACAATTTTAGCTGCAAAGAGAGGAGGAAAAGATAAATTAGCCTCAAGGAAACTAAATGAATTCATTCACTATCCAAAGAGCATCAGTTACATTCACAATTTGGAAATTAAACTCTGATTTATTTCAAACCTTTGAGGTTTAAGTCATTATTATTTTACTAAATGGTGAATATGACCCTTTAAGTGTTTTCTTTGGAGTTAAAATTTAATTTACCAACGGGATTCATAATTACCTTTGAGGTATCAAAGGTTTATTATCTATTAATTAAAACAGATACAGTAAAAAGTAGCATACCAGTTCATTAAGATACTCTCACAACACATTTGATGTATAGGAAAAACTAGCTTATTAATTTTTTTTATTAAAAAAAATAAGTCCACATACAGCATTGCTACCAATTTACAGTGGTAGATAAAAGCAGAAGATGAAATGAGACTCAAACAAACGTAAACGAAATGAAGTTTAAAACATTTCATCAGCAATGGAAGAGTGGCAACTGTAATGAAATTATAGACCTTCAAGACCCCAGAAGTAATTATGAATCATCCTGCACGTCTATGAACATCAGTTTAACATTCAGTAATTGACAGCTACACTCAAGAGTCATCTTAACGAGGAGTTGAACCAATTTTTTTCCATGCCCAGGCTGTAACTATCACTAAAATCATGCCTGCATTAGATAATTGGAAAATGGTAACTGCTGAGGCTGGACTCGTTAAGGAGTGAAGTTAAATCAACTCATTATCATTATCAAGTGTCATCCAATCTGAAGATTAACTGCAGCCCTCCACTCCTAGCCCCTTGCTAATTCCTTAATGCTCCGAGAGCTCTTCTGTTTCATGCCTTGTTTCACATGGCTAAATTTATCTATCCTTTGGTCCGTCTTCGTTGAAGGACTTTCTCATCAATCTTCCCTTCTGTCATCTTTCTTACAAGGTCACTGTGACTTAAAGCATGGTACACCCATTGGGATTTCCTTTTCCTTTAACTCATTGATGTTCAAGGTTCCTATGTATACATTGGTGGCCCCAAGGTAGGGCAGTAGGGGCATTGCCCCTCCCAAAAACCCAGCGTATTTCTTTGCCGTAGACCTTAAATTATTAGCCGAAATTATTTTTTTGCTTTTTTTGCTATTGAAGTTTTGGTTATTTTACTTTAAAATCCAGTTAAATTTAAAAACTATTACTGTTTTTAAAACCACAAGCTATACTGTGCGAGCGTAAATCAAAATAATTTTGGAATTAGTTAAAACCTGGTGGTGGTAATCTAAAAGGGAAATATGAAATTGGTAAAAACTTGCCATTCTTAAAAGGCAAACTTTTGCTTCCAAACCACTTATAACGCGCCATTTTCCTCATAGTTCGTTACGAATTTCCGGAAATAGAATACTTTTCCTGGGGGGTATTCCATACCCCAAGAGCCGCTGGTGCCCCCCCCTGAACTTCTGGTCTGGAGCTGCCCCTGCCCATGTATCGGCTCCCTCAGGTCACCTTAAAACACTCAGGCCCATGTTTGATAATGCTGGTTAATGTTAACCGAAAGGTGACATAACATTTTTGTTAACTTGACATTAACTGGGAGTTCAGATTTTGTGTATTAAATCAGACCGCTGGTTGGCTAATGTTAGTGTTATCGACAGGAGAATTACTTATTATTGATTTTCAAATGGAGAAAATATTTAATCAGAGGTTATTAAACAGAGTCTCAAGGTTCCAATATATTGGCTCTAAAAAAGCTTTCTTTTTTGACTTTGTTCTGTAAAAAAAATTAATGCTGGTGTTTCTTGTGTTAATTTTTCTAATTGAAAAAGCATTTTATTATGAGCATCTCAAATAACAGAGTCACCCACAGGTACACATATCAGTTCATCAAAAGAGCAGACACTTCATCGTATTTCATGTGTCAACCTCGTGGGCAGTGGCGCTATAGGGGCCATTCAAGTATTAGGTACGTAAGATGTATTGGGGATGGAGGGGGTTGGGCTTCTCTTACATTGTCTTACATGGGGGGGGGGGGTTATGGGGTCATAGACAGTCTTATGTAAGATATAAGTCATTTCTAAATTCGTATTTTTATCATTATTAAGTGGTATCACCAATTCGTTACGTTCATTAGTTTGGAATTGTCGCATTTTCAAAGATCACATGTTTTGCGAGTTGTGCATATGTACAGCGAATCGCAAAATATTGAAAACCGTTATCGATATCCATGATGGGGTCAGTAGTCAGACCCGTGGGGGGACGGTTAGTGAAATCTTATGTTGTCTTACATGGGGGGGGGGCTAAAAAGTGGTCAAAATCGTCTTACGTAATACTTGAATTAGCCCTAAGCGCACTCTTTGGACTATGTACTTTTATAACATTTGGCAACAATGTCCTGCAGTCTTGAACATTTTGTTCATTTAAAGAGGTTCCACCGTGATTGTGTGAGTCAAAGCAAATAGTTAATTCCACCTTATTGTTAATTTGCGTAAAAATCAGCCTGTTTTCTGTGATAGCATGCGTTACCTTTTGAAAACTAGAATTATAAGTAGAAACTAGAAGTATAGAAGGTGAAATAATTTCTCGTTTTCAACATTCCACACTTTTTATATTTACCGACTTTTATTTTTAGTTTGTTGGGAGGGAAGGGGAGGTCATTCTATGCTTTGGGGAAGTTGGTGTTTCAAGGTGATTTACTGGAGGGGAGAGGGAGAGAAAGAGGCTTCCTCCAGTGAATCCAGAGAAGTGAATGATTTTTCCTCTTGGGAATTTCATCCTTTGAATGATTTTCTCTGCTAAAAATGACAATATAATTCTTCAAGTTTTGGAAAAAAACCAGGGTTAATAGCAAAATCGAGCATTCTGTTAATCAAAGCAAAAGCTTGCAATCTCTTCATCAAATAACCAACGCCTGATTGTCGGCAAATCTAACCGACACCATCAGCTGTCCTTCTACTTCTATTCCCACATCTAGCTCTTACCTCTAGCCTCTTATACCGTTTCCCCAGAATTTGATCCATTCTTTAGTATAGGTGTAGCGAAATTTGGTGGCACTGGCTTGCAATGATGATAATGCTAGGGAGAGGAAAGCATACAGGATTGGTGGGACAAAGTGTCCCACCAAAGGTCACTTCGGGAATTCTTTGGTACTTTTGCCTACTCATCAACATTTGATTTACCCTCCGTGTTCGCTAATTCTCCGCTAGTGAGTGCCATCAAGTTTTGCTATGTCAATAGCGTGTGAGAACTTCGAGTGTATTATGTGGTTTGTGGAGAGATGAGGCTTCTTGTGGCACTTAAAGATATGGGCCGACGATTGGTGCTCGTTTTCTTCCTGTTCAATTCCTTAATCTCCTCTTTCTCCCTTGCTCCTAACTTCTCACATCTTGGCCTTAATTAATCACCTATGCCTCGTTGACAGATATGACAGCTGTCGCGATAACTACTGGTGCTACTTTATCTCTCGTAAAGGTGATTGCATAGTCTTGTTTGCAGGTCCTTATTATATGTCCTCTTTCATCCTTAAATGCTCCGCGACCGTCTTGTGGAAGAGTTTAATACACATTTTTGGTTGGCGTTTGCAACATCAGTCAATCTCATATCTCGTGGAGCACCTTTGTTTACTGATTTCAGCAATCTTTCACGTTCTTTCAAAGTACCTATAACCTGTCCTTGAAGGTAGAGATCCTCGTCTCGGACCCGCTTGTTTTATCAGGAAGGAAACTCAAGATTCTAGTCTCTGTTGAAAAATGTTTAGTTGAAGAGTCAAATCAGCCGCTGGTGAGATGTTTTTGTGCTTAATTCCTCTTGTACATGATGAGAAAACCATGTTTGTTATTTCCACAAAACTTGATTACGCTGGCACGACGCTCGTTTCACCACACTGTGGCATACTGATACTGAGGCACATGAGTATGCCACAGTGTGCTTAGTTCCTCTTGTCCATGATGCGAAAATCACCTTTGTTATTTCCACAAAACTTTATTACGCTGGCACGACGTGCGTTTCACCACACTGTGGCATACAGAGGCACATGAGTATGCCACAGTGTAGTGAAACGCGCGTCATGCCAGCGTAATAAAGTTTTGTGGAAATAACAAAGGTGGTTTTCCTCATCATGGTTATCCATAATTTCCACGTGGTCAGGCCTGATATCATCAGTTTTAGTTCCTCTTGGTTTATTTACGCAAAGGTATTTTATTAAGTCTTGTGTTTCTTGCGTTAATGCCCACGAAGCACGCGAACGTTCGGGGAACATTCGCTGGGCGTCCTTCACATTTACGTTGCATGTAAGTACATGCATACGTTACAATAGAACGTTCGGGTAGCGTTGCGATTCGAACCTTTGGCGCTCGATATAATCAGCGCCATCTGTCGCATCTACATCTCGTTGAAATTTGTTGAGGGGTATCGTGAAGTTTGAAAGTTATTTTACACCTCATCCGCATGTCACCGATCGGCTTAAAAATTCGAATTCTTAAATAACAATTTAATCAAGGTAACACAGATGGCAGCGTACGATATGCATAAGCTCTCCTTGCGGAAATGAATGATGGTCATCGTAACTTTTCGTTTCGTAATTACTTGACTAATTGAATTTTTACGAAATTTTATAAAGTACGTGAATAAGAGCACGATCACGGTTCTCCATAACGCGTGCGCTCGCGTTATCGTTATTTTTCAATTGCACACACGAGAGCGTATGCATGATCGTAATTCATCAATTACAGTCAGGTGCTTACAATCACTAATTTTAATATATGGTGCAACTGTCATGAGTTTAGGTCAAATAATATTTTTTAAACCTTTGCCGACGTTTCGGATTTTTATTTATCCATCTTCAGGGCTGTAAACAAATGAGACATGATGTTAAATGTTTGACAATTCTTTTTTTATTACATAATGGTTAATTTACAGTCATTAAATATAAAAATACGTAGACATAGACATTCAAGATTGTTACCTTTAAAGTTTGGTGCTGTTTTTATTTACAATTTTAATTTGGTTGCTTGGATCCATTTCTTTGTTGAAATGTTATGCGTCATTTATTAAATTATGATAAATTTTGCTTAGATAAGTAATGTCTGTTCTTTTATTGCAACTTTATTTTATTTCTGGATATGTATGGTACATTTCTTTGATTATCTTTTTGTTAATTTTGTTCCGAGTCTAAAATTTTGGCTTCTTCGAAATTAAATGAGTGACTATTCGCAATTGCATGATTTGCTAATGCACAAAGTTGAACTTAATCAAAGTTTCAAGTTGAGTTAAGTTTTTTCAAAGTTGAACTTAATAGTATTATGTAATAAAAAACTAATAAATACCATTTGAACTAGTTTTAATTGATGGAGTGCGTTCTTAGGACAGTATTGCCATGAGCGTTTCCCTTCGAGCGAGTGGTTTGCGTTTTGGATTACGATAGCGACTACGGGGAAGGAGGAACCTTCATCCCGCCTTAAGTCACCATTCTCAAATTACCAGAGTTTTGCCGAAGAATATATTCTAAATTATTGTTCCATCGCATGAAGTTTTCGGTATTTTCGGAGTCTGCTGAAACTTTGGGAAATATATGTTACGATATCAAATTAAATCCCTGTGGCGGCCATCATTTTGGTCGAAGTCTTAATTCACTCATATTCGGGGGAAGCGCGTGTGATCGTCCACTTTGAACCGAAGCGGTCAAAGTGGCGCGAGATGAGTCTCGTTAAAGATGAAGAAAGTGCATTCTGGAATGTAAATGAGGGGCGAGGGAGGTCACAGGCCAAGGGAGGAGACCTCGGAGGTATGAGGTCAACGGGCAGGATCTTTCCCCATCCCCGTCGGCGGCAGCGGGGAGTAGGGGCAGGCCATGGTAGTTCGATTCCAATTACATATGTTGCTCGATCGATATTGATGATCTCGATCTTTTGATCATCTATCGATGATGAAAACTATCGAGATATCGAACGACCTTTGGGGACAGAGCTGCCGAACCCAAGGAGGTTAAAATGAAATGGAGGAGGCATGACCGTGAACGCTCATGGGCGAAAGTGAAGCACGAATAGGGGTGCTTGGGATGGATTTTGTGCCGAGTAAGTGTACGGCCAAACCAGTCACCAAACATCGCCTGGCCTGTGATTTTTAACTTACAATTAGATTTAACGAAAATCGAACGCGACCGCCGGACACGTAAGCCAAAGGAAGGTCTAAACTTTGCCGACTGGGCCGACTGCAATGGCGGAATTGGCTTCCAGTATCAAGTGGTTTGTCGCCTCCATTTCTTTTCTAACCTCCTTGGCCGAACCACGGTGGCATTCAATAGTCATTGAAGCTCGAGAGATGTATGAAACTCTTAAGAAATATCTGAATTCATTGTATTGGATTCGAAATCGAGTTGAGGCGGTTCGAATCCGTAAAAAAAATTAAAAATTCGATTTACGTGAAACCACGTGACAAAACCTTGAAACATTTGAAGTTAACTTCGATGGAAGTAGACGAGTGTAGTGGTGTCTCGAAGTGTATCGATGCTTGAAAGGTATCGTTCTGCTTTCACATTATTTCCGCTTTTTCCCAAATAAATGAATGACGGAAGTAGGTACATATACGATTAATGTGGCTATTTCGAAAATCGCCTAATTTCGGCAATCAGTAGATACGTTTTCACACCGCACTTTTTGAGTTGCACACAGGCATTCGTGTATTTTATAAACTTTCATTAATTATCATATTAAATATGTTGGGGTATCTAAAAAGCGAATCAAGTGTGACAATTGTAATATTTCTCATTATTCAACGCCAGAACCACTAGAGCAGTCATAAGTCTTACCCTTAATTAATCTCTAACAAAAATGTCCACATGAAAATAAATAGGTATTTACATTTATAACAGTAAGTCCTCCAGCAAATAAATTTGTTGTTTAAATTTTTAATCCCCGTGCGCAGTCGTGTGTCATTTATTTCACCGGATGCGATTTTATCACCGCATAATCAAATTGAGTAATGAAAAGGGAAGCGAGTTCATTTTCATTGCTAGTGTGAACCACGGTCAATTACAACCACTATCGACCCATAATGCCATTGAAGTTGGTGCTTACAAGTACCACTTTCAAACAATACCTAAGGGTACTGTCACAGAAGAAACTTCCATGTGTAAAGGCGTCTTTAGGGAGTAACTCGCTTCTTTTTTCGAGTCAACTTTTGTAATGCACTCATTATTGTAGTATGATATCTTTACCGTCTTTTTAACCATACAGATTTTATGTGTGCCGATTATATCAGTGTTTCCCAAGCTTTTTCGAGCCACCTATACCAAAGCTTGGTTCCATAAACCTATACCAAACGCCCCCCAACCGTAAGCTTTACAAACTATAGACTACATGGCAAACTCAAGGATATTATGGAGATAAATTTAAAATAAACTGCGATCAATGTTATGTTTATTTCAAACCCAATTTACGGAGAGTTTGTCTATCCCAGGAAGCGCATAGGACAAGTCAGGGCTTACATAAAAATAAATTATCAAAACAAATTATTATAAAAAAATAAATGACTTAAAACACTCTCTATCCTTACTTTACAGTGTGAAGTAAAAGAGTGGAGAAGTTCAAATTGTTTTCCGCATCTGGAAACCATTAAACGTATTACTCCGTCCGTCGGATGGGACGGTAAGCCGTTGGTCCCTTGACATCTTCCTTTAAGAGCTGTGGCTACTGGCTGCGCCGGGTTTTTCTCCAAATTTTTAACCGTCTATCTTCCACTTCCATCCCCACATCACTCATCCTCCTGGGGGGTTATTCTGTAATTTCAACTCACGGAACATGACGTCACGGATCGCTCCTTATACGGCGAATATTACCGAAAGTGGAGTTGTAAACTGTGTCCGCCAGACGGCGAGACCATCGACTAGTTCATTTCGGCCGAGAATCGTTCATTTCCAGTTGTTTCGGTCGTCGGATTGAGCTTCCAAATGACCACTTAAGAGAGCGGAATAGCTCAAATGAATCGTTCATTTGAGTTGGTGCTCTTCCGAAAGAATTATTTCGGAAGTGGACCCCCCCTGCTTTGTAGCGCCTATTCGTGCGGAAAATGGTTGAAATGCATTAATAATGCGCACTTTACGCAATGGAATTTTCTAGCCTTTATTTACGAAAAAGGGCCTATCTTTGCTAGGGGCGAAATTAACGCATTACCGCAAAAAAATCCCATAATTCCTTCCGGTCATTAAGGGGGGTGTGTCCTGCGTCCTGGAAATCCCTCCTCTCTCTCCCATTCCGGTATTGCATGCGACACAGTTCGGGCCCATTCGATCGGGATGATTAATGATGCAATTCGCGTCTTTTGGTGGTTGCCCGTACCTAACAGTCATTGATTACCATGTCAGTGGCTGGTTGAGGAGGGGCAGTATAAAGCTCGGACGATGTCACGCCGGTGTAACATCAATTTATGAGGAATCACATCACATCAGGTGTCCCACACGTCGAATTTTTAAGGGTCTGCCAACCCTACCGTATAACGGAGTGCCAAACCATAAAATACGACGTTCAGGAAGGGTCCTTGTGTTCTCTCGAGATTTTCCGGTTAAAAAAATAGGTTAAAATTAAGCAGAAGAGTCGGAGACCATAACCAGGAATAGGTGCAACGATTTTTACTACCTTTCTGAGCGTTCTGGAACGATATTGGGTTTTGTACAAAAGGATATTCGAAGTGGTATTGGAATAGCAGAAGAGGCGTTTGTCAAAAGAAGAGACTCTATGCCCAAAAATGAAAGCAAATTAGATGAATTTAACAACTAACTAAGGGAAGTGAAATATATAAAGAAGGCGCGAGAATAAACTTTGCAAAATTCCGCACGATGTTTTTAATCTATTGATAATGACCTGAAAAGGTCGAAACCGGTTGAGTTTAGTAATAAATAGCGTGGAATATAACAGAGGTTATTCTAGTGTCATCATGTTCAAATTCCAGCAAGTGAACTTGCCGAACACTGATTTTATACGTTTGTCTCAACGAAATTAGAACAGGTTCTATTTTCCGTACAGGCGTTGAGACATTTGCACAAGCGTTCATACAATTTGCCGCTTTACACAATATAATTTGCCTCAAGCAAGAGTTCACGGAAGAGTTTGTACAAACAAATGTACGGTGTAAAACGGCCTTTAGAAAAAGCGATTATAACGATGAGAACGAATTAAAATTCTTTCCTTAAGTATTTTTTTTAAATGAAGATACACTTCTTCCGGGTATTACACCGCGTAGGTCCATTGTTCTGGGACGACAGTTTCGCCGGCGTTGCAGTCGGCTTCTTCAGGTCAGTGAAGTGTGGATGCAGTATGTTGGCCGCCTTATATATCTTAACCGCCAACAACTGCATCCAACCAACATACTGCATACACCCAACATACTGCGGCCAACATACTGCATCCACACTTCACTGACCTGAAGAAGCCGACTGCAACGCCGGCGAAACTGTCGTCCCTGAACAATGGACCTACGCGGTGTAATACCCGGTAGAAGTGTATCTTCATACTCATCAACCCGCGGAAGCCTACCTACACAAGGAATTTTTTTTAAATGTTGAAATAAAATAGAGTTTATTTCTTTTTATTATGTCCGGGATACATGGCGTTTGGTCGATTTTTCCCAACGTTTCATCTATCTTCCTGGAAGGCGTCAACATCAGGTTAGGCCTCCAGGAAGTGAGGCGAAACGTTGTGAAAAAGCAACCGAACGCGATGGATTTCGCAAATAGTAAAAAAACAAATGACTAAAAATCGCGGAATCCCGAAGAATAAAATAGAGTTCTGGGGTCTTATTCAGTAAGGACTCTTCATGGCCAAACTTCGGATAATCCGTGAAAGTGACGTCACTTCCCCCGACAAACCTCAACTTTTGAATGACCCTATTTGAAATTTGAGAGGCTGTGACGTCAAAATGTCGTAACTTTCGGGGCTCGGAAATTCCGAGAACATACAGAATAGCCCCCCTGTTCTGCTGGATACGCCGAGAATTAGGACCCCGTTCATTGCCAAACGCTGTTTAATGCCTCAACCGAATGTCACAATATTCATATCGTTCATTATATGTTCAGAATCGGAATTTTGCCTCTTGGGAATTTATTGTTTATATTTTACGTATCCTTGATATTGTTTGGCAAGTGACTTGTACGCGGTCTGTTTTTATATGGATCTTGTGGATTGTTGTGAAGGAATTAAACGTCAAGTTCACTGGATTGAACTTATGAAACTTCTTGACCATTTTGGCAATCTGCCTGAATGGGTCACATACTATTCAGCTGCGTAAAAAGCTGGGAAGTTTGGCTGTAGGCCATCTTGGGGAAAAATATATCGTTGGGTGGAATATTTTAACTCATTTGAGACGTTGTGACCTGACCATGTGAGGTTGCTCTGAAAATACGCCGAAACGCCTAAATAATATATATAGCCGGGAAAAAACCTTTCACTGATAATTTTTAAATGTCCTTTAGAGAAGTAAAATTCCCCATATTCATTTAATCTAGAAAATTAAATGTTTTAAATGTCGGTTTCTGTTCAAGTTTTAGCATTTATTTCCCCATACTCACTAAATCCTTTTCGCTCCCATCTTTGGCAAATGTTTGACCTTTCTTTTCCAAATATTTCAATCCTCATATCCCTTAGAATTCATGAATAACCAATAATTTTTTTTAAATATTTGAAGTTTTGGATTCAAAAAGAAGTTTCATTTTTTTCAATTCCGCACTTAATTTATCAAATATCGGAAAAATTCCAATCTTAGCTTAAATTATTTATTTGGATTTTAGAGTTGGATGGTAAGGAATTGGCTGTGTTCAATGAAATTGAGCAGTTATTTTTGTATTAATCGTGTCGCATCATCAATATTTTCCTCTATTTGCGATTTCACTTCTAATCGGAGAACGTCGATTTCACTCGTGAACTATCGCTGCATTTGCCATGTTTTATTTATGACAAATATCATGGGGCAACTGATTTCTGGCTGTGAATAATGCATAGATGTCCCAAGTGGAGGGTTTGGGATTGTATCTCGAAGAGTCGTGTATTATGTATGTATTATGAGTCATTCCATCGAAGATTCATGTATTATACATTGAGCATCGCTTTCGGTGCAGTTGTGTGGTGCAAACAGGACGTTTGAACCTTTTGACACATCAGTCACAGGCATGTAATGTTGCCAATGTTCCGTCAAATTTCAGTATGCGGAAGATCAAAAGGACGGAGAGAATCACCGATGAAAAAGTCCTAGAAGGAAGAGTTGGAGAGAGGATACACCCCATAAAACTCCGCTAAGTATAAGAAACAAAACTTTCTCGACACATTCTGAGACATGACAGTCTTTCGTCAACAGTATTGGACGGAGATATCAATGGGAAGAATGGCCGATGAAGATCAAGGAGGAAATATATCTGAGGGGTGAGTCTTTAACTTTTTTCGGTTAACGTTAATTGTCTCCTCTGCGGCATTCGTCATAGTTGGCGAGTCTGTAACCCTCATATTTCTTTGCAGTCAACCTTTATGGCGATGTTGACTATAATATAAGCAACTATGGACGTACGCTTACCTAAGGTACTTGATGTAATAATGAATGCGGTAATATTCTGCTACTCACTCCCAGTAGGACCTAGTAAGACCTCGACCAATCGTGATAGCTTATACAGTCGCTGTGATCTTCACTTATTTAAATCAGCGCCACCAATACTTCCTGTGGCTTTTAGTAATTCTCTGGACATGAAATTAGCAACAAATAAAAATGTCCCGACAGTTGTTTTCGTCGCATTCGGCCACATATTAATTATGAACTCGATACTCTCAGGCGTTACTTTGTAAAATTCCATTTTGACAGAATCAAAACAAACTTTTAAATTTTACAATGGATTTTATTCTCTACGACCGGTTTCATCGCATAAGCGACATATTATGCGATGAAACCGGTCGTAGTGAATAAAAGCCATTGTAAAATTTACAAAGTTTGTTTTGATTCGGTCATATATTAATTAATTTAAAAGTTATAAATACCCATGCGGTACTTAGTATAAGAATGAACATACACATTCCTTGCCAGTACAAGTTCAATGATCGCGTGAAACTTACTAGCACTGCTCAAATCGTACTGGATTCCGTGCTCACTATCAAGTACCGGTTAGTAAACTAGGTCCTGTTTTGGGTAAATTACCCAAAGAAATGAAATTGGGGATTTTCCAATTAGTTCACTAAAAAGTAATAAATTTGATGTAAAAATTACTTTAAAAAAAGTAACCTAATACAATTAAAAGTATAATACAATTTCTTTACATGTAATCGCAAACTCTGGGATTACCATGATATTGAATTTTCAGAGCGTCAGACGTAAAAAACAAACAGCGTTGCGGCATAATTTTTTGCAGAAAATGTATCTGAAGTTTAGATTCTCTAATATGCATCGAATGCACAGAGGGTGCTAAAGGGGATGATGATCGAAACTAGAAGTTGCAATAAACATTGTGAACAACTACCCTTGCAGTCGAAAACAGGAGTAATCGACATTATCACAGACCGATTACATATTATTCCGATAGTAACGATTAAGCAAATGTAACGATTACTTTGGGAGTAGATTACGAGTAAAATTACAATTCGAAGAAAAGTAACGTATAACAATAAAAGTAAATCGTGTAATGGACGAGTATGGATAACTACCCTTGCAGTGGAAAACTGGAGTAATCGGCATTATCACATACCGATTACATATTATCCCGAGAGTAACGATTACGCAAATTTAACGATTACTTTGGGAGTAGATAAGGAGTAAAATTACAATTCGAAGGAAAGTAACGTATAAAAATAAAAGTAAATCGTGTGATGGATGAGTATGGTCAACTACCCTTGCAGTGGAAAACTGGAGTAATCGGCATTATCACATACCAATTACATATTATCCCGAGAGTAACGATTACGCAAATGTAACGATTAATTTGGAAGTAGATTACGAGTAAAATTACAATTCAAAGAAAAGTAACGATTACAAGTAAAAGTAAGTCAAATGTACCTAATCGTTACCGGTAATCGTATTACTTGTGATCAATTACTTCCCATAACTGACCTAGGTCTGGTGCTGGTTCGTTTGAAACAAACTTACTAGCATGATAGAGGTTTAACTGTAGTTTAAAGCAGGACTGCCTGAGGTCTTGCGGAGTAGCTCCAGCTCCAGTTTATTTCGTAGCTCCGGCTCCGCTTCGGCTACGGTGAAATTTTTGCGTATTTACTAACGATTATTATTTTAATGTTACTATATTAAATGATTTTCCAGTGCTTTAATATAAAAATACAAAAGTTATTCCCTGTGTAAAATTATCTGATAAAATTCGCAGTGAGAAAGTGTAACTGCAGATATAAAATCTCTGCTACAATGGAAGCCAAAAGTGTTCCTTGTTTCATCTCTTAATTTTGTTTTAACATTTTATACTTATAGAGATGAATAATGTACACAATCTATAGTAGCAGCTTGCTCACTGAGTGGACGTGAAGCAAGAAATCGCACTGTCATGTGAAATGTTTTGCCCCATCGGCTTTCACTATCTATCACCGGAACAATTTAGTTCTGCTTCTTTGCCAAAGAAATCGTACTTACTCAACAGTTTTTTCACAATATCTTCAATTTTCCCCAATAATAATGTTTCTGCGTGGAGTTACCAGAATCCATTCATCACGAATATCTAGTTGTAATGAATGAGTGGATCACTCAGTACGAGAGACGACTGCTGCAGAGGTCATTTCGGTAAAATAAGACAAGGCTATCGTGAAGAAAATAACAACCGAATTCATAAACGCGAGTTAGAAACATTGTTAGATTCTCAGATAAATTTTGGCGCTATGAGTCTGTAGTTCATTTTCTTGCCCACAAGGTACACTCACTCGCTATGATCCCTAAGGGGTATATCAAACGCGACTAAGGATTTTGAACGAAATTCATTCTTCGGTCTCCATAGAGACAATGATGAGGTAAAATCACTTGAGACAATATCAAGCCAAGAAAGGAAGAGTTACTCTGGCGTTTTGGTTTTTCATACAGAAGTGAGGAAACATGTCACTTTCACATTATGTCACTGTTGAGTAAATTTGATTGTTTGTAAGACTAGACTTCGTGGAAGTGAAATATATTCATTTTTGAATTTAAAAAAACGTGTTACTTTTCAAAGTACAAAGTTTTTTTTATTAAAAAAAGGGTACTCTTTGATTAATTTAAAAATATTCAGCACACGGAATGTTCGATGGGAATGAAATTTAATTTGTTGCAGTGTGGCACACATTGTAGACTAGGTTAATTAGAAATCCGTGCTCGGTGCCGGGGCGGAAAAATTATACGATTTCGAGCTCCGGCTCCTGCAAAAATTTGGAGCTCCGGGTAACTCCGGCTCCAGCTCCAAAGCCCTGGTTTTAAAGGTCGCGCAGAGGTTGTGCATCAGCTTTTTTGTCGTGTCCATGTGATTCGGAATAGAGCGGTGTGTGGTGGTGGTGGTGCCCTCCTCCTATAAGGGTTATAGTTCTCATCCCTCACCGTCACTTCGACTCCCTTTTAAGCCGTCTGGGTCGGCGAGGGTGGGAGGAAGTGACGGGAGAGGGTGGTTAGGCCAGGCGGGTTGCCTGCACGCCAATCCTCCTACCCACCTTGTCCCGCTTCCACCCACCTCCTCTTCCACCCCCGTGCTTCCCAAAACCCCCTGCCTTTCTACCGTCAGGGTGTAATAGGGGATGAAAGCAGTAAAAATACGGGAGAGGTTGAAGGATAAAAAGGGTATATAGTTAGTCTCTGGGATTATATAGGAGGGTGCCGAGAAAACTCGTTTGAACTTGATATAGGTTGTTGTAAGGTTATAAAATAATGTTACGAGAAAGAGACGATAGCAATATTGTGAGACTCTTGATTGTTTTCAAACGTTGTGCCAATGGCGGTATTTCATTGCTCACATGCAATATGAAAAATTTCCGTCTGATCGGAATTTCCCCGATAGGTATGGTTCAATTTTAATGACAGCCATCCATTTATATCGCCAGGTTGGTACATTTTTAAAGATTATCATGAATAACAATCTACTGACTACCAGATTGGATATATTTAGTTTTATAACTTACGTGATGACGGGGTTGGGGGGGGGGGGCAAGGGTACATTACCCCCTCCCCGTTAAATATAGCGGAGGGTGCCAACATTTATCAAGAAAGGGGTGAAGAAGGCACCCTCTTTTAATATGAACCCCAAAGAGACGGGAATTCGGTCCTAGTGAAAGATTAACACTGAATCGGAAAACCTCAATTCCGAGTTTAAAAATTACAAATTTTTTGAATCTATTGCCTGTATCGTTGCCTCTCGACCGATTGGATTACGGCATCATTATTGCGCATAGTGATAGCGCCGTAGCAATATTTCTAATAGAGTTCGGATTTTCCTCGCTCTACCCCATGTGGTTTTTTGGATCGCATGATAAGTATATGTAAATGTAGTGTATTCCATCTATATTAGTGTCAAAAATGTAGTCACATAAGTGAGTAATTATAGCATCGGGAATTATTTCGGATATGAGTGGATTGAGATGACTAATTTTGCATGCTGGTCATGAGATAATATAGTTGTTGAGCCCTCTAATTTAAAGCTTCCTAGCTCTTGGTTTCATCTTTGAGTAGAATTTCAGCTAAATTTATTCGTTGCAATGTGGATTAAGAAATAAAAGTGTATTATAACTGTTTGCGGAACATTTTGTGTCGTAATTTCACAGTAAGCTTCGTTTCAGCACGCTATATTCTCGCTCCAATTGATCAATTGACACAAACTTGGTTTTTAACACAAATTTATGTGTTTCAAAGAATATGATGTTTCCCTTGGTTTCAATACGTAACATATTCTAGTAAAGGTGAGCTCGAAAGAGTAGGAACTATTCTGTTCAAATGCTTTTATATCATACCGCAAACATTGAAAAACTACCGAAATGTAAACAAGTCCATATGGTTACAGCGGCAAAGACTAATTGGTGAAGACTATTCGAGTTAGCGCTAGGTATTGTACGGAATTTGGAGCATTATTTTGTGACAATTGTTTTTTATATTGCATCATTGATGATTATTATTGTGACAAAGTGATGATTTAAATAGTTTTTCTTGTGCAAAATTGGATTTCTGGTTACCAAGAATTTGCTACTTCAGCCATTAATAATTTTTAAAAAGATGTATTTATCATTATATGTAC
Source organism: Pyrrhosoma nymphula (assembly GCA_963573305.1). NCBI lineage: Eukaryota > Metazoa > Arthropoda > Insecta > Odonata > Coenagrionidae > Pyrrhosoma > Pyrrhosoma nymphula. The sequence continues at coordinate 118,243,615 of OY754338.1, forward strand.
GCCCAGCAAAAAAAAAAATTAATGCCACCATTATATTACAGGGCTGCTATATCAGATACGACAATTGGGGAAGAATTCGTGTATTACATTGTAAAAATGGAAAATCAGAGCGGTAGATGCGTGCACTTTTGTTTTTTGTCGCATAATTTGCGAGAAATAGCTCAAAACTATTTATGCCTGGATTTTTCTTTGCCCTGTATGAGTTTTTGATTTTTATATTTCTGGTGAATTTAAAGTACTTAGTTTTATTTAGTAGAATTTAAACTCTCTTCAGTAGCAGCAATATTATCGCTGAATACTATACAGCGATTGGTTATACGGTAGTTATTCGCCCAGTGATTGCATTTGTCACGCATAGTTCTTTTTTTGTCATTTTTGTATGGTTAGGGGGGTTTAACCATAAAAATGTTGCATTAACGTCAAACATATGTGTTCCTGGGATACTGCTGGAACTACGGTAAGTGAAAGATATGTGGTTTAGCGTTCGGAAATGGAAAAACTGAAGTGAAGATGACTAATCGTATTAGCCCAAATATAATTCGAACCCAAATATAATACGACCCCCGAAGATAGGGCGACTCCGAGTGGATTTAAGTATTAGAAGTAAAATTTAGAAAAAAAAAGAAAGTTCATTCCATGTTTTTTTTATAGTAGATCATTTTTTTCTTAATTTTCCTCCTCAAAACGCATTTCCCGTGTATTTTTACGATGTAGTAGTATGATATCGTGAACGTATTAAAATATAGCGATGTCAAATATACGTGCCGAAACACAAGCAGAGAAAAGGAGTGTGTCCTTATATTTTTAAAGTTACAAGTACTCGAATATAGCGCGAAGGTGATTTTAATAGGAGTCTGTACATTAGAGAATAAACATCGCACGGTATTCAGGCTAATTTGATACATATTTGCGCTTTTTAAGTCACAAGTATTCGAATGTAGTACGAAGGTGCCTAATGGAGAAAAAATATCGCACTATATTCCGCACTACTTTTGGACTAGTGTGGTAAACCTGAATTAGCTCTTTTAAAGTTATAAGTACTCGAATATAGTGCGAATGTACATATTGGAGAAAGGCCGTCGCACTGTATTCAGGCTGATAAGGTTACTAGTATGGTAAACCTAAATTAGCGCTTTTAAAATTGTAAGTACTCGAATATAGTGCGAATGTGTGAATTGCAGAAAGGCCGTCGCATTATATTCAGGCTAATAAGGTGTGCATTTGCGCTATTTTCGTCTAAGTTATGAGTGTTTGCGAAGGAGGGAGTGGGAAAAACATTCTCCGCAATTAGAACGAACTGTGGTGATTTGAATCATATGCCCGCCCTCCTACTATGTACTATTATTCCTCCGTCCTCTTCCCTTGGGATTCGAGGAGGATTGCGTACGGCCTCGCGTTTAGCGTGCAGTACGAAAATCAATACTTTTGCTGGTGGCATAGAGGTCGCCTGACGTTATCGAGCGACCCAGAAAGACGAGCCGTGGAGTATGGGGGGTTGGCGAGGGCAGTAGGGGAGGGAATAGGGGTGTATCCCTAAACCCCCTCTCATACCCCTGCTGGATACCCCTACTCTCCATCCCCCCCTCTGGTCTAACCCAATCCCTTTCCATAGGTATATCCTCCCCACCTTCTCCTCCAACACTGACACTTTCTAAAGGATACCATGCCCCCTCGTTTTCATTTATCCATCCTTTTATATGCATTTATAGAATGTGCTACATTCCCCATTACATTCCCTCCCTCATCTACCTAGTTACTCCCTGTTCCACTTACTTAAAACAACCCCAATTATTTATCCCTTTGGACACATCCCCCAAATTCCGCAACCGATCTATTTCTCTTTTCCCCACAGCGTTTTCCTCTTATCCCTCCTCCGTCATCGTTTATCCCAGTTTTTCATCGCCTCACACTACATTCTTTTCATATTTACGAGCTAGGGTTTTGTTTCTCCTGCCATTAACGGGGCAATGATGCCCCCTGAATATTTCACGTTGAATTTATTACACGTAGTGTTCGAAATAGCTTGAAAACTAGGGCAGAAATGAAAATACAGTTCGATAAGTCGAAATGTCGTGGGAATTGGAAAATGCCTTGTGTTGCATACATTTCGAGGCCGAGAAAATTTACTAATTACGTACGTATAGTGCAGTAGAGAACCAAAGCATATCGCATTTATTCCGATGCATTGAAAAGTCGACTGTCAGAAGTTAAGAGTTAATCAAGTTCAGTCGTATTTTAACCATCTATCGGGTGGTGCATAGCGCTGTCACCTGAAAGATAACGATAGTGAAATCCCTGGTGGTTATTTAATGTTTTGAGAAAAACAAAAAGTCACTGTAAATAAATAAAATTCTCTCGTCCTTTACCCACTTTTCCCCTCTTTCCCCGAATTTCTTTCCCCGTGGAGAAAATCTTGGAATCGAGGAGGCCACATCACATTCGCACTGTCCACCTGGTGCCAAAACATATCTATAAATATAAAGAAGAATGTTTGTCGTTTGTCTATTTGTCTATTTGGTTTTTATACAAATCAACAGTTTTTCTCTGATCATGCTGACATTTTGCAGACTAATAGTTCCAAGACAGGAGGAAAATTAAAAATTTTTAAAATATCTCAGGGCTCCAAAAGGTCCCAAAAAGGGACCGGCCCTTTGGTACATTACATATTGGGTATTGTGCAGTGATTTTATGTTTTGCTTTTTAAAACTACTTCCGCTCAAGATAGGGGGTTGGAATCTTGTTAATCAAATGGCTCAAAGAATGAAGTTCATAATTCTTTCAATGAATTATCTTTTCCAATTCGTATTTGTCTGAATATAGCGTTTTTAACTGCAGAAACGCTCATTTTCTATGAAATCAACAATAGCATATTTCCTTTGATTTGTTAACCTGATTAGGAATGCTAAGCATTGGGTATTGTGCAGTTGTTTATTTTTTTTTTCTTTTTAAAACTACTTTCACTCAAGATAAAGAATTAAAATTTATTTTATCAGATACCCAAAAGAATGAAGTTTCTCATTTTGTTCAATAGATTATCCTCTTTTAATATGAGTTATGAAGGAAGTGTGATCTCAAGAAAAACCGGGTAATTCAGCTAGTTTATCATAAACTTGGTATTTGCTGGCTTTGATGTTAGTACTATTTTCTTGCTCCTACTAATTCCCAAGTCTCCATACCGTCAAATCACTCTTAGTTTGATTTCCTCCCCATTCCCCGCTTAGTTACATTCCACATTCCATCGCAACCGTTAAGAAGTTAAAAAGCACCTCTTAAAATTTCCCCGCTACCACGACTCGTGTCCTCGAGTATCCTCCAAGAATTACCCTCGGACTTCAAACTGTCTCATATATTCAACGGAGAGAAATGGTTTCAAGCTCTGTTTCGAGGAACTTATTCATCTCGGAGGAAGTGAAAAAGACTTGGTGAACTCCACTCAACTCGATTCTTAAAATATAAGAGAAACAATTGCACTTTTCCACAAATTGCTTTAATGCGTGCAACACGTTTCGGCTCACAGAACCATATCATCAGGTACAAGACGAGTTGTAAGCATTAAAGCAATTTGTGGAAAAGTGCAATTGTTTCTCTTATATTATGAAGAACTTCCACGATTTCTCGCCTGAATCGATTCTTATTAGGACCACCCAGATTTCGACGCTTCGTATCATTTTCAGGTCGTGAGGTTGAGACCTTGGTCGTTTTTAACAAAAGTCATCAAGTGGACTTCACAAAGTTATTTTAATTTCATTCGTGTCTCATATTTGTGTTGAGGCATTCCTATATAATCACACCTATAATGTTTCCTAGTACATAAAGCCATCAAAAAAGGGTGCAAAGACTTTAAAAATTGACTGGCATGATTCTTACGAAGAAAACATCTGTGTAATGATAAAAAACAGCAAAGTTTAACACACTGGGCATCGCAGCAGGTATTAAGGTAGTTTGAGCGAAAAATCAATTCACGTAGAATTTTATGAGTTTGACCTCATTTTAAAGAAAAAAACTCCCTTCTTTCCAATGATGTCAAAATATTAACCCCGTGCCGAACTACTTTTCGAGCAATTTGCCTCAAAATATAAGCTGTTTTATATGGGATAAATTACGGCTGTGCGCTCCAGAGGGAGAATATTTAAAAAATTAAGAATGTACAACACCTAGATTTCGTCAAAAAACTATCTGTGTGTAGTTTGTGTTTTCTCAACTATTAATAAAACAGAGACTTAACTCGATATATTTATTTAATTACTGAGAATATTTTTCGTGTATAACTATATTTTTGCGCCATTAATGTTACAATATTTACTTCATACTTCTTACAGATGCGAAAATAAACAAATGAAATTCAAATATGATCTCCATTATAGCTAGGGAAACATCTAGCACAAAATTCTTTAATTACCAGAGCCGATTTATTAGGGTGTGCTTTTCTGCATTAATTTTTGAACTTGTGAGTGCATGAGTTAGTACGACTCTTCTATTTCACTAGTGTATAATGCATCCTAAGCACGTACTACGTAATGCTGAGCATGTTGCAAGACTTTCAAGCTACTTCGGAAAAAATATTTCACAGAAAATGTGACCAGGATATTAACGGACGTGATACGTGGTTCAACGCCTTTATTTTTAATGCGAGATGGAGACTATAGCCTATTACCTCTTCCACTTAACCCCTCGGCACAATTACATACCCGTATATATATATATATATATTAACAAAAATGTATAAATAAACCAAACAAAATTACTTGTAAACACTGTTGGGTCATTATAAAAAAAGAGTGCGATGCATCAATAAAAATTGGATACACGAATGCTCAAATATTTTCCATAAATATAGCCTATAAGATATATACGATAAATAAATATAGCCTGTACGATGTAAATACCTGTACGATATGAGCCGCTGTCCAAGAGATTAATTGATTGTCGCAATTAGATTAAAATAAGCGATATAACGTACATATGTAATGTCGTCTCGTCCTATTTTACATTGAAAAAAAAAATATTTTTTTTTTTTTGGAAAACATAGGTCTCAGTTAAGAAACAATTGATAGTAATGCCATATTGCCGACATTTCACAACTTATTTTTGCCTCGTCAGTGCTCTTATTATTGATTCACAGTATTTACAAAGAATAAGTTATTCATGCACATATAACTCATGATGAGACATGGTACAGTTCCACTCAGTTCTTATTACCGTCGACCGGTTTCGAGGACTATAGTGTCATTTTCAAGACAAACAAAAAAATAATAGCTGCTGCGAGCCTTTTATAAAAAAAACAAAGTGCAAGGGGGGGGACACGAGGGGGAGGAAAAGGGGTGAGTGATGAGGGCACTGGTTGAGAGGGCACGAGCCAGGGAGAAAGAAAAAATCAAACTTGTGCCCAGTTTCTATCAGGTGCTTCGCGAAATGTGACTTGAAGTCTTTCTGTTCATCACTCCTTATGCGTTCTTCGACGCGGTTTCTAATTTTTTTTTAAACTAAGAGGAACTGTACTGTTTTTCATCATAATTTATATCTCCTCGTTCCACAACGTAACGCCGCAATCCATTCACTTGTTTATTAATTCATATTTGACATAATATTTTATCGAGTTTACACGCTTAAAGATATCAACTCTCTTGTAAAACATAAAGGATTTTTGGAATGCCTTGGTGTTAAAAAAAACCCACAGCAGGAACGCGCCAGAATAAGAAGGGGAGATAGGAAAACCTGCGAAACGCACTGGCAGAGAAACTGAAGATTACCCTATAGTTTATTACCGTTGCATGTACAATTAAAATACACGATTTAATTCATGCTATTATTTAATATACAACAAATATGCGACTCACGATACATATAGTGTAATGTTTCCTAGATATATATCATGAATATACATATGGGTCCTAAAGTTGCCCCCAGTGGGTGTTGCCAAACATTCCGCATGCACCGGAAAATCAGGACCAAGCAGATTGTGGCGCCGCCACTCTAGAGAAGGTGGTTCTAATAAGGAAAGGCCGTGATTCAAATGGAGAGATACTGGAAATAAAGGTACCGGAATTGGCCTTCCTATTAACAGAGGCCATTTCTGACACACCCAAGCGAACCATGCAGAAGGAAAGGCCGTAATTCAAATGTAGATACTGAAAATAAAGGTACTGGAATTGGCCTCCCAATTAAATCGGATTTTTTTGACACACAGGAGTGGAACCATGCCGATTGCAGCGCGACATATCTTTTGCGGAAAGCTAGGCAACACAGCTGCCCGTGCAGAGGTGCCGAAGATTTATATCCATATGTATATTCATGATATATGTATTTGGAATCGATAACTGCTCGGCCCGTACGTTAATTTTGGACTGTAGTGTGAACACGTCTGGCTTACACAAAACTCGGAACAACAACGGGTATCTCGCCCTGGTCGTCATACCTATTCGCACCGGAAGGTTTCTCCCGATTGTTTCCACACGCGGAGAAGAGATCCGATAGTGAATAAGTGAAGATGTTGGGGGGTGGGGGGATGCTTGGGAGACCATCTTAGTGCTGTGTTCCCAACCAATCAGCCAGCCGCGTGAAGACGATAAATCTTTATGCGGGCGTGTGAGAAATATACGGAGGCAATTATCGCGTCCTGGGTAAACAAGAGGATGCGGAGCTCCGCGGAAAACTTGTGTTTGCAGTTTCGAAATGAATGTAAAAGGGAGGTGATGGGTGGTAGGGTGGGTGGGTGGGGAGGTGGGCGACCTCCTTCAGACGAGAAGAACGTGAAGGGTGTGCGTAAGTATAACCACGTTATTCCTCCCGACTACCCTAATGGAACGGAATGGAGCTGATTGAGTGGTTGAATTGGACGATTGCGCCATTTGATTCGTAGAATAAACACATCCGCGTACTCGGGAGATAATAAAATGGCGTGATCGGATAAAAAACAATATATTACGTAAGGCCTTTAGGGTATGGGTATCAGTTCCATCGTTTCTGTTATCGCGAGTTCGCCGCGAGAATCGATTTACTACAGTTTTTTCCGCGGGTACAATTTTAGGCCCGGTTTTACAATCGCTGGTTAAATAATTTCTCGTAAAGAAACCCGCAGTTATGTCGCTCTCCCATCGATGACGCTCACGTCTACTAACCGACTGTTAGATTATATATTTTTTAAACGAAATCTCAGTTAACGAAATCTCAGTTAACGAAATCTCAGTTAACGAAATCTCAGTAAACGAAATCTCAGTTATCGAAATCTCAGATAACGAACTCACATAAAGTTAACGAAAAAACGTCATCTTGCTGTTAACCTCGACCAGACGTTACCTAACTGGGCCTAAAAAATGAATTATTACCACGACCCGAGTTTCAACACTTGGTGTCATCTTCAGGTCCTGAACCAAGTGTTGAAATTCGGGTCGTGGTAATAAATAATTAGCGGAGTTAACTAAGTTATTTTAACGTAGCTTCTACTTTTCAATAGCTGAGGCATTTTATATTTGAGAAGTAGGTAGCAGAATGGAAACGGAATGGCTGAAACGGTGGAACTTCATATCGGGTCTTAGGTCTCGCAGTCAATCCGATATACCTTCATCCCTCTAACCTCGTGAAAGGCTTCTGATTTCACCTGCTTGATTGGTTAGAGAGCTTGGCAGTGTTTAAGAATTCATGTGCACGAGCTTTGAGTATCCGGCTTGCGAAGCTTATCGTGGGGTCGTATTGGAACCGTGGTGACCTTAAGGTTGGAGCGTGCCGGAGAGCTTTCTCATTAACATTCGAATGGGAGACGATTCGTATCTGGTTTAATCGTTTAACAAAGCTCCAAGAGCATTCGAAAGATGACACGCTTCGTGCATGGAGAACGTTCACATTATAATGATTTACTCTCACAATCAGTTGAAACCCTTAATATCAGTATGCATTTCAAAAGTGTTTTTGAAAGCAGTGAGTTCCATTATTTTCAAAAGCACATATCACCAATTCCCGGTTTTCTAATGTCTGGTTAACGTTAACCGCAAGATAAACTAGCCTTGTAGTTAAATTAATGTTTACTGAGAGTTTGGGTTTTTCGTATTACATCATACTGTTGCTTAGTTGACGTGAGCATTACCATTGAGAAACCGTTTTAACTTCGGTTTATTTTACGAGAAAATATTTTACCACAGTTTATATAATCGGGCCCAAATGTCTTAATACTTAACGGAAACTCAACTTGAGCCCTAATAGGTATTTATGAAAAAATATTTGCTCGACTTAATCTCATCAGCTTTCGTTTTAATTAACCCGGCTCAATCGTGCATTCAGTCGAAGAACTCCTTTTCTTGCCATGGTGGATTCGAATCTTCAACAACTGACTGATGGCAAGCTTGAATTAACTAAACATTGTGCCATCAAGATATCTCTAGGCTAATTTCATTTCATAGTCTATCGAATCCGTGACTACTTCGTCGGTCGTTACGTCTTCGCGAATTTTGAAGTCTACGGAAGTAGAGCAGGACAAACGGCGACAGTTTATTGGGATGTGGCGCGTAGTCTATCGTTGAGTTGACGGTAATTTAGTTTTATAGAAACTGGCCATTTGATAGGACGTGCATTTGACTCATAGATGAAGTTTAGAAATATGAGAATTGACTGGCAGTTTTGATACTTTTTCCATTCATTTGTTTGTAAAAAACAGGGGGTTTGTGAAAAAACGAATACACCTATGTACTGGAATAGAAGTGGCAATATGAGGACTAAATTTCTCCTCGAACCCAAATATTGAGAATGTCCCCTGAACAGATCCAAAAGTAGAAAGACCATTAATTTTTTGTTTGCAGGGTCTGTGTAGTTTTGGTTAAAGGGGGGGATCACCATGCATTTTTTTATATTAGGTAGCATTTTTTATTTTTTTTTATTATTTTATATTCAAATTTTCATGCAGATTCATATTTTTAAGTGTTTCTAGCACAGGAAACTGGGCATTCTCTGTTTCATAATATTCAAATTTCGTACAGAATTACTGCGGATTTAATACTGTAGGCATTGATGATATCATGCTGCTTCATTTGACCGTCGATTTACCTCGCTACTCTCTACTGGGTCATACGTAGATGGGCGAGGCTGTTAGCTTGTGGTCTTGATTTGCATTCAGGATTTCTTCAGGGTTGCCAGCTCCCAAGAATAATGAATTATCACATCCTTATTGGCAACTTGTGATAAGTTGTGCACAAATAAGCCTACTCTTTTGGAAAAAATGACGTGCTTTTCATCGAGTAAGCTTCTCGAAATGATTTATTGAAATTTACTCGCATACTAGTAGGTATCCGGTAAGGCTCTCGGCATCTTAGTTGAACAGTCCTTGGCGTAAATGGGTGGAAATCCTTCATGGCCGGAACGAACGTTGAACTTAAAATAATAATTTTCATCAATGTCGTTATTTATTAGTTTCTGCGAAATGTTTCGTAAGTCATAATAGAGACCATGCTCGAATTTTATTTTTTTTTAATTTAAGCAGCCACAAGAAGCAATAAGTTAATTGTGTAATCTTATCGGCGCAAAACCTTTCACTGAATAAACGTCTACTTATAAAACGCCATCATAACCGCAGATTTTTTACTATTTTGTAAAAAGTATTACGGTGAGTAGGAAATAAATAAATTTTTAAAGATATTTGAGAAAGCTTACGAACAACACCCTTTAATTTACGACGCAATCTATCCGTTGAACCTCCTCATTTTTAAAATAAAGGCTCTCTATAACGCATAGACGTACCATTTCCCATTAAAAAACGGCTTGTATTTGTTTGAAAATGTCCTGAAAAGTAGTGCGGTAGGTGGCTGATATTATGCTATCGTTGGAGAGGTGAGATACTTTTATTGATAATGAGGCCAAATTTATCAAATTTCATATAAAGTGATATCTTGTTCAAACTGCCTTAAAGAAGAAAATATATGGAACCATACGGTACGACAGCACCGTGGAATATTGTAGTAATCAAAATGCGCAATTGGCCATATTGAATGCATTTTCTACGCCGAAAACATAGGCCCGATACCAATCATAGGTCTTCAGAACGTAACTTTGGTCTCAATCAATTAAAATATTTAGTGGAAATCGCTCTATTTTCAGTTCAACGGTCGTTCTAAGTTCTTCGCGTTCGTTCTAGCAATAGGTTATTACACTCCTTACTGAGCGAACGACATGTGTTTCAGACTGCGTTCACGCGCCGAATCGTGGAAAACTTTTTTATTGCATCAGTTGGCAGCTGTGTATGCGTATGTTCGTTGCGCGCGTGCGTATTCTGTTTTTGGCGCGGGTTTATGGCGTAGCGGAAGGATACACGTACTTTGTCTCCGTTGCTGCGGAACAATCTTTCTCTCTCTCCCTCCCCCCTCCCCCACCCTGTCACTATCCCCACACCCTCCTCCCCTTCTTCAGAAGAGAGTGGTGACCTCTCTTGGCAGGGGAAACTATTATTTGCGCCGGATCGCTTTGCCCTACTTCCGTCAAATTTGCATCGCAAAGCTCCTCTGCCTCCCGTTTCTCCTAATACTACCCCTCACAGCCCTCTCCCCGCCGCCCGTAGCAAGGGAGAAATAGCATGACTGCTATACATACTGCCATAGAGAAAAGAAACTACAATATCTTTACTCTATGATACTTACTGCCCATAGAGAGCAACGTGTGAGCCTTCCACAACCACCTCAACGTTTTCGTCGATCAATATTTGCTGGACAGTATGTGCTCAAATGGAGATTCGTTTCCTATGTAAGTCTCCATTAGGCACGAGGTGCAATGTTGCCAATTTCTGCATGAAAAGTAACATCGTGCTTTGCAATACACTGACTGCGAATCTAGTAGTATTAAAATGTGAAAATATTATTCCCTAAAGTAACTTACCTAAACTTATCTCGGTGTTGCAAATGGTTGCCGACGTGTGTTTAGGGTGAGCTCACGAAGCGTAAGTTTGGCAACAGCGTCTTCCATAAGGCGAATACTGTCAACTAAATGGTGGATGACCTATGGGAGAGACCCACCTATCGTATAGTGAAATTTTCCAGTGTGAGAGGTTAATTGTAATTTCGATGCTTTACATAATTTTAAAGTCAGTCGATACATCGAAACTTTTCGTGAAATAAATCTCTTTTAAGGTGGCTGTAGCGGTAATCGTATTTCATTGAGTACACATTGTAATATATTATATGCAAGATGAAACAAATTCATGGACCGTATTTCATTCAAGTGCTCCTGTTCATGCGTAAGTACTTACTATTTATGCAGCAAGGGAAATTAGGCAAGAATTATATTTTACATTTTATTCCTAAATTAAAAAGCCCTATGACTAGATATGTTATGACTAGATTTTTCGGCGCGGTATACGAAATTTAGACGAGATTGTATTGAAATATGTTTGTTTCCGAATATTGGACTCCGCGTGACAACTTGATATTTGTTAGCAACAATTATAATGACAATAAAATTATTATTTCGCGTTAAGAAGAAAATCTATTCGTATAGAATCGAATTATTACGAAATATATGTAATTTGTCATAAGGCTACGTGTGAAAATAGCATAGAATTGCCAAAAAAATCAAATCGATACTATGGAATTTTTTCACTTTTGTCCATAGATATCATGTAGATATGAGAACACGCATGTAAAGTTTCATGCAAATCTGTACATAAAAAAATCGCTCCACCAATTTAAGCTTGTTAGTATTCTCTATATTTTCATCTACACCAATCGTATTATTATTACGCGAATCGATTTTTACATGCATGTCCTTCTCACTGTTCGGCCGTAGACTTTTAAAACAGCCACGTCGTTTGCGTCGTGAATGCGGTGAGTGAAATGCCGCATCATTCCAGAGAGACCCAGACACGCATGCGCAACTCAGATGCATTAATCAAGGGGGATGATGGACTGCTGAAATTCAAAGTGGATAGGCAGGAGAAGAGGGGTTTCGGACGCTGAGTTATTGACTTTGAATCTGGTTCGGCATCTCTTTTCTCTCTTGCTTATCCTTATCTGTGTCGTGGATATCCGAGGAGAGATTAATTATGAATTTTCTGTGAGTATATATATATATATGCATAAATAAAACAGTGATACACTAAAAAAATACAGAAACACGCAAAAAGGACACTTACGTAAGTGTCCTTTTTGCGTGTTTCTGTGTTTGTTTAGTGTATCGCTGATTTATTTATGCATTTGCATGTGGAAATGAGTTTTAACCGATCCATAATTATTAATGCACTCGACATCTTACATTTCCTCAAGTATCTGGCAATTTTCTCGAAGATTTGCGAAGTTCATCTGCGAAGTTTGCAAATCTCGATAGCTAGTTCATCTAAAGTCCTCTATAATGACATAATGTACGCCTAACCATTACCAGATCGAAATTTCATGGAATGAATGGGTTGTATCGTTAAACTTGAAGTTTATAATTTATTTCACAGGGTAATATCTCTCATTTTCTCAAAATTCCTGTCAGTTTCCCTAAGTTTTGCTAAGGTCTGTTTGCAAATCTCTGTAACTCGTTCATCTCAAGTCCTCCATAGTGATATTGTGCATCCTTAACCATAATTTTATCGATATTAAATTAAATGAATTGGGTTTGGTTTAATTGTTTAACTTTGCGTTTATAATCGTTTTTAATGGATTTATGAATCGGTTTTAAAAGTTTGCTTGTTTGAAAATGTGAAAATCGGCTACTATATTAAGCAAATTCATTGCTACAATTATCTTAATGTGGCCCCACACTCACGGGTGTAAAAATACAACTTTTTAAAGTTTGAAAATTTCCCATGAAAAACTTTGAAGAGCTTCACGTCCAATAAAATGTTGTTGATTAGTTTGGCCGCAAACGAAAATTTTTTGCTCATTTGTATCCTCGGCTCCGTTTTACTTTCAAGTTTAGGCAAATGGGGTACTCTGAATTTCCGGTCCTGAGGGATGGTGGGAAAAGGGCATAATTAAGGTTTTTTGAGCGAGATAATTCCCTAGTCATAATGGAGACCATATTCAAATTTTATTCTTTGATTTCAGCGTCTTTAAGAAGTATGAAATAAATATTGTAATATTAATGGCGCAAAGATATAGTTATATATGACCAAAATTCTCAGTATGAAATAAATAAAGCTACCAAGTCTCTTACATGACTCATTTTTTCCCGCCGAACGGCTGAAATACCTTCAAAACAGCAGTTTTTTGCGATTCTGTAAATGTTACTGTGGTGAGTAATAGATTATTTTTTATAATTAGTTGAGAAAACATTCAATCTACGCACAGTTAGTTTTTTGACGAAATCTAGGTGCTAGAAGTTCCTATTTATTTCAATATTCTCACTCTGGAGCGCACAGCCATAATCTATCCCATGTAAAACAGCTTATGTTTTTAGGCAAATAGCTCGAAAAGTAGTTCGGCAAGGGGTTGATATTTTATATCATTGGAAAGATGAGAGTTCATCCTTTAAAATGAGGCCTAATTCATCAAATTTTAGGTGAAGTGATTTTTCCCTCAAACTACCTTAAAAGCCTTTGATATGGTTCTTTGTCTACTTTAACCTCAGCCATAGATAAACTCGAATGTGATTGGTAATATTACGACAGTTAAGAAAAAACAGCTATACAAATGAATAATCATTTTAGTCTATGCGTAATCATTTCCGTGGCCCGAATTCAAATACAAAGGTGAGCATTACTTATTCATTAAAGGTGTGTTGTTGAAAATACATATTTATTTATTTTGCTATACTTTTTATTGACAACGTAAATAAGTATATATTTATATAAAAGTGGAAGAAATATTTTCTGGCGCCGTTTTCATTTTCGCCGAAGAGATGCACTTATAATTTGTTCCGACGAAAGAACCACTTTCGAATCTTGGGGCATTAAGGCATCAATTTTCACTCATTTGGGAGCCATTAGCAGTCATAACAGTTGGCTAATGTTTTACATTTAAAGAGGCTGAATTTCCCCAGTTGTCTGTTTCTTCACTAAAACACTACTGCTATTTCGACAAAACACTAACTATTCCATTTTGCTATTTTCTCATGGTGAATTAATATGTTATACGTTTAATTACTTAATCTTCTTCTATTGGTCTGCAAATATAAGGTTTTTTAGAGTGTCTAGATCCTGTTCCAATCATTAGACCCATTAAATATAAAAAAATAACCGATGAAAAGAATGGTGGTATTTATGACTATCCTTGAGTGGTACCATACACAATAATCCGATTAGACTAGTATGAGCTCGGAAGCATTTACGTTAGGAAGTAAGATAGGAGGTAGAAGAGTAAATATCATATCGGTCACATTGCATTCAACTCTAAGGTTAAATATATGGGGAATATAAACAAAGATATAATATATACTCAAGTTCGTGAAAACACCGTGGCGCCCCGTTGTTATAATCGAATATAAAAATACGTCCTTAGAATTTCACAAGTCATTATTCTTGATGTTAAACTCAAATAATCACTGTCAATCATATCGATTGAAATGATAAAAATAATATGTAACAGATGTTGATAAGAACGTATTAGATTAGTGCAATGTGACGGATTAAGTAATGTGAGCTCTTAACGATGCTAGATTTTTTTTCGCGAAGTGGACTCGGATCTGATAAGAAAGTTTTGAATGAGAGTGACAAGTTATCGGTTGGTTTTGGTCTCCTTAAGGAGAGATCTGTGGAGATAACCGTTCGCCGACATAGGATTTAGGCGTCAATATTTGTCGAAAAGTCTGCCGACTAATTTAAAGAGAATAAGATCAATAATTTTCGATTCACTTTTCTGGAGACTCGGCCTCATTGGGTGGCACGAATATAAGCAGTCTGGCTGGGAATAAACAGCAGTGTAGGACGTAGCAAATTTATCGATATGTGACAAAAGTTGTGTGCTCTATGTGCCACTTATTTGTGCACAGAGTGGCATGCTGTTTTCGATCTAACATAAGTATTTCTTCCTGTTGGGAAAAATTTTTGATGGTCACCAAAGTGTGTACCCTAGAGGAAAAATGTTCAATTCCTGGAATTTTTGTTTGCTGAACATTAGCACAAAAAAAAACTCTTGAACCGACTTTGGCCGCATATCATGTTTCAATTTGTTCATTTGGCGATACGATAATCGATAACGACGACGCTAATGAAGGAACCGTGATCCTAATCCTGAATATTTAAGAATATGTACTCCACTTACATTCAAAGTGAAACAATTCTAGAAATTCGTCAAAATTGTAGAAGTTTCCCACCACTAATCCAGCGTTTTCCATGGTAAAGTTGGCCGTGTTACGAACTAAAAAGTACGATGCGGTGAACTCGCGTCTTCGCAGCCTTTACACACTTACGAAAGTATGTGCGGTGCACAATTTCATTTGCGAAATGAATGGAATGTTACGAACGATACCTTCAATGGGCCTCGTTAAGGTGGTTCCACCGTAAAATGACTTAAATGTCATTTTATTCATATTCTGTCTACTTGTTGAAAAAAAATGTCCTCTATCTGATGTGAACAACAAAATAACACCTTTCCACGCTATTTTATTCTACAATTGAACTTGAAATTACATGGTGTTCAATAGGGGAATGAGAGAAACACGAGGAAAAATAGTATTTTTCAATAAAATATAAATGCCATTTTCGTGGAAAACTGTCTCTAAGAAGGAAATAATCCAAAGAAATTGAATAAAAATGTAATACAGGCATCTTACCACCTTATTATTTTAGTTATTGAAGAATTAATGCCGTAATTGAAGTCAAAATGCGGTAATTCGTAGGAAATGGCGCTGCAGTCGCCTCCTATGGCTGGAAAAAAGTGCTCATTTAAAATACATTGGTGGAATAATCTGCATATTTTGTACCTTACTTTTGGGTTTCTATTGCATCAGTGAAAGCAGGATTTTTTGGTCAAATTATAAAAAATGGGGAATTTAGTATTTGTTTTGACTCACACAGTCGCGGCGGAACCTCCTTAAGAAATAACTAAGCAAACATCACGCCCAGCTCGTAGACAAGCTATTGATACCTGAAGAGAAGGCCGTGAGGTAGGAGTGGCAGTTTTTGGTAGGTGTGAATTGGCCATTTGAAGCGCGAGACACTTTTTTTCCCGATGACTGCGGAACAATTTTGAAGTTTTGGTGCACGATAATTGGTGCCCATGAATCGGAGAGAGTTTTACGTCACAACTCGCTTCGCCACCTCACCCTACTGCCAACGTCTTTATGCGTCGTCCGAAAACAAGCTTGCGGCCTTCCTCGATAGGAGTCGGCAAACATTGTCGGCGAGCCGAACGTTTCGTGCTAAACGCGAAACAGCAGAAGACGGATCGACTGCGCGCTGTCTCGCACTTAGCGAGAAAATCACGCCTCTATCGTCAACCTCAACCGGTCTGTGACGACTAGTTCCTAATTGGACGATTGATTAGCAATGGGAAGCGAACAAAAAAATGCCTTCCACCTCCTCCAACCCTGCCTCCCGGTTCATCCATTTACAGGTGATAATTACCGTCGTTTTCGTTGTACGAGCGAGCGTGTTGTTGAAACAGAAAAAATTACGAGGCCCTCACGCGGTGAAACTAGGCGTCCTAAAAGGAGAGGCATTCAGGCGAAGACCACCGCTGCACCGTATAAAATCTCTTAAGCACATTTATCTAGCAAGTCACTCAGTAGAATGAAATAATACGGCGCTCGTCGGAACAATTTAGAATGGCACTTCTGAAACCTCATGGCAAATTTGGAACCTCATGAAAATTTTGGAACCTCATGAAATTTTATTCTCACGCATGAACTTCGGGGAAAAAACTAAGCGGCATGTAGCTGGGGTTTTCAAAATGATTTTCTTAGGGTAAAACCTTAACATTTATAGCACATTTTTAAAGGTTGCCAGTAACTAGTAACTCAAAGGAGATTGTATGGGTGGGCGAGGGCATTCTGGAGCCTTCCTGGCACTCAGACATTTGGGTCCATTGTGCCATCCCACGTTTAACTTGCCTGCCAATTTCAGACAGGGGACAAGAGCACCATGGTAGAGGTGTGGAGGGTACATATCCTTCCGGCCTCCAGGTATAGGTCTGGAGGGAGTATCCCCCCCTCCATCCACCCATCCAACCGCCGTCCGGGCCCAGCGTGTCTTAACTTCGGTGATCTGACGGGAACCGGTGTGTCAACATGGCTAGGCCCCCTTGCCCCTATATTCATAGGAGAGTATCTGCTATAGTGTTTCTTTTCTCCTGCAGCAAAGCTTAGATTAACGAAACGGGACAACTTCATTTTAATTTCTCTAGTAGAAAAGTTCCTTTAAGGTGGTTTCAGCGAGATATTTCCCTAGTCATAATGGAGACCATATTCAAATTTTGTTTTTTGATTTCAGCGTCTGTAAGAAGTACGAAATAAATATTGTAATATTAATGGTGCAAATATATTGTTATATATTCCCAAAAATATCGGTAATTAAATAAATAAAGCTGCATAAGCCTCTAACTTGACTCATTTTTTCCCGTCGAACGGCTGAAAACCCTTCAAATGGCAGGTTTTTTTTGCGATTCTGTAAAAGTTACTGTGATGGGTAATAGATTATTTTTTATAAATAGTTGAGAAAACATGCAATCTTATACACCGTTAGTTTTTTGACGAAATCTAGGTGTTATAAATTCCTAATTTTTTAAATATTCTCCCTCTGGAGCGCACAGTCATAATTTATCCCATGTAAAACAGCAAATATTTACAGGCAAATTGCTCGCAAAGTAGTTTGGCAAGGGGTTGATATTTTTATATCATTGGAAAGATGAGAGTTGTATCTTTAAAATTAGGCCAAATTCATCAAATTCTAGGCGAATTGATTTTTCGCTCAAACTACCTTAACAGTGTTAAATCCTGCGCGGTGTCATTAAAACGTCCCTTTTCGTGCAACCCTCCTCATGGAGTAAAGGTGGAGGGTGTAGTTGGGGATGGAGAAGGGAAGGAATATGAATCCCAGATGATGCCTTTTCTTGAAACCATGCATGGTACCCCGGGAACAAGCATGCTTTCGCAAGAGCTGAAAGACATTTGCTGCATGATTCCATAAAGTATCCAAGGAAAACAAATTCACCACAGCTATCTACACGTGCTCTGATCCGTTCGATCAATTCAGTGTCTTCGCATTATATACAATATAGAATCTATATGGAAGTCAGAGACAGAATGCATAGCTTGGAAACGGCAAATCCGAGTAGTTATGGTCCACACATCTTGAACAATCCAACGTAGTCACGATATTTCCAGGTCCCGCTGGGCGGAGCCGGGCCGCGATTGAAAAATCGAATTTATTTTCGGCTTCGCAAACATATTTCAAAGATTTCTTTTTTCAGAATTACCTTAAGATGTCTTCAATTAATACTCTGCATTAATAACTCCGCGCACGTATTCGTAAAACCAATTCAAATGACTACTTTACGTGAATTATTTCCTGAAAAAAGCGTCCGCCATTTTGTGACGTAATAGCAGTGCCGTCCCTAGGGTAGTGTGACAGGTGCCGCTGCACTGGGCCCCGCGCCTATGGGGGGGCCCCGCCCGGGATTGCCTTTTTCAGACAGTGCGGGGAAACCCGCCTATTACCCAAACTTGCCTACTACTTAACTTAGTACGTATGTAGATTTGTATACGATTTAAGTTCTTTCCGGTGAATAATATTCTGGTATTGTTCTCGGGCTCTGCACTAGGTAATTGGCTTCATATTGGCCGACGTTTCGAAAAACGACTTGTTTTACCTAAGGGATTTTAGATAAGCGCAACCGGAGAAGTCGGCAGTGGCGGAGCATGGCATCAATGAAGATCATGCCATTCGATGGGGATATGCAAAAATTCTTTTCCGCTCACAACGTTACTGGAACCGCATAATCAAGGAAGCCATCGAAATCCGCCTTAATCCAAAAAATGTCAATCGGGATACTGGCTTTCATCTGAGCAATACTTGGGCACCTATAATAAATTGCATGAAAAACATAAGGAAAGAAAAGAAAAGATTTCAAAGGAACATCAGCCAATCAGACGACACCTGAGCTTAATTGTTGGACTCGTCAAACGGTCAATTCAGTTCAGTGTACAATCCTACATAGAAACACGCCTTGAGAATGGAAAACAAGTTGTTTTCCGAAACGTCGGCCAATATGAAGCCAATTACCTGGTGCAGGGCCCGAGAAAAATACTTGAATATGTAAGTTTCTTGAAATCATTAGCCAGTTTGCCGGTTAACTTCCTTCTTTCCGTCAAATATTCTTAAATGATATTACTATATCAATTAGTGCAAAGTGCAAAGAAAAGAGAGTGCAAAGTGCAAAGAAAGAATACAAAGTTTGCCCCCCCCCCCACTTTCGTTTGCACAGGGCCCCTCATTCCGTAGGGACGGCCCTGCGTAATAGCACACAAATATTGACAATAATCTCTTAAAATTATGAATAGGACAAGAAAAGCATCATTATGACAGATGGTAATGCTTTTAATTTCTTCAAACTCCTTCCACATCTCCACTATCTGCTTAATTTGAAGATTTTAGAAGAAAAATCAAAACGGACGTTTGGTAATTGTATTGAAAATAAGCATATTCTCATACTCACACCCTGAGGATCCACGACCCAATTATCAGTAGAAGAAAATTGGATTCTTACCTGCAAAGATAAGAAAAGAAGCAATTAGTAAATTTTAAAACATAATTATAGTTGCAGCGCATGCACCGTAATTTGAGTCTTAAACCGAATCCACTCCATAGGAACTCTTGGCTAATCATTTAATCGCTACTACTTGCTAAATCGCCAGTTCAGCGTACAATGGACTACATTCTATACCCATCAGCAATATTTTAAATAACTTCTGAAACCAAGTCGACTGAAAGGTCATGCAATAAAAAGATACAAGGCGATCCAACAGTTATTGTAAGTAATTTTATGGTAAGAACACAGTCTAAAATGATTTTACGTGGAGTTTCCGTCGTAATTTTAAAGGCATTAAAATCCAAGAGAACCAAGTGATTATAATATCCATAAGAACACCTGTAATTTAATCCTATCAATACTAACGAGACTCATTCGTCCCAGACAACGTTTCTGTTGGAAATGATTGGTGCACGAAATAGGAACGAAAATTCAGAAAAAGTATACATATGTTATTTAAAACATGAAAACAAAAAAAACAGTCTTGAATGTTAACCCACAATCACCTCCATTCTTCAAAGGGTTGTCACAATATTCGGGAAAATAGAAATTCTCTGACATTGCCCTGACAAAAATTGCCATTTTCCCTGGCATTTTCCAAAATTTCAAGTGTAAATGAAAGTTGAGAAAACAAACCAATGTTAATCTTACTCATCACATTTATTGACAAATTTATGAAACGAAGATAAAATAAGAAGATGGAACATCAACTCCGGGAACAACGAAGGAACGTATAGTTGGGGGTGCGTCGGCCACTGACCAATTCATCGACCTTCACCCTTATCCAATTTTTCCCTGACAGATCGACAATTTTCCCTGACATTTCCCTGACTTCCCTGACTTGTAACATCCCTGCTTCAATTACAGCATCACTGAAGCATATTCAGCCGGGTGAGGAGAAAAAAACCTAATGACTGAGGCATGTGTTAATCAAGGTATAAATGTGAGAGAACTTCCTTCAAGGTGCAAGGCCAAGCAAGATATGGGGGCTTCATTTTCGCATGAAATACTTGCATGAGAGTGAATTTCGACTATCCGGTTAAATGAAGAAATAGTAGGAATGTGAGATAAACAATTCTTTCAGGAATCCGCCATCATTTCTCCGAAGAAACCCGAAAGAAGTCATTGAGTATGTCCGCACAGTTGTTAAAAGGCGCGCGATCAATTCCTTCTTAATTCAGTTGCACAAAGTCGTGGGAGCTCTTTTAAATTCTTGGGAACTTATTTTAACTTCGTGAGAGTTAAACTTAGCTTCAAAGGGGAAGGATAGATGAAGAAGTTGCGTCCTGTGAATTCTCGGTGGATTTAAAAGAACTAGATGTTCAAGATATATTATGCCGAGGAAGCGATGAAAGTCTTGTCGCCTCCGTCGACGAGGTGAAAGCCAAACTTCGATCACAATGATGTATTCGCTCTTTATGACTCTTTTTTTTACGATATAGGTAATTAAAAATGTTAACTGGGCCTCGCCCGAAATGGAGTGGCGTGATGGGTTTGTATGAATGATGTAAATATGTTAACACCAAGAGGATGATAATTAAGCATGAATAAGGGGGATTATAGTACCTTAAATGTTTTAGAAATTTCTGTAGTTGTAGGAATTACTTGACTTAAATGTCAATAAACATAATAGTATGAAGTAATGACACCAACCTCTAGCGAGCACGTTATTCGACGCATTAATCTGTGTATTCATTCATTCATTGCAGTAGTCTACCGGTAGGTTATGATGAAAGTCAGAGAATATCCAACGGACTCTTACACGTGCCGTGCCCTTTCTACCTCTAGTATTTCTTTCTTCATCTCAGCATAAGTCCTTCCTTTCTTCATCCCGTCCATAAAACGTATTCTCTTTCTTCCCCTTCCCCGCTTACTCAACATCTTACCCTCTATGACGGCCTTCTGAATAACCATCGCCCCTCATTACCGCTTCCAGCCACCTACCCAACCTTCCCCTAATCTCACCCACAAGTTTCCTCTCCTCACCCACCATGTCAAGCACTTCCTCGTTAGTCTTCCTTTCCGTCCAAAGCACTTTCTCCGCCCTCCTCCACACCCACATCTTGAAAGCCTTCAGCATATAAGGTTATAAAAACTACGTTTGCGGCGAATTTTGTGCCATACTGACTCTGCCACCCTCTCAAAGAGGCATTGGTGAAGGGATCAGCGCCCAAAGAATTGAAAGGAAAAGATGTAAGTATTATAAGCGGAAAGAGGCCCTTCAAAGCATTCGGAGTGGGTGGGTATAGGGGGAGGGGGGAGAGAAAGGACCAAAAGGGCCGACGCGTCGGTTGCGATGGTGCCGTATGCTCACTTCGCTGGTTGATTTTTTGTTTCTCCCCCCCACCACCTTCAGTCAAAGGGATGAACTCATTAAAGGGATCACTATGGCAACAGGGTGTTGGGGAAGGGAGGGAGGGGGGGAAGCCATCGTGCTCTCACTCTCTTCTATTCTTTTTTTTTATCTTCCTTCTCGTCTGCATTCTCCACTCGAGCAACTCGAGGGCAAATGAGAAAAAGAAGCTTCGTCGACATTTCTTTGCGCCCGCAGCATCAACAGTTCAGCAAGTCCTTGTCTCTCCCCTCCCCCCGGGGCAAGGCCTGCTGGACTTGGACCACGTGGCCATAGCGAATTGCACGCGTTTGTCCGTGCGAACGTCTGCGAGAGTCTGGTTGATATGACGGAACGGACAAAAGTGTGCAAAGAAGAATTCTCGAATTTATTAAGGCCGGATTAGACGACGACTTAACTTAAAAACTTAACGTAAAGTTATCGGGCTATTTAGGGGGCTAAGAGTGTTGGCTTCCCATTTCTAGGGTCCAAGTTCAAATCCAGGCGGTTGCTGAGATTTTTCGTCGGAATCTAGATCCATTCTTGGGGGCTCCATACGGAGAGTACTTCATCTGTGGCACCCCTTCCGTCAGATAAGACGTTAATGAGGAACTCTTGGGCCTTTTCGTTAAGAGTAGGCTAATGCCGACGCAGGATTTATCTCCACCCTTCATTCCCCTAATAAACTTACTCATCCATCCTCACTGGTTTAAATAACCTAAGTTGATGGCCCAAATAACGAACTAAATGACAAATATAAAAGGGAAATGAGGTGACTAGATAGGATTTCACAAAACTTTTAATACAACGACAAAGGTATCGACTTATTCGATCATTCTTAGGACCTTGAGAATGATCAAATAAGTCGAAAACTAGGCCGAGGCATTAACATTTTGGTGGAATCATACCAAGCCGTCTCAATTCCTTAGTAATGTGGTTCTATCACGTCAAGCCTGATAAATTACTATGCGCTTAACAAACATAAAACATTATATTCCCCAATAAAGTTAAAAGTTACTTCGGGGGTCCTACAGGGAAGTTTAGTTGGCCCACTTTCGTTCATTTTATATTTTAACTTCATCAGTGCCGTGGTTGACAGTGAGCGTCTACTCTAGGTCGTTGATTCAGTATTTCAGTGTTCAATACGCTGGCATAATGATAAGGAAGCGTTCTTATTAACTTTGAGGTAATCCAAAAGTGTCACGACACAAGACAGTCGGAATTATACGAGAAAAAATGCGTATGAATGAATTTATGAAAGAACTACACACCCTCATTATACTTAATACATAAGGGATAGCCTATTAGGTAGTGTGGATTCATTTTAATACCTTGGATTTGGACTGATGTTAGATATCTCGTGGGTCAAACGCATCGTGGAAGTAATTTCTAAAGCCTGACGTGAATTGTGATAGTTACATCAGAAAGCGTACTTTTCTTACGTAAAGCGTATGACGAACCGCTGTCTGGTACGACTGGGGACACGCCCGCTTTGTGCAGAGCAAGTTATGAATGAAATGATTCTCGGATATTAATAACGTCAGATTTTTTATTACGTTATTCAACTGCGTTATCGGTATTCTCCGTTTCATGGATCGACTACTCGTTATCTTCGAAACCATGCACGCGCTCGCATTTTGCTCCGAGACCATGTGCGTACAGTTTTCTTTTCTTTCTATATCTAGTCGAGTTGGTCGGCGAATTCCGAGGAAACCGAAGCCTCGCTGACTGAAGTGCTGACCTCAGGCAAAATTCCACGAGCTTTGGTTGAAAAGTTAAGGTAGTTTGAGCGAGATACTTCCCTAGTCATAATGGATACCATTTTCGAATTCTATATTTTAATTTCAGCGTCTGTAACAAGTATGAAGAAAATATTTTAATGTTAATCGTGCAAAAATATAGTTATATATGACATAAATTCTCAATAATTAAATAAATATATCTACATAAATCTCTTACTTGATATATATTTTCGCGCAGTACGGCTTAAGAGGCTTCAAAATAGCAGTTTTTATGTTGATTCTGTAAAAATTACTGCGGTGAGTACATAATAGCTTAATTTTTATAAATAGTCGAGAACACATACAAACTACTCACTGTTGGTGTTTCTAGGTGTTATAGATTTCAATTTTTTTTTTCAATTTTCTCCCTCTGAAGCGTACAGCCGTAATCTATCCCATGCGAAACAGCTTGTGCTTTCAGGGAAATTGCTCGAAAGGTAGTTCGGCAAGGGGTTGATATTTTGATATCATTGGAAAGATGAGAGCTTATTCTTTGAAATGAGGTCAAATTCTAGGTGAAGTGATTTTTCGCTCAAACTACCTTGAGAGCTGTCACGGGGAGGTTGAAGATGTCTCACCCATCGCGCCTACTTCGTTCTGCGAAAGAAAGATCGCGGCAGGAATATTGCGGAGGTCGTGAAGATACGGAGGCTAGAGAACTGACTCCCCATCCCGAGCGCCCGGGTTCAAATCCCGAAATTGGTGAAGATTTTATGGTGGAATTCCGTACCCTACTTGGTTGTCATGTGGAAGGCATTTCAAGCACAGTATTCCTGTTCGTCAAATGATACTTCAAACCGTAATTCCCTTGGTGCCTTTTGTTATGGTGGTTTGTGCGAGATAGATCCCTAGTCATAATGGAGACTATATTAAAATTTTATTTTTTCTATTTCAGTGTCTGTAAGAAGTATGAAATAAATATTGTAATATTAATGGCGCAAATATGTAGTTATATATGACCAAAATTCTCAGTAATCAAATAAATAAAGCTGCATAAGTCTCTAACTTGACTCATTTTTTCCCGCCGTACCACAGTGGGCTCAAATCGAAAATCGCCGGACAAAAGTCCAAAATAGCTTTTTTTGAGATAACGTCTTGAAACTTGGCACATATACACACAAGTGATTAGTGATTATGGAATAGTAAGCCATTTTTCATAGGTCTTACCCGTTACTTAGATACAGAGGCTCAAACACGACCAAATTTCCTAAAAAGCGCCCGCTCTCATTTTTCTTCGAAAATCTTAAAGGTTGAGCAGATATAGGAGTAATGGAAGGATTTATATGAAATAAAAAACATCACCATTTGTAAACAGGATACTTTACCTATACTATGCATAACTTTCAGATATATTTGCCTATATTAGAGTGCTATTATGTCACAAAATGGCGGACCCTTTTTTTAGACAAAATTGTACATAAAATAGACAATATAATCCTTATTCGGAAAATGGTCTCTGGGATACTTCATCAGAGTATAAACTAAACATATTTCTAGATTATTCCGTAAAAATATTTGAAAAAAGTTTGCGACGCCGAGAATAAACTCGATTTTTCTACCGCGCGTCGCGGCCCGGCTCCGCACAACGGGACCTGGAAATACAGTGACTCCGTTGGATTGTTCAAGTTGTGTGGATATTAACTCCTCGAATTCAACTTTTTCAGGCTATGCATGTTGTCACTGATTTCTAAAGATTCTAAACTGAAGATTTTGCGAGGAAATTGGATCGAGAGAATGGATCAGTGCACGCGTAACTGCGCACAGTGGTCGGAAATCGGAAAAAGCTGGCCAAAACCCCAAAATGGTTTTTTTTTGAGGTATGAACTTAAAACTTCGCATGAAAACTCAAAAACTATTCATGTATCTGGAATAGTACTTAATTTGGCATAATTATTACCCGTTTCTGAGATACAGAGGCTCAAACATGAGCAAATTTCCAGAAAAATGACCGTCTTCAGTTTTCTCGGAAGATCTTCCAACTTAAGTTGATGGTGAAGTTTAAGGAAGATTTTTATGGAATAAAAAAAGATATTATCTGTTAGCATGGTATATTGTCTTTACAATTCCGTAGTTTTATAGAATACCTTTGGTATAACCTTGCTGTGCCGTTGCAAAATGGCGGATGCTGTTTTAAGACAAAATTTTACATTATGTAGGAGATTCAAATAGATTTTGCCCAAGTTACGCCAAGTGACTTACATCAGAGCGTTATTTGAAGACTTCTTAAGGTTGATATGCAGTTAACTTTGAAAAAAGTTTGTGACGCCGGAAATAAATTTGATTTTTCGATTGCGCGTCGAGGTTCGGCGCCGCTCGCCGGGAGCTGGATTTGCCGCGACTCGGTAAGGTTATTGAAGTGGTATGGCTTTTAACGCTCAGTATTCACCGTTTTTTTAAGCTGTACTAGTGGGCAACGATCCCCAAGGAGTCTATAATGAAGAAACGGGAGGATTTTCAGTCGAGGTAAGTGCACGCGTACTCGAAGTTAAGTTAGTTTTCTTTGGATACGTTCGGGAGCCATGCCTTATATTCAAAGCGTTCGAACCTTGAAGAAGTGATTAGTGTTCCTGAGATCCATACAGAAAGACCTTCCAGAAAGACACCAGCTGGGATACTTATACCCTCCCTCCTCTCCCATCCTGAACCCCCAGGATTCTAGTGCGAAAATGGTCGTTTTATGACATCACGGAGCCGACGGATGTTCATCATTACTACTCTTTGAATCGAATACTTCTTTTTCTTTTTCGGTATATGTAATACCATTTATTAATAAGGATGCATCTTTACTCCATGGTAATATACATTTTTTAAATCTTATGTGGCAGTGCAGCGTAGACAAACCATAGGGATATGT
Source organism: Pyrrhosoma nymphula (assembly GCA_963573305.1). Classification (NCBI taxonomy): domain Eukaryota; kingdom Metazoa; phylum Arthropoda; class Insecta; order Odonata; family Coenagrionidae; genus Pyrrhosoma; species Pyrrhosoma nymphula. The sequence continues at coordinate 118,270,222 of OY754338.1, forward strand.
ATGTACATCAGCTGTACGACCTTTCATATCCCTTAAATGTAGATGGCGGCCAAGGATTTTCCCAGATAATATCACCTTAAATTAAAAAGCCTTTATATGAACTGTGACAGTGAGACAAGTTAATTCTTTATAAATTGTTTCGAGATAAATCTAGCTAACCGAGAGAAAACTAGATAAACTTGAGTCTTTAGCTGTAGCGAAATAAATTAAACGAAGAGGTACCAGGGAGCTCTTGAATTTGAATTCCTCCGATGCATCCTCTTGTTGGCACAGTTGTTTATATTGAGAGTGGCCCGAACTTCTGTCAAAGCCGTACTTACATATTAATGTGCATTTTATAACATCTTTGAATACTTGAGTGGTGGATACGCAGGCCAGGATTCGCGATGCAGTGTGATTAAACAGATCTTGAAGGTTGACTTCTTACATAGTCTCAGTTGTTGTTACTCCTTCAGGGTAAGCCGCCATCTTTGCTTGCACTATTCTGTCATAGCTGGGATATACTTCGTGGCCATGGCTCAGAGCCGTGCTACGGAGAGACCTTTGTTGACTCTTGGTCAAATCAGAGAAAATTATCAATGACAGTGCCTCCTCAAATATCATCTCAGTTTGGACATTTTCACTTTTCCTCCACTTGGAAAGAACTCTCTTCGCCCGAATAGGTGTCGTTGTTCTTATTTCCGTAACTAGCTTAGCTGCTGCAGTATCTCCATCCTTTCTCAAACACATAGATGCTGCGATAGCAAGCTCAGCAGTAGTGGAAAAAGCTTTTAACGTTTGAATTTTTCTTCTTCGTGATCTATCACTTGAAGTGTGAAATTGTTTTTCTGGCCGCCTGGGAGTGCCTGGTCAATAATTAATGACATTTGGTCACACAAGGCTAAAGGTTGGACAATTAGTGAGCTAAACTATTGGGAAAGTATTCATTTATACAAAAATACAAATCGGCCCTTGCAGAAGTACCGGGAAGGTGCTAAATAAAAAGTTCTGGAAAATTAATAGATTCCGTGAGCCACTCCGTGGGTCGCTGATTTTTTCCCTACTCAACGATGTGGCATTTGCTCAGTATTGCCTGAGGACTGCCGAATTATACGCGGAGCTGTATCCCTGGTACTATATGCCTCCCACGGTGCATAAGGTCCTCCTGCATTGAAGTGAGATTTCAAAGATGTTATACTTCCGTTTGGTGAGCTTTCGGAAGAGGCACTGGAGGCCAGAGATAAAGACACTAGAAAATTCCGCGAGTGATTTACTAGGAAGCACTTCAGGGTGGCCACCAACGAGGACATTTTCAAGAGCTAACAAGAGAAAAGAGAAAAAATACCATGCTTACAGATAATATCTTTTTTTATTCCATAAAAATCCTCCTTAAACTTCACCATCAACTTAAGTTGGAAGATCTTCCGAGAAAACTGAAGACGGTCATTTTTCTGGAAATTTGCTCATGTTTGAGCCTCTGTATCTCAGAAACGGGTAATAATTATGCCAAATTAAGTACTATTCCAGATACATGAATAGTTTTTGAGTTTTCATGCGAAGTTTTAAGTTCATACCTCAAAAAAAAACCATTTTGGGGTTTTGGCCAGCTTTTTCCGATTTCCGACCACTGTGCGCAGTTACGCGTGCACTGATCCATTCTCTCGATCCAATTTCCTCGCAAAATCTTCAGTTTAGAATCTTTAGAAATCAGTGACAACATGCATAGCCTGAAAAAGTTGAATTCGAGGAGTTAATATCCACACAACTTGAACAATCCAACGGAGTCACTGTATTTCCAGGTCCCGTTGTGCGGAGCCGGGCCGCGACGCGCGGTAGAAAAATCGAGTTTATTCTCGGCGTCGCAAACTTTTTTCAAATATTTTTACGGAATAATCTAGAAATATGTTTAGTTTATACTCTGATGAAGTATCCCAGAGACCATTTTCCGAATAAGGATTATATTGTCTATTTTATGTACAATTTTGTCTAAAAAAAGGGTCCGCCATTTTGTGACATAATAGCACTCTAATATAGGCAAATATATCTGAAAGTTATGCATAGTATAGGTAAAGTATCCTGTTTACAAATGGTGATGTTTTTTATTTCATATAAATCCTTCCATTACTCCTATATCTGCTCAACCTTTAAGATTTTCGAAGAAAAATGAGAGCGGGCGCTTTTTAGGAAATTTGGTCGTGTTTGAGCCTCTGTATCTAAGTAACGGGTAAGACCTATGAAAAATGGCTTACTATTCCATAATCACTAATCACTTGTGTGTATATGTGCCAAGTTTCAAGACGTTATCTCAAAAAAAGCTATTTTGGACTTTTGTCCGGCGATTTTCGATTTGAGCCCACTGTGCGTACGGCTGAAAACCCTTCAAAACAGTAGGTTTTTTTGCGATTCTGTCAAAATTACTGCGGTGAGTAATAGATTATATTTTATAAATAGTTGAGAAAACTTGCAATCTACACACTTTGTTTTTTGACGAAATCTAGGTGCTAGAAATTCCTAATTTTTTTTAATATTCTCCCTCTGGAGCGCACAGCCATAATCTATCCCATGCAAAACTGTTAGTATTTTCAGGAAAATAGCTCGAAAAGTAGTCTGTTAAGGGGTTTATATTTTTATATCATTGGAAAGATGAGAGTTTTTTCTTTAAAATGAGGCCAAATTCATCAAATTCTAGGTGAAGTGATTTTTCGCTCAAACTACCTTAAAAGCTTAGCTTATACCGTCGCGAGGTTTCTCTCTACCCTTCCTTCATTCCTTCTATTATCCTTCCCTTGCCAACTCACTTGTCCTTGATGCTGTAAATGACCTCAGATGTCGGCTGCGTCCCCAAATAAACGATCAAGAAAGGGTAACATGCATTATTAAAAAAATATTTTATGTGGAAGTAAGAAAGTATTCTAAAATGTATCTGACATGAATTTTATCGTAAAAAAATGTTGTGTTATGAATATATTACTTTCTTTACACTACGCGCTTGGCGGCGAGGAAACTCAATAAACCGGGGGATGACATCTAGGAACGGTATTGCTGCCACGGCGCATTTTTTTGTGAAGGTCGGCTTGTTTTTTTTGTCATTTGACGGAACCATATCGTTGAAATTTACTTTTCGGAAGACATTGAACGAGCACGATGCCCGAAAACACTCGGAGATGTATACAATGGAAACTTGGCACATTCTAAAATTATTTTTATGATAACTTGATCGATACCACGGTTAAGACTCGTTGTTGATGATAAGCCGTACCCGTAGCGACAGATTGTTGCTGATGATTTCGTCGACTAGTTGGTTCTGATGTTTGGCAATCAAGATGAACTACTTGATCGGTTCATTTCAAACTTGAAATTAGATAGTGCATCTAATCTAGGTTGTCGGAAAATAACTAGGATATCTCCATAACGTAGATTTCGATGCGGGCAATGATAGCCTACGTTATGTACTCAAGGAAGCGCGAGCAAATATCAGAGAGCCCTCGTCTCGAACACGATTAAGAAAGCGGTGACGCTCATGACGTCTTTTGGCTGTGCGTTTGAGATTTCTCCCGCTAATTACGAAATTGGAGATAAGTAACGCACTTAATAACGCATCGTCTCTCGTGAAATGGCGAGAGAGAAATCGAATTTTCAGAAATTTGATGCGCGAAGCGATTTGATTTCACACTTATTCCGCTGGGGAAATTCCATTTCCAGGGATGATAGGATGACTGTCAAAAGAGTTTCGTCGAAGAGTTAACGTTAAATGAGACCACTGTCGTGACATTAGTTGGATCGGAGTAACAAAGTTGCGGATTTACGGCGGGTAGTGGGGAGCAGGCTTTTTGGCACTCCCGCGGCCGTATCTTTCCTCTGCGGCCCCCTACCTAGGCCTGTGCGATTATCGAAAGAAATCGATATCGATCAATTATAAGAATGATTGGAAATGTGGTCGATTCAATTGTCAAGAATTGAAGAAATGACAATTAATTGAAGGCACTCAATTAATGGACATCGAAAAGAGTGTCAACTAATTGAAATTGATCAATTAATTGACATCGACCAATTAATTGACAGGACCCAATTGGATCGTCCTTTTCAAAGGCTTTCCTCTGGCAATGAAAAGAATGAAAGAACTCATTTGAAAAACAACAAAATAATTCAATCAGTTAGGTAGCTTTTATTAAATAATTAAAGCAATAGATCGCTATTTTAAGACAGGCCGATGAGATCCTTAGCGTGCTCATCTGACAGAAAATGTCGTTTGTCGATGACAATGTTCCCACCGAGACTGAACAGCTAGTTGCCGGGGTAGCTAGATATCTTCTTGCTAACTTCTGAAGGGAGGAGTAGATGGTGGCCGTCACCACGTATCAATTATCGTCAATTAATCGCCGGAGAATAATTGTGAATTGAATAACAATTGACTCGTGAAAAAAATTTACAATCGAGTCGATTACCGAAATCGACATCGATACGCTTGAATAATCGATCAATTGTAAAAATAATTGAATCGACAATTCAATTAATCGAATAATCCCACAGGCCTACCCCTACCTTACCGACATAAAATGTTTTCGAACTTATAAGGTATTTATGGAGGAACCTGCGCCCTGAAGTACTGTTTTTATAAAAAGAATAAAATATCACCTGATGGGGGAATTTAGGATTAATATATCATTTTATAATTTTTCGAAGAAATCCAAATAATCGATTGGGTTATGTTGCTCATAAAAAATACTAAAGTATGAATATTAAGAACCTCATGTAAGTCAGTGGTTGTGTTGCATCTATCCGTCGCTGTTATTTCGACGTAATATGATTTTTAGATTAAATTTGTGGCTGTAAAGAAGAATTATTATTTTAATAATATAAAACCCCGAAAATTCTATGCAAATTATCTAATAATGCAGTTTGGAAATTCTGTGCTCTAGTGCCGTAAGTAATTCCAAGTTCAATTAGATAATAAAATAGAGTGGAAACGTAACATTTTGTAGTTCATATCAGATAGAGGACGAGATTTTCTCATGCAATTGTGTTGGCAGCGTTGCCTGCAATGCGATGTACTCTCCACTCCGTTGCTCAGCCGACCCCTTCCACAAGAGCTTTCCCCTTCTTGACAACACGCTTCGCAATGGTGACTGCCGCCAAGTTTCACACTACCACTCTACTTGCTTTGTTAATTCCGCGGCAACAAAAATCCCACGCTGCTGGAAAAAATCATGTGGCTGGAGCGGTAATCGTGGGTCATAGGGTACTCATGGTCATTGAGTGCACATTTAAATAATTTTTCAGCAAGTCGAAAACAGTACTCGTTTCATTTGGGACCGCATTTCGTTCTAGGACCTCATTTCATGTAAGTACGTCTCTTGCTAATGCGGCAAAACTCACTACCCACACCTACATTAATGGAAATGATATAAGAGCTATATTTGACATGTTTGCCTTAATTAAAACATGCTATGACTTGCTATACCATGACATTATAGTGTTAGTTTTCGGCGTGATAATCGAAATTCCGGCGAAAAGTTTATTTGGATATATGTATTTTTGTTCGAATCCTTGACACCTTGATATTTGCCTTAGAATCCGTTACAGTAACATGAAATGCATTATTTCGCGTTTAGTAGAAATTGAATTATGTAAGACTATGTTTTAAAATAGATAGCATTGAATTGCCAAAAAAAAAACAAAGCTGTAAAATGCAATTTTTTCACTTTCATCTATAGATACCTATCACTAATAAGGACACGAATGCATAGTTTCACGCAAATCTGTTGATCTGATAAAAACAAATCCCTCCAGCCACTTTTAAGACATTTCAATCAGTGACGTAAAGAAGATGTGTTCATAATCCGATGGTCCAAAGTAGTATGCATTAGAGCATTCATGTAAGAAGAAGGGAGAAGAAGGGCGTCGAGTCGTTTGGCCTTCCCCCACGGAAATTTTACAGCTCGCCTCAGAATTGGGCCGATTGAAAACAAACGAGCAATTTCACTGGCGCGTGACTCATTCCCTTCTCACTGGCCGACAGCCATGAGTCAAAAAGAGCGACACTCTTGGAGAAGGCACGTCAAGACGTCGAGTTAACACCTCGACGGCTCATATTTGAGTTTTATCCTTGAACAAGCATATCTACGGCATTTTTGAAGAAATGGGGATAGAATTATTAGCATTAAAGTGGTTTGAGCGAAAAACGACTTCACCTAGAATTTGATGAATTTATAGAAAAAACTCCTAATCTATCCAATGGTATCAAAATATTAACCCCTTGCCGAACTACTTTTCGAGCACTTTGCCTAAAAATATAAGCTGTTTTACATGGGATAGATTATGTCTGTGCACTCCAGAGGGATAATAATTAAAAAAATTAGGAACTTCTAGCACCTATATTTCGTAAAAAAAACTAACGGTTTATAGATTGTACGATTTCTCAATTATTTATAAAAAAATAATATATTACTCACCACAGTAATTTTTGCAGAATCGCAAATAAACCTACTGTTTTGAAGGGTTTTCAGTCATACGGCGGGAAAAAATGAGTCAAGTTAGAGATTTATGTAGCTTTATTTATTTAATTACTGCGAATTTTGATCATATATAACTATATCTTTGCGCCATTAATATTACAATATTTACTTCATACTTCATACAGACGCTGAAATAAAAAAATTAAATTTGTTCTAAAATGTGCAAAATTGTGAATAAATTTGCATAAAAAACTGCGGTGGGAAAAGGGATTGAGGGTCCTCCTCCATTTCATTTTTACACGACTGCCCTAAAAAAACGGAGTGTTATGTTTTCAGCGGCTGGCTATGTATGCATGTATGTTTGTTCCACCGTAGCAACTTAACGACTGTAGCGATGTTGATGCACAAACACTTATTTGAACTTCTACGTTACTGGGAATGTCATAGGCTACACAATACCGGCTAATAATAATATTAAAAAATAATTTTAAAAATAATAAAATAATTTTTTGAAAATTAAAAAACACGACTGCAAAAAATAGCACTATAAAGATAAAAAACAAGATAGGCTTTTGCATCTTTGAATAAATATTCATTAATATCTGTTAATAATGTTTTATTACGATAAGGTGTTAGTGGTAATCTGTAACCATATCTGTCACCTAGTATACCTTTTATCAATTGGGAAATTTTGACCTTCCATTCAAATTTTTGACGCAGTATGGGGCTGTTTAGACAGTGTAACATAACAAATATATGTATACAGATATATGGACAGCCCCTGACTGCATTGAAAATTTTAATCGAAGGTCAAAATTTCCCAATTGATAAAAGGTATACTAGGTGACAGATATGGTTACAGATTACCACTAACACCTTATCGTAATAAAACATTATTAACAGATATTAATGAATATTTATTCAAAGAAGCGAAATACAGTCTTGTTTTTATCTTTTTAGTGCTATTTTTTTCAGTCGTGTTTTTTTAATTTTTTAAAAAATAATTCTATTTAACCTCCTTGTGTAGTCCCGTACAACGACAACAGTTCTTCAGTCTCTACCGTTTCGGCGAGGGTGTCGCCGTCCTACGAGGCAGACTGGACGGTCTTGGGACGAATGGTGAGTCTTTTTTCTTCCCTTTATTTTTTTTCAATTGCCTCTCCACTTGGCCCATTCTTCCTCGGCCGGCAGCCATCTTCATGTGGACGTGTTTCCATAATCTTGACCGCACCGGACCGGAAATGCGTCCGCGCTAGTTTTTCCCCCTCTTCAGGCGATTGACAAGGCAGGAAAACGAGCCTTTTATACGTTTGAACCCTGCCGAGCCGTAACAATGGCGTACGGCAGGGAGTGATCGAATACCGGCAATTATTGTGTTGTTCCTTGTGAAGAAAATACTTACTTGTGGGTGTGTCCGATACTTTGTGGAATTATACTGTTGTTTTTAGAAGAGGAATATAAATACTCAAGACTCATTAATCTACTGTTTTGGACGTATACCTATTTATTTCGTCTGTTTTCGCTACACTGATGAATCTTCATAGTTAAGTCAGTTTTTCTGTTAATAAGTTATTTTTTCCGGCCAAATGGGCCGAATGCAGTGAAAGATTAGTCTATTGAACTAGCTCATTTTGATATCAGTTCCTGTAGTTATTTGCGAATATCTAAAAAATCTGTGACGAATTTGTTCCTCGATTACATTTCCATTCCGTAATATGGTAGTATTTGCGTCTTAATAACAGTTTTTCGCGAAAATGGCACTTATATTGGATAGAGCAATATTATTTTTTTACCCATGACTCACCACCCATTCTCGCTTTGAACACCGAGTAATTGCTAGTTGTATTAGTGGAAAAACGTAGGATTTTGTAATTCATATCAAGCAGAGAACACGCTTTTCTATGAGTAACCGGAATTTGGATTGTACGAAATGAGATTCATTTCAGGGTGGGACCACCTTGACCAGAATGTATTGAGTTTCTCATTTAGATTTCCATGTGTGTACCTATCCCATGCTGACGCGTTTGAATTCTCACCTAATATTTGCAAAAGGGGCTCACTGCTGCTTCGAAATTCTGTGGCCTCGGAGGGTGGGTCTGGTCTTCTTCTCGGGTCGCTACAAACTCGTCCATTGAAGAAGGGGTCTGGTTCCGATAAAAAGACTCCTATCCCAATCGTTATCGCAGGTTCCCCTCCCTTATCTCCCGTCGCTTGGTTACGAGTTGGGGAGGACGACGAGTCGCAGCATTCCCACTCTCACGACACTTCCCCTCACTTCCGAAGCCGGGTTCCAAATTTAGGAATACCCCGTTAGTATATAGATACCATGCACAACTTACTACATTCAGTCAGAGTCTGGGCCATACTTGCGAAGTGGAACGGACGACTAACGCTTGTACGTACGTACTTGTGGCGGAAAAATACGCCAAACAAATGACGGAAGCCGTCACCTTCACGTATTTTTTTGAAGTGATAACTTCTTTTGGCCCGTTTGGCACTTTTGGCATGGGGGAAAAAGGGCAAAGTCGCGTCACGTACCGTACCGCACTTTTGGCTTCGGTGACGTGGTTCCAATACCGTCGTCAGACGGCAGCACCGCTGTCCTAACAGTGCGCATAACTGCCACCAGATGGTAGGACAAGCGGTAAGCGGGAAAAAGTGCACCGTTTAAATTGCGTATCATATTTCCCTGTTCGTATTCTTTACCGAATCTTGAAATTCAAAGGTTATTAGTTACTTAAGTTATCATAAGCCAATAGTTTCTCTCCTAGAATTCTGTAGAAATAGTAATGAAATAAGTCAAGTTATTCATGAGAATAATGAAAATAACATGCGATAAAATGATGAAAATGAGGAAATGGTGATTGAAGATGAACTAATGATGATGAGAATTGTTAATTAGAATAATTTGAATAGAAATTAATAAACATAAGAGATATAAATGAGTGATATATTATTCAGACGCATGTACAATACCTATATTTCAGATAAATACCTATTTTGTCAACAAAGAATAAAATTTACATAAATGGAATATTATTTTTAAAAATTATTGTACCTTATTCTCCTTTTTTATTCAGATTTATTTGTAGTTCACTCTATTTGCTGACTGTCTTGTAATTGACGCTTTAGACGTCGAAACCGGTCGACAGCATTAAAACAAATAGTGTAATTTGTACGGTTTTTGTATTAGTGAATTCTATCTTCAATTTCCACCAGGTATCGCCACAATCGATCAATTTGATGATTTATTAAGGTAATGTATTTTAACGAGTTGTAATTCGATCCCATTGATGAGAAAGAGAGAGTTTTCGATAATCTTGGGGGAGCCCTACTGTCTGTAAGATATCCGATTCTGTTCTCGTATTTGCTTCAGCATATTGTGCAAGCTAACTTATTAACTTATACGTCAACAATTTGAAAAAAACAACACATTTTTTCACGAACAAAACTGGGTTTCATGACCCCTCTGCCTTGGCATACGAGGTGTACGCAATTCACGAGACGTTTCTACAGTTTTAATTTATGAGCCCCAAGAGAACAATGGGAAAGAGATAAAAAAGTGAACAGTCACCTGTATTATATATATAGGGGGCTCATGCGACACATGATTTACAAGATAGCTTTTGCTGAGAGATGATGTGGAAGACCCAACCTGGTGGCGGCCTCATTTTATAGATCTATAGTGATGAAAATAATTTGCAAATAAAATTCTACGTATTAGACATAGATTTTGGATGGATATTTTTTCACAAAAAACAAACTTATACCTACACAACGTCGTGAATGTACTCTTCGGTTTACTCAAGGTAAAGTGTCGCTCCGTACGGCTGAAAACCCTTCAAAACAGCAGGATGTTTTTGCGATTCTGTGAAAATTACTGCGGTGAGTAATAGATTAATTTTTATAAATAGTTGAGAAAATATACAAACTACACACCGTTAGTCTTTTTGACGAAATCTGGGATCAATAAATTCCAAATTTTTTTCAATATTCTCCCTCTGGAGTGCACAGCCATAATCTATCACGTGTAAAACAGCAAATATTTTGAGGCAAATGGCTCGAAAAGTAATTCAGCAAGGAGTTGATATTTGATGTCATTGGAAAGATGAGAGTTGTTTCTTTAAAATGAAGTCAAATTCATCAAATTGTGGGTGAAGTGATTTTTCGCTCAAACTACGTTAAAAAGGCTACACGGCGACTATGCGAGTCAAAATAAATACTGAATTCTACCTTTTTGTTTGTATCGTTTAAAAACATACTGCTTTCACTGGTGACAAGCCTTAGCCATTAGAGAAGAAAATTAAGGTGCAAAATAGGCAGATTATTCGACGAATATATTTTTAATTAACACTTTTTCCTGACATGGAGCAACGCCATCCGTTCTACAACGCCAATTATATTGAACTCTTGCAGTTCGACTTCAGTTCCTGTATCTAATTATTTGCTAATAATTCAAAAAATAAATATATATTGGTGCCTTAATCTCATTATCATACTATTTTATTGAATAATTTGCATTTTGGTAATAGTTTTTTTTGGCGAAAAATGACTATCAAATTAGGCTGAAAAATATTATTTTTCTCCGTGTTTCTCTCATTCTCGTGTTTAACATCAATTCAAATTTGATTAGCATAAAAAAGTAGAGTTGAAACATATAGTTTTGTTTATTATAACTATCGAAAAGGGTAAAAAGAATTTCTGTAAGTATTCCGAGTAAAATATAAAATGATATTTCAGGCACCTTATGGTGGGAAATCACCTTTAAATGTCTTATTTTCTTCATCTCCCTCTTCCACTTAGCATTCTTATTACTTTTCCTCATATTGGCCGAGATGCCTATCCTTTTTCCGACTTTCCTGCATTCCTTTCCTTCTACCTTTAATATTTCTCGGCATCCAAATTCTTCTGATTACTTCTCCCAGCGACCTGATCAGCATCCCAGTCTTTTTCACCAATTCCAGAAATTTTGTAATCATATTGGGTTTTTTTCGCGTTTGAGGACAGTTTTCGAGAAACCGAAGGACTTATGGGAAAAGATAGCAGTGCTCAAAAGTTTGTGAAAATTAGCGAGTTTCATGCACCGTATTTCTTAATACTGGTTGAGTGCGATACTAACACTGTGGAAGCTATTACCTTCACTGACAATGAGTTGAATTTCTTTAAAATTTTACTATTATTTTCCAAATTCTAAATAATGGTCTTCCCAGCTATTAAGGTTTCCGACAAGATGTTTATTGCAAAAATTGTTGCAGATGCAGAAAGTCTTCCCTCTGAATTGGAACATATGAAAACTACGTTCAAACGCAATGGATAGTGTCAGAGATTTTACCTTGGCCTTGAAAAGAACCGTTGGAATAAGTATGCGGCCGAAAGAAGATCATGAAAAGCCGTTAGGAAGAGCCTGCATACCCTATATCTCCACTATCTCGGGAAAAATAGGAAGGATTTTACAAAAATACAGCATTCAGACGATCCATAGACCTCCAGGGAAAATTCGAGATCGGCTCGTAAGAGTAAAAGACGACCTCGGCCTCAGAGTTCCTGGAGTGTATGGCATCCCTTGTGAGTGTGGCCTCGCCTACATTGGAGAGACTGCACGCACGGTGGAAACTAGAATCAAGGAACAAAAGAGGTATATAAGACTATTTCAACCCGGAAAATCGGCCCTGGCAGAGCATAGTGTAGATAATGCGCACTCCATCAATTTTAACGGCACCAAAATCCTTTGCCGTTCAAATGGATACTGGGATCTTTTAATGAAAGAGGCGATCGAAATAAGTTTGGAGGAGAAGTTAAATCGAGACTCTGGGCAGTACATCAGCCAAATATGGAGACCGCTACTCAATAAAATTAAACGGTCGCGGTTACAATTCAAATTCAAACCGCCTTGAACGAGCCGGTCAACAATGGGTTTTCAGCCGCCCTTGGCCAGCTATAAAAACCCCTGCATGGACCAACTCGGCAATCAGTCTCAGCCCTGATGACGATGAGGGAGTCACTCGTCGAAACGTTTGCCTTTAAAATCCTTACCCGGTGGCAAACCCGAGAAGATTTTACCAAGATGTTTATTGTTTTATGAGAACAAATGGACATTCATTACAGCTTGGTAACATCGAAGTTTGTGAAGATCTCAGTTATGTGCTATTGAAATTCAAAGACAATGGTTGTATTGTTACCTAACAGGAACAAAGGAAAATTGTCAGTGAATGAAAGCATGTATTATACCAGGTTGCGTTCAACCATGAGATAAGTAATACCTTGAGAAATATCGATTGACTTTTATTATGGCAGAACTTAAGCTTGAAGTGGGAAAACATATTTTGTTCGTTGGTATTGGGGATGCAGGGAAAATGTGATTCATAGCGCTGAGCAAAGTAAGAAAGCTCCTTCCAGCGATCTCGCGTCTTCTTGCGTTTTTTCTCGAAGCCAATCAAGTGCTCACGCTGATCTCGGGCGCGTAATGATTGGCTGCCTCCTTCTGCTTAGCAGACCTGACATATGCGCAATGCTAGTACCTATCCCCATGCCAAACTACTTTTCGAGCAATTTGCCTACAAATATAAGCTGTTTTACATGGGATAGATTATGACTGTGGGCTCCAGAGGGAGAATATTGAAGGAAATAGGAATTTATAAACACCTAGATTTCGTCAAAAAACTAACGGTGTGTAGATTGAATGTTTTCTCATCTATTTACACAAAAATAATCAATTGCTCACCACAGTAATTTTTACAGAATCGTAAAAAAACGTGCTGTTTTGAAGGATTTTCAGCCGTTCCGCGGGAAAAAATGAGTCAAGTTAGTGACTTATGTAGCTTTATTTATTTAACTACCGAGATTTTTGGGCATACATGACTATATCTTTCCGCCATTAATATTACAATATTTATTTCGTACTTCTTACAGACGCTGAAATCAAAGAATAAAATTTGAATAATGTCTCCATTATAACTAGGGAACTATCTCGCTCAAACCACCTTATTATGAAATGCGGTGTTGTATGGTGTAGAAACGTGGACTATGAGAAAGAAAGAGGGGGAATAGGCTGCAGGCGTTTGTGATGTGGGTGTGGAGGAAGATGGAGAAGGTGCGGTGGACGGAAAGGAAACCGAACGAGACAGTGACTTGATATGGTGGGTAAGGTGAGGAAACGTGTGGAGGAGATGAAGGAGGAGGCAGAGTGGGTGGCTGGAAGGGATAATGAGGGTCGAAGGGAAGCTGTAAGCCGTGATGGAGAGTGGAGGATATTGGGTAAGCCGGGAAGGGATAGAAACAGGAATCGTTCCCTCCCTCCCCTATTCACCAATTATAGGTTTCTTCTTCAAAATTAATTAATCTGATATTGCCGTAATACCTACTGGGATAACCAGTAGCTACTGAGTTGGGCTTAAAGACATTCCTAGAGAAATAACAGTCTCCTTAAGTATCTACTATAACAATCACCGATGTGTATATGATATATGTCAGTAACTTTCACAAAAGAAATACACGTGAAGCTGAATCTTCATTTGGCTGCAGACCTTTTTTTATTTGCTATATTTAATTAGAAATAAATGGTTTTCTGTTATTGGGAAATGTACCAACAGAAAGGAAATATAATAAAGATTCTTATTTCTTCAATCGAATTTTATGTTCCGTTAGAAATTCCGAAATATTTGCTAAAACGAAACGATTTTTCGTAATATTTTAGCGTTTTTGAGGCACCGTCCCCATAACGACCATACTCAATTGTTTAAGTCGAGATTCCGTGTATATGTCCATTAACTCAATGATTCTTTCCACTAAATAAGATATGAGTGGTTTATTAAAATCAATGTAAATGATATTCTTCCCGTTGATATTCAACGCCCACTTCTCTAGTATAATAGGTTGAATAATAAGTTAGTAGGAACTCCTGAATTAACCACGATAGAAATGGAGAAGCCAATCCCTCGAGAAGAGTGTGGAAGGTAGTTATGAAGCAGTAAAATATGGCTGCCAGAGTGGGAAAAGATGAGGGAGCTGCAGGAAACTAGCTTTTAGATTGACGACCAATTGTGGTGTCATGTAGTTTTACCGTAAACATTAATTATACTTCAAATTCTCCTAGCGATTTTGCCTCAGGTGTCGTAAAAGGATAAAGCTGACAATAGGTATTGATTGTTTGCCGGAAAGACTTTCATTCTAAAGCTATTCCTTTGAATATTCATTTAATTGGACTAAAAAACATTGTTATCGGCTATTCGGACGTTATGCTATCCATGTCGTTAGCAGCCTATTTTTTTTAAACTAGAGACCCCTCTCACCTCAAGTAATATCACCTCATGATGTGAACGGCATTGTTCCCAGTAACGTACGTACACTCCCTAAGTTTTTTATCTTTCGCTTTCTGATGACGCCTCGAAGAATGCAGCCGAGGTTTGAATTCATGCCAGGTAAGCAGGCAGGTTCGTGGAATAGCTTTATTTGTCCCATACCCAAGTGAAAGCTCCTTCCTCTTCGCCTCTCTATACAACTCCTCTACTTGTGTGTGTCGTCGGAAATCAGGCACTGATTCAGCGCAAGAGAAACAAATGAAAGTAAATATGCATTATCATAATGTATTCGATATGGTGATCACGTATATATAACAGTAGTTCGTTTATTGCGTTATTTCTTAGGTGAACGTAGTTCAACAATATTAATTTAAACAAAATATTTTATTGCTCTATGATTTTACGTGCAGGTAACAGTGGTAGTGTTATTTTTTTCAATATTCTCCCTCTGGATCTCTTCCGTAATCTCTTCCATATAAAATATATCGAAATAACTCGAAGAAAAGTTCGGAAAGGGGTTAATATCTTGATATCATTGGAAAGATCGAGTTTTTCTCTGAAATTAGGTCAAATTCATAAAATTCTAGGTGAAGTGATATCTCGATCCAACTACCTTAACCACTCTATTCTTCTCTAAACCCACATCTAAAAAGCATCCAGTCTACGTACATCCAATTATCGAAGTATTGTATTATCGACCTCTTCATGGAATGTAAGATTGGACCCATAATGACATATGGTCATAATATAGTAATGTACTATTCCATAAAATGGTACTGATAGCTCCTTAACCTGGAAAAATATTATACAGTTTTATTTGGAGATGTGGATTGTTGAAACATGATGTTCCATGGCTAAATCCGAGGTAATTCTTTTTTGTATATATTGTAATAATGACGTGTATGATACTTTGATTTTTAACGTGAAACTTGTGATATTTTTTATGTTACTTCATTAATAATGTTGTTGCACCGTAATATTGTAGCCCTGAAGATGGTGTGTCAATTATACACCGAAACGTTGGCAAGGAGTTATAGTTTGTAAATTTTTGACCTATCCTCGAGATACAAATCTTACATCCTATTATCTTACATAAATCAGCATCTTAAGCTGATCGACGGCAGCAAAAGTGCATGGCTTCGACATTGTATGCATAACGAAAATTAAAATTAATTTTGAATTGATACAAACTGTACCAAAATGAAGCAGAATGCAGAAATCCTAACTTCAATTCGATATCAATGTAAATGCGTCCTAGCCTTCAACAACTCAATGTCGATTCCCAATAGGTATATGTCTCTATTTTCACACCTCATTCGGCCCACTTGGAATGTTCCGTGTCCGTAAGGTTTCCTCGGTAGCTCGGCAGTCCGACTGACAGATTGCCATCTAATCTATATTCTCGAAGTTGCGACACGCATCGTAAAAACCGAGAGACAATTATCGTGAGAGAAAGGTGACGTCACCGCGTCGCGTGGTCGCCGAGGTGATACGTATTCTGAAGAGATCGCTGTTTGTAGGCGTGCATACAACTCCCACCCTCGGAAGTTGTTGATTTTTCGCATCCCATGGGGTGTATTAAGAGAGTCAGTGATAAGATGATAAGAAAAAGACTGGCGGCTTGAAATAGCTCGTTTACTGACAGGATAGAATTTCACAATTGAGAACTGGTCTTTAAGAAATCACGGTGCCCGTTGTCTCTCTTTCTATTGCTGTCGCATGACGTAGTGGCACTCATCTGTGTAGATCATGATATATATATATTGTAAATGAAAGCAAGAGTAAGTTCCAAGTTTACATTTTCACTGTGGGCTCTTAGTCCGTTATTCTGCCAATGTAATAAGGGGCCGTTTAAGTATTACGTAAGACGATTTTTGCCATTTTTGACGATCCACCCCTTCCACCTATGTAAGACAGTGAAAGATTTTCCCAACCCCCCCCCCCTCCCTCTCAGTCTTACGTACGACGTTAGATATTTGTATCTACTCTTCGTTAAATGCTCGCTGTCTGCAGTTTCATATTTCCATAGAAGCCATCGTACAGCTTTGAGCACTGGATATTGACTAAGTATGCAGTGTTGGAGTACCAAATTCATTGAGCATGGAGGCAATGTAGCTAACCAGTAAGGTGACAGAATAGGAGCATTGGTGTAGCGGTGAGATGACGGAAAATACGCCATTAACGAGCGGACGCTGCATGTCACTGCTACATTTCATTCGAAAACGATACAATGTTTCAAGACGGACAAAAATCTTACGTAAATTGGTTCAAGATCCCCTCCCCCCCTAGATAAGACAATGTAAGATGATCCCAACCCCCCACCCCCAAAAACGCCTTAAGTAATACTTGAACGTGCCCCAATAAAGGACGTTTCAAGCACAGCGTTGCCAGATGTGTGACTTTTTTAAAAATTGTTATGGGATTAATGGGAATGTGCCATTCTATGGAGAAAACATATTCATTCATAAGTAGTTAAAAATTATTAAATAAATCCTACATTGTTCTTTTATTATTTTTATACATTTTTTTGGACAAGAATGGGAGAAAAGCAGATAGAATGTCATAAAGCCACAACACTGTGGTAAATAGTAAACGTTGAACGCACTTTAGTGGTTAAGCATTTAGGACAAATGGACCGGGAGTCCCTGGAGGTCCAGATGGGAGACTCCCTTGGCCTATCATACATTCTTTCTTCTCTTTTCCTTGTCTCCACTATTGGCTGGCGAATGCCACCACGTTCTGCGATCTATACAACTTCTATTTTCGTGTTAAGAGTTAATTATTTTCGCACCTGGAGTCTGGAAAAGACAGAGCCGATATAAACTTCCTGTCATCCCTTGCATACTGAGAATAATTTTAAGTTTTATATTCTGATCCAGCCGTGTTATTTTCGAGTAATCTTCTGAATCTGTTTCCCTCCAAGTAATGAATTATTTAAGCGAAGTGTTTTATCTCTATATTACAAGAATCGCATCATTTAGCCATTGTCGTATCGCTGGCTGTTGGAATTACTCCCTCGGATCCTAAATTAACGAGGTGTCTTGCGTCACAGACAAACGGAACTAGACTGGTAATTTCTTCAATGCCCTTGAAAACTCAGGGAATGATCGGAAGTTTTTAGTGACATATTTAAGGAGGTTCCGCCGCGACTGTGTGAGTCAAAACAAATACTAAATTCCACATTTTTTATATTTTGTCCAAAAAATCCTGCTTTCACTGATGCAATGCGTTACCTACAGAAACCCAAAAGTAAAGTACAAAATATATGCAGATTATTCCACGAATGTATTTTAAATGAGCACTTTTTTCTAGCCATAGGAGCCGACTGCAACGCCATTTCCTATGAATTACCGCATTTTGACTTCAATTATGGCATTAATTCTTCCATAACTATAAAAATAAGATGGTAAGATGCCTGTATTTTATTTTTATTCAATTTCTATGGATTATTTCCTTCTTAGAGACAGTTTTCCACGAAATTGGCATTTATATTTTATGGAAAAATACTATTTTTTTCCCCGTGTTTCTCTCATTCCCCCATTGAACACCATGTAATTTCAAGTTCAATTATAGATTAAAATAGCGTGGAAAGGTATTATTTTGTTGTTCATATCAGGTAGAGGACAAATTTTTCTACAAGTAGACAGAATATGAATAAAATGACATCTAAGTCATTTCACGGTGGAACCACCTTAAGGCTGCGGAAGTTCTCAGGAAACGGAAGTTCATGGTAATGTTTAGACCTACCCGTCCGCTGTCATTGTTTTATACTTTTTTCGCCACATCTTAACAACTGGCTTGTGTTAGTAGATGTGTTATACATTGCGTGCCGCTTTAGCCGACTGACTGACCACACCCTTCCTCTCTTTCAATCAAGTTGTTCCCCAAGGAGCAACGCCCACCTTCGCGCCCTTATACCCGCGTCCATTCCTAAAGCAAATCCTCTGGGTGCACTTCTCTTCCTTTGAGATCTCGATGGAAGATCAGAGAGTTCAAGAGGGCATTATTATTCGTCAACCACAGCTCCGTGCCTTGCCTTCCTCACTTACGCCCATCACGAAGGAGATGACGAGGAATCCTGGGATGATCCTAGCTAAACCTCGATTCGTTGCCGTTGGCCCGGTGGTGGCGGCGGGTTTTAGTCCTTGCCTGTCAACCCCAGGGGTCGCGGGTTCGAATTCCACCTGGGTAGGATTTTCAACTCAATAGGGCATGGCTGTGTGCGTTCGTAAAGAATAGTTATATGGAAGAGAGGACTAGATAGTCCTAATATCGTTCGAAGCAAGACACCATTATAATAACTATAAATCATGCTCACATGCGAGTCTGACGAACTTCCATCGGTGCAAACTAATATAGTAATCACCGATAGGTGTCAGTATAGGTGTAGCAAAACTTGGTGGCATTCGCTCCTACAGAAAATTATGTCAGAGAGAGGAGGTCATACAAGAGAGGCGGAATAAAGGTCTTTAGGCTCTCTCTAGAAGTCTCCAACTGAGGCCTTCGATAACTTTTCCCGATCATCAAGGCTTATTTCGTCCTCAGTGACCTTAAACTCTCCCCTGGTGAGTGCCACCAAATTTCGCTATACCTATAACTTTCACACAAGAAATGAACGTGAAGCTTGAATCCTCATTTGGCTGCAGACCTTTCTTTATTTTCAAAATTAAATTAGAAATGGTGGTTTTCTGTTATTGGGAAAGGTACCAACAGAACGGAAATATAATATAGATTCTTATTCCGTCAATTGAATTTTGTATTCCGGTCTAAATTCCGAAATGTTTGCTAAAACGCAACGATATTTCTCAATATTTTATGCGTTTTTGAGTCTTCGTCCCCATAACGACCATACTCATTGTTTAATTCGAGATTCCGTGTAGGTATATATCCATTAACTCAATGATTGTTTGCACCAAATGAGATATATGAATGGTTTATTACAATCTATTAGCACAGAATAGGGGCCTACGGAATACCTACGTACATGAAAGTCGTTTCACGAGAACTATTTTTAAACATTCCTTCATGGTTCACATGTTATTCATTCAAAAACAGTTCAGCCGCAATTCATCTACGTTGAACATTCTTTGAACATTCTATGAAGTATTCCAATGAATGTTCTTTGAACTATCAGTTTAAAGTTCAGCCGCAATTCATTCAAGTTGAACATTCTTTGAACATTCTATGAAGTATTCCAATGAATGTTCTTTGAACTATCAGTTTAAAGTTCAGCCGCAATTCATTCAAGTTGAACATTCTTTGAACAATGAACATTCTATGAAGTATTCCAATGAATGTTCTTTGAACTATCAGTTTAAAGTTCAGCCGCAATTCATTCAAGTTGAACATTCTTTGAACAATGAAAATTCTATGAAGTATTCCAATTAATGTCCTTTGAACTATCTGTGAGTGCCATTTGAACGTTCATTGAATATACTTCTTGAATGATCTTTGAACGTTCAAATAGTCTTCACTGAACGTTCTTTAAACATCTTTTGGACAATTAATACCCCACTGGGAAGACGTGAGATTGAAACTATCTTCCAATATAACGTTGCGCGGCATTCTAGACCACTACTAACATTTGAAGTCAAAGAATAGTGTGTTATAAATGATTTGTTCTCAAAATATATCACACTGTGATACTTCTTCAAACATCATTCTAATTTAAAACCAAAACAACACCATCCACACATTTTACTCTCCAACAACATGGCCGACTTCACGCATGCGCAGAAAAAAATTGCCACGCGAAATCGGCGGAGTGTCCATTTTGATTCCGTAGGTCTCTATTCTGTGGTATTAGTGTTGTTTTTTTTCCTTCCCATTGATTTGTACGGGTTCCTTCTCTAGTGAGGGAATAATGCGCACAATGGAATTCAGTTAACAGCGGTACCTACCTCAAATAAGGAACTTCATTCGTTCTTGTCAGCGGTTCGTACCTCAAGAGAAGCTCGTGTCTCGAAAAGTTCGTATCTAAAAAATTCAATATATCGAAAAGGTGCTATCTCGAAACCCATTTTTCTATTCAACTTATGGGGAATCAATAAATGAAAGTTTAACATAGGAAAAAAGAAATTAAATATTAAATAAAATTACGTCTGTGCTGCTGGAAGCGCGCGACTTTTTAAAACTTTTTACTACATTGTTGCTTGCATAGAGCCGTCATACAGAGTAGTGACACTTTGCTTAGAAAATCATCAAGGTTCGTATCTCGATAATAATTTCTTATCTAGAGGCCTAAATGGGTTATGAAAAAAGTTTGTATCTCGTAGGGGTCGTCTAAGTCAGGGTGCCACAGAATTCTGTTTAAAAATTAATAAAATAGCTATGAAATATAATGTTTGGTTTTCTCGCTGTGTGTGACATATTTGGGGACGATTAGATGACAGAAAAGTCGAAAACATAAAATATTTTGTGTTCCTGGATATCATTTTTCGAATAATTAGACAATCGAAAGAATCCTGAGGGTGGCGTATCCTAGCAATACCCGTCGAAGTAAACATTGACGTAGTTCGTGCAACAATGAGTAATTTTAAAGTATTTTACGATCAGATTTTTTAAAGTTGTGCGGTTATGTAAAGGTATATTTTTTAATGTTCTCATGATACATTACTAGACTCCGACCACGAGCACTTCTGACTGCAAAGATGGCCAGCGGAATTACAGATGCCGATTGCTTCTATTCATGCGTTAAGGTGGTTCCACCGTGAAATGACTTAAATGTCATTTTAATCATATTCTGTCTACTTGTAGAAAAAGTTGTCCTCTATCTGATATGAACAACGAAATAATACCCTTCCACGCTATTTTATTCTATAATTGAACTTGAAATTACACGGTGTTCAATGGGGGAATGAGAGAAACACGGGGAAAAATAGTATTTTTCCATAAAATATAAATGCCTTTTTTGCGGAAAACTGTTTATAAGAATGAAATAATCCAGAGAAATTGAATAAAAATAAAATACAGGCATCTTACCACCTTATGTTTCTAGTTATTGAAAATTTAATGCCGTAATTGAAGTCAAAATGCGGTAATTCGTAGGAAATGGCGCTGCGCAGTCGGCTCCTATGGCTGGAAAAAAGTGCTCATTTAAAATACATTCGTGGAATAATCTGAAAATTTTGTTCCTTACTTTTGGGTTTCTATAGGTAACGCATTTCATCAGTGAAAGCAGGATTTTTTGGACAAAATATAAAAAATATGGAATTTAGTATTAGTTTTGACTCACACAGTTGCGACGGAACATCCTTAACTGATAGAATTCGGTTGTCAATCACTTCTGCCAAAAGGATTATTAATTCATTATACATATGCGTTTTCCGTCGTTGTTTTCTTTAGGGTTTGGGGTCCATTTCTTTTCAACAATTTATTTCCGAACAAAAAGGCAAGATCTGTTGCCAGATTGCGCGTCACGCCACCGGAGGTAATGGGGCCCTTTGGCCGAGTAAATCTGGCAACAATGGATAAAATTTCACCTGATTACGTCGTGCGGAACTCCATAAAATTAACTCTTTGTGAATTTGGTTGGTCGTTCGAGATATAGGCTTAATGCCCCGTTCACACGAAATCAGGAATGTGAGGTGATCATCTTTTTTGCCGTGCTTACATGGTTAGAACTTCGTAAAAAGAGGTTGGGAAACGTGGGGAGGCAATGTAACTTCATGATATCGAAGTGGAAGGCGATGGTACCAACCGTAAACGTGTGTGCATTAAGACGAGCGCCTTCTTTGTCGAGGACTGATATCGGAAAAAGTCGATATCCCCTCCGCTTTCAATTTGATTACTAAGCATATTTTATATTTCCGAAGGAGGTCCTAAGAATGAGAGAAATTCCGCCACGTCCTTCGAAAACTCGACCAAAATAAGTATGGAGTGTATATTTTTAGACCCGTTGCTAATGTATTTTTCTTCGACCATCCCTACCTACACGTCTTCAGTCCAGTCACGACAATCTCCTTGGCGTATTCACTATCGACATCATCACTTCTCGCTAGCCTTAAAGATCTTAATTCCGACAGGTCGGGCAATTTACTTCATCCACTTGCTAATTGTTTGAGCTGAATGAAATAATTTTAAAATAATATCTGTATTTGCTTTTTGTGCATGTATTTATTTCATATTCAAGCTGGAGATTAGTTATATTTCCCTAGTTTTATGTCCTACAAAGGCGCAGTTTAACTTTGGATCCTACGTAGGCTTACCGAAAATTATTTGACATATTTCAGTAAGCTGTCCAATCAGAAATTTTCTGAAAATATTTGATAGAGATGTATAAAACCTTATGCTTAAGTTGAATGTGATATATATTTTGTAAAGAGTGGAGAATGTTAGATGCAATACACCCAATGTAAGGTCTACATCAGTGGTTCTCAAGCATTTTTTCTCAATACCCCACTCTCACCATAGTTAAGAATATCATCTCCCTTTCCCAAGGTAGTTTAACTCATAAGATGCATTTCAAATAATATGCGCATATGTTCAAGAATTGATTGTAATCTGCGGCATTCAATAAACTGTATTGATCACAAAATAAGTCAAAATAAAATATCCAGATGATTTCTTTTCTCGACCTCTATTCATTAATATTATCTTCTCTGGAGAAATAGGTCCAGTTATTTTTGGTAAGTTTCTTTTGGATTTCTGCGATTAAACTAAACTTTTTTAGCAACAGTTTCGCCGTGCTATTCTACCGACTTCGTCAGGCATTCTTAATCAACAATGAAAAATAAATAAACAAACTTAAGCGGTCATTATGTACAGCATGATTAATTAATACTTTAGTTTTTCAGAAGTCTTTTCCACGTATAAGGAAGTTTGTATCCATCTTCTCTGTTTAGGTTGTTAGGTCTTTTTTTCTATTTCAATGGCTTCCCTGATGATCCGTGGATAGTAGCTAATTTCTTTCCATAAAACTTTCGCCCTTTTGATGTCAATACTGTGACCTTCTAAAAGAGTGTGCTCAGCCACGGCAGAGTGATACCAATCTTTCTTCCGAATAGCCCGTTCGTGTTCCTTCAGTCTGCATCCTATTGCTCTCTTTGTCTGGCCAACATATGATTTTCCGCAACTACAGAAAATTTCGTATATGCCTTCGAACATTTAATCGCAGAAATGCAAAAGAAACTTACCAAAATTAAAATGCACTGCGAAAATCTACGAAAAAAGGTCTAGTTATTAATGAGTTATGGCATTACTCTTTTCTGCCGACGTATCGCATATTTATTATGCTTCTTCAGGGCTATATCAGGATTAATATTGCATGTTAGTCAACAAGACATCATTTGCTGAATAGTGGTCGCAATTCTCCCCTTAAGTAGGTTCCGCCGCGACTGAGCGAGTCAAAACAAATACTAAATTCCACATTTTTTATATTTTGTCTAAAAAATCATGCTTTCGCTGATGCAATGCGTTACCTATAGAAACCTAAAAGTAAAGTAGAAAAAATGCAGATTATTATTCCACAAATGTATCTTAAATGAGCACTTTTTTCCAGCCATAGGAACCGACTGTAGCGCCATTTACTGCGAATTACCGCATTTCGACTTCAATTACGGCATTAATTCTTCAATAACTAGAAAAATAAGGTGGCAAGATTCCTGTATTTTATTTTTATTCAATTTCTCTTTGGATTTTTTCCTTCATTTAAACAGTTTTCCGCAAAAATGGCATTAATATTTTATGGAAAAATACAATTTTTCCTCGTGTTTCTCTCATTCCCCCATTGAACACAATGTAATTTCAAGTTCAATTATAGAATAAAATAGCGTGGAAAGGTATTATTTTGTTGTTCATATGAGATAGCAGGCTACTTTTTCTACAAGTAGACAGAATATGAATAAAATGACATTTAAGTCATTTTACGGTGGAACCACCTTAATATCTTCGAACGAAGCAAACTTCACGATTGGTTTAGAATCCATGTTGTAGACCAAGTGTTTCATTAACAATTTAGAAAGTAATATGTAATAGCTTTTAACCCTTTCACTGCGTAAATTTATATCCTAATGTGCGTCAAATATCCGTCGCTTCACTATTTTTGTGTAAAACATAAGAAATGGTATTAGGGCTCACTTTGTGGAAGTAACAAGCATTCTTGATTAAAAATTACTTTGTTTAAATCCACACTTTTTTTATTCTAACCGACCCAGGTTTCAGCAGCTATGTGCCATTATCCCTTGGTCCCTTTTTTATGGCACATAGCTGCTGAAACCTGGGTCGGTTAGAATAAAAAAAGCGTGGATTTAAACAAAGTAGTTTTAAGTCATGAATTGTGCGTAAAAGAATAAAAATCGGAAGTTTTCTAGCAGAAATTACAGAGTAATTAATTTAACCGCTGTTGCATGGTATTAAGTTTACCACTATGTAAGTATGTACCTATTGGGGATTTATTCGATCTCTGCCATAGGAAGGATATATTTTTTGAGCTGCTGGGATAATGGCGAACTCCGCAGTCAACGAACGAAAATATCCATTCAGATATTTCCGAACGTCGCAGCATAAAGAGTGGTGATAAGCTCCGAAGGTTGAACTCAGTACTCGTTCCAAATATGCAGTTTGTGGTACAATATATTCCACATTCCCTCGTAGATTAACATGAAACTAATAACAAAAATTCATAAGCAAAACATCACGTTGCTTAATGATTCAGCCACGGAAGAATAGACGGCTAATAGGTTAGTAAGAATCGCTTGATCGTGACCCTGTTGATAATGAATGGGTCGTTAAGGGTTTATAACGATCGGAAAATGTCCGATTCCCTGAAAATCGGCCACTTAACTTTTCTTTACCTTATCTTTTTTTATTTACTAAACCCATGTTTTATCGGATGAATCAAGTCGAATATTTTCCTCGAGACTTTCTAGGCAAGCAAAGAATGAATCAGGGATTCCTAGAAGACAGTGAAATTATAAGTGCAAGAATGACGAGAGCAATGAGTTTATCCACATTTTTCCTGATAGATGGGCGGTTATAAGTTGTGATGCAACGGAGTTGTCGACGTAAGGGAGTTCGTCCATTGAATTTTAACGGTCTCTTTCTTCAATCGTCCCTTCAGTATCTCGACACTCTCCTTCCTGGTGGTTGGAATAATTGAAAACAAAAACTGTCGTTGACTTGTTTGGCGATACCGCAGATTAAACAGGACAGTAGATGGCGTCTTTTCGCACGGAAACGAAGACTTTTTTTTCAAGAAAAAAATGATCCTACAGTCTTGGCCATAGCGCGCAATTTTTCCATTAATTTTATGAATAATGCAGTACTTTTTTGGAAATTTATTATCCGAATTTAGTATTTTCCAATTCCACCAAACTAATACCTACGTATTTGGCACACAGATGGTACATGCATAAACTGATCCACTGGCCACGTGCGCATTTTGATACCCTCAATATTCCCTTGTGCTATATACTGTGTGGTTCCAACTATGATCGATTCCTACCATATGAAGAAATTTGGGAGAATGCACTGTAATGGTAGATGAATTAAAAATACCGACGCTCCAATGAAAGGACACTATACATAGCAGACATACTGTTTGTGTCAGAGAAGCTGGCAAAAAAATATTCCGGGAGATACTGTAGTCGCGGATAGAACGCAAAAAAGTCCTTCATTCTTTATTTTTGAGAGTGTTATGAATATTGCTATGCACGGCAACCCAATTTGTCAAATCGAGCGTAAAGAATAAAACTTAAGAACATGAAGAATGATCTATGGCGCACATAAGAGGAAAAAATTAAAATATGAGTAACTAAGTAATGAGCTACGTCAAATGTAAATAGATTTTTATTAGGGCAATGAATATTTACTTAGTAAGGCTTCGGATGAAAAATTTGCCCCCCATTTTATTAGCATAGCAGCTTCCCTCATATATAATCTGCTGTCATTGAGGCTAATATCAGTAAACGAATCGAAAGATTTATGAAGGATATAAATTTATTCGTTAGGGCATACCCAGATATCGCCATTATTATCTTGACTGTTATTTTTTTCTTCCTGTCTCTTCGGTGTCATGATTAAACGTTTTCAAAAAATGAAAATTAAGTGCATCAGCGAATACTCGGAGAACCAAGACATCCAACGTCGTACCTTCGTCAGCATCTCCATGCGCCTAGACATGAAATAGTGGCTTCAAAGAATGGTATTATAATTTGAAAGGAGTTCATGAAAAATTCACAGTCGGGAAAGGTTTTCCAAGGCCTTATTTTAGTCTCATCCGCGTAGAGACTTCTGGGATGCAAATTAGCGATTTCCGTCTTTCAAAAAGAGTCTAAGAGGGTGAATATAAAGAGGGAAAGAATGAATTTTCAGTTCAGGAATGTCGGTGAGGAAAGGAGCTATGAAACCCAGAATGCAAAAAAGTCCACCATCGTTTTTACAGAAAATTTCCTAAATTTTTAGCGATGGTTGAGGCCGAAATTTATTGACATTCCCTTGTAAATTACGAAACTTCGATTAAAAATTTTTTTTTTTGGATTTACAGTGTAAGATATGATGTATAACTACTGAAGTAATTAACTCCGAAACGGGACTTCAGAAGTATTTATAAGATTTATTGGAATTTAGAACGCAAAGTTTTAATTTGAAGTTTTCTCAATTCCTAAATATTATTGAATGTGGATGGTAATTATGACAAATGGGGAGTCAAAAATTTGAGATATACCTTTTGTATATAATATTTTAACACTCGCCTTGTAATTGGTTTAAGACAGTACGTTATGTGATAGTTGAATATATAATCATCATCCTCCGCTGTCATAATTCTTTGAAGTTAGGCTAACTCCAGGTTTCCACTCTTTCCATTTATTTCCAGTTTTCATTCTCTTTCCAGCCATTTTTGCCCTTTATAATTTGGTATTAGATTTGTTTCTTATAAATATATAAAGGAATGAGATTTTTTAAGAAGAATTTCATCAACTTCGTGAGGAAAATTGTTTCCTTTCATTTAGCCCTTAATTAGTCGAACTCAAGTACTTACATCCATAGCCTCGTCGGGTAATGATGACCCTAAGTCATTAAATAGTTTTTTAAAAATACTAAAACTGCATAAATTTTGCTTTGTAGATTTTATAAAAGTCTTCACAACTGACCTGGAGTAATTAATATTTATATATTGGACACCTATGGCAAAACAACAGCGAATGACTATTTTCATGAATATCAATTTGATCTCTACTCATGATCAAACATATTTTGAGGCTACGTTGAGGAAAAATGGGAATCGAAGGTGAAACAATAACTAATCACGTCGGGTCAAAATTTCCCTACATAATGAATCGCTCAACGTTTTGGAGTCAACATTTTTGGATCAATTAAATCACTCGAAATAGGGGAGTAGTAATAGGAAGAACTAAGCAATGTGATAACATGTTTCATAAAATATCTTCATTGAATAAGTCATCGGGTCAATATGACCAGATGCGGCCAATTAAGGGTTAAATATATCCTCTGCCATTGGGGCCGAAGGAAAATTCTTTGAAGATGAATTTTTATTAGTAGGCTTTGATTCAGAAACTTTTCCTCTGATCTTGCTCCCTGAATTGTATTTAAAGATTTTCATTGTCTCCTCATTGTGATAGTTTAACTATTATTTGCTATATTATACTGTATCACCAGATATTAAGAGAATACAGAGTACAGAGAGATGATACTACTGGCGTTTTAACGTTGCATTTTCTTCGGGCGGCTTAACAAGCACAGCTGATTTCAACGATACAACACCATGATAGTGTAATAATGTGAAGGGCAGTGTTGTAATGGGAAGGGCATGAAATGCTCTTGTTTAACGAAATGTTTTTTTTTCAAGGAATAATGTTTTTCAACCCTCTTTAGCGAAGAGAGTTAATTTCGAGATTCAAATTAGCGATAACCGTCTTGAAAAATAAAGATTGAAGAGGGTACGACGCAACGGGACTTTCCGACGACTCTTCAGGGTGTTGGGAAGGGGTGTCGCTGAAGGCTCGGGAGGGGGGAGGGAGAATGAGGGGAGGGGTGTGTGGAGGGAGGAGGGGGGTGAGGGAGGAGGGGGGTAGGGGGCGGGTATGGCGAGCAAATCCTGGATCGATAGATGCCGCCTCACTGTGACGTCACCATCAAGTTCCAGAATGCCCTTCCACGCTGCGTCTGCATGAGAATGTAGCTTCCCAACGATCCTCTCCATCCAATAACAGCTCCTCCTCTTTCGACTCTGCACTTCATCCGTTCCTCCATTTCGCTCGATTAGGGAGTTTGGGATCGTAAAAAAATCAGTCCTTAATGGTGTGCCACGCCCTTTCTAGGTTGGTGGTGGGTACGGTTCAGGGGTTTTTTCAAGGTGATAGTAGGCGAATGCACATACTTGGTGGAATTGAAATATAACTAAACTAAGGAGGATTGACCGCGACGTTTTTAGTCAAAACAAACGCTTAATTCTAAACTTTTAAAAAAAATTTTACTTTCACTAACGTCAAGTCTTAGCTATAAAAAAAAACAAAGTAGATGTAAAAAAATATAAGCAGATTGTTCGACAGATAAATTTATGGCGAACACTTTTTTCCGGCTACAGGACCAATTGTTTCGTCATTTCTGTTAATTGTCACATTTTGACTTCATTTATAGCAATGTATGTTAAGTATTAAAACAATATGGGTGCTACGGTTCTAATATTTTATTTATATTCGATCCTCTAGGAGTTATCGCTTTTCGTAAGCAGTTTTTCGCAAAATGACATTAAAATTGGATTTAAAAAAAAACTATTTTTACCCATTTTTGTACCCATTTATGCATTTAACGCCATGTAAAATCAAGATTAATTGGAGAACAAAAAAACCTGTAGAGGTATGATTTTGCTGTTCGTATCAATTAGAGGGTGTGTCCAGAGTATAAATTAAAACTCATTTATGTCATTATATACGGTGGAACCACCTAAAAACGAATTAAATTTCGTATATTCCGCTCTTAATTTGAGTACGTCGACCGGTGTCGGGGCAATGCCCGTGTTATCATCGAGAGGATTACAAAGAAATTTCTGGTAATGTCTTCTACACTCTTTCTTTCCAGTAAGTTATGGGATAGGGTGGGTTGTTTTTTGAAGGAAGGGTAGAGGATTATAACTCTCTATTGGGGATGAGTAATATTTTTAGTCTTTACATTTAACTTTTTGACTGTGCTTCTCTCAAAAGGGAACCACCGTTATGGAATGCCCGTTACAATGTATGTAAATATGTATGCATGTAGTGTTAGTAAATTTTACGGAGAACGTCAAATTCAATCCGATTGCTACAGAATCAGCCTACGGTTGTTAATGCGTGGGTTTAACTCTCCCAAAACCAAAGGTTCGGACTTTGATTAAGTATGTGGATGATTCTCCCTCCTCTGGGGTAATATCTCACGTAGGAAGATGTGTATATACGGCCTTATTCTTCAGTTTTTACGTGATATGTTAGCTTACCAATCCAAAACCGGAAGGCTACTATTACCATCGAATTGTAGCGGACAAGGTCATTGCGTTCTCTGATCTTGAGTCGTGATGAACGAAACCATTGTTAGATTACCGACTCATTTTAGCAAATAAATTTCGAAACGTAAGTAAATTTCAAATTTGATGAAGAAATGGGAATTATTTTCAACTTTAGTATCCTCTAATATAGTGCTTCCCAAACTTTTTCGAGCCATCCATAAACCTATACCCAACGCCCTCTTAACCGTAATCTTTAAAATCATAAACTACATGGTCATATCAGGAAGATAATCAAAATAAGGTTAAAACAATATTGATTAAGATAGTTTGAGCGATAAATCAATTCGCCTATAATTTGATGAATTTGACGTAATTTTAAAGAAAAAACTCATCATATTAATATATTAACCCCTTGCCGAACTACTTTTCGACCAATTTGCCTAAAAATTACAAGCTGTTTTACATGGGATAGATTACGGCTGTGCGCTCCAGAGGGAGAATATAGAAAAAATTAAGAATATACATAACCAAGATTTGGTCAAAAAACTAACGGTGTGTAGGTTGTATGTTTTCTCAACTATTTATACAAATTAATTACTTACCGCAGTACTTTTTACATAATCGCAAAAAAAACCTTCTATTGTGCAGGCTTTTTAGCCATACGGCGTGAGATATTGAGTCAAGTTAGAGACTCGAGAAGTCGATATATTTATTTAATTACTGAGAATTATGGTAATATATAAATACACTTTTGCACCATTATCATCACAAAATCTTCTCACTATCTCGCTCAAACTATCTTAAATGAATGTTTATTTCAAAGTCAAAAGATAAACTGTTAATTCATCCCAGGAGATCACACGTGTGGTAATTGGTCATATTGATCACCTGTCCATTCAGTCCCGCCCTTTTATGGGAACCGATGACGTAATAGGAACGTCATGAAGTCACGCTGCGGGTGTCGTCTGGGATAAAATAAACTTAGGAAAAAAGGAGGATAAAAATACATATCTCTCTATATTTTATGCTTAAAAAGAGGTGGTGTGTTCTACCAGGAGTATTTTGAACATCTAAAAATAGAGCTCATTCTTTGAGAAGTTTTAAGTTGAAATAGTGAAACATCGGTCAATTTATTTCAGTTGAACATGTCACCGATTCGGAAATCCTGTAGGAAATGTAATGACCACGTATTTGTACCATAATGGCTCAAGTGACCGAGTTTTTCCTCCTTAAACCTGCGTCGCCATGAGAAAAAAATCCTTTCCTGCTAGAAACTTATCTTCCTGCTGTTTCCGCTTCTTGAAATAAAAGCCATTTCCTCCCGCCGTTTCTCAATAAAAACGTTTGCGTCGCGTATAAAACACGAGAAAAGTCATTTCCTTTGTGTTTCTCGCTGACTTTAGCCAGTATCCGAAGTAGGTGATGACTCGGTTCTTGAAAAATTAAATGGACTATTATTAAGGTGCTAATTAGTAGTGAATTATGTTTAACGACTGTAAGTCTTAAGCCCGTTACACACGATACTTGATCCAGCACAAGTTCGAGGATACTCGCTTGTGTAATACCTTCCAGTATCGTGTGATATAGAACCAGCATGCTGGCTAGCCAGTATAATCGCTATTATACTGGCTGAGCTACTTGATTTCATAATTGATGCGGTACTAGTTTGCTGCTAGTTCCCAGTAGGACCTAGTAGCCGTCAACCAATCATGTTCACTTTTACAGTCGCAGTTCGATCTTCACTTTTTTTAATCAGCGCCTCACTTATTCGCGGGTGCTACGCACTCTTTGGTGGTGAATTCAATGTGCCGTGAATGTCTTGACAATCCCTGCTATTACTGCAGCAGCCAAAAGTCGCCTTCTTTCATGGAAATCTTCCATTTTCTTTTAACAGTTCGCAACAGTGGGTGACAGTACCGCTTCATCGCAAGCACTAGTTCACTGATCGTGTGAAATATTTTATCACTGTTTCTATCACACTGGGTTCTGTCCTCAAAGTCAAGTACCAGCTAGCATACTAGGTCTTTAAGAGATTCTAAGTCCAAGGGCGAGAGTCCTTTCGTATCTAGAACCTTAGAACGCATGTGTTTTAACGCGATTTTGACTCACCCTGTCGATGGTAACCTGGGTGACCGAAATGCATGCATTGGAGTCAAAATTCCTTTGATTTTATTTACAATTTGAATTTGTCTTTAATTTAAATTTACTTGTCGATTGTTCACCTCTTGAATTATCTGGGTTCGATGGTTGGCCCATAATGTTATGGATCTCATTACTAAATCCGGGTTGTAGGAAATATTGCTTCCACTTAATTCATCGCCCAATCCGCCTTTAACTTATCGCTATACTTAGTCCCGAATAGGTATTACTATTTGAGGAAATAAAGATAAGGAAATGTAGGTCGATGGTGGGAAAATCGCTTAACGCATCCCCAATTCGTTTTCAACTTATCGTCAAACTTAATCTCGAATAGTTATTACTGCTTGAGGAAATAAAGAGAAGGCAAAGTGGGTGGATAGAGCAAGGAAGGGGAGAATGGCTTGGGTATTGGTTTCCCACCTCCACGGTCCCGGGCTCAAATCCCGGCAGCAGCGGATATTTTTCCGAGGAATCTCGATCTACATTTTGGTGCCGAGTAGAGAGAATTTCCAAGTACTCCGTCCTTCGGAAGGGACCTTAAATTGTGGACCCCTTTGCACTTTTCATTAAGGGTTGGCTAATTCCGACGCTGGGTTTCTTTACACCTTCCCTCCAATGTCCTAAACCGTCTAGCCACATCCCCTTAAGGTAGTCTGAGCGAGATATCACTTCAAATAAAATTCGATGAATTTGGCCTCACTACCAATAAATAGATCTCAAATTTCCAATAAGTATAAAATATCAGCCACTTACAGTTATAATTTTTGAGATAACTTCCATAATACTAGCCATTTTGCATGGGAAATGGAGAGGGTATGAATTAATGAAACTCTCAATTTTTAAAATATGGAATTTCTAACGCATAATCTCGTCATAAAATTAAGTGTGTAGTTAGTATGCTTTTTCAACTATTTAAAAAAGTTATTCAATTACCTCAGTATTTTTTACAGAATCGCTATTAAAAAATCTTCGGCAGTGTAGTAGTTTTAGCGTACCGTGTGAAATAAATGAGTAAATATTTTTATGTTATTTACTTCAGCGATTTAAAACGAAGTTTTTGGGTCATTTATGTTACAATATTTACTCAATGCTTCTTGCAACTGCTTGAATTTACGAAAAATTCGAACATGGTCTATATTATTACTCGGGAAAACTCTTGCTCAAACTACAACAAGAGCAAAAAAAACGTTTTTTTTTCCGTCGCCTCCCAAAAAACTAAAGCCCGTTTCACACACGATGCTTGATCCAGCACAAGACCTAGTATGCTAGCTGGTACTTGATATTGAGGACGAAACCCAGTATAATAGAAACCGTGATGGAAGGTTTCACACGGACATTGAACTTGTGCTTGCGAGGAAGCGATACTGTCGTCCACTGTTGCGAACTTTTAAAAGAAAATGCAAGATTTCCATGAAAGAAGGTTACTTTTGGAAGCTGCAGTAATTGCAGGGATTATCGAGACATTCTCACCACCAAAGAGTGCGTAATACCCGCGATAAAGAGACGCTGATTAAAAAAAGTGAAGATCGCACTGCGACAGTAAAAGCGTACGTGATTGGTCGACATAATAGGTCCTACTGGGACCTAGTAGCAAACTAGTACCGCATAATTACGAAATCAAGTAACCCAGCGAGTATAATAGTTATCATTCTGGTTCTATATCAAACGGTACTGGAAAGCTATCACACTATAGCGAGTATCCTCGATCTTATGCTGGATCAAATATCGTGTGAAACGGGCTTAAGCAAGTATAGAGCAAGTGAATAACTAATTGGAGGATGGGACACTGGAGACTTTTATGGCAGTAATAATTCTGAGTGGTGAACAGTTTCAGCGTGTTTTTGTTCCAGCTTCGTGTGCATCGTGAACATTGACGTGAAACTGACACTTATCCGTCCTCTCAAGTTAAATGCAATTATGTTGGCCGCATTGATTGCCATGTGCCGTCCTCTCCCCTCCGCTCCTTAGCCGACCCCTTCCACCCGAGCCTTCCCCTCCGTCACGCGTCGCGTGGGGTGACTGCCAACATGTTTCACTACCACTGTAAGAGGTGTGATAAAAAATAACGGGTAGTTCCTTTTTTTCCTTAAGGATATTTATTTATTAATGAATATCAATTTTGTCCCCTTCATAGTAATCCTCCTTTGGTACATACAATACACTTGTGCCAGCGGTTTTTCCAACCTTGGAAGCACTTCTGGAACTCACTTTTTGGTATAGAGTTCAGCTCCTTCAGCGATTCTGTTTTTATCTCATCAATGGTGGCAAACCGTCGTCCTTTCATGGTTCTCTTCAGCCTCGGGAATAGAAAGAAGTCACAGGGGGTCATGTCCGGCGAATACGGTAGCTGAGGCAAAATAACGCTTTGTTTTTTTTTTATAAAAAAATAACGAATAAGCAGTGAGGTGTGAGCAGGAGCATTATCGTGGTGCAATTTCCACGAGTTGTTTTGCCACAATTCTGGGTGTTTTTGTCGGATTGATTCAAGCAAACAGCGCATAACTTCCAGGTAGTAATCCTTATTGACCGTACGATCATATGGCAGGTGAATACAATTATTGAAAATCGGAAAATATAAAGCCCTCTAAATTTTAAAATTCCCGTTATTTTTTATCGCACCTCGTGCACGATTCCTACGCAGAGTGCCCGCGTTCGAGTCCAGACTGTGGCGGCCCCTGCCACGTTTACCTTCCCCTCCTTGAAATCGCGCTTCGTGCAGGCGACTGTCATCAAATTTAGCTACCAACATACGTAGTGTGACCTTAGCATGGGGCTATAAAAGAGTATCAATGACCTATCTAAATCTATCGTGACGTACGTAACAACAAATAATAATGCGTTTGAAACTTTGTTTCTTAGGTGACTCGCTTATGGCTTTGTCTTTTTTAGTCAGCCGTAATGCATTAAAATATCTGCACGTCAAGGAACCGACGATTGATAAGAAGCCGGAAGAGGTTTTCAAGTCGTTTTTAGGCACCACAAAATAGCAGTATGAGAGTGGGGTGTGATAAACATTCCGGAATAACCAGCGTGCGTGAAATAAACACCAGTTCGTCGCTCAGTTATGTTCGACATAGTAGTTTATACGCAATGCATATTGACCTCAGCACCGACGAACCCAAAAATCCATTGCTATTACTTTCACTATATTGTGCTATTGATTACTCGGGTAGTGCGTTGGAGGAAAATGGGCATAGTAGCAGGGGTAATATAAGAGGAGAATTTTGGTAGCGAAGGAGGCGTCCAGCAATAAGGAGGGAGCAAAGAAAATGTTGGCGACGAGTTTAGGTAGTTTGAGCGAAAAATCACTTCACCTAGAATTTGATGAATTTGGCCTCATTTAAAATAAAAAAACTCTCATCTTTCCAATGATATAAAAATATCAACCCCTTGCCGCACTACTTTTCGAGCAATTTGCCTGTAAATATAAGCTGTTTTACATGGGATAGATTATGGCTGAGCGCTCCAGAGGGAGAATATTGAAGGAAATAGGAATTTATAACACCTAGATTTCGTCAAAAAACTAACGGTGTATATATTGCATGTTTTCTCAACTATTTATAAAAAATAATCTATTACCCACCAAAGTAACTTTTACAGAATCGCAAAAAAACCTGCCGATTTGAAGGGTTTTCAGCCGTTCGGCGGAAAAAATGAGTCAAGTTAGAGAGTTATGTAGCTTTATTTATTTAATTACCGAGATATTTGGGCATATATAACTATATATTTGCACTTTTAATATTAAAATATTTATTTCGTACTTCTTACAGACGCTGAAATCAAAGAATATAATTTGAATATGGTCTCCACTATGACTAGGGAGTACTATGTCGCACAAACCACCTTAAATGTGTAGTGTGTAGCGATCATATTGCAGAAACGTGGACACCGAGGAAATGTAACGAGAATAGACTACGGGCGTTTGAGATAAGGGTATGAAGGAGAATGGAGAAATTGTGGTGGACGGAAAGTAAGATAAAGAGGAAGTGCTTCACATGGTGGCTGAGGAGAGAAAACGTTTGGAGAAGATAAAAAGAAGGCAGAGTAGGTGGTTGGTAGGGGTAATGAGGGGAAGGGTTGCTTAAGCTCGTGAAAGAGGGGACGATATTAGGTATGCGGGAAAGGAGAAGGAAAGGGACAGTTAGAGTCAAGTTAGAGACTCGAGAAGTCGATATATTTATTTAATTACTGAGAATTATGGTAATATATAAATACACTTTTGCACCATTATCATCACAAAATTTTCTCACTATCTCGCTCAAACTATCTTAAATGAATGTTTATTTCAAAGTCAAAAGATAAACTGTTAATTCATCCCAGGAGATCACACGTGTGGTAATTGGTCATATTGGTCATATTATTATTACCATAAAAATGACGCTGCTAGTAGTAAAATCTTAGACCGGTATTTTAACGTGATAATATCTTTGTTTCGTACCACTTGAAACTCATTACCTACTATACTACGAGATCAAATACACTAAAAATGATCCAAAAATGTATATGCCATAAGCGATTTAAAGTTAGTCAACACCTCACTGGCGATGGCGTGAACGTCTTCTAACTGAAATAATGTAATCACTTACCGGGATTCCATCACGCTTATGCCAAATGCGATAAGGGAAGACAATAACTCACCTAGAAAAGAAAAAAAGAAACATACCATTAGATATTTCATATGTATGTACCATCTATATAACTCTCTTATTCACATTTAATTAATTTTCACTCAGTTTGGACAACAAATTACCATTTTATGTCTTTTTGACGGTAAAATAACGCAGTCATCTGTGTAGAGAAACCCAGCGTAGCCTTTCGACTGCGCTTAAAATGGCACCTAGAATAGCACCATTAGTCTTGCAATTTGAAGAACCAAATACCATCTACAATTAGTTTTTTCTCCACCCTCACCCAAGTGAGGGACCGAGTTTCAAATAAAATATTTCCGTGTTAATTTCGGGACTCGGAACTCGGGCCAAATCTATGGGAAGCCAGTACTTAAGTCATGAAACCAACCAATTGAACGTCAGTAAAAGGTCGGGTGAAGAGTTAAATATGGAGTGTAGCGTTAAGGCCGTTTTACACGATGAAAGATTTTGTACAAAGGAATGTACGTGAGATTGCCTCAACGAAATTAGAACAGGTTCTATTTCCCGTGCAGGCATTGAGACATTCGCACAAGCGTTCATACAATACATTAAGATACATTTTGCCTCATGCAAGAACCGCATGCCTCATTCACTGAACATGTCTCATGCACTGAACATGCCTTATGCACTGAAGAGTTTCCAATAGCAAATATACCGTGTAAAACGGCCTTTGTATGGGGTAGACACGTGGAATATGAGAAAGGAAGAGGAGGAATAGGCTGCCGGCGTTCGGGATGTGGGTGTGGAGAAGGATGGAGAAGGTGCGGTGGACGGAAAGAAAGACGAAGAGAAAGTGCTCGACATGGTGAGTGAGGAGGGGAAGCTTCTGGAGGAGATTAGGAGAAGGCAGGGCAGGTGGCTGGAAAGGGTAATGAGGGACAAAGGGAATGAATGATAGAGGGGAGGGAATTGGGTAAACGGGGGGAAGGTGAATGAAGGATGGGCTGGTGAATGAAGGAAGGGGTTTATGGGCTGGATGAAGAGTGGTAGGACGTATGCTGAGACGAAGAATGAAATGGGGGTTTATCAGGATTTTCCTTTTTTACTTTATCATGCAGGGGATCATGAAAAATGATAATTTGCAACTCATCTCTTAAAGATTCCAAAAATTGCCAGAGATATATAAATCTAGAATTGAATGGACGGGCAACC
Source organism: Pyrrhosoma nymphula (assembly GCA_963573305.1). NCBI lineage: Eukaryota > Metazoa > Arthropoda > Insecta > Odonata > Coenagrionidae > Pyrrhosoma > Pyrrhosoma nymphula. The sequence continues at coordinate 118,308,332 of OY754338.1, forward strand.
TTCCCATAACGGCCATGACGCTATTTCAATCATCGCTTCTTCCCTCTTCTTCCCGATACGTTATAAGGCTTTTCTGAATATGTCCACTTCTGCTGGATATAAAACAGTATGAAGTTTAGAAATAACTTTGAAAAAATATCCGTCTTCACCGGGAATCGAGCCACGGGCCTTTGATCGAAGAATGAAATGGCGTCAGAGGACGTTTTGCGGAAACAGAACAAAATGCAACTTTCTACGATTAGTTATTTGGTTACTAGGCCTTAATGTTTCGAAGCAACTCCGTAAATCTATTTGAAAGCCTTTGGAAATTTGATTTCAACGGTAATATCGAAAAAGCGTTTGAATTAAATCCCCCATTGTGTAAGGAGATAGACGTCTGCACCTGTCAAAAATGTAAAGGGTTTTATTCTCTCTTCCATTTCAACCTGCATTGAACAATAGATTATCCAAATAACAATAATGACATTTTCTCTATTGTAGGCTTTACTTTTTTAATACAAGCATTTCAAAATACGAAATCAGAAATGGATGTCATCTATTGAAATAGTGGTCGGAATGGTTAAAAAGGTGTTTGGAAAAATACTGCGTCTACTCGGTTGTGAGAGTTGTCTTTGAAAATGTCAGCCACACGAAATCTGAGTAGCTTGGGCAGGATTTAAAAAAAAGTGGGGAAAATACTACGTCAGTTAGGTTAAGTAAGATGATGCATTAATACGATAGTCCTTTGCACTGAAGCCCCTAAGTGATATCTTGTTACGATATTTTCCCATTGATACAAAAGTATTGATATAGTCTTTCTGAAGGCTAATAGTTCTCCTGTTGGGATATTCCTGTTTTCATTAGGTTCCAGAAACGGTGATCCCATTGTCTATTTCAAGCCCTCATCAAATCAGGACCTTCACATAGTATATTAGATGTAGTTTCATCTTCTTCTTCACACCATCTACATCTGGCTTAATCGACGATCCTTAGTAGATAGATGTGTTTCATTACGTGATAGTGCCCGGCGAGTAGTCCCACTATCGTTCGAATTTGACCCCTGTTCGATAGAGGGAGTCTCTTTGCAAGGCCTTTGCTTTGGTTTGAAGTTTGGCTTGTCGTAGCCCTGGTGAGGTCCGCCGGATCTCAGAATGTTGGGTTAAGCCCATTTCCTGAGCTCTCCCATTCCTGTTGAGAAGGGAAGACTTGTGGAGGAAGAAAAGCTTTCCTGATAGGAGAGGAAAGTCGAGTGGAGAGTTGCAACAGCTAACCAGTCTTCCCATCGATGAGTTGTGAACGTGATAACAGTTCGGTTATCCTTCATGTGTGATGTCACTCATTTCAGTAACCTTTCCTTCACTTATGTCACAGTTTATCGGAAACAGTTGATCGCGACGCGCGTCTTCGCGTAACACTTTGAACAGCCACCGTATCTGTGCTGGTATTCGTCGAGGTCTGCGATTTTGAACTATGTGCCACCACGTGCGTTGTATTAGTCTTTGACATCCTTCGCGCGCAGCTCAAGATATATTCCAAGGGCGCGCCTAACCCCATCACTTCCGCTCCGCTAAGTAGGTGCACGCGTGACAGACACGGACACGACTCGTCACACTCATATGTGTACAAATATTCATGCGTAAGTCGGAGGTCGTGGAGATGATGCTCCAGGACATTTTTAGTAGTAATTATAATGTGATAAATGATCCAAGATTTCCCTGGTGAATCTGATGTATAAATTTATCACGGGTATTCCACCAGGTGATAGGCATCATATCTATTTTTTATATATTTTATTAATTGCTCACATACAGCATTTCTGCCAATAAAGTGACACAGTAAAGACTTTAAATAAAAACAAAAACAATCAATGAAAACAATTGGTATTAATATAAGACACTGTCTCCGGCGTAACTCTGTGGAACTCTTTCATTTTAATAATAAAAAGCACTTGGTTGTATTTCCACACTTTATTTTAAGTAACCGACCCGGGTTTCAGCATCTCATGCCATCTTCATACCTGATGATGGCATGAGATGCTGAAACCCGGGTCGTTTCCTTAAAATAAAGTGTGGAATAACAACCAAGTTCTTTTTATTATTACTATTAGGTGAAAGTAATAAAAAATACAAAGAAAACGTAGGTAGAAAGGGAGGTAAATGGGAGAGGTATTAATTATTCATGGGAAAATGGGACACGGCGAGATTGATAAATGAGTCCGAAGAGAGAAAAAACGGATCTACATTATTAGGCAAAGAATTCAGTAGGGGAGAAGAGGCGGTAGTGAAGTGAGCGCTTGACAAGGGATAGTCTGGGGATAGGCATATGGAGTAAGGAATGCGTACGTGTGGATCGACAAGGGACTCTGAAGCTAATGGAGGAAAGCAATTCAGGACAATCAATGTGTGAGTTTAAAATATTGTAAATAAATTTTTAATCTTTTAATTCTTTGATGGGAGAGATCAGGGATTGACAGAGAAGATAGGATCCAACAAGTAGGCATGTTGCGGAAGTATCTGCCAGCGTTTGATTGTTGGATATAAAAAACGGCCAATTTTGTCTCACGCGGCTTTCAGAAGCCCTATTATGACCAACAAGTCGTCCTTCGAAACGTTGGCAGATATGATACCTATCACCTGGTGGAATGCGCGTGAAAAATTTATACAATAATAATGTGATTCATACTTCCAAAAAATACAAATTAAATGCACAAATCTTACTGATATATCTGTACAAATCTTTGTAAAATACATTTTTTTTAGTTTTATGTAGACTCTGAGTTAACTACTACCTGAGTTGCAAAAGTTACTTTGAAAAAAATTTTGAAATAGAAATATATGTGTGATACCGTATTTCAATATTAAGCAATTAAAGAAAGAAGATATTTTTTGACAATTTTTGAGAACCCCACACAGTCACATTAATCATCGTGACGAAGAATAAACATCGTACTTTTCCACACGCTAATAATAGGAACAGGAATACAAGACCAGAGCAAATCAACATACACCATGAATACGAAATGTTTACCGTAGAAATCGATTGGTGCAATAGAAAGTTGGTAAAAAAGTTCAAAGTTTATTATTCGTCATCATGATTAGTGTTGTAAAATTTCAAAAAGTCATGCTTAATTTGCCGTGTCTATAAGTTCTATGGCTTATTAATTTGTTCTGGAAAACATATAGTAGATTTTAGGCTCAATATAAAAAAAGGATCTTTTGCACAATGCTAACTTTGGCTTTGGAGCTGAAATATAATTCTTATTTCCTAAATGGTACATACATATGTTCACAAGCAGTTGGCATATTGCCACGTCTGTCATAAAATATTTTTAATAGCTTAAATGTATAAAGATGACATTATGAGAGAAAAGATGTCCCGGGGGTTCAGATGGAGCGGGGGGGGGGGGGAGAGAAACAGTCTCTCTCTGCTGTTGTGCGTTGTGAGACGTCCTCTTGGTGACGCTCCCCAGATGCGCAGATGTTTTCCCTCCCGTGTCTTTGTCAATCGCTCCCATCTACTTCGCCAATCGAACGGCATGCACCGCTTCCGCGATGGCATCTCAAGGCAGATTGAGAGCCTGCATCCTTTATTGCATTATTTTCCTATTATGGTCTCCTGTACACTGTAGTAGAAGGAGACACGAGTGGGAAGAATCAAAGAGAGGATGTAAAAATGAGGAATTACGAAGGAACATGAGCCCGTTTCACACGATACTAGATTTATTACGAGTTCGAGCACGCTCCCTAGTACGTTAAAATATCGTGTGATACTGAACCAGCATACTAGCTGTACAAGCATGATTGCTATCATACTCGCTGAGCTACTTCATCTCATGATTGATGCGCTACCAGTCTGATAATCGCACCCAATAGGATGTGGTAGCTGTCAGCCAATCTAATTGACTGTCAACAGCTGCTGCGCGAACTTCATTTTTTCAATCAGTGTCCTGTATGTCTTCTTACGGCCATTAGTAATTTTCTGGCCATAAAGTCAACAATAGTTGATTATGTACAGTTTTTTTACTCACCTACTGCCGTAGATTGGCTGATTAAAAATCAAAGTGGACGTGCGGTGCGATATGAATGGAAATACCGCTTTTCTCGCGTGTACAAGTTGAATATAATCTTGTGAAACCTCCGAGAACGGCTCAAATCATACTAGATTCTGTCCTAATTATCTAGTACCGGCTGGCATGCTATATTTTGTACTGGATCAAGTATCCTGTAGGCTAAAAGAGGATGGAGAGCTACAGTAAAGTAATATTTCGATTGGTGACTGCTGATGATGCTATATTCCTTTTCTTTTCGTGAGCCTACCCCGCTCAAAACTGTCTAGCCGCAATACCGCAATAAGAGCAATACCTATCAAAACTAGAAGTAATGAATACTCACTATGAATGCTTAGACTAGTATCCAAAGCATTCAGCGACGAATCGCAATTAAGACATGATCTAACTGTCTAGAAGAAGGTCCAGATGTTATTTGTGGTTTAATAGTCAATTGTATGACCAACGGAATACCCATTCAATCAGGTATCTTCATTGCCGAATACTGCGTTAACGATTGATCGATATAATACAACAATTGAACGCTGATTGGTTCACTAACTTTAATTGATGACAAATTTAACCTTATCTATTGTTCATTAAGTAACTGGAGATCGATTAAGTGTCGATAGAATCAGTTTTAAGTCGTGAATAAAACGACAATGTTTCTGGAGTAAATAATGTGGAAACTACCTGAAATACGCGATCTAATTTTCATGTATACCATGAAGGGATCGCGCGTTAAATCACAGTTGAAAGAATCATGAATATTGAAGATTGCAATGACTATTAACGAGTGTTAATTGATAAAAATTCAAATACCATACGTGAAATAATAGTCAAGTAAATATGTTCTTACTTTGTAAATAGTGCCCAATCGGAGTCCGAGTTTATTGATTCCTACCAATATATACAAGTTACCGATTATAATTCATGAACAATATAATTGAGCGTAGATCAAATGCATTAAAATGCACGGGACTAAACAGAGAGTATATACTGACCCGTGTTCTCAAGTCCTGAGCCGGATTAGGGGTGGGATCACGGTTCCCTATATCGCTTTGTCGTTACCTTTATCCAAATACGCATTCCGCTCTAGAAGAGCAATGCTCACAATTACTGTTCTAAGAACGGACTCCATCAATTAAAACTTGTGATTTAAAGCAACAGGAAATATTTGAAGAATGACGATCATGTATTCGCTCTCATGAGTACAATCGAAAAATAACGATAACGCAAGCGCAAGTGTTTTAGAGAACCACGATATCGCTATTACTATATCGCAATTGATGTCCTAAGCTCATCGCTGCGAGCTGTCGCAGTCACGGTTCTTGCGAATTCCTCTTCAAAATAAATGCAAGAACAGTGATTCTAAGGAACAGGCGTAATTTGAAGAATATTATTCACGCATTTTATTATTCGTTGAATCTGTAAGAAAGTTACGATAACGCGAGCGCACACGCTGGAAAGATACGTAATCACACGAGGTTTAAAAAAAGAAACAAAAGAGTAGCGAAATGAGAATGAAGTGAAAAGCGGAGTGCGGGCAATGAGAGCGTAGAGCAGTCACGAAGGCTGTTCTCTCTTCCCTCTCTCCCCCTTCCGTTTCCCCCTAGCCCCCGTTCCCCCCCTCTTCTTCCTCCCTGTTACCCTCCCCCCACACCATCCATCTCATCTTTTCTCTCGTGTCCTCCCAAGGGTCCGCGTCCTTGACCCGCATTGATTCAACCAGTCGTGACGTACGATCTTGTGTGCATCATTAAAGAAGGTATATTTCATCTCCCAGAAGCGTACGTCTCCAGTGTGGAGAGTTGGGGGAGGATATGAAGGGATGAGTATTATTTGTTGTGCTGCATGGGGAGGACGTTGTAAAGAGTGACGACGGATCTCGCGTTGAGCCGAACCGTTGAGTGAGTCACTTAGATCGTCTGCGAAGCGGATCACGATCAGCTCAGGTTATTAAGGTAGCTCCACCGTAAAATGACTTAAATGTCATTTTATTCATATTCTGTCAACTTGTAGAATAAGTTGTCCTCTATCTGATATGAACAACAAAATAATACCTTTCCACGCTATTTTATTCTATAATTGAACTTGAAATTACATGGTGTTCAATGGGGGAATGAGTGAAACACGGGGAAAAATAGTATTTTTCCATAAAATACAAATACCATTTTGGTGGAACGCTATTTATAAGAAGGAAATAATCCAGATAAATCGAATAAAAATAAAAGACAGGCATCTTACCACCTTATTTTTCTAGTTATTGAATAATTACTGCCGTAATTGAAGTCAAAATGCGGTAGTTTGTAGGAAATGGCGCTGCAGTCGGCTCCTATGGCTGGAGAAAAGTGCTCATTTAAAATACATTCGTGGAATAATAATCTGCATATTTTGTTCCCTACTTTTGGGTTTCTATAGGTAACGCATTTCATCAGTGAAAGCAGGATTTTTTGGACAAAATATAAAAAATAAGGAATTCATTTCTTGTTTTGACTCACAGTCGCGGCGGAACCTCCTATTAAGGAGGCATCACTGCGACTGTGTGAGTCAAAACAAGAAATTAATTCCACTTTTTCGTCGGAAATGTTCAAAATACTTCTTTCATTGATGACTGGCTCAGTGGGCAAAATGAAGAAATAAAATGTGCAGGTTATTGGAAGAATATATTATTTTTATGAACGCTCTTTCCAGTCTTAGGAGCCGTAATTGAACTCAGTTTATATCACGGACGTAGATTTAACGGTTTGCAGGTTTCTTTTGAAAGCACGGGTTATGACTTCATTTCCAGTAGTTATTTGCTTAATACTCAGAAAACATAGATAGTTTTTGGTGCCTTAATGATATCACCATTCAGTTACTTGTCAGAAAAAAATTCTAAAAGACAGATTTTCGCGAAAATTGCATTTTTATTAGATAGAATAATGCTATTTTCCCCTATGTTTTAATCATTCTAGCAATTGACACACCATGTCATTTGAAGCTCAATTTCCGGAAAAAAATAGCGTAGGAAGGTAGAATTCTGTTGCTTTCATCTAATTAAGGACGCGTTCAGAATCAAGCATTTCTATTCCAGAAATAGAAAATTAAAACCAGATATTCGTCAACGATGTTCTTGTTTACCAGAATGGCAATACTTGGCTAAGTGCATTAATGGCGGGCACCGCTGAAATCTCAGTGAAGCTCTCCTGTAAGAATTCCATCGGGATGAGGTCATTCAAATACACTTCATTCATTTAGGATGAATACCAGATGGTTTTAATTCTTTCTTCGGGGAGAAACATTTAAAAGATCATTCACATTGAGTGACCTCCTCCTTCGCTTGATTCGCATCTTGGATGAGCGATGAGAGAGGGTTAAAGGGTTTTGCTTATCATCCCGTAAAGTGGCCCTTAAGTCTTCCGCCTTGTGCGACTCGTTCACGAATGTCAGTCATCGGTCGGGTCGGGAAGTCGGAACCGACCTTTATGGGGGGCGTGGGGGGGGGGGAAGGAGTGGTCCAGGGAGAGGGGAGCGGAGAGGAGAGGAAGTGTCTCATATTGATGGATGGATTGTTTGAAGAGTCTTCCCCCCAGAGGTCGCTATCCGTGATGCCCCCTCCCTCTTTGAAGCAACCGTGGACCCGGCAATTTTTTCAATGGGTGTCCCACTGAGAACTTTCAGAAAGATGACCTAGGTACTTGATCCATCTCGATTGTCAGCGTTAACAGGGTGCATACGTACCTTTATGAAGGGTTCATCTACATCTACATACTACCCCGGAATCCGCCTCAATAGGCGTGTGGCGGGGGGTGTTAGGACACCAGCCGTTTACATATAAAAAGGGAACGCTCTAATGAAATTACGCCTAGCATTTATTAAAGTCCCTTATTGTTCTGGGGAAAAACGAATTCCCATACCTATCCGTTCGGCAAAATATCTCTCTTAATTTATCGTTTCTGTCGGACCTGGAAATATAGTGGGTTTCTAATATGATGTTCTCCATGTCGCTCAGAAAGATATCTATTCTCAATTGCTCAAGCAATCTAAGCCTAGCGCTCAGCCCCCGAGTCTCTAGCGGCTCCCAGCCTAATTCTTTTAACATCTGTGTTACGCTGACTGTACGCCCGTAGCAGTTTTTTACGAATCGCGCAGCTTTCCTTTGTATTTTATTAAATTCCCAGATTAAGTCTGTCAGCACCGGATCCCATATGCTCGCTGCATATTCAAGGTGTGGCCGGACGAGTGCGAAATAGCACCTCTCTTTTACTTTTTCATCCGAAAATCTTCCCACAATACGCTTGACGAATCCTAACTTCTAATATTCTAATATATGCGAGTGAAACACAGTAGACCCCCGCTTTACGATGGTAATCCGTTTCATAGGACCGATCGTTACGTGAATTTCTTCGTAAAGTGAATCAGTATATTACCGGACGACGGATCGGTTTAACTTCATCATCGCCAATACATTCAGTGATACAAAATACAGCATAGGTACGAAATATGCTGAAATTATACGATTTAAAATGTTATTTAACCAATGTTTAAATTTTAATTGAATCGTCGGAATGGGAAATTTTAAATGGCGCGCGCATAATCAGCACGCATTTAAATTCCTAGCTTGCAGATAGTAAAGTGAACCCATAGTAAGGTGAACCCATCGTAAAGTGAACCCATAGTAAAGTGAACCCATCTTAGAGCAAGGGTCCTCTGTATGCCTCACAGCGGACTCTCAGATAGTATCGAAGAAGAAACATTCTTATTAACTGGCCCAATAAAATGTGCCGGAGTTGATTATCATATGAAAGATACGTGCAGGTCTGTCCATGGAGGTGAGTCTTAAATTAATCTCATCCTAACTCTTTTACGTTGACTACCTCTTAACAAATTCCTTCTCAAAGTATAAAAGTTCTCGTGTTCGGAGATTTCATTCTTTTCACAAGATCTCCTCCCCTAACAGTGGGCATAAACTTCAAGTATACTATGTTTTTTTTAAGAAGAATAACCCGTACCTTTTCCGTATCTTGTGATCCGTCATATAAGAGTTACTATGCGACAAAGGACGAGTTTGTTTACTCATGGCTGGCTATAAGTAATGCTAATAAGTAATTTTTATATATATAGCAGGAATGTGTAAATTCCATCCATTGGCTGGAGAGTAGGCCAAACATTCGAAGAAATAGCTATATTTGGGGATAAGTTACGAAAGCGATAGTTCCTTCAACTCGAATTAAGTAATAATGTCCATGGATTTATGCATCTCAAAACTATCGATCGACCTTACACTTTTGAATTAACTTTTTAGTTTTTTTTCTTCAGGAATTCATATTTTTTTCTAAAGAATATTATTCGAGACGGAGCGTTCCGTGAGTTGCAGGACACATGACCATAAAAGGTCAAAAGAGATGGAACTTATAGTAAAATTTTCGTGCGACCGGTCCTTGTTCACTCATTTTTATTATGCATTCTGCTGCTTCCAACTATCCCCTTTCGATCAAAAAGGCTTTAGTTACAATGCTTTGCGCACGGGCGGTGAATTAATGTTTTAGGAAGTGTCCCGACATGAGGAGGTTGGACTATATAGATCTTTTAGGGTGAGGGGGAGGGGTTGGGGGGAGGAGGGAGGCATAGGGGTTTTTTTTTAGTTATTCACGAGGGCGTGCGGGAGACTCTTCTCTCGTGAAATATCGTCTATTTTCGGAGTTGAGCGCGCCTCGGCCTAAGTCAAAGGGGAGGGGGGTAGGGGGGAGAGAACGGGGAACAGGGTATAATAGCGAGAGCGGATGAGACTAAATTATAAATTACATTTGCCGCACGACAGGGAGGAGAATTAAGGCAGAAATGCGTTTTCTAAAGAGGAGAACCCGAGCGAGGCGTGATTTTAAACATGAAGAGTGGAAAAAGAAAAGGGTGTGCTAAAAAAAAAAATATTGATGACATTTTTGATCACGTTATCAAAAAATTCATACTGATTTTTTTGTCAATTCTCCCCGTCGGTGTGTATGTGTGTACAAATATTCCAGAAACTAAGACTTACATGATGCATATGGTTGCGAAATCGCCCAAAATGTATAAACTTGGTCACTAGTAATTACTGTTGATGACGGCTGCGGTAACAAGGCCGTTAATGAATTGAACCTGTGGTGATTCTTCAGGCGTATTTTTTTAAAATTAGGTGTATGGATATTTTGAAAGGGTTCCGACATGGAGTAAGAGGTACGAGACATCAACTATCGTTCATAGATATCTATCCTAATGAAGTAGGCACTCACTGCTGCATTTTCTCGAAGAAACATCAAAATACTTGCATCGAACATGCTAGAAAAAAACGCCTTATCTTTTTTATTTATTTACATATTTTCAGACGCCACTGAAAACGGTGCTAAAGACCTTTTGCATCGGGGTTTGTTATCAAAACAAATGAAGAAGCACACGCACATATACCCATGCCGTGGGTGAAGTATTCATCCTGGCGGGAATCGAACCCGTGGCCTTAGGGTTAGTGGGCAAGGAGTTCACCTCGTCGCTCGCTCCCTTGGTCTTCATAAAATTTCAGGCTCTGAGTTCGCCCTCGATAGCTCCCAATGTTAAAATTCTCTGGTCTCTGTTACTATAGCAGATTATAGATTGAAGGGACCGTATGCCTACGCGCCCTTGCCTAGCATTTATTGGACCATAACTTCTATTTATAAGCTGTTCCATCTCGTTCCAATTCCTGCGCTCCAGATTCCACACAAAACGCCGTGGGTTCCGAAGGTAGGCCCATACGTGCCGCGGAGAACTAAATTTCAACAGAGAACGGTCGAAATTCCATGAGTCGAAATAATTCGAACAATGGATTACTCGAGTTTGGGAAAATGTGATTACGCTGTACGTAAAATATGCGGAACACAAATCTAAATACGTAAATCGCATTCTATTCGAACTCTCGAAAGTTCTGCACTCAAAACATACTTTCAAATGCATTGTTGATTCGGGAATGGGTTCAAAATCCATGTTTCTATATCATCAATGAGAGCCCAGAAAAACAAATGGGTCATTTAACGATTAAGTGAGCATTAATCATGATAGTCTAGATCTGATATCTCCGTGATACGCTTTACATTATTATCTCCAGACGTAAATAGTCTTTGTCTGGTATATTTGGCTCTATAATAAAGGTGTTAAAATTCAGAATGATAAATAAATCATGATAGCAGTCAGTGAAATCCATAGTTAATGACTTTTTTCGAATATGACTGTTCTATTTCACAGTTGCGAAATGTTATCTATTTGATAAGTGTTACGGTAATCACGTTGATAAGTTTCTGCTTAAGATTAGATGTCATTCTTCTCCGGAATTGTTATCGTAATTTATATGGGGAACAAATTATGGAAATACACAGTTCGTTTGAAGTTTAAAGATTACCTCAGAACTGCTATTAGATTTCACATTACCAATTCTCCGATCCGGAAACTTTTCAACGGCAGCAACCTTATTTATTTCTAGCAACATTTACACGCACGCACATTACCATCACGTCATTCATTTACGGGATGGGCAATGTCAAAGAACTTTGTTATTGCTATTGCGCCTAAGAAACATGCTCTCTTTTATTAAGTTCCTCCATAATACTCTTATCTTTGCATACCTCTTACGCCTCTACTACACGTATGCGTTCGCGAGTGAATAGGTGACTGTTGATAGTTTTGAATTAGTTTCAAATTTTGTTCTGAACATTGTATTTGTGATAGCAATGGCACGCATGTGCTCATTTGGAGCCTATGCTATTGATTTGCGAGAAGTGGTATGTTTCTATGCACCCCAGTCCTACGCCCATCTACTCAGATAAACACCATGGGCGTACACATTACATCAAGTTGTCGAGGTCAGCAATAGCTCGATTGAGTAAGAGAAAACCCATGGTACACGTTCCACGTTTTCATTTTACCATGGTATCTTATGGCACGTTATCCGGCCCATGTAGTGATTTCATGCAAATGATCTAACTGGTTCATCGGTAATGTTTAACAATTACGTCTGTCATTGATGACACCTTGGCTTTTTAAAATACAAAAGTGCAAAATATGCCTATTAATCGACGAATACATTATAATGGACACATTATTCAGCCATTGAAGTCGATTGAAGGGCTATTTCTATCGAACCAACGCATTTAAATTGGAGTTCCAGTACTTATTTGGTAATAACTATAAAACTACGATAAAATGGTGCTAGATATTATCACCATTTCATTTCCTGGAGGGATTCGCTTCTTTTAAACAGTTTTTCGCGAAAATTGCATTTGCATTTGACAATAAAAATGCAATTTTTCTCCCATGTGATTTCAAGTTTGATTAGCGATAGAAGTTGCGTGGAAAAGAAGGATTTTATTCGTTCATACATTAAAAAGTAGACACGTATTTCTATGAGTAGCCGGGTTATAAATAAAATGACATTTAGGCCATTTTGAAGGTGGAAACACTTTAATGAAAGATTCCACATGGATGAACCTACGGCGAGTTAAATTACCCCGTTTTTTATTATAAATTGGATGCGCTGTTGCGAATGTGTGCAGGTTTTTCGTTCCTTTCGCCTTTCGGAACCATTGGTTCCAGTTCACCGCGAAGGGGGCGCCCCCGAATTTTGGGCATTTAGGCCCCCTCCGCCCCACCAATAATACATCCTCCTCTCCCTTGATGATGTCTGTCTGTCTGCCTCCCCCCCTTGGCTGCATCCGTTTGCTCTTCCCACCCCTCAACCCCTTCGCCCTCATGCTTCAATTGAAGCTCAAGATTGCGTAACTAACCCGCTCCGCCCCACCCTGACCTCTCTCAAGCAATCGGGGCACCATTCTCCCCGCGCTCGCCGTTCTTCACTTGTCCGAGGCCCCACGTGGTGGCAAGAGGACGGAGTTCACGGGAAGGAGAGAAAGAGCCGTTCATCCATGGCGAAGAACAGTTCTCTCTTCTTTCTCGAAACGTTTTTATCGAGTCACTTTCTTGTATGTTCGGTACAAATTTTCCAATCGATTTTAAACTGACTTCCCGATGAGCTAGAGACTTGAAACTTTAAACATAGCTCAGAATTGGATGACAATGCAATAATATATATTATATATGCTATATGTATTAAATATTACTATATAATATATATTATAATTGATAAAGACATTATATACATAATATAATAATTAATTAATAATATTATAATAATTAATTAACATAATTAATAAGTTATACTATTGATATAAAAATCATTAAAATTAATTTTGATTGCTTCTTTAATTTAATTTTCAGGAAAATAACAATTAAACCGATTGATGTTTTATTGGTAGATAAGTATTACAATTTTCTATTTCAAATATAATAACGCAAGACCAAAAAGTAGGTATAAAATAATTTCTCATAACCCTACACAAATTTTTTCCCCATACAGATTCATAACCTCGTGCAGATTGTACTGAAAATGTGTGATTGTGAATTTTAATAGCTATGAAAATTCACAATTACACATTTTCAGGGCAATCTGTTTGAGGTTATGAATCTGTATGAGGATGTGAATGTGTGTGGGGCTAGGAGAAATTATTTTATACTTTTTGGTCCGTTTTAAAAACGTTGCTTCTTTAAAATTATTTTTTATTTAAATAAATTTAATAAAGAGTTGGCGGGGATAGAACTGCTCAGCCATTGCGACGAGCCGTTCTCTTTTACATTATTTTTTTTGGGTACTTAATTAATAATATTAATTTTCAAGGAGGTTCCGCTGCGACTGTGTGAGTCAAAACAAATACCTCTTTCATCTTCGCGTTACTTATGCATCCGCCGCGCATCGTGATTCCGCCGTGACGTCTTCTCGTGACGTGTTCTCGTCACGGGGTCTTTGGGAGGGTGACTCCTCTTCCCATCTAGCGCCAGTCTAAACCTCCCTCCTCATTCCCCTCATACTCTTTGTGTCGCTAGGACCGCCATATTAATAGATCTTGGCTCCGAGGCTTGGCTCCCGCTCCCAATCTTCCCCCCCCCTTAAAACCGTTCCCGTCATCCCCTTCGGATATATCTTCTCCTAAGGCCGTCGGGAGACTGCACGCATTAGCCCGGAGGTAATACACCAGCTCAATGCCACGTTTACGCCACCAACTCTCTACGCTGGTGACCCATGCACTTGTAGAAAGTTTAGTTGGTTGGTTAAACACGCTGGGTTTAAATTACTATCGGGCGTTCTACATTTAGTTGACAGTATAGGCTCTTATGGAGATTCGTTTTCTAATCTCCATCGTCTCAGGCTCAACCTTGTGGAAGTTCATTTATTCGTTTTCTATGTAAATCTCCAAAAAACCGGAGGTGCGATGTTGCCAGTAGCGGTAGGAAAATTTACTCAGTGCTACGCAGTACTATATCAGTCTGGTTGTGTCAGGGGAAACTTTGTGGAATTTGATCAACATTGTGAAATTAAAGCTTTAACTTTGTAATTCCACATAAACTTTATAAACGTCCTAAGTTTCGACTTATGAAGTCATCATCAGGTGACTGTATGATGACTTCATAAGGCCTGATGATGACTTCATAAGTCTAAACTTGGGTCGTTCATAAAGTTTTCGTGTGAAATTGCTAAGTTACAACTTTCATTTCACTAACCGTATATCTTGGGATTCTTCTGATATGGAAATTTAATTCCCTAAATTAACTGACTTAAATTTAGCGCGGTGTTGGAAATGGCTGCCTACGTGGCCTATAGGTGATCACACGTAGCGTAAGTTTGGCAACAGCGTTCTCCATAAGGTCCATGCTGTCAATTAAATGTGGAAAGCACTTTGGAAAAATTCAGATCAGGCCTCAGATGTTTCCTCTCCACACTCACCATACCGAGCACTTCCTCTTTCTCTTCCTTTACCTCCATTATGAAGACTATAGAATCAAATAAAATCTCAATCAAAATGTGAACGCCCTGTTTGGATTTCAAGTTTCATCTCTCCAGTGGTGTAATATGACCTTCCTCCGGTATTTTTATGTTGAACTGTTTGAGTTCGTTATTCGCTAAACAGTTGAAGTATGAAGAGCGTCACTCACTATCAATTGGGTGTTGACACCGCGATTATCGTATCCGCGTCACTGCTTACTCATCCTTTCATATCATTCACTTGTTTTTTTGTTTTTTTATGCATCCTCTTCCTCGAAGAGCTTGGTCGCCTCCTTCCTTATATCCGTCCGCAAGAGCACTTGCCTCGTCTGTATCTGCTGCCCTGATTTTCCTCTACAGGATTTAAACTGGATTGGCAGCTGCTAGGAATTCAGAAGATATTCATTCTGGGACACGATCTTCGTTAATAATGATTCATCCCATTTTTCTTACTAGTTGCGGTTGTTGAGTGCTGCGCACGAATATTTGTGTCATTTCCTCCATTTCATATCCTCCGTTAGTATTGGAAATGAAATCCACGGTAGGCATAATATCTTTTGTGTATTCGTGACATACTTTTAAATTCATATAAAACCTTACTCAGTACTTACTGATAATAAAGCTTTCTTCCAAAGCAATAAAGATGGTGATAAGATTATTTTTGCAATAAATATTTAATTTACAAAAAACGCCCATTTTCACATGTTTTTTTTTTTTTTGCAATAACTAATTCACCGATTTCAATGTACGACGACTCAAATTAAAGGTTATTTGATTACCCACAACTTTTGTTCGAAACATGTTTACGTAAGTTCATTAGTTATTGAAATAATAACAAAAAAGTCATTTCGGCGCCCTATCAACAATCACTACTTAGCAACCACCCATAATCTCGAGTGGAACGCACATGGGAGGGGGGTCATTTCATGCCCACCTCAACACCCCTGAGCACATTTCATCCACTATTGAATTGGAGTAAAATTAACATTGGGTTTATACCTTTTGATTGGACTATAACGGCAACGTATCCATCCTTTATCGGATTCCATGAGGGGAGCAGTTCATGTGTACAGTACTCCGCCCGTTGAATAGGACATAAAACTTTACCCCGTGGCATCTTTCGTTAATAGAGGGCCAATGCCGATGATGGGTTTATATCTCCTCTTACTTCATTCATCAAGTATTCCTACCCATACCACCTATCCTAAAGTAACAAAATGTACCTCAGCTGTTCATCACTTCTCCATGTAATCAAACGACCAATTTATCTACTGCCTGCCGTAGGCGATCCCTAGTCGATCCTAAGTGTTTCATTCTTCGTATTCCTCAGTATTTCTTCCCATTCATGCATCAGGCGAATAGTGGAGGACGTGAAGGTGAATAGTTATTTAGGAATGAAACGATCAGAGTGGAGAGCTGCAGCAAACCAACCTTTGGATCGATGGAGACTCTCCATTCAAGGTGTTGAAGTTAGGGGTCGTGCATGAACTACGTTACCGTTTTCGGTGATTTGTTTACCCCTCCCCCCCTTCGTTGACAACCGTAGTATTTTTCCCAAACCCCCCCCCCCCCCGACATGTAACGTTGTCTCTAAAATTGAAACTTTCAATTAAAAAATATTTTCTCAATTATTGAGTGAGTTTATTTTTAGGGATAGGTTGAAATAAGACAACTAAAGTATCCGAACTAGATATAATAGAACTATCTAAGGGGCTGTCCATGAATGATGTCACAATTTTTTGGACGAAACTAGACCCCCTCGCCCCCCTGTCACAGTTGGTCACAAATAGTGTCCCCCCCCTCTTTAATGGTGTCACAAAAATGAAAAAAACTTCTACCCCTCCTCTACAGTCTGAGTAAAAATAAGACATAATACCTATACAGTGGAAGTGTGGATGTTACATGAAGCGTAGCTCCCCCCTGTCACACATTGTCAATAGGTAGTGACCCCCCCTCCTCAATCGCGTGGACATCATTTATGGACAGCCCCTAATCTCAATTGGAACAAGTAATATTCATTTTTAAATTCTAAAAATCAACCATGAATCACGGCGCAAGGTGCTGTTCTCGTCTATTTTGTTCTCTCTCCTCCCCACATTAATTCTGTCTGCTGCCTTGAAAAATGTTGTCACGAGGTCGCTATTTAATCCGCGAAAAGGTTAAAATGTAAGCAATTTGATGGCATGAAGACTATCAGTATTGTAGAGGCAATGGTTCAGTTACGTTGAGTTAAATTAGAAGCTTGGGGTGTAAGAAACACCCCGTGCGCCCTTCTTCATGTTAAACTCTGTAGTATTGTCGACGCGATGTTGACGAGTAAGAAACGTGAACAGGCGCATTGCAGCAGCTCCGTTACTTTGACTGAACCCCCTCCTTCCCCCTCGTAACGGTAGGTTACGGTTAAGGAAATTGGTAACGTAGTTTATGCACGACCCCTTAGCGCAGATCGGAACCCAGCGCACACGTACGACGTTGAATGGAACCATCTGCGCTGGTGAAATGTTTGTCAACCTACCGGTAGGTCGCATTCTGTAGGTGTGCAACTGTCACGGACAAATAATTGATGTATATTTATCGAATAAGTCTAATAGAAGTTTTAAGAAACTAAAGTTTTTTACCGCAGAGCAATTAAAAACTTTTCATCATCAGTTGCCACTTTTTTTTTTAAATATCGGTCGCATTTGAACTGCTGCGCTTGAAGTAGTAAGTGCAAAAGGCACACCACTTTCGTAGCGTTGGGTGGCTTAAAGAGCAAGAGGGAATTCTTGGCGTTTCCAAGCCTGTTGGACAAACCTCAATGAGAAGGAAACTGCCATTCCTCCCTTCGTTTAACTCTCTCTTTCTCTCGCTCTCTTTCTTGTCTCAAAAGGGCGACCGAATTCTCCTCCTGCCTTATCCTCCTTGACTCCCTTTGTGTGCGTCTTTAATTATAAAGAAGTTTCATCGTCCCGTCCCCCATAACAAGCCCAAATTAGATCTCGGCCCGAGTCAACAGAGCAGTGTTATCTTCCTCCTCAAGCATTGGTAGTTTCTTTTCTCTTTTCACCAACAACCCGAAGGGATTACGTCTCCGTTGAAAACAATAGACGGATATAAACGAAAAGGTTCACGTAAATGCTAGCAGGGAAGAGTAGTGTAGGTACACAACTCAGGGCGTATTCAGTAAGGACTCTAGGAAACAGATGGGTAGATTATACAGTCAGAGCGAAAGCAATTCGATAAATATGTATCCGAATTTCGGATCAGTCTTGCGATTGGATACAGTTTTGAAAAAAGAATACGTGATATTTACACACGATAGTTAATTAGGTCGCCCGCAATTTCAACGCTGAAGCGTCATTTACAAGGCAGCATTGTTCAAGACAACACTGAATTGGCAATATTATTTTTTTTACTTGGGCAAAGTTTCAAGACATTCAAGCTTGTTCATTGACTTAAACAAGCTTGTCTTGAAAATGACGGTTTAGAATTGAAGCTGCGGTCGACCTAATAAAACAGTCTTGTGAAAATATCAAATATTCTGCTTTCGCACGGCCCAAATTCCACAGAGTAGAGCCTAAAACCTTTGAATACAGTGGATTCAGTTATCTAAGCATACGGTATTGAATTTGGTGATATTTTGTCCTCAGTTAATTCGCAAAATGAAATATCCAGCCAAATAAAATGTATTCTCAATCTGGTAAAATGAAATATTGATCCATTATATAAAAAAAAATAATAAACTCTGTGGGTTACCTCGATACCGTCAAGTTTGTTCAGCCTTATTCTTGACCTTTGTCTGATGCAATTAAGCAATTTAATAAGAAACAAAGTTTTCCTATAATATCTAGTAGTGAGGCTTATTATCTTTCTCCTGTTTTAGTGTATTTATTTCTTCAATGTGCCGAATTGTAATGCCATTTTATTTTTTGCTATTTAGATTTTTTTTATATATTTTTTTTTGCTGTACAATTTTAACTGTTTATGTGGTGATGAACACTGGTTGATCCTCTAATTCGATGTATTCACTTTTTAGGAGGTCTTCGGGCTGTTGCGCAAGCTATTTCCTGTTAGGTAAGTTTGGCTTTAATTTTACTATCTCTTATTTTTATTTACTCGTAAGCCCCATCGAAATGATGGAAGCGTTGGTAATTGAAACGTCGGTATGTGAACTCCTGACCCGTTGAGAAAACCGAAAAGAATGTTCTCATATTAATGGCGGGGACAAATACCAAACAACCTTCGAAGGGAAGGCTGTTTAAAACATTTTTATATCCACCACAATATGCTTCCGAAATGCCTATAGGGAACTTAGACCTGGGCTAAATTTCCCCGCATCAAAGGGAGCACGGTCATCGCAAAAAAAGAACCGGGGAATTTCTGTGGGCATCGAGCTTTTTTGAGCATTTATTATACCCTCTCGAGCCAAAAAATCCACACCATATGGCTCGGTCTAGAGGTTTGGTGCCATAAGGGCCCGTACCGTTCAAATCTTAAGCCCTCGATTACGTAATTGGCTACGGGAGCTATATTACTCGTTGGGTAATGAAATCTTCAATATCCCTGTGAGCACAATATATTTTTACAAAACATCAACAAAGTCCCTAATATGTCTTCTACTTATATCTAGGAAACGTTTAGTAATAACTTACAGACACATTCTAGACATTTGATGCATACATGTATGAGTGTCCGCTTGTCCCACATCTGCTAATTATCAGGGCAAGATGTTTTATAGAAATTACTTTATGTCTCTATTGCAGTTTTTTTAAGAAAATGTTGCAATATAGAATCGGGACTACTGAACTATTTTTTATTTATGGTACTTGATTAGATCCGCCGCGCCGGTACAAGTTGTTTTCGGGTATTTTAGTCATCACTGCCTCTAATCAGCATACTCTACGAAGAAATACAGTAGGAATAAATTATAATGTCGCATTTTTACAATCGATTACAGATGCATTATTTTCACCTTCTTTCATTGTATGACGATTCCATTGCATTCATCTCTTGGCAAAAATATATTAGGAAAATAGAAATTAAATAATCTTAATTATACGTTTAATGAGATACATAAGATAGCAATACTAGTAAACGAAGGAGATATTATGTAGGCATCTCCTAAATATTCAAGATTCTTAGGCATTGAGGGATGTAGTATATATTATTTTATAGTATAATGTAGCTATGTAGTATATATTATTTTGCATTGTGGGATGCATACCATTCGAGATGTGAGATTATAAAACCAGCACACATGACTTTTGGTCTGAAGAAAGCACTCATCATGATGCCTCTACTTTTCTTTTGCTCGGAGGCATTTTTTCACTTCATCCATTATGCTGTCTGTATTAGTTAAATTTCAAAAATCGTTAGTCCTGGGAACAGTAACAATAGAACTATCAACTTTTCGTAACGACATCAGAAATTTCAAAAGAGCAAATTCTTAATATTTGTGAAGGTGAATGTTACTTTGCCATCACAATTCAGTCCGAAACTTTTATTTCCCAAAAGTTGATTTTGACTCAATGAATTTTGTTTCTTGTTTTCTAATACTTGAAGGGACTAGTTACCAGCGAACACAGTTTATTCTTAATAATTAGATTGCATTAATAACTCCCAACTCTGCCTATCAGGAAAGTGAAACTCATTAAGAATTCCATGTAGGTACTCCATCATATTTCGTGGTTACGAATGAACCGCGACTTTTCATTAGATTAGGAAAAGGATAAAATACTTTACACAATTCCTCTGGAGAATTATGATTTATTGAGCCGACATGTTTCACTGCACTGCAGCATCGTCAGGACTGAATACAAGATAGTTAATTCTGAATATATAGTCACATGGGGAGGGAGGAAGGAATGGTAAGGAGCGTACGGCCGCCACCAATAACTTCATTTCATTAGATTGTTTCAACTTATTGTCTTCCCTTCTTGTAACTGCAATGAGCTTGTAATGAGCCCTATAAAAGGTTGATCATTAAAATTTAGTACGACGCAACGTACGCATTAATTCAGGGCACTGGTTATTGCCTCTTGGAAGCGGCTAAAACGTACGTGAAAACTGCTTTCACATCAGAAACCCTGTTTTGACTTAAAGAATCGTTAAGTAACTTCCCCAAGCCAGTAGACTGCGAGGGAACGATGTTGTTAATACCGTGGTTTATTCTCCCAGGACGTCCTGAATAGTCATGAAGGAGAAGTACTGAACCCGACTGTGTTTTCCTTTCTTTTTTCAAACGGAATGGAGGAATAGGAAGGGAATAATAGTCCTATCTAAGAAGTAAGACTTCTGTGACTCCCTTAATTGGACACCGGAATCGAGATGCAGTCGAGAAAACAGTAAGCAAGCTCGCAAAATGCCGCTATTTAATTAACCACTAATGTCTTCTCAAGAGTGGACGGTTGAGGGGAAGCAAGAGGGCTCGCTGCATACGTCGTCGCGTCGGTTTTGGAGAGCTGAAGCCTTAACAATTGCCGTGCGTTATTTCCGCTTCCAACCGACCGCGCCTCTGTCATCGCCTTCCGGCGTCTTCTTCCTCCCTCTGCGCTTGCCGGTTGAGAATGTACGCAATCCTATCTTGTGGATATATATGACGGCATGCCTCTCAGATTCCATTCGAGGTGTTGGAAGTTATCGTAGAGTGGAGCACATCAGCGCATTTAAGGTAGTTTGAGCGAAAAATCACTTCACTTAGAATTTGATGAATTTGACCTCATTTAAGGTGGTTTGAGTGATATAGTTCCCTAGTCATTATGGAGACTATATTCAATTTTTATTTTTTTATTTCAGCATCTGTAAAAAGTATGAAATAAATATTGTAATATTAATGGTGCAAAGATATAGTTACATATGGCCAACATTCTTAGTATTAAATAAATAAAGCTACCTAAGTCTCTAACTTGACTCATTTTTTCCCGCCGTACGGATGAAAACCCTTCAAAACAGTAGGTTTTTTTGCGATTCTGTAAAAATTACTGTGGTTAGTAATAGATTATTTTTTATAAATAGTTAATAAAATATGCAATCTACACATCGTTAATTGATTTGATGAAATCTAGGTGCTAGAAGTTTCTATTTTTTTTAAATATTCTCCCTATGGAGCGAACAGCCATAATCTGTCCCATGTAAAATAGCTTATATTTTTAGGCAAATTGCTCGAAAAGTAGTTCGGCAAGGGGTGAATATTTTGATATCATTGGAAAGATGAGAGTTTTTTCTCAGAGAGGGAGAGAGAGATAAAAATGAGACCAAATTTATCAAATTCTAGGTGAAGTGATTTTTCGCTAAAACTACCATAAAAGATATAACTCCCATCTTTCCAATGATATCAAAATATTAACCCCTTACCGAACTACTTTCAGAGCAATTTGCCTCAAAATATAAGCTGTTTTACATGGGATAGATTACGGCTGTGCGCTCCAGAGGGAGAATATTGAAATTAATTAGGAATTTAGAACGACTAGATTTCGACAAAAAACTAATGGTGTGTAGTTTTTATGTTTTCTCAACTATTTCTCAATTACTCACGCCAGGTTATACAGGATCTATTACTTACTCAATTACTCACGTAGGTTATACAGAATCGTAGGAAAACGTACTGTTTTGAAGGCTTTTAAGTAGTACGGTGTGAAAAAATGAGTCAAGTTAGAGACTTAAGTCGATATATTTATTTAATTACTGAGAATTTTTGTCATACATAAATATATGGTTGCACACTATTAGATAATGTAACAATTTTCACTTCATACTTCTTACAGACGCTGAAATTAAAAAAATAAAATTAAACGCATCAGTTCCACCGCATCCAATCCTGAGACAACATTATTTAACCGTAAATGGTTGTAAATGCAGGACAGTTGGAACCGAACCTTTGTGGTGATAAAAGCAGCGTGCAGGTGCCGATCGGACCGTTCTGAAAGAGGTTCACCAAACATTCAGAAGAAGACGGCCAGAAGCGTCTGCATTTGTTGGGATTCGTTTCCGAGGAAATGGCGTCTGGTCGGGTGTGCCCTGCTCGCGTGTGATTTCACCCCTCTTCACATTCGTGCACCAGAACGAACACTTCTCCCCCCTTGTGGTGCTGGGTTGCGTCCATTTTGTTTTTTTTTAAAGACGTTATTGCTAAAATATTCTGAAGAAACACGTGATGATTACAGTTGAGTTGTTAGGGCAATTTGATTACCTGAACCGCGTTTTGATTGGACTCATTAATTAATATTGTTTCACCGTAAATTGACTTAAATTTTATTTTATTCATATTCTGTCTACTTGTAGAAAAACTTGAACTCTATCTGATATGAACAACAAAATGCTACCTTTCCACGCTTCGCGAATAAAACTCGAAATGATATGGTGTTCGATGGGACAATGAGAGAAATACGGGGGAAAATGGTATTTTTCCATATAATACGAAGCCATTTTCAAGGGAAAATGTTCATAAAAAGGAAACAATCCCGATAGTTTAAATAGAAATATAATATGGTCATCTTACCACCTTATGTTTTGAGTTATAAGCCAATTACTGCGATATTGGAAGTCAAAATGCGGAAATTCTATAGAAATGGCGCTGAAGTCGAATCCTATGGCTGGGAAAATGTACTCATTTAAAATATGTTCGCGGAATAATCTACACGTTTTTTATATTAATTTTGTTGTTCAATAGGTAACGCAGATCATCACCGAAAGCAGGGCTTAAAAACCTAATAAACAAATGTGTGGAATTTAGTATTTGTTTTAACTAACACAGTCGCGGTGGAACCTCCTTGACTGTTATGGAGGTGAAATCCTTCACGCATAGGAAGATAAAATCATTGCACCTGAAAAAAAAAACTCATCATCATCAATCATCCAATCCTAAGATTGGTTGACAGCATCCTTGCATTCTATCCTGTACCTTACTAACTTCTTCATGTCTTTGCAGCTCTACTGTTTCACATCCCGTTTTGGTTGGCCTATGCATTTGTACCTTAGTCATAAATGTGAAGCCTTTCTACTGTTCTCTCCTTGGAGGGATAGCCTATGCATGTCCTGGGTATCTTCCTAAATCTTGGAGGCGTGTAAGAAACCAGGACTTTAGGTTAGGACCTGTAATAATGTGGTTTGAAACATACGTTTCGGAACAACACCATAGATATCTGAATCATGATGATACCTTTCCACAAGTGGAATCAATTGGCCAGATGTTTCCATGAGCATAATGTTGAAATGAATATAACGGTCGATTGAAGTCGCTGAGTACAGCTGAGTCGAGTCCTTCTCGATGCAGATATAAAATGCCAATCCGCGATGAAATTTTGTCGTGACTTGTATGATCAGAAAATAAGAATTTAAATCTAGATCTCGTATAGCCAGTGTCAAAATATTACTGGTAATATTTCAGATTGTTTTGTGAGGACTTCTAATTATTAATGTAAAGCAAAGACTAATTTTATGCGCCGTAAGTTTTCCGGCCCCGGTAGAGCGGGGTTAAGTCCCCGTCTGCCTTAGGTGGGGACGCGGGTTCGATTCCAACATGAGTGGGTTTTTCGTCACTCAGGGCATGATTCTTTGCTTCTGCATTTCATTGTTAATGTTAAATTCCTTGGTTTAAAGGCCATAAAAAGATATTTTAAGGGGATATGTGAAATAAATTAATACCATCGACCTTACTCTCATCAGATCACTGAACCTATGTAGTAATTATTATTACATTTCGACTCTTTTCATCAAGGCTTTATCACTTCAATCTGTATTGTTCACCGAATACATTTTTATATCCCCGATTTTTTGTAATGAATTTAAACTCTAATATTCTAGATATGATCAATATTTTCTGCTTAAGTCCACATTGTGCCTTCATCTTATTCAATTTGTTCGCCCTAATATCTGCGCTTGGTAATGCGCCAAGTATAAATTGAGTTAAATGAATAGTATACATCTGCGCCCGTGATGCTATTATAAACGTAGTAGTATCATGTATGCGTCTTTCTCATTGGTCATTGACTATTCAACTTTGAGCCCTGTCTAACGTTGCTTTGGCAAGAGGTAAGGCGGCTGGCAGATGAGAAACTAGAGCCTTAAGGTCGTTCCTAAACTCAAGAGCTAAGTCCTCAGTCAATATTCTCAATAATGTGGCGGCCCGCTTTTAATCCTTTCCTTGTCTCCCTCTAGCCCGTTGTAATCCCATTATACTCCTGAAGATTCCACATGGTATGTTCAGAACCCTATCATTCCTCGTCTATCAACGGTTTTATCTAATACATTCTGAAATTATATGCGTGGTCTGTAGAGTGAAAACGTCCCTGAGCCAAAAATGTAAGAAAAGGGTACGTAGGGTTTTTCCGGAGAAAATTCGATTCGGAAACCAACTTGGAGTAAACTCCCAACAACCCTCTTTCATTTTTGGTCGCAAGTTTGCTTCCCCTGAGCTTCGAATTTCCTGCACAGAAGCTCTTCCACGAAGGGATTATTCAACCCCTTTTCTAAAAATTTTCCCCGCGAGCACTTTTGCTCCCGTCTTTTCTTACTTAAAATAAAAAAGGGATAATGAAGGGGCCTTAAGCGCATTCTCTTCCTTCAGTTTGGTGGCCGCACGAAAAGGTGGGATTACGTAAGAGAACAGGGGTGTGAGCGAGCGCTAGGCGATTGTGCTGCTGCCTGGTGTGCGTGGTCGGCGTCTATCGATCCGTCCCGTCGTCGGCCCGCTCGGCCTCTGTCGCCTCCCCTTGCAGCAGCAGCGGCGACGGGTAGCTGCTCCTCCTGCCTGAGTCGTGCGTGCAAGCCGAGGAGGAGCCGTGTGAGGGAGAGCCAAAATTGGCCAAAGTGACCGTTATTTCCTGTGCACCACTCTTCAAAAAAGCACCTCGCTAATCAACTTCGAGTTGCAAGAAAGGGTGAGCGAGAGCGGTAAAACTTGCCTCTCACTATAGTCTGTCCCTAGTATCATTGTCGCCTAGGTGGAGAGCGGCATAATTTGGTTTAAAGACTTGGGTTTACTTGTTTTAACACCTTCCACGTGTTACCACGCCAATGAAAATACTAGGTGCTCGGGAGGGTTGGCGAGTGTGGAGAACTAGTCTCGCCATATAGTCTGTTCCAAGAATCCTGGTCGCCTGGTGGGAGAGGAAGAATAAGTTTAAACGACTCGGGTTTTACTTATTTTAACGCTCCCCTTTCCACGTGTAACCACGCCAATTATTGTTGTAGATGTTCGGGAGGGTAGTCCAGAGTAGAGAACTAGCCTCGAATTATAGTCTATTCCATGAATCATTGTCACCTAGGAGAGGGGTAGATTAAGTTAAACCAACGCACGTCTAGTTCATTTCAGTACATCAACCTCGAGTTACCCTGATAACTAAACCAGTAAATAGTCCCGTCAGCTTTGAGTTACCCTGTTAAATCAACCAGTTAAGGTGCTCCGAGGGTGGGCTATAGCGTATAAATTGCTTCTTAATATAGTCTGTTCCAAGTATAATTAACGCCCAAGGAGAGGCGAAAAAAATTATGTAACCCGACTCGGGACTACTTCATTTTAGACTCTTTCGTATTACATTCTTGTTCCTGCCAATTAAAATAATAGGTAGTCCGGAGGGGTTGGCGAGAGCAGAGAGCTCGTCTCTCACTATAGTCGGTCCCAGCAAAAACATAGACACACCGGGGGAAGGGAAGAATTAGGTAATCAGAAACGGAGCTATTTCATTTTGACCATTTCATTTTCGTGCGTGACTCTACCAATTTAAGTAATAGGACCTAATATTAATCATGTTAACGTTACATTTATTATAATTAAACAGAGAAGTGTTGGACAAGAGACAGCTGTAGGAGAAATGGAGGAGGCAGAGTAAGTGGATGGAGCAGGGAATTATGGGTAGTTGGGTGCTGAAGGCCGTGATGGTGGGGGGGGAGGATGTTGAGCAAGTGGGGAAGGGGAAGAAAGGCAATAGGATTTCTTGAAGTGAAGAAGTGAGACAATAAAATTCTGTGCCGAATAAGCAGGTAGTATTAAGACTCTAGGGTCTGCTCTAATGAAATAGAAGACTGCGGTACGTCTGAATCCATCCTTACCTGCCTAATCGGTAGGCTACCTTTTACAGTTATGATTGAGATTAGGCTCGTATCAATCATTTAAAACTTGGGTTAGTTATGTTAATTATTGCAACTCAAAATGCATGGCTTCAATTCGTTGAAAATAATCCTATCGGCATTACTAATAATAGTAACCACGCCGATAGATTTAATACTACTTCGGTTCTATATTTTGGGCATGTATTGGTAATTGAATGGAGCACAGCCCTATTCTCTTCAGTTTATCCACGAGTGTCTATCCTCCGGTGATGAGGGAGAGGGTATACAACACTGTTTACTACTGTTTCAACAATTGGGAATAGGTTGAGAGACATTAGATACTAAGTGGTTAAAGTGACACGGGGGATATAATTTTGTCAAAAAGGTGAAGAAAACGGGGAGGTAGATTGTTGAGCAGTTAATTATTCTTATCGTGGTATTCTAACGGCTAAGTTACTAGGTTTAAATGGTCGTGAGTAAAAATCCTCTAGATTTTACATGCGCAGGCCTCTATCTCGTGACGCAATTTCTTTCTCAATCTCATTGTGAGCATACGTCCTACCTCTGCTCATCCCGTCCATAAGGCCTATTCTCTTTCTTCCCCTTCCCCGCTTACACAACATCCTCCCCTCTATCACGGCATTCAGCATCCCGTCGCCCCCCATTACCTCTTTTTTTTTAAGTTTTCTCACCCACCATACCAAGCACGTCCTCGTTTGTCTTGCTTTCCTTTCCATCGCATTCTCCTCCACGCCCTAAACTCAAAACGACTGTATCCTACTCTCGTCCTCTTTACGCAAATAGTCCTCTTTTCTGTGCCCTATAACGCTAAAACCCATATTAAACTCTTCGCCAGCCTTTTATTTAAACCTTGACACAAGGTTGCCGTCATCAACTTCGTCCCATGGCTTGATAACTGTTGACTGAATGAATTCCTTCTACCCAAGCATCACAAATGTGTACAACGAAAGCTCAACAAAACACTAATCCACCCAAATACACATTAATTCATCTCTTTTTCCTTCCAATGCGTTTTTCTGATAATCCCTCCCTTTTTCATAGCTTGGTGTACCCTTGTAATAATAATAATAATAACCATTTTATTCTGAGCCACAATTAACAAGTAAATGTAACACAGCACACACAACCATACACTGGGAGGTAAAAAATCCTCCCCAGGCGGGACTCGAACCCGCGACTTTCGGGTTACCCCGCCGCCACCGAGGCCAGAATATATTTTCGTTATGAGAAGGAGGTAACGGTACCATTGTACCCTTGCCCCCCATCAGGCGCCACATTAGGTACCCTAATTTAATGGGGCACCCCGAAGAGACGAAGCTATTTTAGATGGATTGTTTTTTGTTCGAAAATTCGAAACATTTTGATGGAAGGGGGGCTCCATACGGCCACGGCGGCGATGAAACGCGTGGCCCACCAACCCTTAATCCGTAACGTCGTTAGGGGCCATTCTAGTATTACGTAAGACGTTTTGGGGATGGAGAGGGGTTGAGCTTTTCTTACGTTGTCTTACATAGGGTTTGAGGGGGTCCGAGACAGTCTTTAGACCGAGCAAGATTTAATTTACTTCCGAGATTGTATTTTTATCAACTTGTTAAATTATCTTCGGACGAAAAATCTTACTTTGTAAGATTACCACTGCGGTAGTACACCTGAATTTATGCGAAACTATAGAAAAGGGTATGATCAAGTCCTTGCGTTCATTAGTTTGGAGACATCGCATTTGTGTAGATGTATTGTTTACGAGTCACACCTACTGTGAATCGCAAAATAACAAAAATCGCTATCGATATCTGACTTAAAAATTCATACTTCTACGTTTCTAAAAAAGGTCCTATGATTTTGTAAAAAAATATAAAAACCGGCGGTGGTAAGGTCAGTTTTTGCACACTTGGACATGGAATCACCCGTGTATTATTATTATCTATGTGAATGGTTCCAAAAATGTACGACAACTTACGTAAGATTGGGAGGGGAATGTTTCATGAAATCTTACGTTGTCTTACATCGGGGTAGAGAGGGTTCAAAAAGTTGCCCAAATCACCAAACGTAATACCTACTTGAATTGGCCCCTTACGCCGCTGATTGCTGATGTCCTATCCCTTCCTGACGCACGCTCTTGCGGTGCTTCGAAGGTTGCACATGAATGTAGATGCATTAACTACAATTCCTTGGGAGAAAGTCTTCGAGCCGGTCGACAAGCGTATAGCGTGACAATGTATCGCACCGCTGGGTCACGGAGCGTGATTTGATTGCAGATGGCGCGTGCATGAGACGATACCCATCTTGTGCATGTGAACACTTTCTACCGACAAACGTAAAAAGGAGCCAGAATCATCATTATCTTCTCGTTAGATGTGGAGAGGTGTATTATGAAGTGGGTTCAACCTTCAAGCACTGTGTGACAGGTCGCGACAATGCTGTTTCTCGAGGTAGTTGTGTTAAGGTCACCCCAGGATCATTGCACAGCCCGTGGGATGGTACATTGAAATGTGTGGCCGCTGGGCATATTTGTTTTTGAAGAACAAACTTGTGGATTGTCTTTGTTTCTTTCTTAACCCTGTCCTCTTCATTTGCCTCCCATCTGGGAATGAAAACCCTATTAAGTGATGCGAGTAGTCTTAGGTGAAGGGCACCTACTACTTATTGTTACATCAGGGTATCTCAACCAGGGGAGAATTCTCCCCCTGGGGGGAATTTTGGGGATTTAGGGGGGAATTGGGACCAGAATTCATAAAAAGTTTATGTTCTGTAGATCATGTAAAATCTGGTAAATTGTAGTTTGCTTTTGTTTATTTTGTGACGTTCAATAAAGTTCATTGAATGCCGCAAATTATCATCCATCTATTCTTCAACATGCGCATTCTTAACCATGTACCTTTTAGACTATCTTGAGAAGGGGAAATGATATTCTGAACTATGGTGAAAAGGGGAATAGAGCAAAAATTGTTGAGGACCACTGACTTAGACACTACAACAAATAATTTCATTACATTGCAGCATTTATTGCTGGTATATATTTCTTGTAATGAACAGTATTTTTATGAGACAATGAAGCAATCAAATAAATGAAATTGGTTGGAGAAGGAGACTAATGCCCTCCGTCATAGAGAATAATATATTGAGAATGTGGAAGAAGGGACGACAGAAATCCAGCTCCTAAAAACCTAAGCTGTTTATATTATACATATGAAATTTATTCCCACTAAATAGATAGAGAATATTTTTCAGTAAATTATCCTAATCCTTTTTTTTGAGCGAATGTATACTACTGCACAGGTATTATTTCTGGGAAAATTTTATCAAATTAATAGAAGAAACTCCACGTCGTGAAATGGGGATCGCCGAGCCGTACTACAGTAACACGAGAAGAAAGAAAAGGGGTGAGCTGAGTCTAGGGTATTTCGAAGGCTTTCTAACAATGAGACCAAAAACTCGTTGATGAACAAAGAATGAATGTGGAAAATGGCGAAGAAGGTCCCTTTGGTACGATATTGAGGGTGTTTTTCCCATCTTTCATTGTTAAGTACGAATATTTCATCCTCTGCTACATTAGTGACATGTATTGGCAAGGACCTCGGTTCATTATCGGGCTGTAGTGTTGGCTTTTGCCATGTGATCTGTAGGGGGGTGTAGGGCTGTAGTGTATTTGTAGGGGCAGTAGGGGCAATTGCCCACCCCCCCAAAAACCGGGGCGTATTTCTTTGTCATAGACCTTCAATTAAAATCCTATGTTGCTTTTTTGTTGTTGAAGTTTTGGTTATTTTACTTTAAAATACAGCTAAATTTTATATTATAAACTAAAACTGGTTTTAAAACCACAAGCTAAATGTGAATGCAAATCAAAATAATTTTGAAACGAGTCAAAACTTGATGGTAGGTAATCTAAAAAGGGAAATATACATTTAGTAAAAACTTGTTCTTCTTAAAAGGTAAACTTTTGCTTCCAAACCACTTATAACACGCCATTTTGCACATAGTTTGTTACGAATTTCCGGGACGAGACCCACGAACCCCCGTTTTCCTTGGGGGGTATTTCATAGCCACTGGTGCCCCCCCCCCCCCCGAAACTCTGGTCTGGAGCCGCCCCTGGGTCAGGTATTATAGTGTCTGATGCTGTGTGACATCTGTAGAACAAATGGGACTGGAATCAATGAAGATGTGGTGTTACCGTAGAATGATGAATATCAAATGGACGGAGAGAATCACAAACGAAGAGGTCCTGCTAGGAGTTGGAGAGTAAAGATAGGCACAAGGAAAACTCTGCAAAGAAGGATGGACATCCTTATTCGACTCATTTTGCGACACAGCAGCATATTAAAAAAAATAATGGGAGGAAAAATGAATGAGAAGAATTACAGAGGAAGACCAAAGATGTAAAAAACGAGGCAAATTACGAAGGACGTCGAAGTCACGACACACCCCCTGCCACACACCCCTGAGGTGGCTTGCAGGGTAATCAGTATATGTAGAAGATGTAGATGAAGAAGTGAGGCATTATCTAGAAAGGAAGCGGTTGGCAGAGAGGAGAGTAGAGTGGAGAGCTGCAGCAAACCAATCTTCGAATTGATGACTACAGATGATGATAGCATTAACTGTCAGATGACGTAACCTTTACATTGGTATGATGTTAACTGTTAGCTCAGGTATTCAAAAGCACTTCTCGAGGTCACTTAGTTGACTTGATCGCCATCGAAAAGGTTCTCAGCTAAGCATTATAAAACTGGGCCATCCGTGTCGAGTGAAGAACATATCCATCGCAGTACATACTCTTGTTTGTTGGATGGGACGGAAAACTGTGGAATCCCAGGCACGCTTTTCGTTAAAGTGTGCAGGTGTGATGCAGACTCGGGGTTTTCTTCAGCCTTTCCGGTAAAATCATCCAAATGACCCGGTTTTCCTTAATGGCTGAAATGACCTCAGTCGTCCGTCGCTGGCGTTTGCATGTAAATGTGTTGGTGCATGTTGGTGCTCATTTGGATGCAGAAGTCAAGTTGACTCAACAAAATATATTCTGTAGTACGACAATTCTTGCTCGTCGAATTTTATCTACTTCTCTTACAGATTGGTCACAGTAGATTCCTAATGATCAATGATTTACTGAAGACTCTTTAACGCGTTGTCTCTATAGGATAAAATTAGTGGGTATTTTTGTAGAGTTACAAGTGCACCTTCCTAATTCTGGAGAAATAAACTCCCTTTTTTTGCACGTTCTGCATGTACGCACATGTGACTTGGCTAACGTTTTCCCGTTCTTCGGTTTTAGGGGCTCCAATTGAAATTCTTCTGTCTTAATTATAGAATAAAGAATGGAATGGATGTAGCCATACGGCACCATAGTGCCGGGGAATGAATATTGAGGTTATTTAAATACGCTATCGGCCATGCCGAATGGATCAGAGATGGGGCTTCGTGGTACTACTGCTTAAAGATATGTCGCGAAACCAAACAAATAGTAATTTATAATATCATATGAGAAACTAATTTCTTGCACAGTTTTTTTGCGGTGTTCGTCCATTATGGAGTGCTGCTTTTCGTGATGTAGTGTCACTTGCTCGGCCTTTAGGATGCTCGTATCATTATTAGCGAAACGTCGCCATCTCCAAGTTGACACCGTCGGATAATCACGAAAATCAGCACTCCTTTTGTGACATGAAAATGATTCACTATTTATTTTTTTAATTCTGTGCAGTTGTAATTACTTCATAAGTGTGATAGCCGTATTTGGTACATCATATTTAAAAAAAACATGCTTCAGTTTCGTTCCCCTTGTCGCCTTAGATTCTGTTTTTGATCCTATCGTTCAAGAGCAAGCTTGAATCATATCATCACTTTTTTTGCGTATGTGTTGAGGGGATCATTTAAGCTATAGTTTTTCAGGGACCGCTAAACTGACAGCCCCTAGCAATCATTTCGACGATCCCACGATCAATCATTTTTCCGTCCCTTCTCGAATCATATTTTACACTCGTCTCACAAGTATCATACACAAGTATCTAAATACTTATGCTCGTTGCCACGGAGTATTTAAAACTTTACAATATCCATGTTTGACGCCTTAACGGGAACCTAAATAAATAAACAACTGTCGCGGATGCGATTATAGACGTTAATTTATTGTCTAGCGCACATCAACTCTGATCCCGATATGTTTTGAAGTGCGCTACCGCGCAGGGTATGTAACTAATGGAACGCTGGTGTCAGTGACGTAGCTAGGATTTTGATTTTTGGGGGGTGGTCTTAATCTAAAGCCTTGGGGGGTCCTCTCATGGTACAATTTCATTCGTTATTACAGTTTATTTATGAATACTTTTTTTTATAGAAAACTGCTTTGTTCTTACCTTTTTCCCCTTTCGAACCCTTGTATTTTTCATCCAAAATAATACATGGAAAAACTAAACAAACAATATGGTTTTAAATATTTGGGGGGGGGGGCTGAAGCCCCTCCTGGCTACGTGCCTGGCTGGTGTGTTGCTAAGTGATTGATTAGCGCACTGCAGAGCGAATGGTAAGCTCCCGATGGATGTCTAAGGCCGAGGCGGGATTCGAACCCGTGATCTAATGGCTGCCAGTCCAGGTTTTCGCCGTCCTGGCCACCGCAGCCGATAATTCGGTCCCATCCGATCCATCTCATGCTTCTTCCTCATGCATGGCGCCTGTCGTGGAATATTTTAAGAAAGGAATCGAGCGCCTCCAGCGGTGCAGGACCTTAACTCTCAGGCGAGAGGCGTAGACCACACCCCCCTTTTTACGGCACGCCGCCCCCTGCCGCGCCGTTTCTCCACCTGCACCACCCCTTCCTATCCCTCTCTCTCTTAGACCATTGCCATAGCAACGGGACTAAGTTGACTGTCGGATCAATTCTTTCTCCCCCTACCCCTTTCTTCCGCTCCTACTCGCTAAAACCCCTTCCCCCCAGGTACGTACGTTTTGCACACACTGCCCCTCATAGGGTGGGGGGGGGGGGGAAGAAGAGAGAAAAAAATTAAAAGAGAATTTTCCGATATTTTTATCCCTTATCCTCTGTAATGAAGCTCCCTCTGCCGGTGGTGTTAATACCAATGGGAGGGTCATACATGATGGTCATGATATAGCTTTTTAAGGAGGTTCCACTGCGACTACGTAGGTCAAAAGTAGTAATTCCCGATATTCCACAGGAGAAAAATCATTCGACTTGACCGGGATGATGGCGAATGATTTTTCTCCTGTGGAATATCGCACTTATGTGCACTTGCGGGTGACTCCGTAAAGGTTACTACCGTGGCTAGTCCCGGTTTCCTCAAAATTAGTAATTCCCTACTGAACTCCACATTTCTGTATGCATCGTTTAAAAAATATTACTTTCACTGATGGCTAACCTTAGCTTTTGGCTTACTTATTACTGTACGATATTCCACAGACCGGGATTCGAACCCGGATCCCTCGATTTCGCGCCGAGTGCTTTTACCAGTCAAGCTACCCTGTGGATGTGGACTTATTATTATTGAACAAGATCAAGATACAAAACATGCAGATTGTTCTACGATTGTATTTTCAAGGAACAGTTTTTCCTCCCACATGAGCCGATAGCAGCGCCATTTCTATATAAATGACGCATTTTAAATTAAGACCCTGTGTACGCCAAGGGGATGAAATTCAGAATAGAAAAAATAATCTAACCTGACCGGAATTCGGATCCGGATCTCACAACTGCCGGTTAGGTGTGTGTTTTTGCCAGTTAGCCAGTTACACCACCAATCCATCTTAACTCGAGGCGAATTTCAGCGAGGGGTTTATGCGAACAAGGATGTTTTCTCGTCGCAAGTCCACATGCTAGCACAGGAGATACTTGGTCGTAGTTATTTGCTTATAACTTAAAAACAAAGGTGGATTGGACCTTATATTTCATTACCATTCAATTTCCTGGGAGTATTTGCTCACAATCAACAGTTTTTTTGCGAAAATGGTTATGGTGTGGTAAATGGTAATGGTAAAACCCTTTGCTTCGCCAATTCTCGTATTTAACACCATTCACTTTCAAGTTCGATTTGCGAAAAAAATAGCGCGGAATCGCATTTTGTTGTCCATACCAAATTGAGGATACCTTTTTTCTACGAGTATCCAGAATATGAATTAAATTGCATTTAAGTCAACGAATTAAAAATAACACTTTTATTCCACCATTATTCTATTCATGTACGACTAGTTTCGACAGTTACCTCACAGGTTAGGTACCTGACAGGTTCCGTAGCAGATGATAACACGGATGTGTCGAAACTAGTCGTACTTGAATAGAAATTGGTGGAATAAAACAAAGTGTTCTTTTTCATTCGTTAAAATGAACTCCCACAAAGTTGAGACGGAAACCGTTGAGGTCATTTAAGTAATTTCAAGGTGATACTACCACAAGGATCATGGTATATTCCCAATCCTAACCCTCAATAAATCACACTAGAATTTCCTAGTTACGGTTCTTAACACAGGTAAGGGTAAAATCTAATTATTATTATCTGAAATATGAAATATAATAGACAGCATCACTTTCAATGAATCGAACATTTTCAGTGAGAAATGTTTGAAAATCTTATTAAAACCTAGAACATATATTTTCTGAAAGTGACAAGGAACACTTCGATTGATTTATCTTATTATTGTTATCTTATTAATGAATTTCCCCTTGCTAGCTTACTTTATAATGTCCTAATTACTCGCTTATTACAGACGCGCTAGGCTTAGATTACTTCAAAAACTCCCGATCAGACGAGTTTCAGTACGGCATGGAGAATATTATTTTATCCCCACTCTATACCTCTAAAATTGATACATTCAACAAAATAAGAGATGCATTGCCAAACTGATAGGTACATACAACAATTCCGTCTTTACACGCAACATTAGTGATTACAATAAAAACAGCGTGAAAATATCTTAAGACAGATCCTTAGCACACAAATTACCTCTGTCCCCTCCCCATTCCTTTTCCCTTAACCTCCACCCCTTTCCATGACTGGTGTTCTAACACCCTCTGCCACACGCTTCTTCGGCAGCTCTCAGGGAAATATATAGATGTGGAAATTACGGTAATCCCTATAGGAGGCGAAATATTCATTGGGTACCTACATGTTCCTGGGGAAAATCCTAAGAGAATAATCTGAGTTACAGATTTTACTAAAAAAGTAGGACACTTCTTGGTAATGTGAAAAAAGTACTTCATACAGAGTTTGACAATGGGAGGTATTTTAATGTAATCTTTGCAATTAACCCAAATAAAATCAAACGTCACGAGTTCGAATTACTCCTTGGATACGGACGTTGTGTTCGTCTAATGCTAGACGGCGAGATACATGCTTGTAAGTTCCCAAGATCCTAGAAAAATCCCAAGTCTAAGTATTCTTGAAGTTTAGATGAACCCATTCCGCTCTTGAATTTTAATTTGTGTTCTGCGCTTATGCGCTGACACGTTACGCTGCAAAGCGGAACATTTTAGAGATTCATATCTCGCAATCTGCACCCGAGGTGCGGAGAAACGAAGGAGCGAGCCTGGGTGCAGAATGTGGAAACTCCTAACTTGGGAGCTGTCCAATGTGTGTTTGGAGGACGTTGTGCCGCGCTCGAAAGGGTCAAGAGTCGAGAGTCCCACTTCAGATGCGAACTCCATTCGCGTCTTAATGCCGTTTTGCACCGTCTCGCGCCCGTATGCGGTGGGGCCGGCCGGCAGTGTGGGTCGATCGGAGAGAAACTTTACCGGTTTGGCGCAACGAAAGTGGCGACCATAAACCTCCCTCAACCCCTTGCTCCACATGTCTGACGGGCAATAATCGTGCATTTTATGCGCGTAATGCAGTTGTGGCAGCCGGCTTGGCCGGATATTTTTGGGATATTGTGGTTCTAATTTCACGAAGACCTCGATCATATTCATGATAGCGGTCTTCGTGAATATGATCGCGATCGTGATACATATGGATCCTAAACTTGCCCCCAGTGGGTGTTGCCAAACATTCCGCATGCACTGAAAAATCAGGACCGAGCAGATTGTAGCGCCGCCACTATAGAGAAGATGGTTCTAATAAGGAAAGGCCCAGATTTAAATGGAGATACTGGAAATAAAGGTACCGGAATTGGCCTCCCTATCTAGGAGGTTAAAATGAAATTGAGGAGGCATGACCGTGAACGCTCATGGGCGAAAGTGAAGCAAGAATAGGGGTGCTTGGGAAGAATATTGAACGCGACCGCCGGACACGTAAGCCAGAAGAAGGTCTAAACTGAGCCGACTGCAATCGCAGAATTGGCTTCAAAAATCAAGTGGTATGTCGTCTCCATTTCTTTTCTAACCTCCTTGCTCCCTATTAACACTGGCCACTTCTCACACACACAAGCGAACCATGCCGAAGGAAAGGCCGTGCTTCAAATGGAGACATTGGAAGTATATGTACCGGAATTGGCCTCCCAATTAAACCGGCCATTTTTGACACAGAAGCGGAACCATGCCGATTGCAGGGCGACCTATCTTTTGCGGAAAGTTAGGCAACACCGCTGCCCGTACAGTGGTGCCGAAGATTTATATCCGTATGTGTATTCATGACCGCGATTATCCAGGAAAAGATGAATAAAAGACGTTCTATATCAGAAAATTTTGATCATGTCGCGAGGTTTAACTAAAAGCCGTCGTCAAAACGCCATCATAGATGCTCATGTTGGAGGAGATGTATGAAAACATTTTAGTAAATTTAGTTATGGTCGTATTATTGTTATGGCCATCAATTATATCGCAGTTCAATGTTTCAACAATAGGAACATGTTGAGTTAAAGATTTTTATACGACATGCTATCAGAGTCTATTTTTGTCGAAGTAATTAACGTCATCGTACTGTTGAAATGTAAATGCCGATTGTTGAATGCAACGCTGCATTTTTTCGAAGTCAGTATCATTATTCTGTGAGTAAAATCATATCGTCTGATATCGGATGCAGAAGCCGTTAATGACTGCGGGACTCGTTCCGTGTGTAAGTGTGAGAAATTTGAACAGCGTACAATTTTTGTCAAAACTTTTTTTAAAAAATTAATCAATCCACTGCTGAGTTATTTAAATCTTTCCGTAAGGAAAACGTTTCAACTTTTAACAACATATTACCGCAAAAAGATTAGATCTGGCTGTGTCATTTCCATTGAAACACTGTACAAAATTGGTAAATTATTGTTTTTGCGGGAAAAAAGTACTCCGTAGCAACTTTACCCTTCATTTATTAATAATGTTGTCTCAGGACTGATGTAGTTGAACGTTTGCATGACGAAGCAAGTGCTGTTCGCAGTTTGATTTGATTTTTGAGTTTTGTTTGGCTTGATAATTATGTAAAACATCGAAATAGGTCGCATTAAACATTTATCACCGTGGAAAACTTCAAAGAGTTATTTTTTTATCGTTAAACCCTCTTCCGCAGCTGCAGGTATTATTTTCAGAACGAATGAAGCAATGGCTGACGAGTATAAACGGCATAAACGCGGCTGAGTCAAGAGGTGCATACTGCCACCAGCTAATGGCTCCACACTACAACAATGTTTTTGCGCGTGTATTAAGCTAGGATAGCCAAAACGACTAATCAAAGGTTTTTGCAGACGGTGGTTTTTTTGAGTCGGAGGGAGAGAGAGATCGTCTCTCTGAACTCTTTTCTCTCTCCCTCTCGATCTGGGCACACGTATTGATCGGCGTAGGGTCTCGCTGGCGGCGGGATTCCAACCCATGCACATGGGAAACTGGGACGATGTGTCTGTGACGTCCTCCTCCGGGCGCCCTTACGTGGAATCTAGGGCTCCTGGCGCAAAAGAGCGTGTGGCGATGGCACCAATTTGAATTACAAAGAAAAAGTAAGTTGATCACGTGTAGTATACTTCCCCATCTTGCGGAATAAATCGACGTAGAGTTTCAGGGTGACAGGGAAGATACGATAATATTAACGTGGTTTATAGGCGAAAAAACTTGCTTGGTCAAAACTACCTACAAAAGATAATCATCGATGCGTATATTATACGATACACGTCAGTAACTTTCACACAAGAAATAATTTCACGTGAAGCTGTATCTTTATTTGGCTGCAAACCTTTTTTTAT
Organism: Pyrrhosoma nymphula; assembly: GCA_963573305.1. NCBI lineage: Eukaryota > Metazoa > Arthropoda > Insecta > Odonata > Coenagrionidae > Pyrrhosoma > Pyrrhosoma nymphula. Next base: position 118,347,346 of record OY754338.1, read on the forward strand.
TTGCAAAATTAAATTAAAAATGATTGTTTTCTGTTATTGGGGATGGTACCAATAGAAAGAAAATAAAATAACGATTCTTATTCTTCCAATTAAGTTTTGCATTCTGGTCGAAATTTTGAATTTTTTGCTAAAAACGCAACGATTTTTTTCGCAATATTTTATGCGTTTTTGAGTCATCGTCCCCATAACGACCATACTCATTGTTTAATTCGAGATTCCGTGTGTATCCATTAACTCAATGATTCTTTGCACTAAATGATATATGAATGGTTTATTACAATCAATGTAAATGATAATATTATTCTCGTTGATATTCAACCGGCACCTTTTCTAGTGAAGAAATAGTATGTCAGTGTTAAGAAATCGTACATTGTCTGGGGTAACTATGCGAAATTTCTCCATGACGGAAAGGAACAAACTTTGCTGTAAGTTTTATTTTTTTATTCACGACCCTGGTTTTAACAGTTCATGTCATCTTCAGGCGGAGATGACATGAACTGAAAGAGGTTTGTGTCAACTGAAACTGTCACCTGAAGATGACATAAACTGTTGAAACCCTGGGCGTAAATAAAAAGACTTACGGTGAAAAATTCGCAGAGTTTGTTCCTTTCCATCGTTAATATTAACAATAATAACTATTCTGGAGTTTTGGTCAATTTGTAATAAAAATACAGTGTATCTGTTAATGTTTCGTCAAGTTTTATTGGACATAATCAGGGCTAAAACATTAACAGCACCAACTTAGAAGTCAGCATTTTTTTTAAATTTCAAGTTGTGACTGCTAACTTGGTGCTGTTAATGTTTTAGCCCTGATGATGTACAATAAAACTTGACGAAACGTTGACAGATACACTGTATTTTTATTACAAATTGACCAAAACTATAGTTATTATTATTCATAAAGTGGCCAAGATCTAAAAGAGTTAATATAAACGCTAACGAAAGCAAGATTATGGTTTGTGGAAAAGATGGGGAATATCACAGAATCACCGTCAAACTTGAGCAGCAAAAACTTGGAATGCTGTGGACAGTGGCAGAATTTTGCTATCTGGAGAGCAGGATGACCAGCGATGAAAGACGCAACAAAGGCATTGTGAGCAGAATAGCATAGGCAAAGAATGTATTCTACCAGAAGAGGAGTCTTGCTGGCAGCTAGTAACACAAGCCAGGAAGTAAGTGCGCTCTTTATTAAAACATACTTGGAGAATAAAATTTTATGACATTGACGCCAGGACATTGACAGCTGCAGAGTAAAAGAGATTGGAAGCAATGGAGATTTGGTGTAACCGAAGATTGATGAAGATAAAATGGACCGAGAGAATCACAGGCGAAGAAGTCCCTGCGAAGAATTCGGTATAAAATAAGTACAATTAAAACTCTTGAGAGGAAGGAGAGACTTATCTTATCGGACACATTTTGCCACACAAGAGCAAATAGAAAACATTAATGGAAGGAGAAATAGATGAGAATTATTACGGAGGAATACCAAAAATAGAATAAAGCAGACATTTTGTGAAGGACGCGTCTAAATGAAAAGTTACATAGGAATGAAGCGTTTGCATGAAAGTGCATTGGAGAGCTGCAGCAAACCAATCATCGGATTTATGACTGCTGATGACGATGAATCACCGTCAACCTGATGAAACCACAGATATATTGAATAAAATACGCCGAAGACTTGGTTAAGTTTCACAATTTACAAGGTTAATTTTTAAAGTGCACAATTTGTTTCGCCGACTATAGCATCATCATTATCAGGTACATCTGCGCCACAGTAATTGTTTCTGAGTGAAAGTATAAAAGGAGATTTTGAAGTGAAGTTTCGGACCTCACAGCTCCTCTGGTGCCGTGTGGAGTAAATTTCATTCGTTAACTCTACCCTTTTCATACGTGGGGCGTCGAAATGTGTGATCCCGCATCGCCCTCGAGTTTCTCTTCCAGTTATCTCCTCCGCTAACTACAATCTCCACCTTCAGTCACATAACGCGTCTGGGCAAATGATGGTTGCAAATCACTTCGACAAGTCGGCCGCCTCTCTCAGCGAATCCTACTATTTGAGAAAGTTAGGTCTTGTTTGAAAATGCCTGGTTAACGTTAACCGCTAGATAGCATAGCCCTCTCGTTAACGTTATGCTAATTGCGTTTGGCTTTTGTATATCAGACTCTTGGTTAGATGCATATAGCAAAGAAAGAAGGTAGTAGATGGCGTTTCTATCACAATATGGGGAAGCCTACTTATTTACGGAAAATGGCCCACCTAATATGACAATCGCGCGCTATTTTTTCTAATTTTATTTAGTAATACAATACTTTTTTTGGAAATTATTTCCATTCTGAATTTTAATTGGTGTGAGTAATATGGTACTGTGACGATTCCACTGCTAATACTAATGTATTCGGCTTTACAACCTATGCATTCAATGTGCCCGATTGCTCATTTTAACGGCTTCAATATTTCCCTTTACTATCGTAACGTATGATTCCATATATTATCTTCTTTATTCTATGGTTAGAGGACTTGAGCATTATCGATGGGAGAACGTATAAACTTCTATTTTCATACTAAGAAAGTATCTACCAGAGATCATACAACTGGGCCTTAAAATAAAGTAAAAAAAATGCTTATGAAGGAACTAAGGAAGGAAGGAAGGAAGGAAGAAAAAGGGACTAAGCTAACATTTCTCAGAGTATTTACTTTCCAATAGCGAAGCAAAAATACGAGTAAAATGCTGAGTAAAAGTTACTAGGTTAATCAGAAATATATTCTCGTCTAATGCTAATCTGAATGGAACGTTGGTTTGAATGCAAACAAAAAATCGCCGTTGGTTGCCAACAACTTTCATGTTAGCCTGCTGGTTTGATGATGAGCGGCGCTAATCAAAAAACGTACGAGAAGGGGTTATTCCTTCCCAAGGATCGGTCTCTGCTTGCTTTCCGTGAAAATAAGGAGCGCTTTAGTGCCCCAGAATGATGTTAATGTGATCCGTTACATGACTTTAAAGTAATTGAAGTAATTTTCTCGGTACTTGTATAAAAAAGTGTCCTCTATTTGATGTGGACAACCTAGTCATGCATACTTTCCGGTATTATATTCTCAAATCGAACTTGAGTGGTGTTAAAAGCGAGTATGGGCGAAACATTGCAAAAAATAGTACATAGTGCTCTGATGTTAATAAAATTTTCGTGAAACACTTAATAAGGAGTGAAAATTCTATGGGATTCGAATAAAAATAAATTTTTGGGTTACTACCGTCTTATTCTTTTGGTTATTAGCAAATCAATGCGGTAATTGAAGGCAAAATGCGTTATTTCAATAGAAATGAGGCTGCCAGCGTCTTCGGCCGTGTATTGTTGAGTCAATTATTTTAATATAGTTTTCTTAGTAAGATTTATTCCAATCTTTCGTCTCAGTCTCTGTCCTAACAATGAATCTTGTTATCCTCTAAATATTTACATCTCTGGTTGTCACCATGGCCATATACAAAAGGCAGGAAATATATGTTTATTACAAATAACTTCGTCGAATAATCTGAATATTTGGTACCTTTACGTGGTTTTTTATAGTTGAGACACCGTGAAAACATTCATTTTTGGACGAGACAAATAAAAAGGTGGAAATTAGTATTTATTCTGACCTACCTCTTCGCGGAGAGCAACGATCTTTTATCTGATTTTGAGTCTCTCTAGGTTTCACTCCTCAACTCGGCCTCTTGCCGAGGGGCTTGAAAAACTCCTCAAGTTGCTGGTTCCCGCTGCCATTCCCTTCCGGAGATAACGTATAACCCACGTCACTCTGCCGATGCGTGCAAAAACGTAATCTCCCGGGAAACAAATGAAGCCGACGCGCCGTGACTATGGCGGAATGACCGGCGTTCGTTGCGCCTCTTGCTGCTCGCCTGTCGTAAAAATTTTTGCGATTGTTGCGCCCTCGTTTATCGTTCCTTCTCTCTCTCTTTCGTCTTCCGCGATTGGCGCAACCCGGAATGAAAGATCCTCGGCACAGCGCGTATTCTGAGTTCCCGGAATTCCGTCTGTATCGAAGTTGTGACTTCACGGTCTTCACTGGTTCTCGTGAGCGACACTCTGCATTTGTCACGACGTCAAAATTACGACTCCGTCCAGTCGTCGATCACTTGATCGTACGATCACTATACGCATCTCACTTCTTCGAAACTTATCCTATTGCCTTAACTCCGGTGACTCCAGTTCGCGTCCCGAAAGTGGGTGATGATGCGATTAAGGTGGTTTGACCGTGGAATGACTTAAATGTCATTTTATTCATATAATCTGTCTACTTGTAGAATACGTTGTCCTCTATCTGATATGAACAACAAAATAATACCTTTCCACGCTATTTTATTCTATAATTGAATTTGAAATTACATAGTGTTCAATGGGGGAATGAGAGAAACACGGGGAGAAATAGTATTTTTCCATAAAATAAAAATGCCATTTTCGTGGAAAACTGTCTCTAAGAAGGAAATAATCCAGAGAAATTGAATAAAAATAAAATGCTGGCATCTTACCACCTTATTTTCCTAGTTATTGAAGAATTACTGCCGTAATTGAAGTCAAAATGGGTAGGTAATTCGTAGGAAATGGCGCTGCAGTCGACTCCTATGGCTGGAAAAAAGTGCTCATTTAAAATACATACATGGAATAATCTGCAAATTTTCCCCTACTTTTGGGTTTCTATAGGTATCGCATTTCATCAGTGAAAGCAGGATTTTTTGGACAAAATATAAAAAAAATGTGGAATTTAGTATTTGTTTTGACTCAAAAAAACCTTAACCTCCTTAAAAAACGGGTCGAAATCGCAATTAATCAATAATTTTACGATGTGGCTCGAAAGATGTCGAAATTATGATAAGACTTATCTATGTCACCAGCACCCTGGTACAAAGAAAAATAGATATTACATGATAAATATAGATGGATAAAAATAGATAGGTGACAGAATGACGATTGAAGAATTTCAGACGTTTTAAAAATAAAAAAGGCAATAAATATATTCTCTAACTTCATAGCTTGGAAGTATGGCTATTTGGTCTGCAAGTGACACAATTTCTTTCGGAAACACGAAAACGTTAGTTTTGCATTCTGATTTTCCGAGGTTTCGCACTATCGAAGCAAAGAGATCGGGTATTATTTTGCATACCCTCGTATCATGTGAATTATTTTTCCATTCAGGTAATAGAAATTTTTTACGAGCACAAGTAAGTATTGCTTTGTAGGCCAATCATTTGATATCATTTAGGCCATTATTGAGGCAGAGATAGGTATTGCTTATCTATCTCATAATTGATATTCATCAGTTCAATGAAACCAAAAATCAATATCATTCCAATTGAATTTTCGCGTAAACGAGATGGCTTCGGTTTTCGGAATCTCGGATAATCGAAATTCTTCTTCGCCGAAAAATTATTCGGCTCGATATGTCGAGTTCACTACGTCTCCGTCAAACGAAACCTTCGGAGTGACGTGTTTTTCATTTTGCGGAAATCCTCCGTGCAAAAAAAATATGTTTCGGGAAATCTCGTCGAGCTTTCAAAAAGATGAGGTTTCAGTTCTCGTTAATACGCAATGAGGGCAAATAACGTGTGAAAAATTCCAGGATATCAGCGGGTGACACTCAGCAACGCAAAATTAAAAACTTTTGAAGCGCTGTAATACGGTAAATCAACCGTAAGGTGATGGACAAAGGTAGAGATTATTCTCATAGATGAGTTCCATTTATCCCACGGAGTTATCAGCCGGATAGGAGCCAGGAATACTCATCCGAAAGATCGATATTAGCTACTACAGCCATTTCAGTATTACGATCGACTGCAGCAAAGTAACGAATGCTATTTCAAGACTATCTTATTCGCCGAATCAAATAATAACACTTTCTGCTGACGTGGGGCTATTCAAATTCTTTGGCGTTCCTGGTGATATTTCGGGATTTATACTGCAATTGATTCAGAACCCAATTTTTGGAAATGGCTTCAGGCAAACAATCACAGTTTAACGGAAAATTTATTTCCGCTAAATTATACATCAACCGCTCACATTTTTTTCCTGATCAAAGGATATATATATTTTCATTTATTATTCCGAATAATTTTGGACTGTATGCTTGAACTGGAAAAGATTTATAAATGATAATAATTAGATATTCGAAGTTTCTAGTATTGCTATGCAACCTGTACCGTAAATAAAATTGATATTAGCGAAACAAATGTTTTCAGGCTTGATTTCAAGGAACCTTTGCATCGTAACAAAAACTCCCATGGGAAGTAGTATTCCAGTTTAAATTTGTATTGACTACCACGGCTTCAACTGTTGAAATTAGCCTTGAATGTTTTACGTTTAGCTGTCTAAATAATAAACTATCATGAAAAGTCCCGTATGCTGTAATTCTAGTCGTAAGAGTGTTAATGAATGTAGGTTGATATAGGTATTCAGATGTTTTTTTTTTAACTCCTTGCAATGCTACCCATTTGCTTGCTTAGGAAATATTTCTGACTAATTTTTCTTTATATTTTTTTTGCCAATTTTAGTCATAATAAAAATCACTGCTCTTGAAATATGCTGGCGTAAGAAATGCGGTAGCGTGTCTCATTATATGATTCGGGCTGGCTGGATGCGATATAGTAATAATTTTTTTATTCGGTGCCACTTCCTGTTAAAAGGGCACTTTATAAGAGCTTAGAGGGAACCTACTTTCGATTTCGCATGGAGTTTTGAATGCTTCTTTTTAGATCCATGCATAATATATGCTCCTCGTAGCATTGGTAATTTTGATGGTTATGTAAATTCGTTCCATGAAAGCGTATTTCCGACAGTAGGCTTAATTACGTTGACAAGCGCCTTGAGCGAAGAGTCTGATCTATTAAACAGACGTGTAAACAGAGCGATAACGCGTGAAGTATTAACCCTAATACCCGCCGTATCTTTTACGAATTTATGACACTTCGATAAGAACTGAGCAAGTCTTAACTACCTTATCTGGCGTCTTTAAGACTGACTGGCTGGCTGCGAAACGATCAGCGGTTTCTTTTAAGGTGGCTGGTCTAAAAAACCAAAATGAACTGATTTTCTTAAAAATTTCCAAATACGTTCCCTTTTGGATATTCTATGGAATATCGAAGAAAAAACGGGGGATCATCGACGTACTTTTTGCGATATTTAGATTCTTTTAACATGGAGCCTTATGGCGCTCTCCACTCCAATAGGATAAATTACACACTTTCTCCATTCCTACTGAACAGATTTTTACCAAAAACTGATATAATGTAGCTCTAATAAATTAAAATCTATTCTGAAAAATCATTTAGTACTATCGACTGAAATTTTTCGTAAATACGATTTCAAAATATGTATGCGAGAATTTCAAATGTCACGCGCGGCTGTAGTGTAAAGTTGGCAACGTGGCACAAGAACGTACTAACGTAACCTAGTACGGAACATACTAACAGTCACGTAGACATAACAAACAGATCTAACTTGGGTAGAATGAACGCTGTTGCCGGATTAAAAACGAAAGATTAAATAATTTAAAGAAACATATTTTAGTACTAGTTCGCATTCGAGTGACAATACATCTTCATTAAAATGCTTATTTTGAATTCTATGGCCACGGGTGTGAACTGTTTTCGGAAAATTAATTTCGCAAGAATAACTTACGAAATGATTCAAGTCTGCATTTAAGCAAATTTTCATGGCAATGTGTAAATTTAAAGGACAATATTTCAGAATGTACCCAAGACATAAGTCATTCCTACTGAATATAGTATAACTACGACCTATTATTTAAATTTTAAACGAGCATTAAAATTTAAGTAACTAAATTTCTCAATGACTAACGATTACCCGACCAGCCACCTTAATGCGCATAGAAGTTGATAGGGACACCACTAGAGAACCATGTTTACAAACCGCTCCGATGCTGTGAGAATATTTTATCTGCTCTTTTAGTACGATCAGGTAATATGCGAACCGCTATCTTGTTTTGGTTAGATGAAAATGCCAAGATATCTCTCGTACAAAAAGTTACTAAACTAACATGGAGACCCTCTATCGTAAGGGGAACGACAGATACGGTAATGGACAAGATAGAGAAGAAAAAACTCCGATGGTTTGATTATTCGTTAAAAGTGCCGGAAAATCGATGGCCCAAACGAATATTTCAGTGGACTTCGCCTGGACGGAACAAACACTGTCATGAAAGGAAGGTGTTAGCTATTTAGATTTGGAACAAAGAGCTAGAGAAAGAAACAGCCCAGGATAGAGAGACTTGCAGAAGGAGATTGGACAGCCATCATCCTGCAGTATATTAATATGTATGTTACTCATGTGCACTAAGGAACATAGAGAGACTGTCAAATCTAAATACACATGTATAACAATATAACCAATGGAAACTAGACGCGGTGTTAAAGTCCACGTTGTTTTGATTGGGAAATAAAAGTTAAAACTAATAGGTATATAAAGTGATCGAAGTCTTGCTAGATATTTCTGATAGAGGGTTTTCTATCGTAAAATCCAACATTATTTTGGTATCAAAGTAAAGTAACTAGGCGTTTTTCGCCGGTGTAGGTATGTAAAATAGAAAGATAAGTTTTGTGTTTCTTTTTAGATTTCTTCTGCCTTGTAAGCTATACCCTTTTTCATTTGAATTCTGGAAAAATTCTCGTTCCAGAACCGTTCGTCGACGTTGCTGCGTAACAAGGGAATGCATTTTTCAGTGAAGTCGTGCATTTTCAAAAGGGCTCCCAAATTGAAACGTGTGAATTAATTGAACGCTTCCAGCAAGAAAAATAAAAGGTTTACTCCATTGGTCAGATCCGTCCTTTCCAAAAGCTTCGTGGGGGGGTTAAGGGAGGGGTGAGGGGCCTTTCATTTGTTTTATATTAATCCATGCCTTTCACCCGTTGCATGTTTTAAACCGTTCCGAAGTTCAGAGCTCCAGGAATGTACCCTTTTTCTCCCAACCCTCGATCAGGGCTGTAAAATGTTTTCGATGTTTACACGTTTGGCAAATTTTAGAATACCTACTTCGGTAATTCCAATATGGTTCGAGTATTTGCGGAGGTATTCCCGTGTTGCCGATATGGTATATTCACGCAACCCCCGCACTTAAAAACTTTCCCGTCCAGGGAGTAAAAATGTTTAAAAGGGAAAATAAAGTCTTAACCAATAAATAAGACTGTAACACGAAGCGGAAGCGGATATGGTATATTATCTTAGAGAACTTCGAACGCTCAGTGAATATGTCATGAATGTCCTCTGCTTTGATCATTCTATTCTGTTATACGTGGATCCGTTATATTCACTGATAGTCGTGTATCGAATGGAATAATACTGACTATATTTTGTAATTCTATCGTGAAAATACGAAATCCTGACATCCTTATGCCGCTTTTACACTGACCACTTAAGTAAGCACTTGAGTGTATTTTACACTTAAGTACACCGTGTAGGCGCCCTCTATCCACTTAAGTAACGGGTCCAATTAAGTGGATCCGGGGACCCCCTTTTAAGTGGACTTGGATGATATCGATAGTGTACCGTCGAGGTCAGTCGAGGTGCTCGAAGTCCTGTCATCGATAGGTCGAGGAGTATCGATAATCATACTCATCATGCATGTGTTTACATCGTTTATATGAGGAGTTGAGTGATTGCGCAAGTTCTATAATTCTTTTACATTTGTTTGTAGGGTTACACGAGTTTAGAAAATATCTTATGCTACTTCTCGGGCACGTAATTTTTGAGCAATGCAAATTTCTTTCCATCACCACTAGGTAGCGCTGTGGTAGACATAATATCTGTGTGTAGACGCTCCCCTGCATTTAAATGCTGCACTTAATTACACTCAACTTAAGTACAATTGTAGTGTAGACGAGGCATTACGACCACTCAAATTCTAATCGAATCGTTTGTTTCGAAATTGGCAGAGGTTCACAACATTGTCCATAGCTCTAGCAAATCCCGTGATTAAAGCAATGTTTTTTGCAGTAAAATATTAGGAACATTCTTAATGTTAATTCTTAGTGTATGATTTTCATTTAAATGAAAAAATAGCGTAATGACAAATTATTGCTCTTCTTTTGGTTGCATGCCTCACCCTCTTGTTATGTTTTGTTGTGAGGCTGTCCTATATATTGTTCATTGTCATTTCATGTAATCTCTTATCCTGTAATTCATATTTTCTGCTGTATATTTACAATGTTAATTAGTTATTAAGTTTCCTCTTTCACACAAACACGACATTACACTGTTCCCATGTCAAGTGCGCCACTTGTCAATTGACCGGTAGGGGTGAGTCTCGCCCTCACCGGAACGGTATAATCTACGCGCCATCGGCGCGATCAGAACTGTTGTTGTTGGTTTACATACATCCGAATCGCAAATTAATACATATGACTTACATTAACTGAGTGACAATCAGTTTAAGTTGGGACACCGATTTTTAGGCTCCAAAATCTATTACTTTTTCAAATAAATTATACAGTGAAAGTACAGCCAGTGAGCAATAGACGGAGCATTTATTGTGTGGATCCTAAGATGGGATTTCATGTTGGAAGGATTATCCAAAAGGAGTTCCAACATCAAAATAGGATAGAATATATTCACGTTCCTCGTGTATATAAATAGCTGGTAAATGTGCGAGGCTCTCATATACGAGTATGCCACTTTTCAGTCATGAAACAATGCAATCCTTGTGAATACTTTCGCGGAGTATTTCATTAGAAAAATCTAATCTGAAACGCCGGCAAATCTTGTTGTCCCAAAAAAATATAGACGTTTGCGGTAGAATACTCGAAAGATCAAATATATACCTAATGAAAGCAATCTGAGCTCGTGCAGAAAAAAGGTTGCGTTTCCAGTTTGAAACGTGTCGAATGCTGAAAAGCCGAGTGTTGAAAACGATATCACACTCCAACAATTTTACATTAAATGTGAATGAATTCCATTAAGGCGTCAATGAGTTCTCAATGGGAAATTCGGGCCGGTATTGCATAAAATATGTTACACTATATTTTACGGTGATGGATATTTCAACATCATAATCTGTCCGTATTGTACAATTAATGTTTGACGTTGGTGTGAATAAGATATTCAAATGTGATTCATGATGAAACATTAGTGCATTCAGTATGAGAGTCGATCAGTTGAAATCCATCCGACAGTATTGATCTAATGATCTTCACTGTATAAATCCTCACTACAGCTCTCTACATATTATTCTCTATACCATGTCTTTATTTTCCTATAGCTCTTCATTCCCAGATCCCTTCTTGCCTTCAGAGGTTTCCGCTTGACTTTCCTCGTGGGACTTTCACTTCTGTTAACCTCTCCATTGTGTTTCTAATGCATTGATTTGTAGCAAGCGCTATATTTTTTAAATATTTATGCATTCATTATAGAAAACCGCTGAGGGTTTTACCCAAAGTAAATCAACTCTGTACTAACTGCCAAGTTTTCCATTTCATTAAATTTTAATGTATGCCAAAAGGTAAATGTGACCAGTTTTTAGATATGTACTCATAGATTGATTAATTAAAACTTAAAATGAGGGTCTACTTTTGATATTCCAAATGTTTTCATGTATTAACATAATTTTTTGTCCAATTCTGTTGTTTTAAAAACTATCAAATTTGTCATATCCCAATGTTCAGATGTATGTTCATAGATTGGTTGACTGATACTTGAAAGAGAGTCTGTTTTTAATATTCCAAATGTATTATGTATTGGCGTTTTGGTAAAACTTCTATTACTTATAATTTTTGCCGGGAAGATTATTAAAAAGTAAAATAAAAACGTTGGCAGCTGGTTTAGAGATGATATAATTTGGACCAAACCCTTAACAATTTTCTATGATGGAATTAATTAGTCTGGTCAACAACACAGGCAAACAAGTAAAAATATTAGACATAGTCTCCGACATAATATTGTTCTTGCCTCTTCTCCCTCTTGGACCAGTGAATGGTATTCAAAATCCCCATCTACATCATCCCCTTTTTCGTCGGGAAGTGGTTCAGAACGACGACGATCGATCGATCGATCCGACGAAATCCGATAGTCGATTCTTAATTTTCGATAAGATTCTCGCGCGACGTGGTTTACATGACATGACGTCTGCCGGCTCGATGAGACGGTGGTTGGGGGCAGGAGGGGTAGTAGTATTAATTTCGGCCTCGGTGGAGGGGACACAAGAGGGTTGGGCATTCGATTTTGTGAAGGGCTTTTCGTTTTAATAGACCAGACGTCTCAACTACGAGACATGCCCCCAATTCGTGTCCTTCTAAGGGTCTATGAGAGGAAGGGCGGTGGCCAAAGAAGACCGAAAGAATGACACGTTTGACAGCATAAGGAGAATTTGACAGCCTGTTATTTTATTAATTCAGTCATCCAATTTTGACTCGCGCTAGTCCGAGGAATTAAGCGCTACACACACAGACTGGAGGCATTTGAGATGCAAGTTTGGATAAAAATGAATCTCGGTAACTCAAGCTGTTATCGAAGCTGGTGATGGAAGTTCGAAGGAGGTGGATGGGGGACATATTGATAAATGAAGGCATGTTGAGAGGGCTGATAGAAGAGGAAACGCTGGGGAAGCGTGGAAGAGGAAGGTAGAAGAATTTTGGACGACGTAAGGAGAGGTAGAGGTCATGAGGAATATCAGAGAGACATATTGGAGGGAAAGTGAGATGATGTCCTAGAAATTGGGATGTTAGGATAAGGGTTGTCTAAAAGCCGGTCAGTCAGCCGGTAGAATACACAAATGAAGTCCGCCTGTATCTTCAGAAGACACAGGTTACACAGAAGACACAGGACCCCGGTTGCATTTATCCACAATCTAGGATATAGGGTAGAGCCGTCGAAACTGAAATTAGGTTAACGACTCAGATTTATGGTGCATTAAATGCTTTTTTTATTGTTCGGAACGGTAAATCTCCTCTCTGCACGAATGCGTAAAAATTTGATTCTGTTTCCCAGATTTCGCGGACATATATTTACTTCTTCATTCGAGTTTTCTTATATTCACCACTTTTTTTCATTGATGCTCTTTGAAATGATAATATTTTTGTAGACAGAAATTTCTTTTCCCGTAGACTGTTAGGATATGACCTCAGAGCAGCTAGTATTTTAGTTTCCTATCCTTCAACAATTCGTCGAATGTTATTGATTATGTCATAAAACAGATGTGGCACTAATCTTATTATTTTGAGTCTAATTCAGTCAATGATTCGTCGTTTCGAGAGACTAAGCTGATGAACTGAAAGTAAAAAGGAATAAAAAATTGCCATTGGAAAGAGGGGAGTGATATTGTCCCCTGGTTATAAAATACCAGACGATTGCGATAAACAGTAGACGTACTGTTAGCAGGAAAGCAAGATGGTGCCGCAGTGACTAGACGTTTAATTCTTGAAATTGGATAAATTCTGTTTTTTTGCTCATTGGTCGGCGAGTAGGACATCATTTTGGTTCCCTGTTAGCACGTATAATAAATGTTTTGGATGCTAATCCAACAACGAATCAGATTGTTAATAGAGGAGGGGGGAAGGTGTTGACCAAGAAAGTCATTGGTGAATGTGGAGGAAGGTTCTCCTAAGAAACGGGATATTAGGAGTCAACCCGCCATTGGTCGCGCTATGAGATTTTCTCTCACGCCAAATTTAAACTTGTGCTCACTTTGTTATCATGAGTTATAGTAAGTTCCCTTTCCTTCTAGCTGACTTTTTATCTCTTTCTATTGACCGACCGTCTCATAAAGTATAAATGAAGCGTCCGCAGCTGTGTAATGACATGTTTGATACCGTCGGCTACAAGGTGTGAGACTTTTTCTCATCGCGCGACCACTGACGTTAGTGTTTTTGTATAATCACTCAGTTGCGTTGCACTTTCGCAACTTGCGGGCAAATTCGATTCATTTCGTGGAGAGCAGATACGTTAATGCAAATTTAGGAGTCATGAGAATGTATATCCTCATAAATAAATATTTGGTAATTTTCTTCATTGGTACCCAACGATATCATCGCCAGTAAACGTTGCAATGATTACTTAATTGTATCAGTAATTGTGTATATGTGGGAATCAATGTTTCAAATTAACATTTAGAGAAATAAATAAAATCTAAATATAGTGTAATATATTGCCAATAAACGCTCTATGATGGATAATCAATGATACACCTGAGTGTGAGAAAAAGTCTCACACGCGACCGCTCCCGTGATAGGTAGCTTAGCGACCACTCCCGGATTAAAAACAGGAAGGCGTGTATGAAGTAATGTAGGTATGCAGCGTGATGGGTATGTATGTATATCTCTCTAAGCCGTCATAATGTTTTGTAGAAAAAAAATTAAGTAGGAAGTAATTTAAAACCATTTTGAGCAGTACAGTTGGAAATTATTTCTGAAAAAATGTGGTGGTTGCGATAAAGCAGTCCTCTACGGTATAGAGAGATGCTTCTAAGCCTCCTCAGGATCCAACCTGTTTCAACGCGAAGGTTCTAGATCCCCCTCTTCTAAGTGCTGAGCGTAGTGAGAGGAAAAATAAAAAACTAGTCTTGCCAGGTGAAGTATAACGGAGGAGTTATTAGTGCATATTAAGAAGTGCACGTGAAATAAGGAGATGCACCTTGCCAGTTTGACAAAGTAATTAGCGCAGGATGAGGAAGAATAGAAGGCTGTTGCAAGAAACGTCCGAGCTTCGTATTGAAGTAATTAGCAAGAGATCGATGAGGAAAATCCATCAGGATCAGCTTTCACCTGTCCGTCGAACATGCGTTGACCTTTGCTAATGATCATAAGCAGAGTATAGAATCTAAGTTTGCGGAGAAAGTTGCTCTCGTTATCCTATGATTGCCTGAAAATATGCTCCAATTATTGACCTTGCGCATGACGACATTTATGCACATATAATCGCGTAAAATACCTCGAAAATGCCCACACCTACGTAATAATACGTCATCACGTTTAAATTCACGACCAGTCTACTTCTTGGAGAACTGAAACACTGCGCTGACTTTAAGAATTTTTATTTGGTATGACTGGTTACCTCTTTCAGATAACACCTGAAAACTTATTAACATATTTCCCTAACAAAAAGAATGTATAGTTGGCCAAGTATATCAGTTTTTCATATATGCCATGGGGATTTCCTAAAATTTGAATAAATAAGCTGTGGAATCCTGACAACAACATATAATTCCGTATGGCTGGGTGTTGAGATTACCTATTCAGATGAGAGATATGGGGCTTTTTCTATTCAACCTTTGAAAATTCAGACGTTCGGAACAGTATGCTCGATCAAGACTACAGGACGCGGATATAAATTTCTCCTCGGCGATTGAAGTTTTGAGGGCACACTTTCAAAACGTGAAAAATAACGCATGGTAAAATAGCATTATCGCAAGGTTATGTTGAAGTATCGCATGCTACACCATCACTTGAAATGTTTTATGATATAATTATCACCTGCGGGCAGGATGTGACAACTGGACAATACAGGTTCGACGAAATCATGCGATAGCATTTTTATTTTTGCGTACGATAATTATCTCGGCTGTTGTGAATTGACGTCCTTGGTTTCTTGGTGCATGACGGAACGTAATGTAATATCCGTGTTGAAAGAATCACAGGGTAGAGAGGTTTAAAAACATTAATTTTGCTCTATAAAATCGGCAGAAAATGTCGCTACCCAAAGACATTTCTGATGAATGGGGATGTGAAGAAAACTTCAGAGCATGCAAAAAAGTACATGGTTAACGAAAACTGGATTTGAACTGTCCCAACAGTCTCGGGTAGTATTGTGGGAAAGTTTTCGAGCAAACCGGCTAGGTGCAAACCGGTCTTCGATGTCAGAGGTAGGGTTGTAACCATGTCTGGAGTGCTGGCTTCCCGTCCTGAGGGTTCAGGGTTTTTAAACCCGGCCGTGGTTAAGAGATTTTTCGGTTGAATCCCAATCCCAACTCTCCGTTGGCTTGTGGAGATTACATTTGTATGTTCCATCGCGAATGCATTAGTGAAAACAAATACGAAATTCAACATTTATGTTTGTTTTGACAAAATTCTGCTTTCACTGACAACGTACCTTGGCTATTAAAAACAAATATTAAGTGCAATATTTGCAGATTATCCGACAAATATATTTCAATTTACACTTCTCTCCGGTTGTAGGAATCAACTGCAGTGCCTTTTCTATTGAATTGCCGCATTTTGACTTCATTTATTGCGTTAATTTGCTATTAACTAAAAAAATAAGATAGTAAGGTGCCTATACTGTATATTTATTTGATTTTCTGGATGTTTTCGCTTCTTTTAAGCAGTTTTTCTTGAAAATGGCATTTTTATTTCATAGAAAAATTCTACTTTTTGTTATGTTTTACCCATCCTCGCATTTATCACCATGCAATTTCAAATTCAATTGGAGTATAAAATATCGTGGAAATTTATGATTTTGTTGCGCTTATCAAAGAGTGGACGCATTCTTCTTTAAATAAGTGGAATATTAATTAAATGACTTGTAATTCGTTTTACGGCAGTACCATCGTAAAGTTTGTTGTGAGTAGGATAATGTCGATTCCTGGGGTTTTTCTCGACCTTTCCTGCACTGCTATATTCCTCATTCAATCTCGTTCAATGGTGAGCAGATGTTCTTATTTTTTTTACTGCGCTAGGAGAATGTCAACGCAAGTGAGTGGGTTTCGAAAAATGCATATTGTTTTCATTGTTGTTGGTTTTGCACATCCTGTGGTGGTAATACACCGTCATCTGTTTAAAAAGAATGCTTGTAAGAAAGAAATACGTCCTATTTCAAAGTTATCCCGCGCTGACAGCCACAACTCGATCGCTTTGATGTTCCGCAAGCATACATTTAAGGGGTAATTGTATCAAATCAGAAAAATCGCTTATCAATTAATTAATATTTGTATGCAATTATTTTTAGATTAAGGAAGATGCCTGCTTTTGGCTCCGAGGAGAAAACTCTTCTTGCCCGCACATCCGCGATGTCTTGGCGAGGAAAAGTTCCCCCCTCTTGTCTGTTGAAGGTGATACACAAATAAGAAAGAGTTGTTCGATATCCGCTGTGGTGCAACGTAACGGTTGGCTGCAGGAAAATGAGTTAAGACGTACAATGAGGGCTGTGCAATGAGTGGCTAATTTACCGCTCGGACGCTTTCGTGCTAATTGACTAGCTTCAAAGTAATAATAAGTGAAGCTCAGCCATCGCATCGCGTTTCAATTCTCACGATCGAGTAGCTAGCTACTCTAGTGCCTGCAACTAAATAAGTTTCATGAAAATTTACTGTTCCAATGCATTCGTGAAAATTTGGAGATATACATCAGTGATCAAAGTGGGTGAAATTCTCCATGAAAAAATTTAATTGTACTTTACCAAGATTCGATTCCGGTTCTAAAAAAATATCCGATTACATGATCTGGGATCGAATCTCAGTCAATTCAAACAAATCTTTTTGCACCCATCCGCGTGACTGCGTACCACATCGTTTGTACATCCGCATTCATAGTAAATTCGTCAAATACGGATGGTATATTGTCTTGTTTGTTTCGAGCCAATTTTATTTTTCCGATGCACCGGGGTTTCCGGAGATGAAAAGTAAAAATCAGTTTGCCTTCTGTACATTTTGTCAAGCATCCTGAAAAACGGATAAGAAATATTTCATTCAGTAATCACCAGCTCAATTTTGTGCTACCTGGTGATGTTAGTGAACTTAATTAGAAATTTTGTAGACCTTACAGGATCTTATTAGAAAAATTATCGGTTTCGTTGAATAGCTGACATCACCTGGACTGCGATGAACACGGTTTCTTTTTAATATTAGTGATAGGATTAAATAAAGTTCAATAATATCAATATGGCAAGCCCTAACGCTTTGACAAATGCCGGAGGTAGTGACAAGAATGATTCTAAGATAGAGGTGAATGATAAACAGGGCCATAAGTATCTTATAGACAGTTGGCCCATGTATAATACTTTTAAAAAATCTTTTCTCCCCGGAAATACCGAAAGCCCGATTCGGTTTATGTATCTGTCTAATTCTTCCCACAGTTATTTTGCCGCGAGGTGAGTAAAAGCAAGTATAACCACTTTACCAACGTACTTCTGATTTACCAATTTCAATGCATCGTTCTAGCATTTGAAAATCCCTTCCCTCTAAGTCTGCAGCTCAGAGCATGCCAGATACAGCTGCTGAAGTGCCTGTGTGCTAGCGCAGGTTGCTTTCTTATTTTTCAAATGGCGATCTATAAATAAACCCGGCCCGTCGTCATTTGGGAGCTTAAAACCTTTAGGGAACTCCAAGTGGTCAAGATGAGCGCGACTCGTTGATGCGAAAAGGTGTGAGAGAGAGTTTTCAAGTGCTCATTTTGGTGAAATTTAAATGGAAAAATTGAACCGTCATATGCAGCGTTCCGCGATAAACTTAGTGACTAACGTATTCACGGAGAAGTGATCCTGTTACCTAAACTCTGCGAGCATACTGTAGAAATTTAATCACTCGAAATGAAACCAAATGTTATAGAAGTAAAGAAAATAGTTATAGGCTTTATCTTGTGGAATTTTTATTTTATTTTTTAATTATTTTTAAATTTATTTCCACATCCCCGAAAACAGCACAAACGGCCTTTTGCAGCGGGTGTTTTAAGGTGGTCCCACCGTATAATCACTTAAATATCATTTTATTCATATTCTGTCTACTTATAGAATAACGTGTCCTCTACCTGATATGAGCAAAAAATGATACCTTTCCACGCTATTTTATTCTATAATTGAACTTGAAATTACATGGTGTTGAATGGGGGAATGAGGGAAGCACGGGGAAAAATAGTATTTTTCCATAAAATATAAATGCCATTTTCGCGGAAAACTGTTTATAAGAAGGAAATAATCCACAGAAATTGAATAAAAATAAAATACAGGCATCTTACCACCTTATTTTTCTAGTTATTGGGGAATAACTGCCGTAATTGAAGTCAAAATGCGGTAATTCGTTAAACATGGTGCTGCAGTCGGCTCCTATGACTGGGAAAAAGTGCTCATTTAAAATACATTCGTGGAATAATCTGAATATTTTGTGCCTTACTTTTGCTTTTCCATAGGTAACGCATTCCATCAGCGAAATCAGGATTTTTTGTACAAAATATAAAAAATGTGGGATTTAGTATTTGTTTTGACTCACACAGTCGCGGTGGACCTCCTTAACATGTAACAATTGACGAACACAAACACCCATGTCCTGAGTGGTTAAAAATCCACTCAGGCGGGATTCGAAACCGCGACCCTCAGTTCAGCAGGCGAGGACTTTACCCCGTCGCTCACCGTCGCCATCCCGTGTCCTAAAGATGACACCAAGTGTTGAAACCCGGGTCGTGGTAATAAATAATTAGTGGAGTTAACAAAGTTATTAAATTCTTTCGTTTTAGAAGTAGTATGATATTCTTAAGAAACATTGTCTAAGTGCGTGAAAGTTGATCCCAACCATGCACATATTTTTCCCTCTATCAATTGCGACCTATCCAGTAATTTTAAAGAGGTTTAAACAAGTTACTTGATAAAATAGGTACGAAGTTACATAGGTTTGCATGCTTGGATGTTTAACTGGCCTACACACCTAACGTCAAGAGTCCGGACCGAGTTTGAAACTCGGGCATGGCGATTGGCAGATAATTATCTTTCTACGAAGAGATTTGTTTAATGATAAAGCATACTGTCTTCTACTATGCTCTTGAAATTTACTCATCTTTGTGCAATACTTCCTGCGGGAGATTTTGAATGTGTTGGGGCTGGCAGCTCATATCAAGGAACGGATTGGAGAAGCGAGGACTGTAGGAATCGCCGGAGGATGAGTTTTATTCAGGGTTGAAGGGAGTGTTACGTTGAACTTGCATCTCCAACTGAATCCCAAATATAGCGTGGAAACCTTACGGACTGGCCTAAGGATGGGGCCGTAGTATTCATACTTTATTTATTTACACATTCCCGAAAACTCGGCCTTTTGTATCGGGTGTTTTTAGGAAGCTACAACGGACGGATATCAACATCCATGTCCTGAGAGGTGGACTAGCCACTCAGGTGGGACTCGAAACCCTCGCTATCTGGGCCTACTTTAGAACCCAAGTCGAGAAAAATCAGATTAAGGTAGTTTGAGCGAAAAATCACTTCACCTTGAATTTGATGAATTTGCCCTCATTTCAAAGAAAAAAACTCTCATCTTCCCAATGATATCAAAATATCAAACCCTTGCCGAACTATTTTACGAGCAATTTGTCTAAAATTATAAGCTGTTTTACATGTGATAGATTATGGCTGTGCGCTCCAGAGGGAGAATATTAAAAAAATTAGGAACTTCTAGCACCTAGATTTCGTCAAAAAACTAACGGTGTATAGATTGCATGTTTTCTCAACAATTGATACAAATTAATCTATTACTCACCTAAGTCATTTTGACAGAATTGCAAAAAAAACCTGCTGTTTTGGAGGGTTTTTAGCCGTACGGTGGGAAAAAATGAGTCAAGTTAGAGACTTATGCAGCTTTATTTATTTAATTACTGAGAATTTTGGTCGTATATATAATTATATATTTGCTCGATTAATATTACAATATTTATTTCATACTTCTTACTGACGCTGAAGTCAAAAAATAAAAATTTGAATATGGTCACCATTATGACTAGGAAACTATCCCGCTCAAACCACCTCAATACGGATGTTACACCGAATTAATCTTTTCACCTCGTTTGGAGAAACTATGGCACTTTTCGAATTTCCAGTTTGAGAATTGAACTAATTTTTCGAGGGTCAAAGTGTCGGAAAATGACAATCTAGGACGCATTCTATGGGAACATGTCGACCGAATGCGACTTGCGATATAGTGTATGGTATCCGGTGCGTTACCCGTTTTTATAATACAAAATAAAAAAAAGGTGACGCTAGTACGGGTTTTCTCTGCGATCTATTTCGCAATACAAGATGGAGAACGAGACTGAAAAACGTCGCGCAGTAAAATCGGAACCGCTGGCATCTCTATTCTATTTTCAAGTGAGAGAAAGTAACATTTTACTCCAAACGGCTAGGTACTGAAGACGCCGGTGGACAAGGTGCACATAAACATTTGCTGAACGCGTTGGTGTGATAAATAAAAGAGAAACAGATGGAATCACTACGGGAGAAATTTCAAGGAGCATGCTCTTGTATGAACTATAAGAAGTCGAAATTGTTACTAGGTGTTGTAATAATAATTGTAAAGAGTAAAAAAGAAATGAAATTATGGTGGGAAGTTCGAGAGGTGGGAACTGCATTTCCGAATCATTACAGTGAAAGCAAATGTTAATAGTGGTGAATGCTCGTCAGTCCTCGGCTGTTTTTGCTGCTGAACTTTGGCAGAAATTCTGTCAAGTGAAGATTTTTTTAGTTTTACCTCTGAATTGTTTCTGCAGACTAATTCACTTTTTTTGTAGATTTTCGCATCTCATTGTTTATGGTATTCAGAGTTTTGGTTCTGCGATTAATTATTTAGTATTAGGCAACAATTTCGCCGTGCTATGCTGCCAGCTTCGTCAGGCTTTTAAGAACAAAACCAAACCGCAGAACCAAAAGCCTGAATACCATATTTCTAATTTAATCGACCGCCTTACTCATTGAGGTTGACCGACTGAAGGTATTTTTTTTCTTTCGATACATGGGATTTTAAAAAAATACGTGGTTGCTGAAGATCAAATGGAGGAATGAAATTAAGAGGTATGAAGAACAGAAGAAGAAGAAGGAGAATGGTGCCTGAAGAAGTAGAAAGGTCAATTGAGGTTGGAATACCACTGAGAACAACCGGTGTAAGTAATCAGCGCGAAATTGGAAGGTGTATGAGCGGATCCCAATCCAGGTGAATGTTTTTAAAAGCCACGCATTCGTAAAATACCTCTCTATAATGAATCGCAAGGCCTTTCTCTGACACGTAACACAATTATGCGTAGAAACTGAAGCATTTTTAAATGAGCATAACTGAAAAATTCCCTTGTCCGAGAAGTGTAACTATAATCCGTCTTCTCAGTCTAGGTAACGCTCAAGGTTTTTTTTTTGCTTTCTCGGACAATTCTGGTGGTCCGTATGCCCCTGCGACCCCGATCCAGGCATTTTCCTGTGTTTCAGGTTTTCTTAGGGGCCGAAGCACTAGAACTTGACAGAATCACCCATGCCCTGGGCTCTGAACACTAAAGTAACTAGTTATTAGATAAAAGTGAATCAAAAATAAACGAAGGTTAATAAGACTAACTAAAAATTTTAATAAACTTAGTCGACGAGTCGAATATTGTTTATGGTCATGTTCATGATTCATACCTATTAAGTAACAATTTATGACAAATAACTGTAACTAGGAAAGCAAACATAACAAGGTAGCCCCTGTTTTAGGCTGATTCAGGGTAAACATAGGATCGCCTCTTCTTCAGTAAGAATAACTAAAAATAACTTTTATTGTGAATTAAACGCATTCGTTAAATGCATAAAGGAAGATTGAGTGAGGTATAACTTCACATAAAATTCAACGATATTGGCCTCGTAGTAAAGATATCTTATCTCCCGAATGGTACACAAATATCAGTCACTGTACCTATATTTTACGAGATCATTTTTTAATATAAATTTATAACTCACCGTAATAGTTTTTATAAAATAACATGAAAATCTTACGGTTGTGAAGGCGTTTTCAGTGAAGCAAATAAGTCAAGTTCGGTCGTATTAATCATAGTTATTGCTCCGTCAGTAGTACTACATTTACTTGATGCTACTTATGGCTGCCTAAATTTTAAAATAAAATTCGAATGCGGTCTCTGTTGCGACTAGAGAGAAAAAGTATCGCCAAAACAACCAATGACTAGCAAGGACTCTCCTACAAGAGACACGTAAGCGTGAAAAATATTTCATACAATTAATATGAAGAGCATAGCAAAAAAACTTCCCTCTCTAAAAGGCGAACTATATACCCAGTCCTCATTGTCCCTTATATTTAGAACTCCAGACACTCTTGAAATGTCTCATGTAAATGACTCACAAGGACTCTCTACAATGAAAGGCTTAAGCGTAAAAATATTAAATAAAAGGAATGTAAAAAAGCATCACTAAAAATTTGCATAGTATAGCTCATTTTTCAAGAATGCGAACAATACTCTATCCTCGTCGTCTCGGCGCCATCGTCCCTTTTATGTTGGATTCCACAACATTCGTGAAATGTCCCAAATAAATGACTCGAAATCGACTCACCGACACGAATCACTCAACCAACCATGAAAAAATAACTAAAATACATTATCATAACTGATAATTTCCCCCTTTCTCCAAAAAGGCGAACTACACTCTTGGTCCGACCAGTGCCTTCCCCTCTTCCGGCTTTTCCCCCTCCCCCCACGGCCTTCCTCCCCTGACCCCTCCCCCGTGTCCCGAGCGAGCACCCTGCCTGATACGCCCTCAAACCTATCGACCTGTGTTTTGCGCCCGAGGGTGGGGGAGGGAGAGATGAGGGGAGGGGAGAGGAAAGGGTACATGGGGAGAGGAGTGGAGGTGTGAGTGGGGAGGCCTTTGGGGAAGGAGACGAGGACCGTGGAGACAGGGTACAGAGCTCGAGGGGGTGAAGCAAGGGGGTGAAGGGTAAGGTGTGGGTGGATATTCTCCTACCCCGTCTACTCCCACCTCCCAACCGGGAACGGGTCGAAGGCGCGATAGTCGGTCAAGTCGACTGCCTTCTCCGGCGACAATGGTGGAGCTGAGGAAATTATTGGCACACGGGGGTGGGTAGGGAATGGTGGAGATGCTAATAATGCAGCAGTGGAGAGTGTATACGCGAATGTATCCATCACAGAGCATAGTGGCTCTATGAATCGGGTAGCTTGTGGTCAAGGGAGGGGGGGTTAAGCAACTCTGACACAAGAGCCTGCAGGTTTTGTTTTTCCCTCCCCTTATTTTTGCACGAGCGAGTGCCACCAGGTTCTGCGATGAACTACCGGCTTTAAATAAACGGTTGCATGTACATCGTAGAATTTGTTGGCACTTGCCAGCAGGTAGAATTACGTAACGTAGTGTGAGACAAGGCTGTGACCCAAGTTCTCCTGTGGGTAAATTTGTCCCGCCACCCTCGTATTCTTTCGCCGGCGAGTGCCACAAAATTATGCTATACTAAAGAATAGAAAATAAAGCGGTTTGAGTATCGCAGAACTTGGTGGCGCTCGCAAGCTATTCATTTGAGGTCAAAGGAGGATGTAGCAAAATTGGATGAGCTGGCCCATCGGAATATTAGGTCCTCATATCCCACCACCCTCGGATATGTTTCGCCGGCGAGTGCCAAGAAGTTCTGCAACGTGCAGAATTAAAAATTAAAAAAAAACTTGTGGTCGATTTTTGTAGATCAATAACTCACCCCAGCTAGCTCCAGTTCTCCCGAAGACTTGATGGGTTTCCGAGTTCCAGATGAACAGTTTGCAGCCTTCCCATTTTCCAAGCTTGGGCGGCGGTGTGTAGTATTGCTCCTGTTTCGCCTTGTCCGCCATGGTTCAGTTCGCTCTTCCCGAATCAATTAAGAACCCTTTTTTTGAATAAGGATCAGCTGCTGCGTCCTCGAGTCCTTCCTCTGCGAATCTTCCCGGTTCGAACGTTCCTCCTCCGACTGCAGGGAATTTAAGAAAAAACCCTCGATTCGAGTCTCCTCTCTCGGTAGATCTTCTCCCGAAGGAATCGGAGTGGGGGAATTGACGAGGATGAGGGTGTTTAAAAGGATGCGATGAGTCCCCTCCGATATAGGGTAGCTCCCCTATTCGTACTGTATCCTTTCCGGAGAGCAGGAAAAACCTCTTTTACCTTTTCCGATTACCCTCCCCGCGTGTGAGAACCCTAAACCCCGAAGCTGTAGTGTTGCCGGCCGGCTAGCAACTACCGCAGTGCTCTGAGATCGTCAAAGAGTTCGTCACTGTAGATACGCCCCTTCTTTCCGTTTCCCCTCCCCTCTCCCCCCTCCTATTTCCCCTCAAACCCCCTCCCAGCCCCACACCATCCTCTCTACGTCTTCCTCAAGTCACCCCCACTCCAAGACCCCCTCCCTTCCCCTAATACCCGGCTTCGGGTTACTTCGGGATCCGACTTCCCCTTCCTTCGGTCGTTTCCGGCAAAGTTCCCGAATACGCAGGTGCGGAGGGTGGGGGGAAGTTTCATGTCAGGGAGTGGTAGTGGTAGTTGGACGGCGGCGGTATGTGAGTATGAAACTGCAAGGGGGGATGTCTCCCCCGACGGAGAAGTAGGGGAAGGTTTCGTACGAAAGAGGTCGATTTTGACGCGTACATGCTCTGCAGTGCTATATGCACCCCCCCCCCCTACTCACTTCTTTGCCTTTCCCCTCCTAACCCCTATCTCTTCTTCCCCCCCCCTATCGCACGAAAACGAGATCCTTGCAAAACCCCTACCGCGCCTACGGCTCACTTCCACTGATATTGCGAGGATATCCCCACCCCCTTCTTCCCCATAATCTCTCTCGGCATTTTTCATCTCGCTGTTGTCATAAACGTAATTTCTCTCGCGTGAAATTTGATTTCATTGCACGTCCAAGTTTCACGAGTCGCGATTCCGCCGAAACCAAAGTTGCTCGCTGAATCCATTTAATACCTATCCTGTTTAATTTATTATTCTTTCCTCTGGCATTGCCAAGATATCCTCCACAACCTCACTTCGCCAGTTTCCCCTTCTCCTGCGGTTGTGTCACGTCGATTGTTTCGCGTGTAATTCAATTTCATTACACGCCCAACTTACTTCGCTATTTTGACGAATTGAGATCTTTCTCCTGGAATCCATTGAAACTTGGTTTCATTACGCATGCGAGTTATCTCGCGATTTCGTCGAAACGAAAGTGTTTTTTTTTCGTGGTAATCCTATCATTCTGCGGTTTTCCGCGGTTTCGCGGTAATCCTTTTCACTTTTCATTCCTTCAATTTTTCCTCAGGTGCCCCGCAGTTTTCCAGCCAGCCAGTTTTTCCTTCTGGAGAACTGTGAGGTCACGGATGGCATGTTTTTTCCTCGTTCGCTCCGCTATTAACTCGCCGGCGCCAGTGTCTCCCTCGTAACCTTGGCGACGGGCATTTGTTTGTTTATTGATTTAATGGTTGTGGCGCTTGGAAAAACTGGGACGTGGTAACTTTCTTATTCCGCTAGTGCTTCCTCGTTATATTCCCCGGTAGGTTTGCCAAATATTGTACGGTAGATTAGCTGCTGGGGTTGATTGTGCCATATATTCTTCGTTATTTATTTCGCGAATCATGGCGGCACAGTCCGGAGTTCGCAATGTGTGGTACGGGGTTAGCGGGGAATGCCGGGCGCCCTCCCGTGTCATCCATGTCCTGGTATTTCCGTGATCTGCAAAGTAGGTTGCGCGCGACGATTTACTCCTGGATTTCGATCGCGCACTCCCGTCATCTTTTGCGGAAAACACGGTGGAGCGACGCCTGTGCCATCTATCGTCGAAGCTGGTGAAGTTCTGAGTTCCGCTAATACGCCAGCGCGATCTCCAAGGGCGGAGCAAAGACTTGGCGGGAAGTTTGAACTACACAATGCTTAGTTAATGCTATTTACGTCTAAATATTACAGTGCGAACCGCCCCAGAGGCGTGTCGCAGGGGGTTTTAGGACATCAGCCATAAAAAGGGGAAGGGATGGCGTAAATAAATTAGGTGAGGAGAGGGGCAAAAATGTATACCAATGCGTTCAAGTATCTCGTTCTGTTTTCATCACTGTCGCTAATTGTGCGTGGAAAGCATTGGCGGCCCCAAGGGGGGCAATATGCCGTAAGGGCGGCAGTAAGGGCAATTGCCCCTCCCCCCTAAAAACCAGGCGTATTTCTTTGTCATAGACCTTAATTTAAAAGCCAATTACTTCGTTGCTTTTTTTGCTATTAAAGTTTAGGTTATTTTACTTTAAAATCCAGTTAAATTTTACATTAATTAAAACAGTTTTAAAACCGCAAGCTAAATGCGAATGTAAATCAAATAAATTTTGGAATTAGTCGAAACTTGGTGGTGATCTACAAGGGAAATGTGCATTTTGTAAAGACTTGTTCTTCTTAAAAGGCAAACTTTTGCTTCCAAACCACTTATAACGCGCCATTTTGCACATAGTTTGTTACGAATTTCCGTGACGAGACCCACACGAACCCCATTTTCCTGGGGGGTAGTAACGAGCGATGGACGAAGTAAAAGAGAATTTGCCAGTAGAATTTCCGAAGCGAAAAGGGCATTTTACCAGAAGAAGATTCTGCTTACAGCTGAAAATACAAGCGTGGAAGTGAGGAAAAATTTCATTGAAACATACATCTGGAGCATTCTACAATATGGCAGCGAAGCATGGACAATAACAGCAGCAGAGAAGTCCTCCAGGCTGGAAGCATTTGAAATGTGGTGCTTTCCAAATAATGATGAAGATAAAATGGATCGACCGAGTGACAAATGAAGAAGTCTTGAGAAGAGTGGGAGAAAAGAGATGTCTACTGAAAACCTTAAAAAGGAGACGGGACAACTTAGTAGGCTACACATCTTAAGACACGACGGCCTGATGAAGACAATCGTCGAGGGAAAAGGTGAACGGGAAGAATGGAAAAGGCAGGCCTCGCATGAGATATATATGGAGCAAGTTGTGAAGGATGAAAATGAGAGGAGTTACGTCAATATGAAGAGGTAGGCAGATGGAAGAATTGAGTGGAGGGCTGCGTCAAACCAATCCTAGGATTGTTGACCGATGATGATCATGATTCCATACCTCAAGAGCCACTGGTGCCTGAGCTCTGGGGCCCGATTCTGATCTTCCACCAGTCAATGACTGTACACGTCACAAACTTATGCCGAACGTCACAAACTTATGCCGATTTCCAACTTACCTCGAAAACGCGAACAAAAAATGCCTACCTTCCGCACGCTTACTTCCGTCTGAAAGTTTCCACCACGACACTAGCGCTGTTCCACCAAGTGGATGACCGGTGGAAGGGAAGCTTGACTTTCCACCAGTCATTGAACGATGAACGATGTAGTGAACGATTCTCTGGTGGAAGGTGGAACATGTGACGTAGTGTCGGAAAGTCATGACGTTTTGGTGGAAAAGTTGAACATCGGGAAAGCATCAGAATCAGGCCCCTGGTCTGGAGCCGCCCCTGGTGGAAAGAAGGAATGTATGCACCTATCATTCAGTTCGGCTGAGTATCTCTCTTATTTTTCCGCTTCTATAATTTCTAGATATATCGAGAGCTTTCCTTTTCACTTCAGTTTCTCTGCCCACTTCACAACACTCCAGCGCTCTTGCTTACCATACGTATCAGACCTTGCTTACTCGGCAGCAAACGTCCAATTTGATCGAGTACAGAGTTGATATACGCTATCCTTACTAATATATAAAAATGTAATGGTCTCTGTCTGTCTGTTGCTCCATCAAGCAAAAACTACTGGACCGATTGAGCTGAAATTTAGCATGTAGATAGAAAATATATCTGGTTGTAACATAGGCTATATTAAAATGCTCTCAGGGCCCCTGAAGACTCCCCCTGGTTAAGCACTGGGTTTGGTGCAGTGGTTTCATTTTTTGCTTTTTAAAAGTACTTTCACCCAAGAATCCAAGATAGAGGGTTGGATTTTTTTTTCTCGGATGGCTGAATAATTGAAGTTTCTAATTCTTTCAATCGCTTTTCTTTTACGCTTCGTATTTGTCTGAGAATCATGGTTTACCTTAAAAATCTCACTTTTTTCTCAGAAATCAACAATTGCGTATTTCCTTGACAACCAGAGATTTGATTTTCAAAGGATGTTCACGCCTATAGCATTTAAATATCACGGTTTTCGGTAGGCCCATGATAGATGGCAGAAAGAAAATCCATATAAGAAGAGCCCAGAGTCCCAAGGGCCCCATGATAGATTGCTTTGGGGAATAATCGATAAATTCAATGCATATTTACAAGTTTACTCTTCAATGTATGTTCTCAAAGTATCTCTCATAGAGGCACTGAATGTATATGAGAGAACACCTACGTAGTAAACGATACACAATAAAGGAATCAAATAGACTACTCACGCAATTAAATGTGCAAGAATACTTGCGTGCAGTGTGTAGTAATGGTAATAATGCCTCTGTTGCTACAACAAGCACTGCGTTGTTCATTATCGTTTAATACTCAGGAGTATTATACGTAGTGGTACCGTCTGC
The DNA here is from genome assembly GCA_963573305.1 of Pyrrhosoma nymphula. NCBI lineage: Eukaryota > Metazoa > Arthropoda > Insecta > Odonata > Coenagrionidae > Pyrrhosoma > Pyrrhosoma nymphula. The sequence continues at coordinate 118,376,562 of OY754338.1, forward strand.
CTCTCATTTCGACTGCAAACTGTTTTTTATACCGATTCCCACATCATAAACGTTACGAGTTATGTTATGTAATGTTACTTGTTTAAAAGTGGTAAAGTGCAGTTAACTAACATTCACTCATTTTTGGGTTTCCATGTGTAAAGAATACCAACAGTCTCTCATCTCTCCGTGCACCTGGAAAACGGTCAGCGTGTCTACTACAACGAACACAACGTACAAGATAGGTAATGAGCTCCTCAAATGACCACGCTGGCAGTATTCTTCAGGCTTTGTGGTTTTCTTATGAAATACGTTCAATTTTTTTCACACACGTTGAATTTCAATTTCCTCTGGTAAAATATATTGACTTCGATAATAGCATCCTCAATTGTTGTTTTAGTGTGGAATTTAAGGTAGGAAGTGGAAATGGATAGTGAAAAGATTTTAAGACGATATGCGAAGGAGAGTGAATCCTTACATGTAGCAATCGAGTCTCTAGCGGTTCCAAATTTAATCCTGAGCCATTCCATGTTATCTAGGCAAATGGCCACTGCCGCACCACCTCCGATTTGGATGAAATTTTGTTTATAAATTGTACCTACCTTTCTTATGCCTGTTGCTCACGGTAAAATTTTCGGTGAAAAGTTTTATAAAATCGACTAATTTTATAAAAATGAGCTTGCTAACGATAAAACCGTTTTATAAAACGTTTTACGGAATAGGGCAGATTCTATTTCCATAAAACCCTTTTCTGCAACAACCAATGAGACGTTCCGCTCATTGCGTTAATAATAATCTCGTATCCATGGGAATCCAAACAAGGAAAACGTAAACAAACATGGCTGGAAGTTCATGGAACGTTGAGGCAGTACCCTTCTTGTTGTTAGAAGAATGCGTTAGAGCCATAGCACCGTTGAGTGTGATCAGAAAGTAAGTAAATAAACAATACATATAGTTCTTAACCTAACAGTCATCCAAAAGAGAGTGCATTTATCACTTCACGTGTTCGCAAAGCGTCTCATAGATGGCAGGACATTGCGGTTTTAAGATTAGTTTTACCTGTGGTTTTACCGTGAGCAAGCAAGTACGTTTTACGTACGATTCATAAAACTTTCAATAAAATTCTTTATAAAACTCTTTTATGTGAAATTTTACCGTGAGCAGTAGGCATTAGTCTGAAACGGTTTCCCTTATTCAGATTCGAGAAAAAAAATCGCCCCTGAAATGTAGGCAAATTTGCACTGACTTTTAAGCAAAAAAAAATTCCAGCGAAAAACGTTGGGAGCCCAGCGTTGAGTCCAAGTCCAAGACTGAATGTATCTCTTTAACTCACTTGAATCGCAAAACGATTTTCACTTTATTGGAAATTAAACCCAGAGGGCTTTATATTTAAATGCTTGTTTGATTTTAAAAAGCTGTCCCGAATGGATTTTTTGGACCAACAAACCAACTTTTTCAAAATTTCTCAAATTCGAAGAATTTTTTCTTGGTGAAGGATTTCCAGTATTGATTTAATTTTTTTCCACGTACACTTCATACATGTAGGTGCTGAAATTAAAAATATCGACCTGTTGTTCCTTGTCCTTCTTGGTGTATTTTATTCCTACATATGTAAAATCTGACAATTTTTAAGTTGAAGTAAAAGTATAAAAACATAACTTAAACTTATATAAAATTCATTTTTGACTAAATATGTGTAAAGATCAAACTTCAAGCCTTCTTACGTCCTTGTAATGCACAGTAAAAGTGTCAGAACTAGTCGAAAAATGTCCTAAAAGTACGTTTTTCGCTTATCTTTCAATGACTCAGGATTGGGAACCGCTACAGACTCCGAAGCTACTCGCAAGGATCACTTCTTCTTCTTCCTCAGCTCTACAGCCCGGTGTGGGTCTTGGCTTCTTCCTCAGTTAAATATGCCCCCATTCGGCTCTCCTTCTTGCTTTCTCTCTCTACATCTTCCAATCCCCATTGTCTTCAGGTCTTCTTCAACATCTTGCAGCTCCATCTTTTACGTGGTCCTCCTATTCCCTTCCATCTTGCTATTTATTAACAATTTGGGCATTCTATACTCTTCCATCCTTTCAACATGGCCCAACCATGACAGTCGCAATGACTTTGAGAACCTAACTATATCCTTCTCTTCCAATATTTCATTTATTTCAAAGTTCATTCTTATTCGCCACATTTCTCCTTCTTTTACTGGACCATAGATTCTCCCTATTATTTTCCTTTCAAATCTTCTTAATGTCTCTTCATCTTGTTTGTATAGGACCCATGTCTCAGCTCCGTATGTAATTACTGGTCTTATCAATGTTTTATAAATTTTCAATTTAGTTTTCCTGGACAGAAGAGTTGATTCGAGGAGGGGTAAATTTGCAAAATAGGCCTTGTTACCTTGCATTACCCTTTGATTAACCTCCTCAGAGATATTATTTTCATTATTTACTATTAATGTGAAGCAAGTGAATTTTCTGACGCCCTCAAAATTGTAATTCCCAAAAATTATGTTTTGTAGCTCTCGTTTGTCCTGTGATAAAGACATTTTCAAGTATTTGGACTTATCTTCATTTACATTGAGGCCCATTGTTTTCCCAATATCTTCCCAACGTTGCGATCACATGGCTTGAAAATTTTCATATTACGTGAGTTTCAATATGACACGGATGATTGTACATACCTTGACCGTAGGCGTGCGCCTTAGGTGGTGCCGGTGGTGCACTTAATGGCGAGAAATAATAAATTAAATAACCTAGAAATTCGTGAAAATGATAGTATTAATGTTTATAATTTTGCAAAAGAATTTGAAGAACCATTAACTGGTATATAAATCAAATACTTAAGTGTTTTTTCCCTCTGTCTCATTGCACACCAGCGTTTCAAATTCACTGTGGCTGTCTGACTTTCTGACTGGCAGTGCAAATAAAGTTTTGCATTTCGTACATTGTACCTAGCGTGCGCAGAAGTAAATAACTGAGGAGTGCTTTTTCGGTGGCTGGTTAAGAGTTAATTATTCAATAAACATTTACATAGGCCATGCTATAACGAAGCAGAACAAGTTTATTCCTCACTATTTTCTTTAGGCCCTACAAGAACCACTTTAAATAAGTGGTTGGAGTTGTAGTTACTCCTTGACAACTGATCAAAATTGTTCAGTAAGTTCCAATGTGCCTTGATAATGTTCTCAATAATACCTGTAACCAGTGCCAGTTGTGAAAGACGTTTTTCCAAAACTACCAATTGTCAAGATTAAACTAATAATGACAATGTCTAAATATAACCTAATTTTACCATTGATAAAACAAGAAACTGCAATAAATGTTAACTATACGGATGTCATTGAAGAGTAATAATTTCTTATTCCTGGTGAGAGGAGAACGTTGCCTTGAAGCAAGTTATTAAAATAAGTTTATTAAGTTTAGCTTCATGGCAATTAGATTGATAGTGTGCTTTGTTCCATACATACAAAAATTTCATAATCATACAATTCTTTGTTAAACATATGTACATAATCAATTTTTTATTGTTTAATGCTATGATGTTGTTTGTCCAACTTTTATTATTTATACTTGCAAACATGTTCCAAATTTCTTTAATGCCATTTTTAGCGGCTAGTGTTGACAAACAATCCCAGGCACCACCTAATTAAAAGGTCTGCGCACGTTTTATGAATGAATGCGTATTATATTCCATTGTACACGAGGTTTGTCCAAAAAGACATCGAACCTACCATTAAAGTAAGTTTATTAAGTTTGACCTTATACCAATTAGGTAAAGATTGATAGTGTGTTTTTTTCTAACTTACAAACACTTCAAGACAATACATTTCTTTGGGAAATATACGTACATAAACAAATTTTTATTTTATATTACTTTAATGTTTTTTGTTCAGCTTTTATTATTTATATTTGCAAACATGTTTCATCTTTCCTTAATACCATGTTTAACCGCTAGTTTTGATAGATAATCATAACAATTCCAGGCACCACCTAATTAAAAGTCCTACGCACGCCTATGAATTTCACTCATACTAATGGGAGCTCTCCGTCCAAGATTTTGAAGTTAGCGCAGATCGGGCTCGGTAACCTACCGGCAGGTGGCATTCTTTTTATTGACAATGGTCATGGCCAAATACTTTGTGTATGTATATCGAATTTGATCCAATTACGTATTTAAGGAGATTCCGCCGCGACTGTGTGAGTCAAAACAAATACTAAATTCCACATTTTTTATATTTTGTCAAAAAAAATCATGCTTTCACTGATCCAATGCGTTATCTATGGAAACCCAAAAGTAAGGTACAAAATATGCAGATTATTCAACGAATGTATTTTAAATGAGCACTTTTTCCAGCCATAGGCCATTTCCTACGAATTACCGCATTTTGACTTCAATTACGGCAGTAATTCCCTAATAACTAGAATCATAAGGTGGTAAGATGCCTGTATTACATTTTTATTCGATTTCTCAGGATTATTTCCTTCTTAGAGACAGTTTTCCACGAAAATGGCATTTATATTTTATGGAAAAATACTATTTTTCCCCGTGTTTCTCTCATTCCCCCATTGAACACCATGTAATTTCAAGTTCAATTATGGAATAGAATAGCGTGGAAAGGAGTTATTTTGTTGTTCACATCAGATAGAGGACATTTTTTCAACAATTATACAGAATATGAATAAATTGACATATAAGTCATTTTACGGTGGAACCACCTTAAAAACATAAGCTTATAACCTCAGAGTAATTAAGGCGAAGTACGATTTTGGCGAAAACGGTTAAAGGTAGTTTGAGCGAGATATTTCCCATACAGTCATAATGAATACCATATTCGAATTTTTTTTTTAACTTCAGCGTCTTTAAGAAGTGTGAATATTGTAACATTAATGGTGAAAAATATGGTTATGTATGACAAAAATTCTTATTAATTATATAAAGTATATGACCACATAAGTCTCTAACTTGACTCATTTTTTCACGCCGTACGGTGGAATCGCATTCACAATAGAAGGTTTATTTGCGATTCTGTAAAAGTTACTGCGGTGACTAATTGATTTATTTTTATAAATAGTTGAGAAAACATACAAAATACACAGAGTTCGTTTTTTATCGAAATCTAGGTGTTATAAATTCCTATTTCCTTCAATATATTTTCACAAAGCCTGTTCCTAAAGTACAGTTTGAAAATTTGCGTGGTTTGTTAGGCATGTGTAAACGTTTTTAATTTGAAGTTGAAAGTGAATTATTTCTTTGAATTGTGAATTTTCTCATTCTTGTTTGCAAGTGATAAATTGAAAGGTCACTTTCATGAATTGAGGGATCAATTTGATGAAAGTTTTTCTTTTTTGTTTGTTGTAGCAATGTAAACTTTTAGGGGAAGTGTTCGAGTAAATAGAAAAGTTTCATTGCTGGTGAATTCCGTTGCGCTTTTGTTTTTGCGTGTGCATGAGTGCCTTCTCTTTTTATGCATGCTTCATTCATTTATCGTTATTGTCTGTATCGTTCGAGAGTCAATATCTAATTAAAGCATATTGAGTTAACTATATGTGGATCATAATTCAAGTGTAGGGGCAGCCCCAAGGGGGCAGCAGTTGGGGCAATTGCCCCCCCTCCTCCCCAAAAACCCGGCGTATTTCTTTGTCATAGATCTTAAATTAAAAGCCTAAATTATTTTATTGCTTTTTTGTTACTGAAGTTGTGGTTTTTTTTCTTAAAATCCAGTTAAATTATGGTACGGAGGCTTCCGCGGTGATTAATTGGAAAAGTATTTTCCGGGTTAAGGCCGCGTTGGTCCATTTGGGCGGACGACAGTTTCGGGCGCATTCCAGCTCCCGTCTTCAGGTCCAACTGATCTGCAGAGCATCATTTTCTTCTATATATATATCTAGTCAGGTGCGCGCTGATATGTTCGGTTTGAATCCCATTGTTGGAAAAGCCGTTTGAAAGATGCAGGGAGAGGATAACCGTCTTCCCTGTTGAAGTTCTTTTCGTGGTTCACTATTTCTATTGCCTCCCTTATCAGCCGAGGGAAATATTTATTTTCTCTGGCAATGATTTTGGATTCCTGGAATTTAATCACGTGTCCGGGTTCTGACCATGCATGCTCTGCAACCGCGGAAAGGCGAAAATTTTTCTTTTCGGTTGCCTTACGATGTTCTTCTATTCTGATTTTTAGGGATCTAGATGTTTGACCGATGTAAGATTTACCACAGGTACACGACACTTCATACACTCCTTCGTATATGTCACATGGGTGACGATCTTTTTCGCTCCGAAGGAGGTCAGAGGTCTTCTTAACGCTTTTAAATCTCGTCAAGACGTCGTGTTTGGCGAGAACTCTTGCGATCCTCTCGGAAGTTCCTGCGACGTATTGTAAGATAGCATGTGCCTTTGCCTTCTGATGGTCTTCTCTTTCAGTCTCCAAGGTCGCATGACGTTTCTCTTCTTCCTTACGCGCGATTTTTCGAATTAATTCTCGATTATAGCCATTCCCTTGGAGTGCGGCGAGGAGGTGTTGTTTTTCTTTCGCGAGCGAATCGGCATCCGAGATGGCATATGCCCTGTGATATAAAGTTTTGATAACTGATGCTTTTTGGCCAGGATGATGGTGGGATTTGGCATTTAAATAGCGGTCAGTATGCGTTTTCTTACGATAAACTGAATGTCCTAACGTGCCATTAGCTTTCTTTGTGACGAGAACGTCTAGGAAGGGGAGCCGATTATTTTCCTCCATTTCCATTGTGAATTGAATGGAAGTATTATGGCTGTTGAGATGTTCTAGGAATTTATTCAATTCATCAGTCCCGTGAGGCCATATGACGAAGGTGTCGTCGACATATCTCACAAAGAGTTTTGGTTTTAGATGGAAAGAATCCAGGGCTTTGCGTTCAAAGTCTTCCATGTAAAGATCGGCGATGACTGGGGATAAAGGAGATCCCATGGATGCCCCTTCAGATTGCTCGTATAATTTTCCATTCCAAGAGAAATAGCAATTATTGAGACAAAATTCTACCATTTTTGGAATATCCTTTGGAAGACCTTTTTTCGTTAGAGTCTTAATGATGTCGATTGCCTCTTTAACGGGTATTTTTGTAAATAAGGACACCACGTCGAAACTGACAAGAAGATCATTTTCCGAAATCTTGGCTTCCTGTATAATTTCGATGAAATGGGAGGAGTTCTTTACGTAGGTGGTAGTTAGGCCTGAAAATGGTCGTAGGCTATGGGCTAGATACTTTGCTAGCTTATGCGTGGGTGAATCAATGGCACTTACAATGGGCCGGAGTGGTATCCCATCCTTATGAATTTTTGGCAAACCGTACAGTCGTGGAGGTTTAGGAGCGGTCTGGAGTAGTGGGCGTCGCTCCTCTTCAGGTATTGATGAATGCTTCAGGAGTTCCTTGATGTTTTTCTGGATTTTTGCCGTAGGATCCGACTTCAGTTCTTTGTAGGTTGGGTCGTCCAGCAAACTGTGAATCTTCTTTCTGTAGTCTTCCTTCGAGATGATTACAGTTGCGTTTCCTTTGTCTGCCGGCAATACTATTAAATCCTCGCTTTTTCTGAGTTCGCTGATGGCTAGTCTCTCTGCCCTTGTCAAATTAGGTTTTGGAGGTGCCGCTTTCCGTATGATGTGGCTCAATTCCTCCCTAATTTCGTCTGCCTCTGGTTTTCGTAGCTTGCGCAGAGCATTTTCTACCCCAGTGATTATTTCCTCCTTTGGAATATTCCTTGGTGCTATAGCGAAGTTTAGTCCTTTGGATAGGACTGAGGTTGTAGCTTCACTCAGATTCACCTGGGTTAGATTTATAACCACTCGTTCTATTTTATTGGAAGTGGATTCCGGTGAAGGATGTTGCTTTTTAGCCAAATTTTCAAATTTCTTCAATTGCTTCTCTTTCGCTGCTGTAAAGGCATTGAAGGACGATATGAAGGTAATTCTCTCCAATGTCTCCCAATCCTCCGGCATCAAGGTGCTGCTTAATTCCAAGTGAAGTTGGTAGAGTTCCGTCGAACAGTAGTGGAGAGCTCTGCGTGTGTTCTGAACTCGTTCTCTGAGCAGAGCAGAACTCGCCCGGTGGAGAATCCTCTTCGCTTTCTTAGACTTGATCGGATGTTTAATGTTGAGAAATGATGGTATCGTTTCTGAGTCTCTGCATCTCTCATCTCGTAAGGCAACCGAAAAGAAAAATTTTCGCCTTTCCGCGGTTGCAGAGCATGCATGGTCAGAACCCGGACACGTGATTAAATTCCAGGAATCCAAAATCATTGCCAGAGAAAATAAATATTTCCCTCGGCTGATAAGGGAGGCAATAGAAATAGTGAACCACGAAAAGAACTTCAACAGGGAAGACGGTTATCCTCTCCCTGCATCTTTCAAACGGCTTTTCCAACAATGGGATTCAAACCGAACATATCAGCGCGCACCTGACTAGATATATATATAGAAGAAAATGATGCTCTGCAGATCAGTTGGACCTGAAGACGGGAGCTGGAATGCGCCCGAAACTGTCGTCCGCCCAAATGGACCAACGCGGCCTTAACCCGGAAAATACTTTTCCAGTTAAATTATATATAAACGAAAACTGTTTTTAAAACTAAAAGCTAAATGCGAATGTAAATCAAAATAATTTTGGAATTAGTCGACATTTGGTGGTAATCTAAAAGGGAAATATGCATTTAATAAAAACTTGCTCTTCTCAAAAGGTAAACATTTGCCCCCAAACCACTAAAACGCGCCATTTTGAACATAGTTTGTTACGAATTTCCGGGACTAGACCCACGAACCCCCCTTTTCCTGGGGGGTATTCCATACCCCAAGAGCCCCCCTCCCCCTGAACCTCTGGTCTGGAGCCGCCCCTGTTTTTCCCCTCGCTAGGTTTCCTAGATGCGTAGCAATTATATTCGTATCGTCATCAGTAGTCATCAATGCGAACATTGGTTGGCTGCAGCAGCTTTGCACGCCATGCTCCTCACAGCCAAAGGCTTTTATTCTTTCATTGGAGCAGGTCTGTGACCATTGTCTCCCAACGATAATGCCTCTCCTGTGGCGTTTATCATAGTTAGCGAGTCTATAAGCTTCATTTTTCTCGACATTCGACATCTTTGGCGATGTTGATTGTTATGTAAGTGGCTATGGACGATTCTTAGTGTTGTTAAAAAATGTTACTTAGGTGTTCCTGTAAATCGGCGTTTATTTAATGTCCTTTCTTAGTTTTCGTCTCTACCTAGGCGTTTTATAATAGAGTAGGACTCCTAATCTTCTCTTTTCTTCATGCGGGAAACGCGGTGTTAGAGCACGCAAATGTGTTCGAAAATGGCGGGAAGGTTCGTTGGGAAGACGCGATGCTTCAGCTTTCCGCCGCTAGATGGCGTTGCCATCCACGCATCTACGTTGCTGAGACTAAATGGGTTGCATTGGTCACTACATCCATGAGTCTTGAGTGGCGGGAGCGTCGCATTTCATGGGAATTATTACTACGGTTGCATTATGGTTAGGTCGTTGGGAATGAAAATTGCATGCCATGCGCAATTTATTCATGATTCGAAAGATTACTCTTTACAGTTGTCCACCTTTGAGTATTTGATTCGACCGATTTCGACGATATGAATGTACATACTAAAACATCAAAACCGGTCAGATTAAAAAGTAATAATCCGTTTACGGCCTTGAGAAAGACCCACGACAAATCGAAACCCATCCTATTCACGGAAGTATCCTTGTTTTTTCAAAATCTAAACATATTAGGACTGTCAGCATGTGTATCCTCTTTTCGGCCAAACAAGAATCTCTAAATTAGCTTCGAAAGTCTCCCAAGGGAATTGAATGAAAATCCAGCAAATAGGCTGAAAAATTAAAAAAAAATATTGCTATTGCCGTAAATGTATGTGAGTGTGCAATCTGCAGTAATTCCGTAAAACGAGAAAAAAAATGCCGCAAGCTGGGATCGAACCCCAGCCACAGTGTGATGATATTCGGCTCAGCGCCTCATCCCACTGGACTACGAGCCTTGTTAAGAGAGGTGTGAACTTTAAACGGTTTATACGGAGGAAGATTCTTAAATAGTGTTTTTATCTCGAACCCCGGCCTATGTGGAAGAAAGCCTTGACACTTTTCCCCTATTCCCTATATAGTTTCAGAAAATAATTGCCTCATTTTGATCCCGAATATAAGTCACGTGATGTATCCTTGTGAGTTACTATTGTAGTGTGAATGCGTGCAGGGTTGCTACGATGGTACGTGCGATAGTAGTCTTGAACCGGGCATGAGAGAGCGTCAGACAGTGCACACGTGCTTTTGACCCAGGGATGGACGCCGCTGAAAGCGCATTCGATGCCGAATTGTTCATCGAGGAGGTGAAGAGATTGGTTTCATCTTCTTCTCTTAAATCTGTAAACATTGTCGCCAAACGTTCCCTTCAGAAGTCGCGAGCTAACAAAAGGATGAGCCCAATACTTCCTTTTCGGCCTTTGAATATATATGTATATTATTAATTAGTAAAATAAGTCAACAAAAACGACAAGTTTTCTTACATACACGTCCAACCTTGGTCATCCCTGGCACGGAACTGTATTGCTTCCAGTCGGCGTCAACGCGCTTAGGACACTGCCGTGTGCACTGACGTGACTTACTGACGCGGCTTAAACGCAGCGTTGACGCGGCGTAGTTCACCGCTCGTGTGCACCCGGCCTTAGCTACGTGGGGGGCTTTATCTCGAGCGTCCCAAACACATCCCCCCCTGCTGGTGGAAAAGACCACACACACATCATATACAGGGAAAAAAGAACTAAATTCTTTTTTTAGTTTCGTAATCTTCAGATTACTTGAGACCTGAATCCTGAAGATGACGTTTGAAGTCGAAACAGGGCTCGTGATTTGAAATATAACTCTGTAGAAAAAGCGGTTTAAGTGTTTAGTTTCATATATTAAAAAAAACATACCTTAATGCCAGAAACCTGTAACCACTTTGGGTGAGCTTACATTGTGAAGTTACTTTTCTTGTACAAGAACTTGCGGAGGATTTTACTCAAACGAAAAATGTTTCACAAGTAAGTACAGGGATAGATTAGTTGCTTGAAATTAGAGTTTAATCCAAGTCGTCAATAAAAGCAAAGAGATTTTAACTCTTATGTTCGCTTCCTGTAAAAGCAAAGAGACTCCATTTTTGGTCATCGGGGGAGGGGTCATCGGGGGGGGGGGGGGATCCTTCGATTCCTTCTTTCGCGTTGTCGTTATTGTTATCCAAAAATCAAACCGCTGTAGCAGGGCAAAATGATCATAGTGACTGCCCTAAGAATATTCTCAATCAATGAAAACTAGGATATTTAAAGCACCTGAATATGTTTTAAGAATGGTAATCACGTTTTCGCTGAGCGCAATTCAAAAATCACGATAACGCGAGCGCACGCGTTATGGAGAACACTGGTCACATGGATGACCGAAATGCATGCGTAGTCGATTCAAAATTCATATTGCTCTTCTTAACAATTTGGATTAATCTTTAATTAAATATTTACTTGCCAATTGATCTCTTCTTGAATTAGATTGGTTGCTATTCACATTGGCGACAATACGCCTCTGCTAGGGACTCGCCGAAATTTTGAAAAGTTCTGCAAGCAATACGTGGAATACGTGCTATTAACTTGCGCAATATACTTGCCAGTGGAAACTCACCTTAAATCTGAAATTACGTTTGTTTTGAACTTACAAACGCCTTGGATTCTAATATAATTTGGCACATATGTTTCTTATGACCTAGAAGGATTGATAGGCTATGCTAGAAAGGTAAAAGGACCCAAGAGGCCCCGATGTGTGCCCTTTTTGGAACCAACTTTCTCTTCTACGAGAAAAGCATTGGATTCGGTGCAAAGGTTACTTTTTAGCTTTTTTTTAAAAAAATACTTGAACTCATGTTATTAGACCGGGAATTATTTAGCATCGGATTACTAAAATTTATTATTTTCTTGTTCTCACATTCAAATTTAGTACACGGCTCGTTTGTTCCTAAATTTTGACTTTTTGGCCTTTTTATCGCAAATGTTGCTCTAGTTCAATAATTAAAAAAAAAATTTTACTTGGAACCCGGAGGGTAGGTTGGAATGTAAATTTATGCTCGAGGCGCTTTTGTGGCTTAAGGTAGGTTTACATTGGTATATTACTTCCACAAGTTACTTCAGCAAGAGATTGAGGAGAATTTTACTCATTGTCAGACGAAAGAGTTTCACAAGTTTGCGCAGAGACAGATTGTCTGCTGCGAACATTGGCAGCAATACGCTTCTGCAAGCGACTTGCCGAAACTTTTCAAAGTTCTGCAAGTGGACTTGCAGAGCCGTTCACGCGTGGAATTAAGGTCAGAAGTCGCTTGCTACAAGAGTGTTGCCACTTGCGAAAGCTGCAACTTATGCAATAAATTTTCCAGTGTAAACCCACATTTAGGCATTGATATAATTGGATTACTTCGACATTTTAGTCGGGGTAATTATCACCCTATCCCTTTCATGTGTGGTTAGTGACTGGTACATAGAAAATGAATTTCGCGCGTCATTTAGGACATTCAATTAATCCCACACAACAATTATATTTGTTGTCTTCTTCCCGTAGAATTTCAACGGGTTCCCGTCTTATAGTTACCAGTAAAACTCAAGAAGCTCAACACAAACCCAGGAACCCAAATCCAGGTGGGTGGTTTTTAAAAGAAACATGTTTTTGTTTTTTACCCTGAGCGCCTACCCTAATCTCTCTCTCGTGTGGGCTAACCAAATTTTCTTTAGGGAATCCCTTGAGAGAGTGTTGACTTCTGCGTTGTCCCCGAATGGTCTGCTGGAGAGCGGAAGAGAGGAAGTGACTCAACATTTGAACTATTCCCACTCTCCCGAGTTTATATATACTACATATAACCTAACGCGGTTCGCGCTGTCTTTCCCTTCCTTTCCCGTAAGCGACGTACGTGGTGTGGGGAGAATGAATGGACCCCGTGCTCCGAAATAGTAGGAGGACATTCCAGACGGAGGGGCCGTGCTGGAATGAATGGGCACAGCTGGAGGAAATGGCAGCTGCGACTCCTGGAGTGGATGAGGACTGGGAAAGAGCAGTGAGGGAAACTTAGCCAAAAATCCGGCCGTAATAGAGATGCGAAGTGATACCTACGTGAAACGTGACCGTTCTATTGAACTAGACAAAGTGCCCGTAGAATACCAATGCGATGAATATTAACATTTACATTTATTGCAATAAACCACTCATATCTCATTTAGTGCAAAGAATCATTGAGTTAAGGTGGTTCCACCGCAAAATGACTTAAACGTCATTTTTTTAATTTTCTGTGTACTTGTAGAAAAACTTGTCCTCCATCTGATATGAACAACAAAATAATACCTTACCACGCTATTTTATTCTATAATTGAACTTGAAATTACATTGTGCTCAACGGGGGAATGAGAGAAACACGGGGAAAAAGAGTATTTTTCCATCAAATACAAATGCCAATTTCGTGGAAAACTATTTATAAGAAGGAAATAATCCATAGAAATTGAATAAAAAAATACAGGCATCTTAACCACCTTATTTTTCTAGTTATCGAAGAATTAATGCCGTAATTGAAGTCAAAATGCTGTAATTCGCAGGCAATGGCGCTGCAGTCGGCTCCTATGGCTGGAAAAGAGTGCTCATTTAAAATACATTCGTGGAATAATCTGAATTTTTATTACCTTACTTTTGGATTTCTATAGGTAACGCATTTCATCAGTGAAAGCGGGATTTTTTGGATAAAATATAAAAAATGTGGAATTTAGTATTTGTTTTGACTCACACAGTCGCGGTGGAACCTCCGTGATGGATATATTCGGAATATTGACTTAAACAATGAGTAGTATGGTCGTTATGGAGACGATGACTCAAAAACGCATAAAATATTGCAAAAAATCGTTACGTTTTAGCAAATATTTCCGAATTTCGACCGGAATACAAAATTCGATTGAAAGAATAAGGATCTTTATTTTATTTCCTTTCTGTTGGTACCTTTCCCAATAACAGGAAACCTCTAATTCTAATTTAATAATGCGAATAAAAAAGGTTTGCAACCAAATGAAGGTTCAGCGTCACGTGTATTTCTTACGGGGAAAGTTACTAACATACACATACATACACATCAGTGATTATTATAGTAGATGTAGATAGGTCAAAGGATCAACTCAAGTCTCACCTTACTTATCGGTCCAAAGGAGTGACCATTATTTATACTTCGCCATCATCATTGAGTGAAGGCACACTCGTAGGTCAAGAACACTTATAATATTCACTGCGCATGTAAAATACGTGGATGTTTAACATGTACCTATTGAAAGTAGTTTGAGCCAGATGTTTTCCTAGTAGATAGTAGATATAGATCGTATTTACGTTTTATTTTTAAATTTTCAGCTACTGTAATAAGTATGAGGTAAATAGTATTGTTACATTAATGACTCAAAAACTTTATATTAAAATACTTAAATTCTCAGTGATTAACTTAATGTAAAAATAATACAAGGTTTTTAACTTGATTATTTTTTCACGTCGTACACTGAAAACGCCTTCTATTTAAATAAGTATTATGTATAAAAAACCCGATATTTTTACCATGGAGTGATTAAAAATTTGACAATATCCATGTTTGACGCCTTTACTGACAATCAGAATAAAAACAAAAATCGCGGATGTGATTATCGGAGATCAATCTTTGTCTAGCGCGCTGGTCTTGTCTGGTCACTGAGGAGGGATTAGTTTTCACGTAAACCACTACATATAGATTGATCATGAATGATTTTAGTTTCAGGTTTGTGCCTGTTTTGCTGACGATTAGAGCTCTGGGTAGATCAGGGGTCCCCAACCCTAGGGTTCCGCGAACCCTGTTTGGAGTCACGAAGGAGGTTCGAGGGGTCGCAAGGCAGTGGGAAAATGTTATTTACACTACCAGTTTTTGTGAAAACAATAAATATTAACAAAAACCTGTAGAAAACTCATTTTATACTAATGGAAGTCAATTCCTGAGGGGGGAGAGGTTTGTCTAATGAATGAAAAAATGGCAGAGCCGATTTTGTAGGCTTTGGTGTTCATTTTTTCGTATTGCGTGACGTAAGTACTAGGTACATTATATCTGGAAGAATTTCCGAATTTCCATTTTCGACCCAGGTAAATTGTAAATTGAAAAATGGACATTTCTTAACTCATACTCATTAGCCCCATGTTAAATTTTCATAGCAACCATGTCACTGCCGTTAAAAACGTTGCAGATCTTTATATCTTGTTAACATTAGTAACGGCTACATTTAATGAAAAATGAGCAATTTTCACAAGTATGACATTTATTGCACGACCGGTTTCGCTTTTTACAGTATGTTCAGGTCATCCTGAAGATGCTGTAAAAAGCGAAACCGGTCGTGCAATTAATGTCATACTTGTGGAAATTGCTCATTTTTCATTAACTGCAGTTATGTTCCGATTCCACTCCATCACGCCTGAAACCTCAGATTATATTAGTAACGGCATCCAAATATTAGACTATTAACAGTGATGTAACTACACAAAACACGTATGAATAAAATTCTACGAATAAGATTTGCAGGAATGAGTATTTTTCCCGTAATTTTGAACGAGTTATCAACTTGTTTAATATATATATTGTTCATTCAGCAAATATATGAGGCAGCGGCGTAACAAAGTTTCGGAGTTATGGGGATGGGAGCAAGCGTTTTGGCGACCCGCCCCCCTCCCTGCCAACAAACCATTTCGAACTTAAAGACAACCCTTCTAGCATCCTAAAATTTTTCATTTTCTAACTCGAAATTGAGGTTTTACGTTTAAGTTTTCAAGATTTCACTACAGATGATTCAGATTGTATTTTGAGAAATAAATTCTGAAGATTTAAGTGCATACACGACTTCGGAGTCCTCCACAACATTTTATGGAGTAGGTAGTGAACCTATGCCTTCCTCTCTCCCCCAGGTTGTTTTACCACAGTATAGGGGTCGCAGGTTATCGTCTCCTATAGTTTTGGGATTGAAAAAAACAGTTGAGAACCCCCAGCGGCAGGCACGTAGCCCTTAGGGGCTTCAACCCCCACCGAAATGTTGAGGTAATTGGGAAAATTAATGTTTTGTGCCAAAATAATATAAAACCGGAATTCTTCACTTGTCTAAATAGACTATTATAATCTTTTTTTTATTCCAAGTTCAATTTTACCTCATAAACTAAGTCAGCTGTACGTATGTGATTTGCTATTTCAATGCACCCACCCACCACACTAAACCTAAATAAACTCTAGTGACGAATCGAATTGTACCAACAGGGGACCCTCTCAGGTTTCTCAGGCTTAGTCCCCAAACGAAAATACTGGCTACTTCACTGCCCTGCGGTGTTGAATTAAAAATAGTAAAATTGTCAAGTTTCTCGTCATGGATCAATTTCAACGGCCCCAAATTTCTCGTCGATAGATCGAACGAGCGCTCTCGTATCGAGAAGACAGAGTTACGCTTAAGGTGGTTTGAGCGAGATAGTTCCCATAGTCATAATGGAGACCATATCCAAATTTTATTTTTTTATTTCAGCATCTGTAAGAAGTATGAAATAAGTATCGTAGCATTAATGGTGCAAAGATATAGTTACATATGACCAAAATCCTCAGTAATTAAATAAATAAAGCTGCATAAGTCTCTAACTTGACTCATTTTTTCCCGCTTTACGGCTGAAAACCCTTCAAAACAGCAGGTTTTTTGCGATTCTGTAAAAAATACTGTGGTGAGTATTAGATTATTTTTTATAAATAGTTGAGAAAACATGCAAACTATGTACCGTTAGTTTTTTGACGAAATCTGGGTGTTGTAAATACCTATTTTTTAATATTCTCCCTCTGGAGCGCACAGCCGTAATCTACCCCATGTTAAACAGTTTGTATGTTTAGGCAAATCGCTCGAAAATTAGTTCGGCAAGGGGTTTATATTTTGATATCCTTGGAAAGATGAGAGTTTTTTCTTTTAAAGGAAGTCAAATTCTAGGTGAAGTGATTTTTCGCTCAAACTACCTTAATTAAACGTTTTGAAGCTTGAGGAAAGACGGAAGGGATAAGGGGGTATTCCGTTATAATCGATTGATCCCTACGGCAAGGAAACGTCTTCAAGGCTGAGTTGAGGGGGAAGCGGATTGGCACTTGCCACTCTACACACACACTCACACACACACACACACGACTCAATTTGGAGTCGATCCAGGAATGGGTGGGTCTTCCTGCTTTCCTGATTGGGAAACTTCCACCAACTTCGGTGTGGTCGTCCCTTAATCTTGCAACTCACCTTTCGACACAATAAGGAACACGCATTAGGCAGCAGCCAAAATCCTTAACTCGGACGGAAACCCGAGAACAATTTATGCATATGCATCAAGGAGGTTCCGTCGCTACTGTGTGAGTGGTATCAAATTTAACCCAAAGTATGAGATGACAAAAACTGCAACGGCAAAAAATGGGGACTGCCTGTATGCACAAATGAATACATTTGTTAATGTTCTTTCCATTCAAAATGAAATTTAAACCAATAATTATTCACCATCTAATTCCCACATGAGAAGTTAGTTAAGGAATTTCCGCCGTGACTGTGTGAGTCAAAACAAGTACCAAATTCCACATTTTTGATATTTTGTCAAAAAAATCCTGCTTTCACAGATGCAATGAGAAACCCAAAAGTAAGGTACAAAATATGCAGATTATTATTCCACGAAAATATTTTAAATGAGCACTTTTATCCAGCCACAGGGACAAACTGCAGCGCCATTTCCTACGAATTAGCGCATTTTGACTTCAATTACTGCAGTAATTCCCTAATAACTAAAACAAATAAGGTGGTAAAATGCCTGTATTTTATTTTTATTCAATTTCTCTGGATTATTTCCTTCTTATAAACAGTTTTCCACGATAAGGGCTTTTGTATTTTACGGAAAAATACTATTTTCCCCGTGTTTCTCTCATTCCCCCATTGAACACCATGTAATTTCAAATTCAATTATAGAATAAAATAGCGTGGAAAGGTATTATTTTGCTGTTCATATATCAGATAGAAGGCAGCTTTTTCTACATGTAGACTGAATATGAATAAAATGTCATTTAAGTCATTTTTCGCTCGAACTACCTTAAGATTACTTTTAAAAATTTAAGTAGTGCACCCGATAGCAGATTTTCCGGCTCGCTCAAATATACAACCCACGTGCGCATAAGTAAATTATAGGGTGGATCGATTTTCCTTTAAATTTGCTAATTCCTCAGGGCGGAAAATTTGCCTTTATTTGGGGCGTTAGTTATGGTAGTTTGAGCGGTATTTATCCCCCAAGTCATAATAGAGACCATGTTCAAATTCTATTTTTATATTCAAGCAACTCTAAGAAGCATGAAGAAAATATTGACAATATTTATGGCGCAAAAACTTTGTTTAGTATGTCAGTAATTATCACTAATGAACCTAGCGTACATACATAAATAAAATTTTTAATTGGCTCTTGTTTTTATGCCTTACGCTGAAATCGCCATCGCAACTGAAGATTTTTTTAAGCGATTCTGTAAAAAATAACTGCGGTGAATAAATGATCTATTTTTAAAAAACGTTGAGAAATATAAAAAAACTACACACTGTTAAATATCTGACGAGGCCCATGTATTAAACATTTGGGATATGAACGAGATGATGTACGTTTCGTGGCAGTTGCATGTCACTTTGTCAAGGGAAAAATCCAGCTGTCGATCGAAGACATTCAACCAACTACTCTTATAAGAAACCTTTAATCGCTCCTCTGCCAACTAGCCTTCCTCCTAAGCTTCCGAGATAAGCATGTTAAGAACAAATATGTGAGTTCCAAATGTTTCGGTAGCTGGCGTTATTCCCTTGATGAAGAGACCTGCAATGGCCACGGAACGTCAAAAGAACAACAACCCAAAATTACGCGGGGTTTAACACATCCTCCCTATCCTATCAAACCTCTTTTGCTTCACAGTTACACTCGCGTATTACCTAATGCTCCTCTTTGGGTAGTTGAAGCGAGATATCATTTAATCTAGAATTTGATGAATTTAACCTCATTTTAAAGAAACAACTCTCCTCTTTCCAATTATATCAAAATATCAACCCCTTTCCGAACTACTTTTCGAGCAATTTGCCTATAAATATAAGCTGTTTTACATGGGATAGTATGCGGCCGTGCGCTCCAGAAGGAGAATATTAAAAAAATTGGGAATTTATAACGACAAGATTTCGTCAAAAAATAACGATTGCATGTTTTCTCAACTATTTATAAAAAATAACCTCTTACTCACCACAGTAACTTTTACAGAATCGCAAAATAAACCTACTGTTTTGAAGGCTTTTTAGCCGTACGGCTTGAAAAAATGAGTCAAGTTAGAGACTTATATGTGATTATATTTATTTAACTACTGAGAATTTTTGTCATGTACAACTAAATTTTGGCGCCGTTAATATTACATTATTTACTTCACACTTCTTGCGGACGCTGAAATTAAAAAAATAAAATTCGAATATGGTCTCCATTTTGACTATAGGGAACTAACTATCTCACTCAAACTACCTTAAAGTAAGTAAAGTGGTAATCGAGGATCTTTGAGTGCTCATTCTTATAATTTTTTAAGTTAGTCGAAAGAATTCGTGGACCAAATTTAGTTTAGTTGCAAGTATCTACATCTTTTTTTGGCAGTGGAACTCACCGTACATACAGTAATGGGAATGATACAAGAATTATATTTTACATTTTTGCATTAACAACACGAGTGCCGGCCATTTTATTCTTTTCTGCTGCAGAAGTGCAGGCTATTTTAAATAATTTGTGGTAACTTTTGTAAATATTTACCCAGTAAAACACAGGAAAATGCAAATTATACTGTGTTTAATGTTTGAAACTTCAATTTTATTGCTTCACCATCGTCGAATGATTCTTGGAATGGAAGTTAAAATTCTGTATTTGATGCCTATATAACATAATATAGTATAGTTAACGGTTCAGTATTCAAACTTTTGGTGTAAATTGTGTTTAAATAAATTTTTTCGAATCTTTGACTCTGCATCAAACCTTTACTATGGGATAAATCATAATGATAATAATATAAAATTTATTTTTTTCGCGTTTACGTGAAATCTGTACGTATGTAATTGAATTTCAATTTTTCGTCTGTAGCTATAAAATGTTTAAAAAAAATAAAAATGTCATATTTCCAATCAAAATCCCACTATTTTTCTTTCTCAGTACCACACAGTACATGTTTGGGCTCAATTTAAAAAAATTGATTCGATAATTCCTCTGCCTTTGAGTGACAATGCCCAATTAAGGAAGAAAGTTTTTGGTGCTGGAATACTTGATTATTTAATAACTAACGGACTTATATTGGCTCACATAGCTAGAGATATTTAACGAAACTTATGTCACTGGAATCTAGGCACTTTGAATGACATGTGATAAACATTTGACTACGATAGACTAATTAGTAACGAAACTATGAATTGTTTTCTTATTCGCTGTACTTTAAAAGTTAGACCTCAGAAGTGGCCTCAATGAGCAATTTTCCAAAACTTCGACTCCTTATATCTTGGGAACTATGTCACCTAGAGAGGAAACACTTTGTATGGCTCATTGACCTGATGATATCAACAAGTGAAATAGTTTTTTGTGAAAATCTGAGACATCAGTTGACATCTTGAATGTTTTTTGCGTGATTTGACGTGGAATGACCCTGTAACGAAATGTACATCATGTGTCTACAGGCTACATGTTGAAATAGTGTTGAGTTGTCAGAAAAATAAATTAGTAAAATGCAGTTTTTTTCAGTAAAATCTATAGATATGATTAATAGCAAGTCGATAAGCAAAGTTTCGTGCAAATCTATAAGTACGAAAAAGTCGCTCCAACCACCTTGAACTTCCACCTCATTCACCCGTGACTATCTAGGTAGGGCTGGGCGGTTTTCCAATATATTGGTTCCAATATCAATATTTTTTTTTAATATTGGGATTCCAACATCACTATTTTTTAACGACCAATATCAATATCCTGCATTGGATATTGGTGGTCGGAAAACCAATATTTGTTATTGGAATATTGTGTATTTAAGAACCAGTATTTTCAATTGGAATATTGAATATTGGATTACTAATGTTAAAATTCATGTATTGAATATTCCAACCCGGCAAGGAGGGTGGTTCTAATCTTTGAAAACAGACGGTGCGCGTGGCACTCAGTGCACAGCACTTCCTCTTCCACCATTATTCATAGCAATAACTGGGGAAAAAGAAGCTATTACATTGATTTTTTTGTTTTATTAACATACTTTGACATAGTTATCATAGGCAGCATTTGCAAACCATCGCTACGCAAGATAATTTTACCTGTTAATATTGCTATGTTCAATATTTTCCAATAAAACAATATTCACATTTTTCATTATTTCCAATATTAAAATGCAGGTTGTTGCAAAAAACACCTACAACGGAGGTGAGGTAGTACATGGAAATGAGTTTATCGTTTTCAATAAGGGTCGAAAAAAATGAAAAAAAAAGAAAAAGGATGAAAATCCTAAGGAAAAAGTTGTACGCTGCTACCAGGAAAGATTCCAGGGCATCTGGGCCGGGATAATTGGTGACAATTTGATTGGACCTAACATGTTGCCGCTTCACTTAAATCGAGCTCAATACCACACATTTGCAGTGGAAGTTTTACCAACACTACTTGAAGAAGCTTTTTTTTTTTTCATTTTTTTTTCTTCGTACCTTATTAAAAAATGATCAACACATTTCAATGTACTACCTCACCTCCTTTGTTGGTGTTTTTTGCAACACCCTGTATTTCCAAAATGCCAATATTTCCCAATATTCAATATTCCAATACAGGTTATTGATATTGATCTATTTTCAATATTTTAAGATATTGGATATTGTTATTGGGATTCAAATACCACCCAGCCCTATTTTTGGGCTTACCCCTTCCCCTCTCTCTCTCTTTTTGAACACTCACTCCGACGTCATAAATCTGCTTCGTTAATTGATTCTCATCCATTCTAAGAACGCTACTTTCACTTGTAATCATTACCGGAGGATCCATTCCACAGTCTTTGATCATCCGCTCATTCCTAACTCTATTCCTTCTGCTTTTACTGCAACATTTTTCACATAACCTATACCCACTGCATTTAGCCTCATATAAATACCTTACAATACTCTTAATAAATAATACTCTTATGCTTCTCGCGGCAAAGCCAAGTTAAAATGAAATAAATATTACCTAAATTCATTTCTAGGGTCAACCTTGCGGCTTCATGAATGAAAATGCTATTTTGGGCATACGACCTTAATTACCAGGAATTCCTTCAGCCCTTACCTCTTTATGTTTCTCAGATACCCCATATTCACTGCAAGTATCCTAGTGCGTCCTCTTATGCTTATCCTGTCATAACAAAGTAAAGCCTAGACCTCCAGAGCTCTGAAATGCCGGCTCCAAAGAGCATTGGAGGGCCGCGAAAACTCAACTGCTCCGATCATCAGTGGAGAAAGCCCACACACAACATTGACGTGAACAAGGCCAAGTCATTGACAAATAGAAGTCCGCTACTTCCCTAGACTCATACGGGAAGCGATTGAAATAGCGAAAACGCCCAATAACTTCAACCGAGAAGACGGCTACATCCTCGCTTGCTCATGGAAACGAGTCTTCAGCGGAATGGAGCGATCAGGAAATACCTCTGCCCAAAAAAGTACCCAACACTGCATCGACACTTCAGCGGACCTGAAGAAGGCAACTGGAACGCCGGCGAAATATCGTCCTGAAGAATATGGATAGACCCGAAAGATAGATAGATCCCTACTCCTCCTATTCCTCCTCCTCTTCTTCCTCCTCCTCTTCTTCCTCCTCCTCCTCTTAAACATCCTCCTCCACCTCCTCCACCTCCTCCTACTCCTCCTCATCTTCCTCCTCCTCCTCCCCCTTCTCCTTCGCCTCCTCCTACTCCAAAAAATATGGGAAGACCCGAAAACCAAGTTTCTCCAAAGTTAAGAGAAAGCAAATATTTCTAAAATTCATTTCTAGGATCATCCTAGTGACTCCATGAATAAAAACTATCCATTATTGGGTCTGAGTGAATGAGTTCTCATTTGTCCCTGGACTTCATATCATTGGTCCTTTCTATTGGGTGACGTGTCTCGAGTGGTTTTGGTTTGGTTGCTGTCAATCCGTCGTCCTTTCATTCATCTGGCTCTGGTTGGACTCATTCCCCCCCCACCCGCATGGACCCCCCCCCCCTCCCAATTGTCGCGTCAGTCCCAGCTGGCCATTCAAGATTGAGAGCCTCCGACGTTGTGGACAGCATCACGTGGCGCTCCCCCCGTCGGCAATCGGAACCAATTCGAGGGATTAATGCGTGACAAACAGATCTCCCTCCCATCTCTCTCCCATATACATACCTACATACATACATACAATCACGCGTCTCATCCTTTCGGGACCCTTCTTATTACCGCAGCTGGGTGTACTTCGCTTCTATGAACGCCGAGAAGTGACATCCAAGAGGTAATTTGCGCATAATTTCATTCTGAAATTTGACGCCTGTCAAAAGTGTATGACTGGATAATTCAGCGATAACCAATAATAACTTTTTTATATTTATTTATTCATTTATTCATTTTTATAATACTAAATTTAATTCTTTAAATTGTTTGTTAGCATTTTTTTTCATCATTTTTGAATTTTTGAATTAATTTAAAGTATTTCATTATTTAATGCATATTAATTCTAACGACATATCATTTTCGACCCGCTAAGTCCCAAGGACTTGTCAGCGGGTTCCACGACAACATTTTAAAAAATATGGCAACAACATTTTTACTAGATACATTTTCTCCCTACATATCATCATCATACTAATATATAAAAAATTGAATGGTGTCTGTCTGTTGCTCAATCACACAAAAACCACTGAACCGATTGAGCTGAAATTTGGCATGTAGTAAGAAAATGTATCTGGATGTAACATAGGGTATATTAAAAATCCATCAGGGCCACCAAAGGCCCCCCCTGGTGGTCCCTGGTGGTCCATATTAAGCGTTGGGTTCGGTGCAGTGGTTTCATATTTTGCTTTTTAAAAATACTTTCACTCAAGATAGAGGGCTGGAATTTTTTTTAACGGATGGATAAATATATGAAGTTTCTAATTATTTCAATCGATTTTCTTTTACGATTCGTAATAGCCTGAATATCATGCTTTTTGCTGAAAATCTCACATTTTTCTCTGAAATCAACAATAGCATAGATTTGATTTTCGAAGTATACTTGTATTCATGCATCTGGCATTTAAGTTTTCCTGCCAGTCCATGATAGCACGTAGAAAGAAAATTTGTATAAGACGGGCCCAGTGTCCCAAGGGCCCCATGATAGATTGCTTCGGGGGGTAATCGATTAATTCAATGCATATTTACAGGTATACTCCTCAATGTCTATTCTCCAAGTAGCTCTCATAAGGGAACTGCATACGAGAGAACACTTACGTAGTAAACGATACACATAAAGGAATTAAAGGTTCAAGAATATAAATTTACGTTCAGTGAATAGTAATTGTATTAATGCCTCTGTTGCTAAAACGAACGTGGCGTTGTTTATTACCGTTTAATACTCAGATCTCATTACGATTGTGAACTGTTGTTTAGACCAGTTCTCACATCATAAACGTTACGAGTTTTTTATACATATATGTTTAAAAGTGATACATTGCATTATACTTACATTCACTCAATCATCGAGTTCTAGGGCTTAAAAATATATCAATCCACACGCCTAACAGAAAAAAGAGTAAACTTTCGAATGCATCTTCTAGAGCAAGAAGAATGTCATCTTCGCGATAAAATGAGTCCTTGCATAATAAACGAATAATGTTAGACTTGGATGCTCAAAGACATGCCCACCAGCTATAAATCTGGTTCAAATAAAGACCCATCTGTTCCGAAACTTCAATCTGTATTATGAGGGCTGAAATTATATTTACGTCACTACATGCTTCTTTCCCAAAAGAAGAACGGAAATTCTGCGCAATGAACGACATCCGTGCATGAAAATCGGCAAGTGCACTAAAAATCACCATAGAATAAATTTAATGTTGTTATAACAGTTTAAATACGTTCAATATTTTTCACACCCGTTGAATTTCATTACGATTGCAAACAGTTTTTAGACCAATTCACACATCATAAACGTTACGAATTATTTGTCTATACTTAAACGTGTTAAAGTGTAGTTGACTTACATTCACTCAATCATCGAGTTGCCAATTCTAGACACTAACTCGCCGCTATGTTTCCCTTCCTTGGACTTAAAAGTATATCCATCTACATCCCAAATAGAAAAAAGGTTATCCTTTCGAAAACATTTTCTAAAGCAATAGGAATGTCTTTGCGAGAAAATGAGTTCTTGCATGAAAATCGACAAAGGTTAGCCTTGGGTGCTCAAAGACGTGCCCACCAGTGATCTCATGAGAATCTCCCCGTGGTGTTTCTTGAATTACGCTAAGAACCGCACAAATTCCATCCTAACCGAACCTACTGACGGGTAACTAGCTATAAATCTGGTTCACATATTGAACCATCTGTTTCGAAACTTGAGTCAGTTTTCATCATCATCATCATTGGTGATGATGAAAACTGACTGAAATTATCATTTCTACTGTCCGTAGACAGGTTTCAACGGTAGCGTTGTCTCCACAGCATTCTGTCCTGGGCCTCTCTCTTCATCTCTGCATATAACTCCTTCCTTCTTTTATATCCCTCAGCATTCCGTACCTCCTCCTTACTCTCTTCCCTTCTATTTTCCTTTCTATTATTAATTTCTGTAGGCTGTTATTCCTTAAAATATGTCCAATCCATTTTGCCTTTCTCTTTTTAATTTCTCCCAGTATACCTCTTTCTTCTCCAATCCTCCTTACCACTTCTTCACTCGTGATCTTATCTTTCCATCCAATCTTCTCCATTCGTCGCCATAGCCACATTTCAAAGCTTTCTAAGTACTTTTCTTCTCTCTTCTTCAACGTCCACGTTTCGCATCCACACAACACAATGCTCCATATATAGCATTTTGCAAATCTTTTCCTAATATCCATCTTGATGTTCCTTGCTGTCACCAGTTCCTTAATCTTGCTAAATGCTACTTTTTCTTTCCCAATTCTGCTTTTAATTTCTTCAGTCAGTTTTATGATGGCGGAAATTATAATGACGTCACTCCATACTTCTCATCCGAAAGATGAACGGATATTCTGCGCAATGAATGACATCGGTGCATGAAAATTGGCAACTGCACTAAGACTGATCACCATAGATTTTTAATTCTGTAACCAATGATTATGATTTAGAAATCAATGATTATAGCTACCTCTTAAAACTCTTAAACTCTTAAAAACAGCGGGTTTTTTGCGATTCTGTCAAAATTACTGTGGTGAGTAATAGATTATTTTTTATAAATAGTTGATAAAACATACAAACTAGTCACCTTTAATTTTTTGACGAAATCTAAGTGTTAAAAGTTCCTATTTTTTTTAAATATTCTCCCTCTGGAGAGCACAGCCGTAATCTGTCCCATGTAAAATAGCTCGTAATTTTATGCAAATTGCTCGAAAAGTAGTTCGGCAAGGGGTTGATAATTTGATATAATTGGAAAGATGGGAGTTTTATCTTTAAAATGAGCCCACATTCATCAAATTCTAGGTGAAGTGATTTTTCGCTCAAACTACCTTAAAACATTGAGCAACTTCCACTATGATAGGATTTTTTACGACCGGTTTCGCTTTTTACAGCATCTTCAGGACCCTGAAGATGCTGTAAGCTGCGAAAAAAGAAAAAGCGATGCTGTAAAAAGCGAAACCCGTCGTAATAAACCTTATCACAGTGCAAGTTGTTCAATGTTTTAAGTGTTGGTAAGTTCCGTGATATCCATTTTGGCTCATCATCTCGGAAAAAATTTGTGGCACCGATTTTTTATTTCGCGCCTTCTCTCAATTTCTACCCCACGGTGTCACTTCCCGTCTTCATCATTACGGCATCGCCGGCAGAACTTCGATAGGGAGGGTTATCGCGGTATTTGTAGTGTATGTCAGGAGTGGAGGAAGATCTCATAGATGACCTAACTACGAGCTCCATTTCCGCCCCTCCTCCCAGCTTCCCATGAACAGCGTTGGTCCTCTCTTCTCCCCCCCCCCACGCTAAAGCCTGCTGAACGGTACGCGCGAGTTTAATATAAATAAAAATCAATTTTGACAATATCGGTAATGGTTAACTATTTTCGTCTTAAGTATCCGCAATGCTGACATTTCGAAACACACAAATGTCCCTCTCAAGTTTCATGTCGAGCCCATTACTTCGAAGTTTGTAAAGTTTTACTCCTTTTTACAACAACGGCTTATGTAATTTTAGTAATAGAAACAAATCTTTTTCTGCAAACTCTTAATAATACACCTGGCTTTCTATTTTTAGTTCTAGTTAACAGGTTGAAAATCGACAGAATACCAAGCGCTCAAATATGGGTTATCAGTTTAATTGACGCGCCAAAAACCGAGGCTTTTTTTGTAAGGCGACGAAATATGTTTATGTGCGTGATTGTAGAAGTGAACAAACTTTCAGTTGCATTTAATTTCATTAAATTCTGTTCTCTCGTTTGGAAGATAAGAGCATATAAAACTCGAGTATCTCAGCTTCTTTTCACAGGCTAGAGACCGTTCCCCTCCCCTATTCCCCTCCCCTATCTTTCCTAGGCAGCCGAGAAGCAGTGGCACCAACGCCAGAACGTCCCAACGAGGTCAGGGCCTATGGGTTCCATTGGTGTCCCATATTGGCACCTCGCCCGTCCGCCTGCTTCCCTTTCCCTACCGCCTCCTCCGCGTCCATTGGAATTCCTTATTTTTCCCCCCCATCCCACACCTATCCCTCCCTCAACGCTTTAATCTCCGTGTTACGAAACTCCTCTCTTTCCACGGGTGAAGAGCGCTTGGCGGACTATGTTGGGCTCTCGGAGCTTCATGTGCTAGTATAAATATGTGGTATTCACATCGCATGTGGTCTTTAAGCCGAAATCAAGCTGCATAATTGAATATAGTATGCGGTCTATAGGAAATTCTCTCACTCTTTAGGTGGTCCCACCATAAAATTACTTAAGACTCAATTAATCAATTCTCTGGATTCGTATACAAACATTTCTCTAAGTTCATCTACATCTACATACTACCCCGCAAGCCGCCTCAATAGGCGTGTGGCGGGGGGTGTTAGGACACCAGCCTTTTACGTATAAAAAGGAAACGCTCTAATGAAATTAAGCTTAGCACTTATTGAAGTCCCTTATTGTTCGGGGGAAAAACGAATTCCCATACCCATCCGTTCGGCAAAATATCTCTCTTAATTTATCGTTTCTGTCGGACCTGGAAATATAGTGGGGTTCTAATATGATGTTCTCCGTGTTGCTCTTAAGGATATCTATTGCTCAAGCAATCTAAGCCTAGCGCGCAGCCTCCGAGTCTCTAGCGGCTCCCAGCCTTATTCGTTTAACATCTGTGTAACGCTGTCTGTGCGCCCGTAGCTGTTTTTGACGAATCGCGCAGCTTTCCTTTGTATTTTATTAAGTTCCCGGACTAAGTCTTTCTGCACCGAATCCCTTTTTCTCGCTGCATATTCAAGGTGTGGCCGTTTGATATGATGGATGCATGATAATATATCCATAACCTCAAAATATATATACAGTTATTATTCAAAATGTAAATGAGTAGAAGTATAAATGGTATCTGTACTATATTTTGACGAGGTTTCCGATGGAAAAAAATGACTAAGTACTATTTTCCACATGGTAGACGTCATTATTGGTACTGCAACCCAACACCTTGGAGTCAGGATTTTTTTCATCCCTGTTCCTCTCTTAGAAGAGGGTCCTAATCCTAATAATAATCATATCACACGGTGAATCTTGAAAAAATGAAAAAAACAAACTGAAATCACATGATGTCAAATGTGTTATTGGTCGAAACGCGTAAAAAATAATATTTCTCTATCTAATGTAAGTGCATTTTTTGCGAGCAACTGTTTGAAAGGAGCATGCCGTCACTGGATAATGAATCATAACGTAATATAGTCATTAATCCATCTTAATTTTCGAGTTAATATCAAAGTACATCGAGAACTGAAGTGGAAATAGCGTTAGTTCAACAGAAATGATGCCGCAGTCGACTCCCTTGGCGGGGAAGAAGTGTTCATCCAAAAATATTTCCGTAGAATAGTCTGCATATATCGTGTATTAATTTTGTTTTCTAATAGTAATAAAGGCCCATTTTTAGTGAAAGCAGTTTTTTTAACAGTATAACCGGAATGGTGGATTTTAATATTTGTATTGACTCACATAGTCGCAGCGGAAACTCCCGAAACCAACCTGTTCAAATGTGAATTTATCTTTTTCTATCCATATTGTCTGCTCTCGAGGTATGCGCAAGCAATACTCGCCGTGTAAACCGGAAAACTTCTGAGACACGAATTTTCCAAATATTAACCTAAGCCTAGCGTCTAGTCATCGAGCCTATATCTGCTTCCAACCGGTTTGTATATATATTATTACCATTCAATTTCCTGGGGGACTTTGCTTCTTGTTTAAATATTTTTAATGAGAATTACATTTATATTTGACAGAAATTTAACTTTCAATTTTTCACCGATTCTTACGTTGAGCACTATGTAACTTTAAGTCCAATCGGCGAAAAAAAAATTGCGTGAAAAGTAAACGTTTGTGGTTCCTATCAATGAGAGGACATATTTTTATATAAGTAGCCAGAATATGATTGAAATGTTATTTATAAACGTAGTTTTAAAGTGGAACCACCACAAGAGTGTTTCTTCCTGCGCTCCATTAATGATAGAAAAAAAACAATAGCGAAGCGCAAACCGTCTTTACACATCACGTTTTTCGTCCTTTCCCTGTTTAAATTCCCTTCCCTGAATTCTCCCATTTTTTTTGGCTGATGCACATGTTGTATTTGTGTTTGGTTTGTTGTATTTGTGATGGGTTGTTTCATTTATCGTTTTATTATAAAATGTAAAAGGGGAAGATGTTATAAATTTAGATATATGTCATGAATTGGCCATGGTGACAGTCAGGGATGTAAATATTTAGAGGGCAACAATGAGCATTTTGGTAAGTTTCTTTTGGATTTCTGCGATCAAACTAAACTTTTTTTAGCAACAGTTTCGCCTTGCTATTCTGCCGGCTTCGTCAGGTATTCCAAATCAACAATGAAAAATAAATAAACAAACTTAAGCGGTTATTACGTACAGCATGATTAATTAACACTTGAGTTTTTCAAAAGTATTTTCCACGTATAAGGAAGTTTGTAGCCATCTTCTCTGTTTAGGTTGTTAGGTCTTTTTTCTATTTCAATGGCTTCCCTGATGACCCGTGGATAGTAGCTAATTTCTTTACAAATCTACTGCGAAAATCTACGAAAAAAAAATGAGCATTGTTAACTGAGAGACTAATAAATCTAATTAAGAAAACTATATTAAAACTAAAGAAGGTGCCCGATGAATATCAACGGGAACGAAAAAATTAACACGAATACATTGTAATAAACCATTTATATATCTTATTTAATGCAAAGAATGATTGAATTAATGGATATACATGGAATCTCGACTTAAGCAATAGGGGACGATCACTAACAAAACGCTAAAAATCGTTACGTTTTACCAAATATTTCGGAATTTCGACCGGAATACAAAATTCTTTTTAAGGAATACTAATCTTTATTATATTTCCTTTCTATTGATACCTTTCCCAATAACAGAAAACCACTATTTCTAAATTAATTTTGCAAATGAACAAAATGTCTGCAGCCAAATGAAGATTCAGATTCACGTTTATTTATTGTGTGAAAGTTACTGACATATGTATATATTATTTACATAGGTGATGATTATAATAGATAATTGACTAAAAAAATAGTACTAATACCCCCTTCCACTATTTGTGAATAGATGTTTAATGAATCTCTTAAATCTCTTCCTGTAGTTCCTCCTCCATCCACACCTCCGGTTTTGACTCAATCATAGAATAAAAAATAGATTGCTTGACTAATTGACGCGTGAAATGTAATTATATGCTTTTTTTGCGGAAAATGATGGCCATGGCTTACGTGGCCGTCGCGCGCAATATGCCCACTAATTTGATGAATATTACGATGTTTTTTTTATTATTACCATACTTCACTTTTCTAGAAAAATCATTTGGATACCGCGATACGATTCCGCTATTAATTCCTATGTTTTCGGCGAGTTAATGTAGTTTGAGCGAGTTTTTTCCCCAAGTCATAATAGATCCCATTTTCGAATTTTATTTTTAAATTTAAGCAACTCTGAGAAGCTTTTATTAAATACTTTAAAAGTAATAGTGCAAAAACTTTGTTTTTACTTGACTTAAATTCTCACTATTTTACTAAATATAATATATTTATGTAAACTAAGGTTTTAACCTGGCTTGTTTTTTTCAAGCAGCACGCTGAAAGCGCCATCACGACCGATGGTTTTTTTTGCGATTACTTAAAAACGACTGTGGTATTTGATTTGTATTTTATATTAGCTGAGGAAGCATACAAACTGCTTACTGTTTAATTTGTGACGCGAACTATGCCCGCGAAATTCCTCATTTAAAAAAAATCAAGTCTCTCTTGGGTACGTACCTGTACCATTTCTCATGGAAAATGGCTTGTACATACATTTAGTCTAAGTAGTATGGTAAAGTGTTTTATATTTTGTTATCGTTAAGAAATTTGAGATCTTTTTCAATTGAATGAGGCAAAATTCATCGAATATTATAATACAGGGGTTCCCAATCTTTTAGCAACTGCGTACCACTTGAAATATTTAGAAATTTTGGCGTACCAACAGTCCTATATTTTTTTATAAACATATATTTAATGTCGGAAAAGTGCCCAATGGCTTGTTTTATTTTAATTAAATTGCTGAGAAAACTTCATATTTAATTATTAATGCACTTGTATTTAGGGTTGTTCTTTATTTAGGGTTTTTCTTTAGGGCACCCTTTATCAAGATAATAATAAATGTATATAGATATTACGCACAGATAACACACAAGAGGCCCATGCTAGCCTATCGCTCGTATCACCCACGCGTACCACCTGAAACGTTCCCTCGTACCACCGGTTGGGAACCCCTGTTATAAGAAGTGCTCAAACTACCTTAAACTGCACTACTGGTCCATTAAATGCAGCACATTCAATATAGCAATTCCGCATTTTAATGTCTTCTCTAATGTCTCCCTCTGCTACCATGCCGTATGGTTCTATATATTCTCATCTTTAAACTAAGGACTCCATCTTTCCAATCACAATTCCCTGTCATCTGCTGTGGTCTTCCCCTCTCTCTCTCTTCGTCCTAACAACTTACATAGATCTCGAGAGACCAGTTTGACCGGAAAGGGGTGCTTTGCTTGCTCCACGGAGTCCTTATGGAAGCAAGGATTCCCTTTGATGGGAGATTTCAATGGGCTGGACACGTTTTCCTTTCGCAATAGGATCAAGAACATGCATTGGCCAAGAAGGTGTGGATTGCTTGCGTGCGATGTACCTCGCTGACTATCTGAATGTTTTCTCGATGGATGGGAAACCTCGTGGCGAAGGCGATGGAAGTGTTAGAGCAAAGATGACAGTTTGAGTGGAAGACTGTAAGCGTCTTTTGTGTCTGTGGAGGCGGGCAGTTCAGACAGTACCTACGGTAACATCAATCAACACTTAGAGTGAGAAATAATCAGTTTAAAAAACCTTCCCAATGGTATATATTGTCGAAACCATTATATGGTTCGCATGCAGATATAAAAACCACCTTCCCATGGATGTCGCGAAACTTCAACGTAAAAAGCGAACATGACGATACATAAAAGTAAATTTCTCCCTTGGACTAGGACTTGAAATTTCTTTACTATCGCAAAACTTCAAAGATGTAATACTGAGTTAATTCGCTACAGTATATAAAAAATGAACAAAATCGAAGGTGTGTGTGTGTTTAGAAAAAAACGTTTGAAATATTCCAAATAAAAATGTATGCACTAAATTGCTAAATTATTAAGTAATGGCGTCATAATATTGTGCACCGTTGTTTTCTATTTCAAACAAGCATTTGTGCTCTGACTTGAGTATTATATGTCCTGAGATATCGAGGACAAATCATACACAGGAGAAGCTCAATTTTTTCATACTCCAGTTACTAGGCAACGGATGCATATTTTGCAACACAATTGGCCTTGGCCAACTATGAAGTAAAACGGAATACAGGTCCTACAAATTTGGTTTCGGAGAGATCAAGGGCGATTTCTTGTCTTTGTTGTTCGTTTTGACATGAAATTATGCACCGAAATGCTAACTCATTTTATCTGATAAAGGCTTATATTTTTAAACGTATTTTTAGTAAGTATTTATATAATTGCAGTTAGAATGAGTGTTTTTAGTATTTCATATTTTAATATGGAGAATATGAAATAGAAACAGAGTTAATCTGGTAAAAACCAGGAAAGTTAAATGAGAAAGTGATAATAATGGTATCCATCTGTATTTTTCTGTTTCTGCTGCACTCACGCTACTATGGTAGCTTCATACAGATATCACATTTAAATATACTTGCAGCTCAGACATGAAAATATTATTACTCCCTTCTGAAATGCTACGAAATGAGTAATAAATACCTATCTATCTAATGAATAACAGTGAACTTTTGAAACGTTTGTAATAAAAAAATAAAGGTAAAATACACTATCCATTTAATATTTTAGACTCATGTAACGCCAAAATATATGATCCCACCGCTCATAATATGCCAATATTTTTTTGTTTTAGAACTCTCTTCACTATCGAAGTAAAACACGATGTGTTCGAAGAGGGAAGATGTTCTGAAGACATTCTGAGGACGAAGAAGTTCTGATGGACGAAGGATGAAGAACTTCTGTTGGACAAAACTCAAAGGGAGCAGCAAAAGCAGAAGGAAGAAATGCTTTCAGGTAAGAACAGGCTGAAGAGCGTAATGTATGGGAGAATATTGGGTAAGCGTGGAATAATATAGCCAATATTGATCACGCTTGTATAAACGACAGAATATTTATTGCTCCAATGTTGCTACAACAAGTATCAATATCGGAGCAATATTGGTTCAATAAATATTCCGTCGTTCATTCAAGCGTGAGAAAGACACCAGGAATTTTGAACTATGAAAATAAAGGCATGAGGGGGAGATGATTGAAAGGAATGTGTCATTGAAAAGGCAGTTAGCTTTGTGAAGTACATGTTAGAGAAGTTTCTGTGAAAGAAGAATTTAAATTTTCAAAGGATCCCCTTGATGCTATGTAGCGTCAATATTGCTCCAATGTTGATATTTGTTGTATCGACATTGGAGCAATAAATATTCTGTCGTTCATTCAAGCGTGAGAAAGACAACGGGAATTTTGAACTGTGAAAATAAAGGCATGAGGGGGATATGATTGAAAGGAAAATGTGTCATTGAAATGGCAGTTAGCTTTGTGGAGTACATGTTAGAGAAGTTTCTGTGAAAGAAGAATTTAAATTTTTAAAGGATCCCCTTGATGCTATGTAGCGTCAATATTGCTCCAATGTTGATACTTGTTGTATTGACATTGGAGCAATAAATATTCTGTCGTTCATTCAAGCGTGAGAAAGACAACGAGAATTTTGAACTGTGAAAACAAAGGCATGAGGGGGATATGATTGAAAGGAATGTGTCATTGAAAAGGCAGTTAGCTTTGTGGAGTACATGTTAGAGAAGTTTCTGTGAAAGAAGAATTTAAATTTTCAAAGGATCGCCTTGATGCTATGTAGCGTCAATATTGCTCCAATGTTGATACTTGTTGTATTGACATTGGAGCAATAAATATTCTGTCGTTCATTCAAGCGTGAGAAAGACAACGAGAATTTTGAACTGTGAAAATAAAGGCATGAGGGGGATATGATTGAAAGGAATGTGTCATTGAAAAGGCAGTTAGCTTTGTGGAGTACATGTTAGAGAAGTTTCTGTGATATAGGAATTTAAATGTAGATATGTCCAAGGACCTACAATTCAATTAGTGATATACCATGATAATAATTTGAAATTTGCCTTTATTGCCGCACTTAAGATGGAAAGCCAATGGGATTTCTCTTGGATGAGGAAATAAGGAATTCAGCCAGTGGCACATAAAATTGAAAGAAACCGCTTGGAATAGAATTCAGCCTAAAACTGATATATAGGAAGGCCGCAAAATTAGAGCTCTTCAAATTTTAATAGCACGACAAGAGCAATGGCGCCGATATACGACTGGAAATTGCATGCGATGAACTACAAGGGAACTCAGTGAAGGAACTGATACCCTTCTAAGGTATAGCTGACCACCGCATCGTCTTGATGGGCTCCTTCATATTAGAAGAGACCCTTATCTTCCACATTCCCCAGTCACCGGATTCCCTCAGCGACAGGCATTCCCCTTATGGGTCCTGAGGGAGGCGTTCAAACAACCAACGGCGATGGGTCACCGTGGGAAAAATTAATACAAGGCACAAGATCCTTCGCTCATCAGCACCACACCAGCCAACTTTCCTGCTCGCCGTCGGACCCTTAATTAATAGCCAACCGCCGAGGCGTTTCGAGAGGGAGGAAATGACGTCCAATTTAAAAAGAAGGTCATAAGCATTCCAAGGGATTCATATCGCAGGCGTGGAGAGTGGTCCGAATCAAAATATTCGCACCCGAGCCGGAGATGGGTCGTTTGAATGGGACTAGACTGGAGCAGGGCACGGAGGCCACCAGCACTATTGTTCCGCAGGCTGGATCATGGACAAAAATATGTGCAGGATAATTCACGAAAAACCTCCAAATGCTTCAGGAGGTGGTAGGGAAGGTGTTTTTAAGCATTTTTTGTCCCACGAACATGGTGTCACCACTCCTTAGTGACCGAGCTATGGCAACGGAAGCATTTTGTCAGAAGCATTTCGCAGCTACTATGAAAACGCCAAAAAGCAGTGGCAATACATTACATTGGGCATTTGCCTAGTGGTCTATGTGTCACTCCAATACTCAATTCACACACAATAATCAATATTTCACTTAAAAATTATGAGTTGGTTCGCTTAATTTTGTGAGGCGAAGTCTCTTCTTGAACTCCTGTTAAAATTTTGGGAAATGATTTAAGGCTTCTACAGGTTAGGCATTCCACTCCTCAATCGTTCTGTTAACGAAGGAAAATTTTCCTGCGTCGATTTTTTTCTGTCGTGCCTTTATTTTAAAACTATGGTTATTTCTTCCGATTCAACTTGGCTCGAGAAATCTTCGACTGATTTCCTCCCATCCCTTATCCTTTCTGTAGGCCTTGTACAGGTTGCCTAGCCTGTATGCCGCCAGCCTTTCCTTAAGACTTTCCCAGCTCAATCTAGTCAGCATATCACTCACATTATCACATCTCTCATGCCTGCCAAAGACTGCTGACTTTCTTTGCACTTTTTTCCTATTTCTTTCACTATCCCTATCTCATATGGGTCTCAAGCACTCTATGTCTCATATAATTAAGTTGCCAATGTGTATGAATTCGTATTCTATGAAAAAGCTGTAGCATTTTTCTCATTCATCTAGCGACTTCTTATTCATCACCTTCACTTATTAATGAAGTCTCTTCTTGAAGTCCTTATAGCATTTTATGAAAGGATTTAAGACTTCTGCAGGTAAGACATTCCACTCCTCTATCGTCCTGTTAACGAAGGAAAATTTTCCTGTGTCGGTTTTTTGCTGTCGTGCGCTTTTTTTAAAACTGGTCATTTCTTCCGATTTGGCTTGGCTCGAGCAATTAATTCACTGATTTCCTCCCATTCCTTATTCTTTCTGTAGACCTTATACAGGTTGCCTAGCCTGTATGCCGCCAGCCTTTCCTTAATACTTCCCCAGTCAATCTAGCTAGCATATCACTCACACCATCACATCCCTCATGCCTGCCAAAGACTGCTGACTTTCTTTGCACTTTTTCCCATTTTTACACTAGCCCTTTCTCATATGGGTCCCAATCACTCGTGGCGTACACCAATATTGGTCGTGCAATCGTTTTGTAAGCCATTTCTTTGACTTCCTTCGATGCTACGTTTCGTATGATGAAATGTAGTGTTTTGAAACCTTTCCCCGTAATATTTTTAATATGCTGCGCCTAACCTAAATACGAGATCCGTCATTCGGTCTACTATGACGTTTTCGAAGATATCTGTGGGTACCAAAGTGTCATATGGGCTCAAGTCCTGGAAGATTATAGATTAAAGATTATATCCGTTCCATATCTATAAGAGTATAATTTTAATGCTCCTGAGCGCACTTTGTAAATTTATTTGTTTCTTTCCTTTGTTTATGTTTTAGGTACACTATGCAAATGTTTATCCTGTATTTTACTTGCTTTAACACAAAAAAGGAAGCGTGATAAAGTGGAAATGCGGCTGATGAATTATTGAGAATTTTACAAAATAGTAACTTTTCTCGTGGAGCTCAAAATGAAAAATATACACTCACAAGGAGACATCGCGTAAGTGATGTTCGGGATCCAAACGAGGCAATAATTTTCTGAAACTATAGAGAGAATGCGGGAATAGTGTCACGGCTTTCTTTCACGGCCAGGTTCGAGAGAAAAACGTTATTAAAGAATCTTCCCTCCGTATAAATCATTTGCAATTGCACGTCTCTCTCATCAGAGGTCGTAACCCAGTGGGTTGACGTACTGAGCTTGTTATCATCATATGGTAGCTGGAGTTCGATCCCAGGTTCCGGCATTTTCTTTTCTTTCGAATATTTTACGAAATTACTGTAAATTGCCCACTCCCATACATTTACGGCAGTAGCAACAGTTTTTTTTTTAATTTTCAGCATATTTGCTGGATTTTCAATCAACCTCCTTGGGAGACTTTCGAAGTTAATTTCGGGATTCTTGTTCAGCCGAAAAGAGGCTTCACATTCTGACAGACCTAGTATGTTTAGATTTTGAAAATACACGGATACTTACGTGAATAGGATGGGCTTCGATTGGTCAGTAGAGGAATTTGAAAGTGGGAGGGGGGGGGGAAACTACCGCTTGAGCATCAATGTGGGTTTTAACTCCGGACGTAGCATTTTATAGTTCAAGACCATTTGGGAATTATGAGTCGTTGCCGAAATAGGACCAGCAGGGACTGTAAGGCTTTTGATATTTAGATTGTGGAGAAATTAAGTGAAAAAGTTGTTGGAGAATAAGAACCAGGGAAGTACGGTGCAGACTCGATTATTCGGGGTAATGTGGTCTGATTGAGAAACCAACTCGGGTAATACTAAGGGCTTACGTGTTAGTATTAATCTCCTTCTTCTTCAGTACATAGGTTGCAGGTACAAGCTTGTGCCTTAAACCATCTTTAAGGTGGTTCCACCGTGAAATGACTTAAATGTCATTTTATTCATATTCTGTCTACTTGTTGAAAAAGTTGTCCTCTATCTGATAAGAACAACAAAATTATACCTTTCCACGATATTTTATTCTACAATGGAACTTGAAATTACATTGTGTTCAATGGGGGAATGAGAGAAACACGGGGAAAATAGTATTTTCCATAAAATATAAATTCCATTTTCGTGGAAAACTGTCTGTAAAAAGGAAATAACCCAGAGAAATTGAATAAAAATAAAATACAGGCATCTCACCACCTTATTTTTTTCTAGTTAATGAATAATTAATGCCGTAATTGAAGTGAAAATGCGGTAGTTCGTAGGAAATGGCGCTGCAGTCGGCTCCAATGGCTGGAAAACAGTGCTAATTTAAAATACATTCGTGGGACAATCTGTTTATTTTGTTCATTACTTTTGGGATTCTATAGGTAACGCATCTCATCAGTGAAAACAGGATTTTTGGACAAAATATAAAAAATGTGGAATTTAGTATTTTTTTTGGACTCACACAGTCGCGGCGGAACCTCTTTAACATTTACATTGCGAGGACCAAGAGACTAATGTTGTTAGGCGTTTCTAGGGAGACGGTTCTGCTGCAATATTCTTAAATAGTTGCACCGTTTGACTTCGTATTCTGTTACTCTTTCTTCTAAATTAAAAATGTTTAAATTCTCTCTAATAGATAGTCTTATCCTATATTGTGATTTGGAAGCTTCTAATTTTTTAGGGATTTCATTTCAGCTAATGTGATGTTTTTTTCTTGTCAGTAATACCTTACAGAAACTGTCACCGTATAGTAAGTCTTAAATTTAATTTCCTGTTTCTTGTTTTATATTTTTAAGGATTCTATGAATTATGCATATGATCTACTTTTTTCGTATATTTTCGCTGTTTATTTTAATTTGGGTAAGTTTCTTATGGATTTCTGCGATTAAACTAAAACTTTTTAGCAAAAGTTCCGCCGTGCTATTCTGCCGGCTTCGTCGGGTATTCTAAATCAACAATGAAAAATAAATAAACAAACTTAAGCGGTTATTATGTACAGCATGAGTAATTAACATTTTAGTCTTTTCCACGTATAAGGAAGTTTGTAGCCATCTTCTCTGTTTAGGTTGTCAGGTCTTTTTTCTATTTCAATGGCTTCCATGATGATCCGTGGATAGTAGCTAATTTCTTTACATAAAACTTCCGCCCTTTTGATGTGCACCTTCTAAAAGTGTGTGCTCAGCCACGGCGAAACTGTTGCTAAAAAAGTTTAGTTTAATCGCAGAAATCCAAAAGAAACTTACCAAAAATATGCATAAGATGTATTTGAATTTATTAACTTTATCTTTGACGTCTTAGCCTGTTATAGAGGATATTTCACATCCAAGAGGATAAAAAGTGGAAAAGTGGCATTGGATTTTGTCATTAATGGAATTGGTTTGATATGGGGTATTTTCTCGTAAAATGAATTTCCTCAAATGCTAATCCGTTTGGCATTAATAGAAGCTAAAATGCCGAATTGACATAATTTATCTCATTTCAGTGTTAGGTTATTAAGGATAGAATAGTTCAGTGAATCATCGGGTTCATAAAGATCGAATACATCGCCGCATCACGAAGTTCGTTCACTGGAGATAAACTGGCTTGGTTTCTGCCACAATACATATAAGTATGTCCGACCTCGGATAATGCAGAGCCTCGGATCAATCGGAACTCGGATAATCTATAGACTGCATTATAGCTTTAAATATTGGGGTAAAGAGATGGAGAGGAAGATGGAAGAGACTCATCAGAAGTATCAAAAAGATATTCTCAATGTGAAACTACTCATTCCTCTAATTTTGAGGACACTTACAACTATAGGTAGAATATAATAATATTCTACCGCTTCACGCCCGCAAGTGCTCACAAGTGCGAATGTTCCTCCGAGGAAAAAAATCATCCATTTTGTCTAGGGTTCGAACCCGGATTTCTTGATATCACACCGAGTTCTTTTTTCACAGTTAATCAATCGAGGCATCCTTCTACCGTCTCTGCTCATTCCTCCAACTTTATGCCAAACTACATGTCATTGTGCTTACCGAAACTCGAAAGTTATGATATTTTGTTTATATATGCACTCACTCTGGTCTTCTCGGAATACATTCTGGAGAAATGCAAAGACACCCTCTACATTGTTCTCCGGACAAAAGACAGTCACAAAAGCAATTGTTGGTGTAAAAAAAACTGGGAAACCATCAATGATGAAAGTACACTAGGCATGTTTTCATAGAATTGTTTATTTAGGTAGAACAACTAGTTTAAACGCAGGACCTGAAGACGACGCCTAGGTGTGGAAACTAGTTGTGGTACCTAAATAAGCAACCCTGTTAAAAAATTACCTAAGTAGTTTTCATTTAATTATTGAAAATGAATCTCCACGAATTCACGCATGAATTCTCCGAGTTTAAGGGAAGCATGCATTTATAAGAAAATATTTCAGTATCTTTCTATCCTATCTCTGCCATACGTCTATGTAATCAACCGCTTAGTGTTTGAGTAGAAACATCCCCAATGTTTCCTTCAATTACTCTGCGTGAGCACTGCACCAGATCGAAGAACAACATTAAATACAAAAATTCACACAGGAAGGAATCATCCAACTTGCCAGGGACTAGTACCCGGATCAATTTGATATCGCGACGAGTGCACTGATCTGCTACCGATGCGTCCTTCTCCGCCCTGCTCATTCCTTCATCTTAATCGTTAAATATATCAGCCCTAGAGAAGGTGTCCGTTGAATATCAACGGGAAGGAAAAAAAATCAACACTAATACGTTGTAATAAACCATTCATATCCTATTTAGTGCTAATAATCATTGAGTTAATGGATATATACACGGAATCTCGAATTAAACAATGAGTATGGTCGTTATGGGGACGAAGACTCAAAAACGCATAAAATATTGCGAAATATCGTTGCGTTTTAGCAAACATTTCGGAATTTCGACCGGAATACAAATTTCAAATGACGGAATACGAATCTTTATTATATTTCCTTTCTGTTGGTACATTTCCCAATAACAGAAAACCATTTATTTCTAATTTAATCTTGCAAATAAAAAAAGGTCGGCAGCCAATTGAAGATTCAGCTTCACGTGAATTTCTTGTTTGAATGTTACTGACATACATATATATACACATCAGTGATTATTATAGTAGATAATCATCCAATGAAGTTATTTGTCTTTAAGGCCGATCAGGGGAGGTGAGTCTTTTATCCTTGAAAAAAAATATTTAGGCCTTAAAGGTAGTTTGAGCGAAAAGTCACTTCACCTAGAATTTGATGAATTTGGCCTCACTTTAAAGAAAGAAACTCTCATCTTTCCAGTGATATCAAAATATCAACCCCTTGCCGAACTACTTTTCAAGCAATTTGCCTAAACATTTAAGATGTTTTACATGGGATAGATTATGGCTGAGCGCTCCAGAGGGAGAATATTGAAGGAAATAGGAATTTATAACACCTAGATTTCGTCGAAAAACTAACGGTGAGTAGATTGCATGTTTTCTCAACTATTTATAAAAAAATAATCTATTAGTCACCACAGTAATGTTTACAGAATCGCAAAAATAACCTGCTGTTTTGAAGGGTTTTCAGCCGTACGGCGGGAAAAATGAGTCAAATTAGACACTTATGCAGCATTATTTATTTAATTACTGAGGATTTTGGGCATATATAACTATATATTTGCGCCGTTAATATTACAATATTTATTTCATACTTCTTACAGACGCTGAAATCAAAGAATAAAATTTGGATATGGTCTCCATTATGACTAGGGAACTATCTAACTCAAACCACCTTAAAACGTTGGTTGCTCTTTTTTCTAAACTCGGCAGCCGAATGCCGCCCTATAGAGGTACAAAAAGAGACCCCGGCAACGTCCCACCCACGCGTTTTGATTGACTTTATCAATCAATCCACTAACCCATCAAAGTCTCCTTCACTCACCCCCAATGTCGGTTAATTGACCTCTTCCCCACACTGAAACCCCCTCTACTCCCCGATCCTCCCAATATTCCCCCATCAACCAGTAGCCTGCGCATACCATCCACCTTGACCGGACGGACACCCCCCACTCCCTGAACATCCAACGCTTCGCCTCGTCCCGACTCACTGCCGTAAGCGCGTCACGAACTGGGTTGAAATGAAAAAAGGGCCTCTTGTCGCCTCCGCTGTGTAAGGCCGCCTCTGTACTCCCCGCCCCCCTCACAACTCCCCTCTCCCTCCCCCCCATTCTAAATCACTAATATCCGGACTCCTTTACGCTGTTGATCACGCTCTTCCAACTCTTTCCACCAGTACCTTCCCCTTCCATTCACACCCCTTCTATCCCATTCGCCCCCCCCCCACTGACCCCCCCCCCACTGACCCCCCCCCCTCTCCGCTTCGCGTGTACCCTTACTCCTACGTGGTCCACTGAAAGGCCCTTTTCTCCCACCCCTCAATATCCCACCCCCCTCTCTCTCTCTCTGCTTTAAACGCGTCCTCTCCCTCCGGCCAATTGTTGCGTCAAGTCCGGTCTCTTTACGCGCGCGCCATTTTGATCGTTTCATAACCCTTTGCGGTGTTGGTAACACTGTCGTCCGTCCTGTGCTGCTTTCAGTATTCATTCGCGGATTCGAACACACTAGGTTTCTATTTTTCTATGGAGCGTTCCACGCTTAGTTGACACAAAATAGAAAATTTATAGAAAGAAAATGAACAAAAGCCTGATGGAACAAAAAACAAAATCAATTTTTAACCATGTTTTCATCTCTTTTCTTCCAATTTTTGGATCAAATTACATTATTATTGAGCTATAAAACGTACTTAAATTACAAATTTCACTTTTATTGCTACATGAATATGGGTAAAAATTCTGGCAATTGTTACAATTTATTTAAATCCGTTTTAGATTAAATAATTTTGGCTTCATGAAAGCCTGGAATAATAATTTTGGCAACGTGATGTTAATGTGAGCGGTGATTTATTTAAAAGGAGACCAATACTTTAAAAAATATATTAAGCTGTAAGTATTGTGGTCAAATAAAGAGAAGAGGCTCTTATGTAATAAACAAAGTCACATTTTACGCAATTCATGTTGGAGGTCTTTGATGAAAATTTAACGTATCAAAAACAGTTTGGGATGCAGTTTTCGTTTTTATTTTCTCCTCAACTGTCACCTGAAGCTCAATACAGAAAATGGATGTCCTTCTTATGTATACTATAATTCAAGGAAAGCGGACTCCCAACTTCGGCGTGATACCTTTTGTTTTTGCAACTGCCAACCGCGGCGCCACTGTCACGAATGAGTCATCTGAATCAGATGATTCTTATACGTCACTCGTATTTTCGCTTTTTTCTTCAATTTCGAACTTTGGGAAATTACGGCTAGTTAGGAAGAAACTAATGGTTTTATTCGTAAAATGATATTGTTATCACGATCACGACTACAAAATAAAATCATTACCGTCAGTATGGGTAATGAACGTAAGTCACGAGTA
Source organism: Pyrrhosoma nymphula (assembly GCA_963573305.1). Lineage (NCBI taxonomy): Eukaryota > Metazoa > Arthropoda > Insecta > Odonata > Coenagrionidae > Pyrrhosoma > Pyrrhosoma nymphula. The sequence goes on from OY754338.1 coordinate 118,420,560, forward strand.
CTTCAGTTCGGTTATACATACTTTCAATTATCACATCAAAGAAATTTATATCACATAGAGAAGAAAAACCAAAATCTGTCAAAATAATAAGAAGAGGTCTGCAATCATGGATACATTGGTAATCATTATCATCGACCATGCCTTGCTATACGGTACCGTGAAGAATACAAGAGAGTACTTACATTACCCTTAAACAAGCTCACTCAAGCTCAGTTCTTCACACCTAAAATTTTGTTCTTTTTAAAGGTTGCGGAATGCCCTGTGGAGCATCCAGGAACAAAGCAAATTCTTTTACCCAAATTTAGTCGAGTAATGAACGTTTCTATACCAACAATCGGAAATCCCCGCAAGCCACCATTCGTAAACAAAGTGACAATGTGCATGCATCCGAATCCTCACTAATGCCACCTATCGAACGGCTTCACAAAATTAAACAAAAAAACAATGAAAGCGCACTGAATTCGCGGGTCTGGTTGACACTATAGATCTAACGGAGAACGGTGTTGCCAAACTTACGCACCGTGTGTTCACCCCTGCGCTTCGTGGGGAACCATTTCCAATACCAAGCTTAATTTATGTAACTTACTTCAGGGAACAATTTTTGTACATTATAAGATGCAGTATACTCGCTTTAATTTTTCATTATTATGAGGTATACTAACTCCGCAATGTGCAGTTAGCAAACTGCATAGCACTTGTTTAATTATCCTGCTGCAATTGACAACATCGCACCTCTGGCCCTTTGGCGATTGAATCGGGAAACGAATCTGCTTAGGAGCCCATACTTTCAAATAAATTTGGAGCGCTATGTAGTGTTTAGCATAATACCGGATATCTGTAGTGATTCCTGACAGGATTGGCTTAGAATAGACCGATGATTCTGAGTCCAGATACATTTAAAACTGTCCCAAAACATACCAATTTTGGTAAATCATCAATGATATTTTTTTAAACCTGGTCATGAGTAAGACTTGCTTGGTTAGTGACTGTCCCAGTTCATTTGATCTTAATAGCTCTTCTGAAACATCACTTTTCCGCCTATTACTGTCTCCTCTTTTCTGTTGACGCTCTTTACCAAGTTCCTTTCTTTCAGAACAGCATACTACTTAGTATTTCTTCCTCTCATTCAATTTTGCATTGCTAGATGATATAAGATTTTTCTTCTAATAGAATGTCTTCTTTGCCTGGGCCATTACGATCGACTCATCTATTTTGATTCTTCCGTTACTGGCGATCCTTTGTTCGCGCTATTTATATTGAAGATTATCGATTATGAAGAACATCACTGTGGTGTTCCTTTACTTATTCTAAATTCTTCAGTGTGGCAGCCGCGTTCAATCGCTGCTAAGTGTTCTTGATGCAGATATAAAATATTCTTTTATATCCTATACGAGGGTGGGGTGAAAAGTTCTCGGCCTGGCAATGAAAGACTGTAATTTTTATGTCAAAAATGCATTTATTTTTCTACGTAGTCCCCCTTCATGTCAATTCACCTTGTCCAACGTTTTTCAAATGAGTAAATTCCGTGATGGAAGTGCGATTCTGGTAGGTCTGCAAAATAACCATCTGCGGCTGCCATAGCATCTTCATTGGACTCAAAACGTTTTCCAATCACAATTATTTTAAATGTGGGAATAGGTGGAAGTCAAAAGGTGCCAAATCTGGTTAAAAGGATGAATTTTCCAATAATTTGTACTTCAAATCCCCCAGTTTTCCCATTGCCACAGCAACTTTGTGGGCAGGTGCATTGTCCTGTTGAAAGATGATTTTCTTCTTTTGCAACCCAGGCCTCTTCCACGTATTTTCTCATCCAGTTGGTCCAGAAGACTTGCGTAGTGTTCGCCACTTATTGTTATACCATTTGTAAGGTAATCAATAAGAAGAACTCCTTTTGCATTCCAGAAAACACTGGCCATCACCTTTCCGGCGGATAAAATCGACTTCGCCTTATTTGGGGCAGATCCGCCGGCTTCCACCCACTGCTTCGATGGCTATTTAGTTTTTGGCGTGTAGTGGTGGACCTATGTCTCATTGATAGTAACAAATCCGAGCCCAAAATCAGTTCGATTCTTTTGAAAACGGTACAAAAATTGTTGAGAAATTTGTTTACGCACTTGCTTTCGGTCAGCATTTAACAAATGCGGCACTCAAAATGCACGAAGCTTTTTCATATTTCATTCTTCATGAAAAATGTACGTTACTCTTTCCTCTGATATGCCTATGGTTTCAGCTATTTCATACACCTTTAATCGCCCATCTTCCAATATCATATTGTGCACTTTCTCGATGTTTTCATTTGTGGTTACAGTTTTGGGACGTCCTTAACATGGTTCATCTTCAAGAGAAGTTCGGCCACTTTCAAATTCTGCTACCTATTTATTAACTATCGAAAATGAAGGAGCAGACTCCTTATAAACTTTCACCAACTTTTTATGAATATTCGTTGGCGATAAACCGTCCAAAACGAAAAGTTTTATGACAGCACGATACTCCAGTTTATCCATTTGAACGAAACACACACAACACGTCTACTTCGAAAAATCGTGTCAACAATACTATGTGGCAGCTCAAGTTGAAATTTGAAATACATTGTTGGGAAACTTGTACGAACATAATAAAAACAAAATTTCATTGGTACTAACGCAATCTCTGTGTAAGGCCGAGAACTTTTCACCCTGCCCTCGTATATATCGATACCAAAGGATAAGGACAAAACAGAGAATATGTTAATCGAACAGGAAGATATTCAGGAAAGGTGGAGAGAATACGTAGAGGAGCTATATGACTGCGAGAATAGACCCTTGAGTCAAGATCTAGAGGATGAAGGAACAAAAGATAAGAATAACCTCGGACTAGAGTTACTTGACAGCAAAATAGAGAGGGCATTAAGGGATATGAAGGGTAGAAAAGCCGTGGGAACGGTGGGAACCGATAACCTACCTTCGGAGCTACTGAAGAATCTAGGTAATAAGGGGAGGGAAGCATTTTCGAACTTATTCTCAGGATCTACGAGGAAGGAGTATGGCCAGAGGATTTCGTGAAAACAGTATTAATACCTATCCCGAAGAAGAAGAAAGCGTCAGAATGCGAGGAATATAGAACAATCAGTTAAATTTCGCAAGCGGAAAAAGTTTGGCTCAGAATACTAAATAGAAGGTTGGAGAGCAGAGAAAACTACAATTTAGGCGATGGCCAATTTGGGTTCAGAAAGGGGAGGGCAACCAGAGACGCGATTGCGGTAATGAGGACACTTATAGATAGAAACATAAGAGTAAAATCAGGATTTTTTCGCTTGCTATGAGGATTTCGAAAAGGCGTTTGACCGAGTAAACTGGGAGAAACTTATGCAGATACTGGTGAAAATAGGAATAGATTGGCATGGTAGGAGACCCATCTGAAACTTATATATTGGGCTGAGGGCTCAGGTTAGGGTAGCTGACGGTGTATCAGGATGGGCAGTTATAGGTCGCGGGGTGCGGCAAGGGTGCCCGTTATCTCCAATGCTTTTTAACATATATGCTGAGGAAATGGTAAGATAGGCATGGGATGAGCTAGATGTGGGAATGAAAGTAGGAGACCAGAGGATAAAGTCGGTTAGATTCGCAGACGACCAGGTGTTGGTCATCCGGTCATCGAATGGGTTGAAAACTTTAGTAGATGCACTGGAAAAGCAGTGCGAGAAATACGGGATGAAGATTAATAAAAAGAAAACAAAAGTGATTCGATTCTTTAGGACAAAGAAAGCGAGGCTGGTGATAAGAGTAGGAAGTCACAAACTGGAGCAAGTATAACAATTTAATTACTTGGGTAGTACGCTATACGAAACAAGTCGTAGTATCAAAGACATTAGGAGGAGAATAGCACTAGCGAAGGAAGCGTTCAATAATAAAAGGGAGCTGATGACGGGGACCTTAAGTAAGGATGTAAAAAAGAGGCTGGTGAAGATCTTGATGTGGAGTGTGGCATTGTATGGGGCAGAAACGTGGACCTTGTGAAAGGAATACGAAAATAGGCTAAAGGCATTCGAGATGTGGGTGTGGTGGAGGATGGAGAAGGTACGTTGGACGGAAAGGAAGACAAATGAGGAAGTGCTTGACATGGTGGGTGAGGAGAGGAAACTTGTGGATGAGATTTGGGGAAGGCAGGGTAGGTGGCTGGAAGGGGTAATGAGGGGCTAATGGAGGGGTAATGATGGTTTGCTGAAAGCCGTGATAAAGAGAAGATTGTTGAGCAAGCGGGGAAGGGGAAGAAAGAGAATAGGCTTTATAGATGGGATGAAGAAAGGTAGGACTTACGCTGAGATGAAGAAATAAATACTAGAGGTAAGAGAATGCACGGCACGTGTAGGAGTCTGTTGGATATTCTCTGACTTTCATCATAACCTACCTATAACCGGTAGATTACTCCAATAAATGAATCCTATATGCCTCTTTTATGTTCTGTAGGTTTGTCAGCATTCTATTCCAAATATGTGGGCTCCATTTTTTTGTCAACTTAAATGCTAATTTAAAAATGTCACGTCAGATATTTTCTAAGATATTTCTTGGATCCAAATCCAATCCAGATGGTCGAAAATGATACAATGTCGTCATCCTCCTAGGGAAACATACTTAAACCTTTATAACTTTGTTGAGTTGGTTCTTAACCACTTTTAATTACTTAAATGCATGCGTATTTTATTGAGAGATGGTCAATGTTTAAAAAAAATCTCAATTTCCTTTTGCCAACGTTTCGCTCTTTAATATTAGCATCAACTGGGCTGTAACACAATGTAAGGAAAACTGTTAATATTAGTTATGATTATATAAATATAGATAAGTTTATACTGATAAATGTAGTACAATTGTCATTACAAGAAAATTCTCTCACCTTAAGGTACTAAATTTACGAGTATAAAATTATTTATATTCATGTAATCATAACTAATATTAACCGCTTTCCTTACTTTGTGTTATATCCCTGATGATGCTAATATTTTAGAGCGAAATGTTGGCAAACATAATATTATCGGTTTTTTCAAACATTGACCAACTGTCAATAAAATATGCATACATTAAAATTTTTATACTTTTCGAAATTTGTAGCGAAATGAATTGCATTCTTTTCCAGTTCTAATTCTACTTCTTCATTTATATTTACATCTACGAAATACCGTCCAAGCCCCCTCCAGGGTGTGTGGCACGGGTTAATTCCACTTTTGCTGTCATTAGATTCCACTTTTTCTATCGTTACGCCATCTGTAGTACCACGGGTAGCTACATCATAGTTTGGTTTTTAATCTCCTCCACTCTTAACCTCTTCATCCTCTCCCTCCTTCTCTCACATTCTTACTATGAGATGTTTAGTGTCCTCCTCTCTTATATCCCCTGTTGGTGTTTCTCAAACCTATCCCTGTATATTTGTTTGTCGTTGACCTCCGGCGCATTGTTGGTGTGTAGTTGTTTACTCAGTGTTTACCTTCCTTCAATCGAGATTCCAATCTCAGCCCAATCCAGTATAGTAATCTGTGGCCCAGTCCTTTCTGAGTTCAACGAGCCACTTTGTTTCCCTTTTTCTTCTCGCCCTACCCATTGCCTCCCATTTCCGTCTGGCCCATCTGTTCATGTCCATCCTTATCACTCACTTGTTCAGCAAATCTTGCACTTTTGAATCTGATCTCTTCCGAGATCGTTCTCATGTTGCGATAGGATTCGTCCCATGATCTTCATTCCAATCTTTTACCTCCTCTTTTTGGCCACAGAATTGTTCCCTCCTATACTTTTAATCATCTCAATAGTTTTACTTTTGCGTTCACTGATTTTTCAACCGCAGGATAGGCTAGGACATAGGTCGGCAAACTCATTAGTCAACGGAGTTAAATATCAACAGTACAATGGTTGAAATTGCTTTTGAGAGCCAAATATTTTAAACTTAAACTATATAGGTCGGTATATTGTTATTAACTTAATGAGGGTACTCCTAAGCTGGCCTTTGCTAAAAAAGTGCTCAAACTGATTGAGGTACTTTCGCTGAGTATACAGGTCGGTATATTGTTATTAACTTAATTAGGGTACTCCTAAGCTGGCCTTTGCTAATAACGTGCTCAATCTGATTTAGGTACTTTCGCTGAGTTTGACCCCATCCAACTCTCCCATCCACACTCTTAAACACGAATTAAGTATGTAAAAATATAAATAAGAAAGCCAGTCATCACAAAGTTTCAATCGCACTGTACGTGCGCGCCCGCATGTGGTATTTTGTGGAAGAGCCACACTCAAGGGGCCAAAGAGCAGCATGTGGCTCGCGAGCCGTGGTTTGCCGACCACTGGGCTAGGAGATTAATACCCGCTTCTTGGGAGTCATTATTCTTCATTTATCCCGATCTGGATTCGAACCCGGAACTCCGTTCAGGTGTGTAAACTAGTTAGTTACACCACCAAGCCATCTCAATTCAACGCGAATTTCAGTGGGAGTTTATACGGACAAGTTGCTCTCGTCCCTGTTTCACATTGTACGAGGTGCATTCAAATTATAACACCTCCGATTTTTTTTCTCACTAACTAATAACACGCAAACTGTGAGACTTACGTCTCTTCCCGAAGTAATCTCCCTGCAACTGTACACATTTTTCACAACGACGACGTCATGCTTCCATGGTCGACACGAACGCTTCTTTAGGAGTTTGCTTTGACCACTGGGAAATCGCTGTTGCAATATCGTAGCACAGGATACGGGGTCGTGCATGTTATGCAACAGTCGCGGGCAATAAACCCTACGTTTTCGCTTCAGAACGACTGAATTTTAACAAATTTTCCAATAATTATGATGGCACAAACGATATGGTAGGTACGCAGTCACGCGTTCGGCTGCAAAGATTTACACCAAAGAGGGTCGCCATGAAAACATCATTTGGCTTGACCGGGATTCGAATCCGGATCTCTCAGTCACCAGTCAGGAGTTAATACACCACCAAACCATATTAACTCTACTGTTCTACAATTTAGACTGGGATGAGAACATCTTGTTCGTATGAACCTCCGCTGAAATTCGCCTTGTATTCAGGGCGCCACCGGTGAAGCATTTGACATGTGAGGGACCACATTTCGTGAATAATCACTGCCTCAAACTTTTATAATACATGCACACTGTCATCTCACTGTTAAAGAATTGCAGTTTTATGGTTTATTTTTTCACTTTGCATTTTTTTTATTCAGCTGACTGGCGCTTAGATTTGCTAGAAATTTTATTGACATCGTTGAACTATTGAAACTCTTATGTATGAAATGCTGAATATGTAATCTTATGATAGCGACGAAAAATAATATACTTGGACGTGGAATCAAGATTCTCTGGTCCATATTTTTAATACAAAACTACGAACGTAAGAAATCCGTGTGGAGGCTACCGCGGCTTAATGAATTTGAAGAGTCCATTGACCTACGCGGCAAGAAACCCGGAAGACTTACATCTACGAACGTAAGAGTTTTCAGTAATGCCGCAGTTGGCATGCGTATGTACATTAAAAGCAGCACATTTAAAGCACAAACAATTTGGGCCGGTACCCTTACCCTGTCCTTTTTGACGAAATGGAAAAACGTGAACTGGCGCTAGATTGCGAGAAGTGGAGTAAGGGATATTCAGAAACACATGGCAATTCCTTTTGAGAGTTGTTTAAAGATTTTTCAGTCAGCTTAGCTAATCATTGAAATAAGCACTCATTCCGTTTCTGCAAAGCGAATTTTGATTTGGAGTCGACATAGAGTTGGTTTGGCTTTCTTATAGTTGATCCTTTATTTTCGCTAAAAACCGGTCTGTTATATTTTCGCGATCTGTGTACAGAAATTGATACATCCTATAAACGTACCGACCGCTCTTTTTTTCTAAACCGTAGTTTACTTAGACTTCGGTGATATGTACAGCACGTTTGCCTTGATATTCATAAGATAAAGCCATATTCCGTGGACTGCCTGTGGACGTATGTTATTCGCGAGATAATTCGCTTTATCATAAAGATAATGGAAAAAGTCTCCATGAACCTTTCTAAAGCGTGAAGTCTTAAGCAAAAATTACTTAAGTATTCTTAGCAGAGTACCTACTGCTGCTGGATGAGTTACGTACTCAATGGACTACACCAACAAAGAACCGTTCATCTTAAGCACCCGGTCATTGTTCCCATGACTTTAGGACTGACTGACGACGCTGTTATCAATCGCGAAATTAGTGATCACTCTGACTTTGAAATTCTATCATCGGATTTAAACAACGTTCATGTGTGGAGCCAAGAGTGGGGACTCGAACTTAATCTGAGCAAATGCAGGGCGGTACATTTCTTGCGGAGGTCGTCCAACTATCCCCATGTATATGCTGTGGATGGTGTTAACATAAAGGCGACAGATCTACATCTACATGATGAAGTGAAGTATCTAGGAGTTACGATAACTTCGAACCTATCGTGGGGAACACATGTAAGAAATATTTGTGGCAGAGCTCTGAAGAAGCTAGGATTCGTCAAGCGTATTGTGGGAAGATTTTCGGATGAAAAAGTAAAAGAGAGGTGCTATTTCGCACTCGTCCGGAACTTTCGCACTCGTCCGGACCACACCTTGAATATGCAGCGAGCATGTGGGATCCGGTGCAGAAAGACAATCCGGGAACTTAATAAAATACAAAGGAAAGCTGCGCGATTCGTCAAAAACAGCTACGGGCGTACAGACAGCGTTACACAGATGTTAAACGAATTAGGCTGGGAGCCGCTAGAGACTCGGAGGCTGCGCGCTAGTCTTAGATTGTTTGAGCAATTGAGAATAGATATCTTTTTAGAGCGACACGGAGAACATCATATTAGAACCCCACTATATTTCCAGGTCCAACAGAAACGATAAATTAAGAGAGATATTTTGCCGAACGTATAGGTATGGGAATTCGTTTTTCCCCCGAACAATAAGGGACTATAATAAATGCTAGGCGTAATTTCATTAGAGCGTTTCCTTTTTTTATATGTAAACGGCTGGTGTCCTAACACCCCCCGTCACACGCCTATTGAGGCGGCTTGCGGGGTAGTATGTAGATGTAGATGTATACGTTATTCTGAAGTAGTCTGCACTCTCGTATGAACTTATGAGGACCAACTTCTCCTTCTTTAGTTGTATGATAGCGGAGTCAGTGCTCCAGGAATAATTCCCCGCAAAGGCTATGTATTTCTCCTTTCAAAGCTCAGAATGCAAATATTTTTTCTAGTCCTTATAAATTCGAGCATCCGTTTCATTTTCTCCCGGTGACGACGAGTGGGCGTATCATGAGAGACCGCTTCTCGTCGCGGGGAAGATAATCCCATCCCGTCGTCCTGGGCAACGACGCGGACGGAATCACTATTGAGCTTTTTCAAGTTTTTAATGGCAACGAAGTGGATTAAACTCTCGGAGCTCTGGCAGAGGACTTGGGAGGACGTCGTCGTAAATCGTTGTCAACGTCTAGTAGTTCGCCTGTCTGGGAAGTTATTAGGGGGGAGAGGGCAGATGAGGATCTAAGCGGGTCAACGTCAGTTCTCAGGATGGATAAAAAAACATTGGACTTGGAAATGTCCTTGAAGAATCATTCAATGAAGGCATAACTCGTGAGAAATGGATGAATAGAATTTAGACGTTTTGCAGAATAGAAGAGACGCTGTTTTAGGTTGAAATTAAAGGAAAGCAAAACATCGCCAATTACACCAGTCTGCATTTTCATGTACTAACATTCGTAGAATTAAATGGAAAGGATGGCATGATATTAAATTGGCTATGATAACCAAGGGAATATAATTTTTGCTTATTTTTTTCTTAAGAATCTGGTGCCTCACGGTATTTATATTTGTCAGACGTGGTGAAAATATTTTAAAGTCCAGTTCTAAGTGGAAAGTTTGGCTAGTTACATCCTAGTATGCGTACTTTTCATGAAATTCTTAAAGATTATTTATTTTCCCACAAAATTTATTTCTCCTTCTCAGTATACATCCTATCTCTCTTAATCCCGTCATAAAGCTTTTCCTTTTTTTCCATCACTTATCTCACATCCTACCCTGTATTACGGCCTTTAGCATCCCTTCGCCCCTCATCACCTGTTCCAACCACCTACTCTGCCTCCTCCTAATCTACTCCTCTCATCTTTCGCCATGCCAAGCACTTCCTCATCCGTCTTCCTTTCCGTCCAACGCACCTTCTCCTTTCTCCTCCAAACCTACGTATCAAGTGTCCTCAACCTATTCTCACCCTTGTCCAATCACTGCGAAATGCACAAATGCCCACACACTAACAGTGCCTTAAGTGTACTCCTCACCTATCGAAGAAGGCTTCTAACTTTGAAGAGCAAATATCCTGGCTCATTTCCCATTACTTTTCCATGCCCATTTTCTTTCCCTGACTTCCCACGGCTGTAACAACTCTTGACGGGAAAATTCGAAACAACATCTACGTTACTACTTGCCCATAGTCTCAAAAGTACCTTCATCCTTATCTTTCATAAAACAGTCAACCCTCAAATTACCAACTATTTCACATCATCAAACTTCTCTGGCTTATCTCATAGTTTCTTTAATGAAAAATATTAAAAATACATTATGATAATAATACTCCTCTTCTGACACCCCTGACATTTAAGTAATTGAAAAAATGCAAGTCATGCAACAAGAGAAATTTGACTCAGAGATTAAGGTGAATGTCGTATAGTTAACCTAGGAAATAATAATAATAATTATTGGTGCAAATTTCATGAGTATAGGTCAAAAGTTTTTTTATTTTTAAACTTTTTCCGACGTTTCGGATGTTTATTCATCCGTCTTCTGGGCTATAAACAATGATGTATGATGATAAATGATTTACAGTTCTGTTTTTGGTTACATAATTGTAAATTTACAGACATTAAATATAAAAAATAGGACCTCGCAATATAAAGCATCTATTAAGACTAAAGTTCAACTTTGTGCATTAGCAAATCATTCAATTACAAATAGTCACTCATTTAATTTCGAAGAAACCAAAATTTTAGACTCAGAACCAAAATTATCAAAAAGATTATTCAAAGAAATGTACCATATATCCAGAAATAAAAAAAGTTGCAATAAAAGAACAGACATTACTTATCTAAGCAAAATTTATCATAATTTAATAAATGAGACATAACTCTTCAAAAAGAAATATATCCAAGCAACCAAATTAAAATTGTAAATAAATAAAAACAGCACCAAACTTTAAAGGTAAAAATCTTGAATGTCTATGTATTTTTATATTTAATGACTGTAAATTTACAATTATGTAACCAAAACAGAACTGTAAATCATTTATCATCATACATCATTGTTTATAGCCCAGAAGATGAATGAATAAACATCCGAAATGTCGGCAAAAGTTTAAAAATAAAAAAATCATTCAGATACTCATGAAATTTGCACCATTAAATAAAGAGGTCGAGAAAAAATACCATTTGAATAATAATTATTAATATTTTACGGGCATATGTCCGAAGCTTCTCAATATACACACTCTTTGAGTTCACTTAAATGATTTTAAAACAGATGTTTCATAGAAAACTCAACTGACGAATCAGCGATAGGTTGGTGATGCTCACTTCACACAAATACATATGGCATTATACATACATGGAGGAAAATCTCCACACTTCAAAAGCCATCCACTACAAAAAAACTCAGAAACTTTTACTTTGTGCGGTTTCCCCATTTATTAAGTTACTTGCTTGGAGCACTTTACTCCATCACATTGAGTCCCAATAGCCGACCTTTCACTTACACCACACGTAACCAAATGATTCGCATTGAGATAAGTAGTGATTGAGTAGATAAGGCCGATCAACTGATCTCTTACTACAATTTTGACAGGAAAACTTTGCGGTGGTATATTCGATTGGGATTTCGTATCATTCATATAATGTTAAACAACTCATTTTTGCTGCACAAAAAATATAGTGGTAATGCAACATCTCTAGAGAAATTCCGAGAGGCCGTGATACGACAACTTATATATAAATGTGCAGCTCCACAGCCAAAAACTCCATCACAATCAAGCATTGTTAAAATTCATTTACCTAGCAGGATATATAACCCAGAAACTGACAAAGGCAAAAGAGCTAAAAGAAAAATGTGTCGCCATTGCTCTAAGACAGGACAGAGGAAAGATGTAATGTACAGAGTAATCGTAGGAATATCTCAAGAGAGGAGCAAGTGGTTACAACGCTTCCCATATAAGACCGCTCACGCACGATCACCTTTCCGAGATCAAAACAAAGACGACGGTGCTGCCACTAGTGGCCATTGGATTCGCCAATGGTACGCATTCACGCGCACGTGTGCAAAGATATATACACCAGTGGGATGAAATTTGTCATGAAATATTCATTCGACTTGGCTGGTATTCGAACCCGGATCTCCCAATTGCCTAAACCATTGCCATGGTGAACACCCAGTTCGCATATATATACCCCCGCCGGAATGCGCCTTGAATTATGATGACTTGGTAGTCTTACTGGCTGAAACACACCTACCGGCAAATGGGAGATCCGGGTTTGAATCCCGGTCAAGTACATACAATGATTTTTCATGGTGAATTTTATCCCCTTGGTGTATATCTTTGCGAGTTTTTTTTATAATGCTTTAAAAATTATTATTGGCTCATTTTTTTAACGCTACACACTCCGGATTGGAGTCGGAATAATCGAAAATACCAATGGGGATTTATCACGATTTTTGCTTGTTACTTCATCGTGCAGGCGAACATAGTAAATGATAATTTGCAAATAATCCCTTAAAGATAAATTGCCAGAGATATATAGGAGTCTTAAGTTGAATGGACGGGCAACCTTCCTATAACGGCCGTGACGTCATTGCATCCATCGCTTCTTCTTCCCGATACATTCTTTTAAAAATGCCTTAAAAAGGCTTTTGTGAAGATGTCCACTTCTGCTGGAAATACGAAGGTATAAAGATAAAAAAAAAAAACTTTTTGAAAAAATATCCGTCTTCACCGGGAATCGAACCAAGGGCCTTTGATCTATGGATGAAATGACGTCAGAGGGCGTTTTGAGGAAACAGAAAAAAATGCAACTTTCTACGATTAGTTATTTGGTTACTAGGCCTTAATGTTTTGAAGCAACTCCGTAAATCTATTTGAAAGCCTTTGGAAATTTGATTCCAACGGTAATATCGTTAAAGCGTTCGAATGATAATCCCCCATTGAAAAAGATCGGAAAATGGATTTCAATGAAAATGGAATTCTTAATATTATGCCTACGCGAATACCAACTTGCAGTATCTGACTTACAGACGCGAGGCTCCTTCGTCGAGAAGGAATTAATCGCACGTTTCATTGCATCAGAGATCTCCCACCCTCGGTCCATTGAGATGTTTCCTTCGCCCTCTGCCGCCTTCTCCGTAATTACGAGACATGAAACTAACGGCGCGCACGCGCTGCGAATCAGACGAACCCCAAGTGATAGATACGGGAAGTAAAATAGTCTTTATGCAAGGAGGCGTGGTTGGATTGGATGATGTGTGAGTGTGTTGGGAAAAAGGTCTTCCTTTGTCTCATTTTTAATTTATTTCCATCACTCTGTCTACTTCCACCCATTTCCGAATTCAATAAGTGTTTATTGATAATGTACTTCGTCACTAGGGTTACTAAAAAGAAGAAAAACATAATATGGCACACACGGGTTTTGACATTTTCGGTGGATCGCCGCCACCTTCTTCAGCGAGAGGTAAAGGAAGAATCTTCCTTTTCCTTTCTTGATTCTTCTTCTACCTCTCGCTGAAGAAGGTGGCGGCAATCCACCGAAAATGTCAAAACCCGTGTGTCATATTATGTGTTTCTTCTTATTAGTCAACCTAGTGACGAAGTATATATATATATATATATATATACTTTGCATGCGTTATACAAGTCAAGCATGACTTGCCGAAATTTTAAAAAGTTCTGCAAGCGGACTTGCAGGACCAGGTTTACACCTGCAATTTACGTCGAAATTTGATTTCTACCAGTAACTTACGCAATAAACTTGCCAGTGTACACCTATCTTTAGAGAAACTCTTTTCCTCCGGGATGGCTCAATGGTATGGCATTGCTCTTGGCACCTCATGCAGATCACCGCGTAATGTTATTGCAGGAGCTGAGTATTAAGTAGATTGTATGTTGCTTTGCCTTTACGAATATCCTCTTTATTTATTTATTTCAGATTTGCAGAGACGAAATTACGAGAGGCTTTGACTGATTGGCATATTGTTCTCAGAGCTGTGGTAGTCTAATAAATGGAAACAGAAAGATGAGAACCATGTGCCTAATCGACGTCTCAATAGTCCAATTGGATTCAAGGACGGGAAACATGAGAAGTGCAATGAAGTTGAGAACAATCGGCTCCCATTGTGACGGAGTTCAAGTATCAAATACTCAACATTCAGGAAAACAAGTGAGTAATAATCTTCATTTGCATGTATTATAGCCACCACTTATATTAATTCGAATCATTACGGCTGGAATCCGAAATATTCGTAGATTTTGAAATCTTATTTATTTGGAATCACGAAACTACGTAAAAAACAAAAACTTATTTTACAGCGCAATTTGCCTTTTTCGCGTACGTTCAAAGGATTAACTTTCTCACTGCGACAATGGTAACACAAAAACCATATTTAGTTTCAAAATTTAAAAATTTAGTTTTTGTGTTACCAATGTTGCAGTAAGAAAGTTAATCCTTTGAGCCCTGAAGAAGCCTCATTAATAAAAAGGCGAAACGTCTTGGCGGAAAAAGGAAGTCGAGTTTCTTAAAAAAGACATGACCCCAAACCTCCATAAATAACCAATTTACTGTTATTAAAGTGGTCAATAACTATCCAAAGAAGTCATATGTAATCGAATTATTACGAAGTATATTGCATTGAGGCTAAGTGCTAATATATCATTGAATTGCTAAAAAACTAAATCGGTATAGTGCAATTTTTTTCGCTTTCACGTTTAGGTATCACTAAGGAGAATACTTATGCATAGTTTCAAGCCAATCTGTACACAAACAAAAATCGCTCCAGCCACCTTAACATTCTTACGACGGCATTGGAGGAGAGATGGGAGGAAGTGGGGATGGCTTGGATTATTCTATAAATGACAGGGTTCTACGTGTCAATGAGCTTCTGGTCCTTGGTCCCGGTTGAAGTTATTTGGGTGCTTAAATACATTTCGATGGCCTCTCTGATAAGCCGATTTAAAAAATGTGTTTTCATTATCCTGGATCGTTATGTTCTCCGTGTCAATTACGTGTCCTTCAGCGGTCCAAGCGATGGTGGAGCATTCTAGGTGTCCCAGTCTACTGTCCATTAAAAAAGTCGAGTCCCTCGAGTTTAGGAAGCTGTATCTTCAAGTAGAGTTAACAGATTTTTACGAAATAAAAACCATGCGATAGAATGATCATTCCTACGTTTATCGATGTGTGTTAAAAAAATTTCCCGTACTTATCTGCCCTTTAACGATATTTTATTTGAAAAAAGTCACTATTTTCGGCGCTCAAAATCCGATTTTCCAACTTTATGTTAACACTGTTCTCTTAACGTCAGACATAGAAACGGGAAATTCCGATATAGGTTAGCTAAACATGTTATTAACGTAATAAAGGAAATAAATTGGTTATAGGTTGAGTTTTACACGAGCTGGTGTAAACGTTGTAAACCTCCTCATATTTCGAAACTAATGATGCGATTGAAATTTTAGGTATACTGTTGTGACGCGCGATAACACCAGCATTGCAAATATGTACATGACAAAGAGTAAAAATTAATGGTATTCTCAACAACGATTTTTATTTATGTCTACTTTCACGCGCCAAGAAAGCACGACTTGCCACGGTAGGAGCGCCGATGGATCGTAAGGGGAAGGTAGGGGAAATCGTCCATAGCCATCCGCTGTTGCCGCACCGTAGTGAGATGTCGCGTACTTACAAATTCGTTCCTTTTAATCTCTTGGTGGCCATTCAAGTATTACGTATGACTATTCTGTATATTTTTCGAACCGCCTCCCCCTATGTAAGACAATGTAAGATTTCGGCAACCCCCCACCCTCCCCTCTCTATCTTACGTAAGAGGATAGTTAGAAAGAAATTGTACATATCTACTCTTCGTTAAATAGTCGTTTTCTGAGGTTTCGGCTCTCGATAGAAACCATCTTATAGCTTTGAGCACTTGATTTCAGAAAATTTTAGGGTGTTGGAGTACCACATTATTCAACATTAACATCTACAAAATACCCTGCAAGCAGCATCAAGGATGTGTGGTAGGTGGTGAGTAGTCACCAACATGCATTACACTATGCCCTAAAGTTAGTGTAACTACAGCTAATTATGCATTTGTATTAATCGCTAATGCATGTCACGAGGCGAAGCCTCACAAGCATGAACTACACTGCAGACATGCTACCAATGGAGAGGGACCGATAATGTATATTGCAACCACACAAATGGACAGAGACTCAAGAGTAATGAATATGATTGAAAGAGGCATGCATTAAGATTGAAACAACACCACAGATGATGGAGTTGTGTACAATTACAGGCTATTCGGCAAATTAAAAAAAAACTCTTATTCGAAACCGCGCTTGAATTACTCCTGTAATACAAAGAAATTATGGACTATAAAAAATTCAAACAACACCATCTTGTTCAATGGTGTGTCGACTTTAGTCCAAAGACTTACAAGTCACTTTTCAAGGCAGTCGATCTACAAAACATCTATAATAGTCAGATAAGATCAGTCTCCTGGAGCGATCTACAATGTTGTCTCACGACGGACAAAATCTTACGCAAGTTGGCGCTAGACCCCGAGCTCCCCTACGGAAGACAATGTAAGGATATCTGAACCTCCCTCCCCCCGAAAACGTCTTATGGCAATACTTGAATGGCCCCTTGTCAACAACCCTTTACTATTTTTGCTAGTCATTAGGTCTGTGAGCTTCAAAAGTGAAACATGTACCGCAGAAATCGCTTCTCAGAAGGGGAAGAGCGAATGATACTCAGTGCCATTCGCTTTTTCCAAATGGAGGCGGAAAAAAGATCGGAAAAGCGTTATCCTATTTATGAAACTGTGTCCCAGTGCCTCGGTATTAGCAAAAAATCAGTGCAAAGAACGGCTGCTAAATCCAAGGTTAGTGACAAAGAAAACTCTGGTGATGGCAATCCCTCTCCAAGGAAAAGACAATTTGTGCTTGGGCGACCAAGAATTTTTGTGGATGATTTCACGCTCGGAGTCATTAGACGGACAGTCCATGACTTTTATTTGAGGAACATGTATCCTACTCTTCAAAGTGTGACGGACAAGTTGGTTGAGTCTGTGCCCGAATGCCCAGATTTCTCCTTGCCTAAGCTCCGGTCTGTGATGCAGAGTTTGGGGTTTAGGTATCAGAAATTATGTAAAAAGCCAGTGATGATGGAGTCGGTAAAAATTGCTGCCACTCGTCATAATTTTCTCCGTAGAATTAAAAAGCTGAAGGACAGTGGATACAAAATATTTTACACTGATGAGACCTGGTGCTCTCAGCATCATACTTTGAAATATAGCTGGGTAGAAAACGTTGTGGACTCTTCGCAGCTTGGGTATAATATCTACCGGGGGCGCATACAGGAGGTGAATGGCTGGCGCGGTGGTTTTAAGACCCCCTCAGGAGCCGGGAAACGAGTCATCATTTTGCACATAGGTAGTGAGGATGGCTTCCTAGAGGGTGGCGAACTATGTTTTGTGGGAAAAAGGGGTGGTGATGACTACCATTCTGAGATGAATGCCAGACACTTCGAGGAGTGGTTTCGAAAAGTGTTGTCGTTGCTTCCTCCCAGATCCGCTGTAGTTTTAGACCAGGCACCGTATCACACGATGATAGATCCAGAGACAAAAAATCCTTCGATGTCATGGAAGAAGGCTGATATCATCGCATGGCTTGTAAGGAAAAAAATCCATTTACCGGAGGATGCACCTACTTTTGAGTGTTTAACAAAAGCGACTTTGATTAATCACGGTAGGCAATATTTTGTTCCGACAGAGAGGAAGCTGGAAAAGATTGTGAAAGAACTCAGGAGTGACGTATGTTTAATTTGGACACCAGTGGCTCACTGCGAGCTGAATGCCATCGAACTAATTTGGGCTTACGTTAAAAATACAATAGCTAAAGTGAACCTTGCGACTGCTGCTGAAAAAGGGAACAGTGTCAACGTAACCCATCAATTGTGCCTGGAGGCTCTTCAATCTGTGACGTCAAACTTATGGAGGAAATGTATACAACACGTCAAAAAGATAGAAGATGATTATAGGAAAAAAGAGCATCTCCTTGATGAATTAAGTGATGACCAGAGGATCATAGTTAATTTAGACTCTGACTCCGATTCAGACTTGAGCGACGATGAATCACAGTCGGATGGCGATTCCAATTGAAATAATGAAAGAGGATATTTCGGGATTAGCCAAAGTGTTTTCAAACGCATAAAACATTTTGTAAATAATTTGTGTTGTGTAAATGTGTGTACATTTTGTAAATAGATTTATAATCAACTGGTGGTATTAACCGCTAAAACCATTTTAAAAGCAGCCTATGGTGGTC
The DNA here is from genome assembly GCA_963573305.1 of Pyrrhosoma nymphula. Taxonomy (NCBI): domain Eukaryota; kingdom Metazoa; phylum Arthropoda; class Insecta; order Odonata; family Coenagrionidae; genus Pyrrhosoma; species Pyrrhosoma nymphula. The sequence continues at coordinate 118,439,147 of OY754338.1, forward strand.
CAAAGCCCACATGAAAAATGCTGATGGGAAATAATTATACTTTATCATTTAACTGCCTTCCTAATTTTGATGAAAGGGAGTCATGAGAATTCATCCCATCATTAAATTGTAGTCCAAATTCTGAACAGACACATCTGTTATGCTTTCAACTTCGCCCCCGCCGGCAGAGTAGTGCTACGCGTAGCAAATGGCAACGTCGCTTGTCTCTTTCCCTCTTCTCCTCCTACGGCGAAGTCGTCGTCTACCGATCAACAACCGCTGTTTGGCGCGTGAAAGTAGATATAAATAAAAATCGTTGTTGAGAATACCATTAATTTTTACTCTTTGTCATGTACATATTTGCAATGCTGGTGTTATCGCGCGTCACAACAGTATACCTAAAATTTCAATCGCATCATTAGTTTCGAAATATGAGGAGGTTTACAACGTTTACACCAGCTCGTGTAAAACTCAACCTATAACCAATTTATTTCCTTTATTACGTTAATAACATGTTTAGCTAACCTATATCGGAATTTCCCGTTTCTATGTCTGACGTTAAGAGAACAGTGTTAACATAAAGTTGGAAAATCGGATTTTGAGCGCCGAAAATAGTGACTTTTTTCAAATAAAATATCGTTAAAGGGCAGATAAGTACGAGAAATTTTTTTAACACACATCGATAAACGTAGGAATGATCATTCTATCGCATGGTTTTTATTTCGTAAAAATCTGTTAACTCTACTTGAAGATACAGCTTCCTAAACTCGAGGGACTCGACTTTTTTAATGGACAGTAGTTGCACTCTTATGTTCTTCACTCTTGATTGTGACAGTTCTCCCAGTTTCCCCGATGTAGAATCCGTCGCACGTCGCACAAGAAATCCGGTACTCGATTTCGCTTTCCAGGGGAACCCTTGTTTTGGTGTTTCATAGCAAGACTCTTAAACTTGTAACTTAAGTTTAAAGGCAGTCATTACATCCTATTTTTAACAACTCGCGCGATTCTGTCGGTGTCGCCTTTGATGAATGGTGACCAGTTATTGACGTCCCTCCTGGGCAGCACACTACCGTGATGAAGGTAGTAGTTCTCTCTTTATCACCAAAGCTAACATTTGTTTTGCTTCAAACAATGACAAGGCCAACTATGTTTGCACCCACAGAGTTGGTGTTGGTTTAAACATAGTTGGCCTTGTCATTATTTGAAAATGGACTTCCATAAAGTTACGCCAGATAGGATTGAATTCAGTTTTTTGCTTCCATGCAGAGAAAAACCAACTTGGTAACTTCCACAGACTTTATTTCACATATAAACTTTTTTTTTACTCAAATCGCTACTGTTGCTGTGTGCAGCTAGATACGTTTATCCAAAATAACGTAATCTGTGAACTTACATACCTTTTAACTTAATGGCGTATTTTTTCCCTTCTGATTTAATTTTTATGTAAATTGTTATAGATGGTTTTTAAAATTCGGTTCGCATCCATAATTACTAGATCCAGATATTTGGTTGGGATCCGATAAACATTTCAGGAATTTCGATTCGATACGAATGGAGAATACCATTAAGATCTCTACCGCCCACCGTAGTTTAGGTGTTTAACATAAACTATTTGACCTGTAAGCCGTCCCCGAGAAATCATCTCAGGGTCCAAAAATCGTGGGAATATTTGGACGTCTCTTAAATTCATTCTTTCATTGTGTTTTTTTTAATCGCTGTTTTCGTCGCGCGGGGGGGAACTGTGGCGAATGACAAGACCGTGATTTATTTTTTACGGTCCGCTAAATGTCTCGAAATTTACGGCCTTCCCCCCCATACCGCTTGTCGAGGCAAACCAAGTGACTTTCATTCATTCTCCAGCAAGTAGTTCGAGACCTTTTGACCTCAAGAGCCATTAGCGTTTTTTATTTTTTGTTACCGCCCTCCCTGGGCCCTTCTCATGGATTGCAACTCTCTCTCCCAAGGACGTAACAATTGCTCGAAGCGGATTAATCTGTTGCGAAGTTCGTCTTTAATTTTCGCACTCGGCGCTTGCTGAGCAAGTGCCGTTCTTCGCTTTTTTTATAAATCCTTAGAATCAAGTTACGTTTATAAGTCATTAAAAATCCAGCTTTGAGTGATGCCCATTTATGGATACGTTTACTATTAGCCTCTCGTGTGTCGATACTGCTATTCAGCTTTATTTATCTACCTATTTATCAGGGCACTCCGCCTATGGCCAGCTTTTGCCCCCTGTGACTATTCTCAGTTTCCCAACTGTATATTTATGGAAGCGTGGTTTTTAATTCACCTTACTCTCAGGACTCTGGTGTTTATCCCAATCCTTTTTTGGGGCTGCTAATTCTTTTATTTCTTTTTATATTGCTGGATCTTTTAGTCTTTCCAAATATGCTGCCTACACGTGTTTTTATCACTTGTCGTATTGGTATAATTCCCCGTTATTTTGTGTATATCTTTTACTTTGGTCCATCTCCTTAATCAAAAGATAGACCGCAGACATACCAGACATTACTATTAACCGCGTGCGGATTCACTAGCTATATACTTCTTCCTGTCTTTGAAGCGAATGCTTGCGCAGTGGCTTGGAGAACTGGGTCCCATTTTTCAGGATCAACTGCGTGCGTCAGCGTTGTGATGGCAAACGTTTCCTCCTCCGTTACAGGAGGTGTCTTCAGGTCGAACGATCTATCAACGGAAATTTGATCGTTGCCGGATCATAATGGAAAGTTAGTGCGCCTAAATGCCCGCTCAATTCGGTTCTGCGGTTCCATATTGGTTATGGGGTTGAATAGCCTTTTCCATGCTGTTGCCAGTGAATACCCATCCTCTCTATTGATGTTTTCCGGATTCTTTACGATTTCAATTGCCTCCCGAATCACCCTTGGGAAGTACCTTCTTTCCCTCGTGATAACCCTTGCGTTTAGTAAGTCAACGTTGTGGCTAGGTTCCGACCAGACATGTTCGGCGATGGCTGAGAGCCGGAAGTCTTTCTTTTTCAGTGCTCTCTCGTGTTCTTTGATGCTAACTTGTACTGCTCTGCCCGTTTGCCCTATGTAGACTTTCTCGCAGGAGCACTTCACCTCGTAAACGCCCTCATTTAGTTGTGGTGAGAGGTAATCTTAGGGATTTTGAAAGGATGCCTCATGTCTTTCTAGCTGGCGTGAACCTGGTTGCTACGTTATGCTTTTTTAGGATTCTGGATATCCTCTCTGATGTGCCTGCTACGCAGAGGGAATGGGAGCATAGGATGCTGATTTGTCTTGTTCCAACCTCTTCTTCGTATCTTTCATATGATCTTACAACGAATAACAATTGTATGTATGTATATATAAAATGTATGTCGATTACATCTCTAACGATTTTGATGAAGCACCTTATATTTTGAGTTTTGGGTACGAAAATCTCATTAGGTTAGATCTGATCTCCGAGAAAATTCGTTGAGACAACGTATTTGAGTCCAGAAAAGATTTTCGGGGCAAATCATGAGAAGCTTGGGAATCAATGTGAACCTCAAGGTAGAGTATTTTACGACTTGAAAATACGATAAAAGACACTTAAGACAGCGCAGACTTGGACTATATTGCACCAAAACGTTTAAATTTTATTTGTCTAATGTTCAGTAATGACGTACTGCTCTTCAAATTAAGATATTTAAGATTGAACACTGTTTTGGCGTTTTCCGTTTTTTTACCAAAATATCAAATCATATCATGTTTTAATGAAGGCAAAAATGTAAAATATAATTCACGCACCGTTACTGCATGCATGGTGAGTTCCACCGCATGAACAGATTTACTTAAACGAAATGTGCTCCTACTATTTTATTTCGACTTTATACTTGAAACATTAATAAATGTGCACTTTAATGACTCACGAATACCTACAGCTCCCTCCACCATAAGGACATTTCACCGTCACTGAATCAAAAAAATACTAAATTCCAGCTTTTTGTTTAATCTCTTCAAAAAAAATCTTGCTTTCCCTGAATAAAGAATGAGCTATTGAAAACTGAAATTAAGTAGGTAACAAAATATGCAGATAAATTCACGAATATATTTTTAATGAACACTTATTTTTATAGCCGTAAAACCGACTTCATCGCTATTTCTATGGAATTGCCTCATTTTAACTTCATTTATCGCAGTAATTAGCTAATAACTCAAAAAAATAAGGTAGGAAGATGCATCTATTTTATTTTTAGCTAATTTCACCGGAGTTCTCGCATCTTATTGAACTGTTTTCCGTGAATATAGAATTTATATTTGTTATAAAAATAAAAAATGCCCCCATATTTTTCTCCCATTCTCGCATTAATACCATGTGATTTTGAGTTTAATTTGCGTGGAAAGGAAATATTTTGTTCGAATTGAATTTAGTATTTATCCCGGTTGAAGACGAATGATTTTTTCCACTGTGGAATTACGTGAACTTGCGGGTGACTCTGTAAAAAAGTAACACTGTGGCAATTCCCGGTATCCTAAAAATTGGTTAAACATTTTGCTGTTCTAATCAGATAGAGGTGACATATTTTTCTACAAGTACCCAAAGTATGGATTAAATGGGATTAATATCCTTGGAACCACGGTGGAACGACCTTAGACAAAGGTTTCTATTTGCGGCGCTCAGGATCTCTCCACTTGAAGAAGTCTTTTTTTTCTCTCGATTATTTCAATTGAGAACGTGGGCCAAAATGTTTGGGATAGATTCTCGCCGCGCTCGCCCGCTGTCTGGCTTCCTCGATCCTTCGGAAATGTTTGACCGGCGTGTAAACACGAGCGTCTCCGACACTCTCCCTCCGTGTGTACCATACGGTGGAAGGAGTGGAGCAGAAGAATTCCCGATCGCTCCTCCTCCACATCTTCTTCTTCCCCTTTTTTGATCCTCGGCCAGACTGGGAAAGGGGCGTGCGCTGGTGCCAACGGCCCTTGCGACACCCCTGCTCCAAACACCCACCCACACCCACTTTCTTCTAGGGCCATCCACGCTCCTCCCGAAGGATTGAAATCGCAAACGAGAAGTGGAAAAATGTACAAAAAAATTATCCTAGTATTAGTAAGTTTCTTTTGGATTTCTGCGGTTAAACTAAACTTTTTCAGAAACAGTTTCGCCGTGCTATTCTGACGGCTTCGTCAGACATTCTAAATCAACAATGAAAAATAAATAAACAAACTTAAGCGGTTATTATGTACAGCACGATTAATTAATACTTCAGTTTTTCAAAAGTCTTTTCCACGTATAAGGAAGTTTGTAGCCATCTTCTCTGTTTAGGTTGTTAGGTCTTTTTTCTATTTCAATGGCTTCCCTGATGATCCGTGAATAGTAGCAAATTTCTACAACCAGATAGGACCGACAGAATAGCACGGCGAAACTGTTGCTAAAAAAGTTTAGTTTAATCGCAGATAACCAAAAGAAACTTTGAGTAATGGTAGCGGGCGTGACTTCGTGGAAATCCTTCATAGTAGAAGCGTCTGAAGAAATTACAACTTGGCTGTTTCCACATGAGGTTTTATTGTTACCGACCATGGTTTCGTTACAGAGTAACATTATCAAGGTTTTGATAATGTTACTCTGTAACGAAACCATGGTCGGTAACAATAAAACCTCATCTGGAAACAGCCAAGTTGTAATTTCTTCAGACGCTCCTACAAAAGAAACTTACCAAAATTTAAATGAACTGCGCAAATCTACGAAAAAAGTAAATTATCCTAGTACCCGGATTATGTATTTTGCTATCGAAAATGTGTTTTTTCTTTCTTGTTATTTCCATGTAATCTTCGTCGTATTGTTCCAATATTTAGTTCCCTAATTCACCATTATTGCTTAGGTATTAGCATTGCGTGAAGAACACTCTTTATTCTACGGTATTACTTAAGGATTCAAGATGACACTCCTGTGTGGTTTTCCGACATTTCTTATTACTCTGTTCTGCCCCCCAGTTATTGCTTTATCGTCAATTTTTTGCGAAAACCTGAGGCCAATTAAGAAACTATTAAAATCACCTTCGAAAACATGACCTGACTTTTAATATCTGGTATTTCTGGTATTCAGGGAAGGTGATGGACACCTGCAGTCATTTGCACCACTAATCAATGGAGATCTACATTAGCGTCTACATTCTCGTATAGACATATCAAAACTTGGTGGCACTTGCCAGCGGAGAGTTTGAAGTCAGTGCCGGTGAAATGGGCGTTGATGGGCAGGCAGAGGATCTGAAAGACTCCTATAATGACCTCTGTAGAGACCCTTCGTCTCCTTTCTCACACCACTCTTTCATGGTTTCCTCTTCCTGACGTCATGATCTACGCAGGCGAGTGCCACAAAGTTTAGACACGTCCATAGCGAATGTTCAGTTACCGTAAACCCAAAAAAAATTGTTTGGTGTTTGATCATGCACTTTACTATCACGTCTACCATTATTAGAGAGGTTTATTAAGTTTTGTTTTAATTCCATGATTCTGTTCGTTGTCATTGGTTTCTGTTCTATTCTTTGATTTCGGTAAAAAATAAAAAGTTTTCATCCAAATCAACGAACCCGAAAATGTCGACATCTTTGCTGTGTCACAATTTTTCTATTCGTTCGTAGCATTTTTAACAGATCGTGAGATTTCTATTGTCTTTTGTTGAGTTCGTATATTAAATCTTTCTGCTCTGCGATAAAAATGCTTGCGCCGTACCCGTAGACGAGGCTTTAGGTAGTTTGAGCGAGATAGTTCCCTAGTCATAATGGAGATCATATATGAATTTTATTATTTTTTCTACAGTATCAGTAAGAATTATAAAGTAAATAATGTAATATTAATGGTGCAAAAAATATAGTTATGCACGACAAACGTTCTCAGTAATTAAATCAACAAAGCTGCATAAGTCTCTAACTTGACTCATTTTTTCGCGCCGTACGGCTAAAAAGCGTTCAAAACAACAGGTATTTTAGCAATTCTGTAAAAATTACTTCGGTGAGAAATAGATTAATTTTTATAAATAGTTGAGAAAACATACAAACTAAACATCGTTATTTTTTTGACGAAATATAATTGTAGGTAATTCCTTAATTTTCAATATTCTTCCTCTGGAACGAACAGCCGTAATCTATCCCATGTAAAACAGCTTACACTTTCAGGAAAAATTGCTCGAAAAGTAGTTCGGCAAGGGGTTAATATTTTGATATAATTGGAAAGATGAGAGAGTTTCTATAAAATGAGGCCAAACACATCAAATTCTAGGTGAAATGATTTTTGGCTCTAACTACCTTAAATGGTACGAAGTGACGTATCTTTCTCTTTTTCATCCTAGGGTCTTCCCACCTTTCTTTTCGTAAAACCTGGTACTCTTTATCAAATTCGTATATTCGGGTGATATTGCGTAGAATTTTTCTATGGTGAATAACTAGAACTAAGTGCATTTTTCCACGGATTGATAAACTTTATTTTACGACCCGGGTTTCGATTGTGTTTACATCATCTTTAGGTGAGAGCCAGGATATCGTAAAATATCGTAATCCTGGTCGTGTAATAAAGTTTATCCATCCGTGGAGAAGTTCACTTAGTTCAAGTGATTTTCATTAAGCTCTTGATTAAACCCGGTCTCCAATGAAACCATTAAGAGCACGGCACTTGAGCACGAGTCTCTAATCCAATGACGCCCACTTATCCTCAAAGAGTCGACGCAATCGCTCGCATTCCAGCTCTTCTTCGCGAGATAAATCTTTGAGGAGAGGGGAATGGGCCTCGTTGACCAAGTGCTTGGCAAGATGTATTTCTAGAAAGTGGTCCACTTGAAAGGAGCGCAATGGTGATCCTGGTTACGCAGGCGTGCATACCTCACTCTGATTAAAGGACAAGCGTTTAGTGCACGTCGCTTTCAGTGTAAACACTTCAATGAGTAGTGAGTTCCGGATGGATCACCGAATAATCTGTGAGTGTGATTGCGGATCGCAAAGTGTGAGTACTCTTCCAAACGACTAAGTAAGTGGTCGCTCCAATTGAGTGCCTAGTTCTAGCACGCGACTCATTTTCGTTATTCCAAGAGAGTTGCGGCCGACGTAGTATCTTCATTAAGGTGGTTCCACCGTAAAATGACTTAAATGTCATTGTATTCATATTCTGTCTACTTGTAGAAAATGTTGTCCTCTATCTGATAAGAACAACAAAATAATACCTTTTCACGCTATTTTATTCTATAATTGAACTTGAAATTACATGGTGTTCAATGGGGGAATGAGAGAAACACGTGGTAAAATAGTATTTTTTTCATTCAATACAAATGCCATTTTCGTGGAAAACTGTCTCTAAGAAGGAAATAATCCAGGGAAATAGAATAAAATATAGGTATCTTACCACCTTATTTTTCTAGTTATTGAAGAATTAATGCCGTAATTGAAGTCAAAATGCGGTAATTCGTAGGAAATGGCGCAGTAGTCGTCTCCTATGGCTGGAAAAAAGTGCTCATTTAAAATACATTCGTGGAATAAACTGCATATATTATGTACCTTTATACTTTTGGGTTTCTATAGATAACGCATTGCATCAGTGAAAGCAGGATTTATTGGACAAAATATATAAAATGTGGAATTTAGTATTTGTTTTGACTCACACAGTCGCAGCGGAACCTCCTTAACGGAGTGTTGAGTCGTCCAGTTCCGTCTTCGAGCAGTTTTTTACCCCCAAAAAAAAACTTTAAAATTAGTTCAAAAATCTTGTCATTGTTATCATTTAACTTGGACTAAAACAAGCTAAATCTCAATGTCTGTGATATGAAAATCGGTGTGCGTTAGTTCAAAAACCTTTTCATTGTTATCATTTAACATCGATTAAAACATGCTAAATCTCAATGTCTGTGATATAAATATCGGCGCACGCATTCTCTGGAAAATAGATATTTAACTCGCTCTCTGGTCATATACTTTCTCCGCCGGCTGTAGGTTCGAATTATCACTCCTCCCTTTCTTATGCATTGCAAAAAAAAATTTTTACAACTCCTACAAAGCTTTTATCCCCTAATGTTTTCTCACTCGAGAAAACAGTTGAATCGCTCGATCTATAAAGAAAACATGAAATACACATGTACAAAATGTTCAAATTGAAATTAAAAATACGATATGCTATGATGAAAGTAATATAGAACAAATCTTGATGGTGCGTCAAGTTTGGCCAAAAGCAGTTTTGGAAAAATGGCATATATTTATTAGATTGATAATATTATTTTTTAACAATTCTTGCATTTAATTGACATTAAATTTAGTTCAAAAAAACGCTGCTTTCACTGTTCACATTCCTTGGCCATTAGCAAATTAAATTAAGATACTAAATATCCAGACTGAATGACGAATATATTTGAACTGAGCGCTTTATACAGCCATAGGAGCACGTGACCCGACAGAACACGTGATTTATTGATGCAAAGAGATCGAGAAAATATAACATCTGGATAATGATAATGAAATTCGATGGGAACATGATTATTAACCCATAAAGTTAACACAGCGAAAAATATGGGAATTAGTTTCGTGACTGTTCTAAAAATCCATACTACCCTGCAAAGCCTCCACAAATGTATGTGGCAGGGGATGATGTTAGGCCAACACCAGTCATGGAAGGGTAGGGAATAATAATAATTGAAATTTATTGTTCTAGGACTGCAGTGTCCTATGGGACAGTATACAACGTGGCTTGTTAGATTTTGGCGCTGTTACAAATAAATAAGGCGAGATCAGACAATACGCAAAAAAACTGTAAAATTTTCAGATATAGAGATGTCCTCAGAATGCAGGATGATATGTAATAATATTAGTAAAAGAACATGCAAACATGCAGAACAATGCTATAGACACATCTAGTGGTTAATATCACTAATACTGTTAATCTATGAATGCTACGAGATGCTACTTCATGCAGAGAACAAAATAAAATAATGCCGGACATATCAAGCGGTGTGAAGTGTTAGTAATGATGTTAAGTTGTTAAACATAAGTGAAAATTCTTCCTATTGATGGTGGGAGTTTCATATGATTGATCCATTGCAACTATTATGATCCCTTATTGTACGTGGAAAAAATTACATTTTAAAATGTCGGTTCTGTAGTCAATTTCCTTTATCTTATTCCTGTGATCGCTTCTACCGTAGTACGTTGCCTACAGTGCAGTACAGTGCGATATCAAAGTATTATCCTCCGAGTCGCGCTGTATATTTTGCGGTCATCTCCTCCTTTACTTGCAGACCACCACGTGATGAATGTATGTCATCACCGCGAATGAAAATGGACTTGCGGATTTTGACGGTGATGATTTTACAAGTTTCAGCGCGATTATTTTTAACCGCGGAATATCTCCGTCCGGTATGCACGCGTAATTAACGCAGGAGTAGGTAATAATAAAGCGGAATGGAGTGGAGGAGTATTTTTGGGTCCCACCCCCATGTCTCCCTCTCACTAAACTCAAGAAGCTCTCTTGGCGTTCTGCTACGAATAGGCGTAAGAAAGCAGAGAGATAATAATTCCCCCAGGACTTCGACGATATTAAGGTTGCTTCGCCGAATAACGACTTGAATGTCATTCGATCGTATTCTGGCGGCTGAAAAATCTTTCCTCTCTTTGATACGAATAACTCACGTACCTTTCCACGCTACTTTTGTTGCAAATTGAATGTTAAATAAATATATTCATGTGTTAAATGCGAGAATGTAAAAAAAAATATTTCTCTGTCTAAATAAAATGCCATTTCCACGAAAAACCGTAATAAGAAGAATAAAATTCCAGGAAATTGAATTTTAATTAAACATAAGCACCAATCCGTCTTTGTTTTTATTTGTTATTAGCAAATAACTACAGTCAAAATGTGTAAGTCCAGCAGATATGGATGGCGCTTCGTTAAGCTCATATGGCAGAATAAAATTGTCATTAAAGTATAACTTATTTGATTTGAAGGACATAATCCTACCTTTCCAAATCTCCAAATAACATAAGTGGAAAAGTTCATTCCCTACGAACTAGAACGACACGGAGGAGTAAAGTAGTCTACGCGTTTGACTACCAGGTTTCTCAAGGTCAAAAGCCTTGATTGCCAGCTTCAAAATACTCTACCTGTTATTCACATTGACTTCCTTGATCTCTATGGGTTGTAATCCTATTGCTTAGATGTTCAGCTCCGATGAGTTGCTGACAATATCAGCGTAAATGTTGTCGTTTGTCATTGTCGTTTAAACGCGCTGCCGGAATTTTCCCACCATCTCAAGTTAAATGCAGTTATGTTGGTAGTGTTGCCTTCAATTTTGTATCCTCTCTTCTCAGCTTCTTAGCCGACCCCTTCAACATGAGACTTCCCCTCTTTGATGTCAACCGATCATCTGGCGACTGCCACCATGTTTCGCTGCAGCTGAAATATGTTGGCCTAAAGTCATTTAAAGAGTGCGCACACTCACCGGCCTTCGCCGCGGAGTTGGCCGTAGTTTTCATGCCTCGTGAAGGTGACTGCCACAATGTTTTACTGCGACTATACAATGCGGTCACATACTAGTACCTACAGTAGGTATCATAGGTACATAGTAGTAGGTAGGTACATAGTAGGTATCTACATATTTTAAGAGTCCGCACTGTCACCTAGAGCTGGGCGGTATTTGAATCCCTGTATCAATTCCAATGTCTTTAAATATTGAAAATGGATCAATATCAATAACCTGTTTTGGAATATTGAATATTGGAAAATATTGGGATATTGGAAATATTTTAATATTGGAAATAATGAAAAAATGGAATATTGGTTTATTGGAAAATATTGAACATAGCAATATTAACTGGTAAAATTATCTTGCTTACTACGGTTTGCAAATGCTGCCTGTGTTAACTATGTAAAAGTCTGTTCATAAAACAAGAAAAGCAATGTAAGCTTCTTTTCCCAAATTATTGCAATGAATAATAGAGGAATTCAAGGAAGTACTGCACTGAGTCAACGCCACCTAGATACAGGCCAGAGCGCTTGGGAGTGACGTCATTAGCAGGAGGCCTTCCAGCCTTATGTACGGCGCAGGATTTTACGGCTGGATCAGCTCTTTTCAAAGCGTTTCCATATATAAAAGACTGAATTTGAATTCATGCTGTAACTTAAGTGAAATCATATAATTGAAAAACTATGATTTTAGGGATGCCATTGTAATTTTAGGTTGACATCGCCGACTTTTGCGGAAGGAAATTGCGAAAAAATAAAATCAATGGCATTTATTCCCACTCATTGAGAGAGATTTGCAGGAAATATGAGACCTCACAATGCAGAATGAACAAGTGGCAACATAACTTGGATTAGACGGATATTGTTTTGCTCTCTACATGTATTATCTCACAAATTAAAATGTCTTTTCAAATTGAAGAACACTTAACTAATAAAAAAAATACGCTCACCGTTTGCTGCCTAGTAAAGCTTACCTAATAATGACAGCACAATCTATTTGACGAAGCCGGATAACTGTGGATAAGAACTATTCGTTAAATTAACTTGAACTACTTTCGTCGATACTTACCTCTATTACCAGCGTAATATAATATTATTCGTGTTTGTCAAGGCAGTTACATAATGCAAGGAAAATAATACTACCTTTAATATCAGAGCCAGTATTTTATTTCTAAACTTTATTCCACCGCCACAGTAATATAAACAGAATTAGGAATTGTATTTTCACTAAAATTTAAATAATTAAACCTTGCAATTATACTCCAGGAAGAAGTCACACAAAACTAGGGTGACCAGATCAAAATTTTCAAAAGCGGGACATACGAAGGAAAAAAGTACATTTTGAAAAAAAGTCTGACAACAGATTAAATTCCTTTTCATTTGCTAAGAACAATAAAATCAATACTCAACTAAAGTCATACATTGTTATTAATTTGATTTAGCATTACTTTAAGCATACTTCTGCGAAGAGAAAATTTCCTTCAGTAGCTTCGGGGATTCCAACAAATGGATGAGAAATTCTTTACAAGTATTATGTTTCAAATTATATTGTACTGTTATGATGCCCTTTACTGCTTCCAGTAATAATTTGTTCCTTTCATCTGACCATTGGTTATTGATTAGTGAAAATAGTCTTTCAGCATTGGCACTTTGAGCAATTATAGAAAAAAGAACTGGCATATGTGGAACAACGTTCGGAAATCCTTAATATTTACAACCTGCTCAAAAAATGCACTCCACAAATTCTACTGTTTCCAAAAAATATGCTTCACCTTGCTTCAAACAAATTTCTTAGAGCACATAATTTATCAAACAATTTCACATCATCCAAAACAGTAAATTTCTGCTTTTCATTAATGTATGCACTTTACAGAAGGGATGATATCACTGACTATTGTCTTTCAAATCTTTCATGTTCAACCAATAAGAGTATTGAAATTCATCACACTGAACAGTCCATTTATCTAAATAGTCCTTACACGACTGGTACAGACATATGGCATAACAGATGAAAATGTTCCCTTCTATCTTTAATCCGTCTTTTTTTCGATTCTCAAGTTTCTGGGAAAATTTCATTGGTATGAATTTGTTTTGCGACCTATTTTAAAGAGACTTTGAAACAGAGTTCTGAATCCCAATTATATCCAATAAGCAGCCCTGTTCCTTCTCCAAATCTTTAATTGAAGTATGAAATACATTCATGAGTGAATGAACAAGAAAAATATGGGGTTGAGAAAACTCATCTTTGAAGAAATCTTTCAAGATTCTTGGGACACTAGACTCTGATAAAAAATAAGATCTAAATGCAGGATACAAATTAATAATTCTATCAATGACTGGAAAAAGACTTAGCCAACGTGTTTTGCAGTGACGAAGCAATTGTTGATAATTAATGCTGACAAAATCACAGAAATCCAAGAGTTTTTTAGTGCGAACAGTGTATACTGAAAAGAAATGGAAAATCTTTAGAATTGTTGCCTCTATATCTATAGAAAATAAATCAGTCCTATGTTGCAAAATACTGTGTAGTACATAAATAGGGAATCATATTCTGATAGGGTCGTTTGGCAAAGCATTACGTAAAAGGCAAAAAAACGTTGCTTCCTGAAGCCGGTCTGATGATGCCTCCAAAGTTCACAATTGCATTATCACTGCAAAATAAAATGCATTTATCGCAGATACCATTTGTTTTTAGCACACTAACTACAAGTCTGCTATTGTCTTGGCAGTTTCATTCTCACGGCTACATAAATCTAGGATTTTAGACACTACAGCTGTTTTCCAATCGAAGTACTGAACCATGACATGAGATAATGAGGTTGTATTACATTTGTCAACAATTGCATCGAGATGATAATTCGGATCCTCAAACGAATAAGCCCGATTTCATAAGGTTTTATAACTCCACAAAAAGGGGGTTGATGTTTCAGATTATTTGCAGCCCCTTTATAGCGTCTCTCATATTTCCTATCAATGGCCCCTTACTATACATTTCACCCAATTAAATATTGGTGCAACCAATATCATTATTTTCAAAGCAAACTCAGGAAAATCCATTATTCGCAGGGAGTATTTGACTATTCTTGATAAAATATTGACTGGGGACTATGTGCTAAGAAGAGAGAAGAAAACAAAATATTCGATTGTCTTTGCGACTCCCGATACGCGAAATACCTACTAGGTTATTCCGAGAAATGCGAAAAAACCAATACTTCCGTTGATGGTAGATGTGCTCATTTCCCATCTAAAAAAATAGGATAACAAAGACTGTATGCAATACCTGTAAAATACCAGTCAGTCACACTGTGTATTCACTTGAATATCATGTGGCCAAAATGTCAATAGAGACAATAATTTGACAAAATGCATCGCAATGAAACTCAGAAAGCGTTGCTTTTTTATGTCCTCCATGAAACATTTTGCAACGTTGTAACTTCAAATTCAAGATATTTTGTAAGTCAAACATTTTTTTTACCAAAAGTGTTCAATAACGATTCTTTGAATTTTTAGTTATGCCTGTCTAGCTGCAGTCCTCCCCTGATCTTTTCCCCGCCCCGCGTGTTCCCGCGTAACAAAGAAAGCGCGTGGTATCGCGGGTTAAAACAAAGATACGTAAACTAGAGCAGGAAGTGGAAATTGAAATTGATCTAAACGCCAGACCAGCAAGACTTTGTTTCGAGCGTTGCGGCTGATAACCGGAAATTCCCTTTAAAATTAATATTTTCTATATAAAGACAGAAAAAATAATATTGTTGCCCTCGGATATTACCTTATATACTGTATTTCAGTATTTGGTACATAATTATTTTGAAAGGCAGAAAGCCGGACAATTTGGCTTTATCGAAAAAAGCTTGCCAGATGCTCACATGTTAATAAAAAAAGCAGGACAAGTCCGGCGAAATCCGGACGTCTGGTCACCCTACGAAGAACAATCTACAAAGATCATTAGATATATTTTGTGCAATGAAAAACGATCTGTAAAATGGAGACCCACAAGAAATAGTTTCACCTTTTGTCAATATAAATAAACACAGTGAAGCTGATTATGAAAACGTATAAAAGAATATAGCCATAGTGATCGACATATTCCATACTCTAATTGCCCCCTAAATACTCCTATGCGGCTAATGTTGCCAACTTCCTGTTCTTTGATATATTTGGCCGAAGAACACTTGAATTTGCCCTCTTCCTGCAATAATTCTTCAGAAGAGTATTAGTAGAGGCCCACACCAGCATTTTCATCACTTTTTCTGAAGAATGCCTACTGTCACAATAATCCCAGCCAATGTGATCTCCCTCAAAGAGTGCCTCGATTGTCAAGTTGCAAGCCACAAGTCTTTGGTTGCTAACCTTTAAAAATGCTTCCTCCCATTCAGCACTAACTAATTTATTTACAATAACATAGTTATGTGCCACTGCATTAATTACCACTTGTTGTGGGTATAAAAGTCCCCCTCTACTCAACTTTTTTATTAGGTCATTAATATGCGAGTCCAAAGGCTTGTTAGTGACTAAAAGATCTCGGCAATCTTCACAATTCAACCTCTTGAGGACAGAATAGGCACAATAACCTCCCAAGTATGCTATTAGAGGTAGCTCTGCCTCAATATTGGTTATATCACTCTCCGATACAGTGACAGTTAGGCCTAAACATTCAGGAGGTGAAGTGGCTGTGTCAGACCATGGGGCTTCAACATCAAAATCTTCTATTACTATAGTCCCTAATTTTTCACTCTTTAAACTAATTCTCATAACACTGCTAAGCCTTAACTTTTTTTCTGCCTCAAATAACTGCCTAATAGAAATGTGGTACTGAGAGCCACACAGCCGCCTATACCTTCCAAACCTATCCTCCAGAACATCTGTTTGGAATTTTCCTGGTAGAATATAAGTCATCCCAAACTCTTGAATACAATAATTAGTTAGTTCAAGGAGTGAGTGAGTGCTTAACCTCAGCGCTGTTAAAGTCTCCCTGCTGAGAATACCAGTGTCTGATCTAGATTCCTCCCATTTATCCAGCCATGCCAGAAATATTTGAAGAAACTGGTATTTTTCATCAGTTTCAGAATTGGTTAGAGGTTCCTGCATTACATCATTAATCCTACAGCCCTTCCCTGGTGTTTTAACATTGACAATTTTCCACCATGAGCAAATAATTCTGATAAATTCTGCAGTGCCCTCAAAGTCTTTTAACTGCTGGCTATCACCGATGATTTTCACAGCCTCAACCATAGTATCATTGAATATTTGTAAAACAGGTTTTACATTCTGTCGTTCTAAATTAGAAGGCCATAATGCCTTCAAAGAAAGCCCATACCCATACTTGAGCAATTTTTGAAACTCAAGATTATACATTTGTCTAAGCACAGAAAAGGAAGCAACTACATATGATTCTGAAGAACCATCAAATTTTGGAAAACTGAAACTCATTCCCGAGTTTTTTTGGTTCAGCCAGTTGTTTCTGACACACTTCAACAAATGCACTGTATCAACCACATAGAACAGCGGTCGTCTGGGGTCTGAAGGGTGGGGATAAACAATGCTAGATGTTGGTTTTGCAGCAAATAAGGACATCATTTTCCTATTTATGGCATTATTGTCAGTAATGACAGCAATTACCGTGAAGCCTATTCTTTCCAAACCCAAAATGACATTTTTTACAATCAAATGCAGAGCAGTGGCATGCATTGAACTCACAGGAAGTATGTGAGCCACATCCTTGAAAGTACTTAAAACACTTCGGACCATGAAAACATGGGCACTTGAAGCTAAAGCACCAGAATCGTAAGAGGAACCAACAATGTTCCCACTTTTGTAGTCCATATATTGTTTTATGTAAATTTCATCTATCATTAACGTTACAATTCGGTCATTTTCAGTTAAGTGATTAACTTTACCTTTCACATAGGAAAGAAAGTTAGATTCTAATTTTTCCTTTTCAGGGTTGACATTTAAAGTTGCGCACACCCTTTGAATAGTCTTTGGGTGTGGTACAATCAAATTACATGAATCTCTAAGGAGGTTATATGCTGACGGGGAAACAAAGTGCAAAAGCGAAAAAAAAACTAAATCATCAGGCCTATACCTTAATTTGTGTTTGTTTTCCATTAGTAGAATTTGCGATTTCATGAACTGGAAGAAGTTCTTATTACCTTCAAAAGCATTTTCCAATGATGTTAAAGTTTCTTTTAAAACAGAAAAAAAATGGCTGTGATTTGGAATTTCATTACGCTCAGAAATTCCCTCAATCAAAGTCAAAACATCAGTAACCTCAAAAACTGTGCTCACTTTCATTGGAAATTTAAATGTACTACCTAATGTTTTGATTGTGCAGTTCTTATAGAACACAGATAGCTGCAAAGACTCGTCAATAACTACAGAATAACATAAAATTGGCACACCTTCTGTAATTTCAATGTTGACATAAATAACTTGAGTGGCCTGGTTAACAATACTCCAGAACGGAGACAGTTCATACCTTTTCTGACACTCAAATAATTCCTTTACATTGCTGAACTTGTTCTTCAGGTTGTATTCTTTAGCAGTAAGTACACTTTCTTTGATAGCTTTCTCTGTAGCTTCCCTTTCCATTTGAAGACGCTTCTCTTGTGGAGATTCCCGAATAGTCACATCCCTCGATAAGTAGGAGGGGCATCCAGGAAAAATTGACGGGACAGAATTTGCCTTAAGCCTCGGGCGTTCAAGTGGAGCTGTTATCGTCCTGCTACTTCTTTCGTCGTAGTAGGAGGTTTCCCAAACAACCTCTTCGGCAGTAAAGTGAACATGGCATACCTTTTCCAAAAATTTGAGAAAAAAGTAGAGGATTTTAAAATATTTTATATACTAATGAAACGCTATAAAATATTAGAATCTAGAATGGGAGAGCTAAAATACAAATATGGATGATATAGCGGAGAGCATATATTTTAATAAAAAGCAACCACCACTAAGCATAAGCATGAGCGTGACGACTTTGCTTTGACTTTAGGGTGGTTAGAAACGGGTGGTTATTTTGTGGTTCCGATAGTGCAGACTTTAGGTCCCAAAATGTGGGAAAAGACGTAATTTTTCGATGGATTCGTCTTATGGTGGATATAAATTCGATTAATTCATTGATATTCGTTCAAAAACAACTATGAAAAGCAAATGCATCCCGCAGAATTCTCGTAAACATTGATTAAAAGGTTATTAAGCGGAGCAGGATAGCAAGTCTAAATTTTTGCGCTCAACATATCCAATAGTATTTAAGTAATAATTTTCAAAATACACCCAAGAAAAAAGTGGCTCCAAATTACACCTCAATACACTTTGATCGTCAGTCATTTCCATTTGAAGTTCTACAACCCAAGAAAAATTTAAAAATATAGGAGCTCCTCCAAATCTCCTTAAAATATACCTTCGACCAGATCTTTATCGCTCAGTCAACTACTCTTCATAAGAAACACAAGTTAAACAAACTACACCTTGCATATAAAATTAATTCACTTACCCTAGAGTTCTCTGTAATTTTGTAGTCCTTCCTAGGGATTGAAGAAAGCCATTTCTTCTTTAAGTTCTCCTCTCTGGGAAACTTGAAAAGATGCACTTTTGGGCCCGTTTTGTAGTTTCCCCGGCAAAAGGGAACACAGCACTTATTAACCATTGTATTCACTAACCAAGCACTAAAAAATGGTTAACGAAGTAAACGATGAAGACGATAAAAGACAATCACAACACCAGCACGTTTAAGGAAATCTCGTTAACGTTCCACTGCTCACTGTGAAGTCCAGTCACCATTCGGGTACGCCAAATAGAAGTATCCAACAACAATCACCAAAACAAACAACTTATAAACAATAAACAAGGTGCAGGTTACTAAGGCGAACACACAACGTGCTCTCGTGAAAGCAAGTGAAAGCAGTGAAAGCCCGACAAGTCGCAACAAGAGAACTTCCTTGTCCCTGAGGTCCTAGGCCCCCTGGCCGTGACGTCACAGGACTTTCGGGTCCCTGCGTTCCGGCCTGTATCTAGGTGGCGTTGACTGAGTGCCACGCTCTGTTTTCAAAGATTAGGGAGCTCTCCGACCACCCTCCTCGCCGGGTTCCAGTATTCAATACTTGAATTTTTAACATTGGTAATCCAATATTCAATATTCCAATTGCAAATATTGGTTCTTCGATATACAATATTCCAATTACAAATATTGGTTTTTCCGACCACCAATATCCAATACAGTACATTGGTATTGGTCGTTCAAAAATTGAGATGCTGGAATCCCAATATTTCAAAATATTGATATTAGAACCAATATATTGGAAAACCGCCCAGCACTACTCTCACCAGCCTACACCATGGAGTTGGTTGGGAGTTGCCACGCTTTGCGATTAGGACTTCCACCATGTTTCACCACCACCACTACACTATGTTTTTTCCCGCATAGGTATTAAATAAGATTGTAGGCACTCACCGGCCTTCGCCACGGAGTTGGCCGCACTGCTGCTCATCCACTTGTCCTTCTTCGCCTGGAATCCCTTCTTCGGCGGGGCGACCACCTTCCCCTGCGTCGTCGCTGCGGAGGTGGAATTCATCATGTCGTGCACTCTCGTCACGGCCATGACGCCTCTCCTGCTGCTTCCTCACTCCACTAGGTCCTCACAAGAAACGCGTCTGCGACACGCCCAATCCGCTCTCCACCGGCCCACCTGGGAGAAAATCAGGGTCAGCACCACGATGTGAAGGGAGTATGAATATACATATGGATCCTAAACTTGCCCCCACTGGGTGTTTCCAAACATTCCGCATGCACCGAAAAATCAGGACCAAGCAGATTGTAGCGCCGCCACTATAGAGAAGGTGGTTCTAATAAGGAAAGGCTGCAATTCAAATGGAGTTACTGGAAATAAAGGGCATGGAATTGGCCTCCCTATTAACACCGGGCAGTTTTGACACACACAAGCGAACCATTTCGGAGGAAAGGCCGTGATTCAAATGGATATACTGCAATTAAAGGTACCGGAATTGGCCTCCCAATTAAACCGGCCATTTTTGACACACAGAAGTGGAACCATGCCGATTGCAGCGCGACCTATGTTTTGTGGAAAGCTAGGCATCACAGCTGCCTGTACAGTGGTGCCGGAGATTTAGATCCATATGTATATTCATGCAACACCGTTTCAAGCGGAAGGAGTGTATGAGATACCATGTCAAACCTGCGGGAATGAATACATCGGCGAGACCGGACGCTCCGAAAAAAACCGTTTAGAAGAACACCAGCGGGCTATTCGACTGGGACAACCCTTAAAAGTCTGCGGTAGCGGAACATGCAACCTCGGGACACGCGATTGACGTCAAACAAACAAAAATAATCGGGAAGGCGAAAAACTTCAAGCCCCGGCCGATCCGCAAAGCGTTGGAGATGAGAAAATGTAAACAAAACTACAACAAGGACTGTGGTCTCAAAATCAGCCACACGTGGGACCCTGCTTCGAACTTGTATAAAAATTCAATGACTACTCCTTCTAACCCTTCCCTTCCCATCTTCTTCCCTCCATGAACCATTAAATATATATATATATATATATATACCCCCCAACTCGAGAGATACTTCGTTCCATTGGATGAAGTCACCAGCGACGGCCACGAAACGTCGGGAAACAGAACACCTGAATAAGTACCTACGCGGACGGGCACCGGTTCACTCCTGTTTTCAACGCCTTGCGCGCCCGATCCGTGCGAGAAATCGGGAGAAATTCCCTGTCGGTCTCCTCCGGAGAAAAGACTTGGTGAAACCAAAGAAACAAAGTGCGCGGAGTACTCCCGTACAACAAACATACAATGAGTGATTATCATTCGAATGCATTTTCGATATTACCGTTGAAATCAAATTTGTAAACGTTTTCATTTAGATTAACGGAGTTGTTTCGAATCATCAGGGCCTAATAACCAAATAAATAATCGGAGAAAGTCGCATTTTTTTCTGTTTCCGCAAAATGCCCTCAGAAGTCATTTAATCCTTCGATCAAAGGCCCGAGGTTCGATTTCCGGTTAAGCCAGATATTTTTTCAAGGTATTTTATAAATCTTTATGCTGTTATATGTCCGGCAGAAGTGGACATCTTCACAAAAGCCTTTTTAAGGCATCTTTTAGAATGGATCGGGAAGAAGAGGGAAGAAGAAGCGATGGACGTCACTACCGTTATGGGAAGGTCTCCCTTCCATTCAACTTTAGACTCCCCTACCACTGGCAATTTTTGGAATCTTTAAGAGATGATTTGCAAATGTTCATTTGTCGTGGACCCCAGCTGCACGATAAAGTGAAAAGCAAAAATCGCGATAAACCCCCATTACAGTCGTACTGAAATGCAAAAGTTCTTACAAAATTACAGAAACACACACATCATAAAATTATTTAGTGTCCCTTGCAGAAGTTGAAAGTTTAACACATATGAAGTAAAACAGAGCATAAAATCAATGCCTTGTATCGTTATTATCAACATTATTAGCGGCATTGATCACAGCTTTTTGTGGTACCTTACGGATAATCGTGAGACATTAGCCTTACCTAAACGAATGACGTCAAGGGTCATCATTTTGACGATTTATCCAATGGAAGGAGTTCTAGGTGCTCTCAAGATAGCACCGAGGTAGGGAATCCCTCCGAAGAAATTCCACAACTGAAGGGATTCGAACCCGGGACATCTCGAGCGATCCATTACGCTCGCAACAGTCAGTTATCAGTGACCCTTTCAGGTTCAACATCTGGATGGGACAAACACATTGTAACACGCTGATTATCACTCCTGGAGTATCCAAATCACTTACAGCTCAACTTTGATGGTAATATAATACCGTGTTATCGAAACTGTTTCTATTTTAATAGTCTTTCCTAGTTACAGCATCTGCGACAAATTACTTGATTAGATATAGTCCATTGTTTTTCGAACATTTCTAAGAACTTGAAAAAGGCGCAGTTTTGCACGTCTTCCTACTAGTGTTAGTCTTCAAGCCTATTACGACTTTCTTCAGCCTTGGTCTTTTCATCACTTGCCTACTGAGCTGGTTACCCGTCCGTAGGTTGGGTTAGGATGAAATTTGTGCAGTTCTTAGCGTAACCCGAGAAACGCCACGGGGAGATGATCATTAGATCGCTGGTGGGCATGTCTTTGACCATACAAGTCTAACCTTTGTCGTTTTTATTGCAAGGGCTCATTTTCTCGCAAAGAAGACATTCCTCTTACTTCAGAAGATTGATTCGAAAGGTTACTCTTTTTTCTATTAGGCATGTTGATGGATATATTTTTAATTCCAAGGAGGGGAAACAGCGGCGAGTGAAAGTCTTGAATAGGCAACTCGATGATAGAGTGAATGTAAGTTTACTGCACTTTAAAACTTTTAAACAAATATAAATAACTCGTATCGTTTATGATGTGGGAATTGGTCTGAAAACGTGTAATATATATGAGTATTAAACGATGATAAACAACGCCGTGTTTGTTGTAGCAACAGAGCCATTATAACCATTGCTATTCGCTGCATGTAATTATTCTTGCACGTTTAATTCCTTTATGTGTATCGTTTACTGCGTAAGTGTTTTCTCATATGCATGCAGTGCCCCTATGAGAGCTACTTTGAGAGTAGACATTTAAGAGTATACTTGTTAATATGCATTGAATTTATCGATTACCCCCCGAAGCAATCTATCATGGGGCCCTTGGGACTTTTCATCACTTACGTGGAACTCTCAGAGATCTTTTGCTTCTCGCTATAAACATATTTTCATACCATAAACATATTTTGGGGTATTCTTCCCTCATCCATGTTCTCGGTGTTCTCTCCGTCTAATTCTGTATTTTCGTATCGTTTAGTTATTGATGTTTACGCTGAGTTGTTGCCTAGGAACAGCAATTCTTTTTTTTTGTCCATTTATTTATATCCAGCAGCTCTTCTTATAATTTTATTTCAGATGTCTGTAATCTTTATTCACTTGCCTTTGCAAATGTCCAATTCTCGCTGCCGTATATTTCACAAGGAATTCCTATTTATTTGTAAAATTTAAGCAAGATGTCTTTTCTTTCTTAATTTTTTAAAGTTCGCTGTATTTTACCGTTGGTGTAGTTAAAGCTGGTAATTTCCTTGTTTATGTATTGTACGTAAAAATTTCAATGCCTTCAGATTATTGATGACTCTACTTAAGTAGATGTGAGCTTTTTTCTAATTCTGTTTTGTTCTGCAAATCGTCTTTTTTTAATAATCTGTTTCACTTTACGATTTATATTTTATTATTTACTATCATCCGATTGATTTTATTTTCATCCTTTGTCGACCTGTGTTTATCTTGAGAGTGAAACTGAAACGCTGGATGAAAACAAACCTTGTTCTGGTGAGTTTATTTCCGGAATATTCGGTTGTGTCTTTAATGTTATCACCTCAGAGAGGTGTTAACATCAATCTAACTTTTCTTATCTAACTAATTTCCATAAGTTGGTATCTGTACAAATACATTTATTTGTACAGATATTTTATAGATTTTTGCGTGATTTACAGTTATACTAATATTTTATTCATACACTTAGCACTTTCCAGGAATGTGAAGTAGTACAGACACTAACAATTACTTAAGTTAATACATCAGTTACACGTATTATGTGAATGTGCCAGCGTAAATAGTCAATATTAATTCCCAGTTACGCATAAAGATATTTCAAAAATTATCCATAAATGATGCTTCAATATTGAGGCACACTTCTTCAAAAGGTTTCAAATCCTTTCTTTGAATGTCTTATACACTATTCATTCATAAACAGTGTAAAAATATCAATGCTGAAACATTTAGAGCGATAAAACCGAAAGATGTTCCAATCGATGCAAATGCATTAACGTTAATTCTAACTCGAATATGTACATTAATTTCTTGAGGCACATGAATGAACGTTAATGCGAATAATACCTAAAACTATGAAATATTATTACAGAAAAAATCAAATCAATAAATGAAATGCTGAATAAGTTATGGTGAAATAATTAATTTATTTTTTCCAAGTAACAATATTAAAATTGACAAATTAGGGGATTTTTCTGGTATAACGTACCATAATTCAGTTGCATAGCAACGAAAAACTGTTGTGCACTTGCGACTGCAGTGTATCAGCCGATTTAAAATATTTTCGCTATGCAAACTTCTGAAAGAATAGAATACCCATGGCTTTTTTATGTTAGAAAATTACAAGAATATTACTTGAAAATTTTGTTTAGAATATAAAATAAATTATAATAATACTTTTTGTACAATATTTAAAGTATAACTTTTTACTTTGGTGCCTTTTATTAAAATAAATTCAAAATTTCGGGGGATAAGAACTGGATTATATAATATATATGTGCATGCGTCAACCGCAGACATTAATAGGTAATTGCCTTTCAAAAGTACTAAAAACATTTATGATGTCACGTGATCCAAAACGGCATCTCGGTGGTATGACGTCACCGCTCGGTATCACTACTCTTAATCTAAATCTATTTCAACGTGAACGATAGAAACATACTCGTTCATGGTCTCCAGTCAAGGAAATTAAAACGATATCGTCATATTAACGAAAATAAAGCCTAACATCATTTTTATGCATTTTTATTGAACGTAATTATCGATTTAAAATGAGATTTTGTCTAAAATATTCCATTTCTGGTTAATTTATCGGGCAAAGGACGGCCAATCTTCAGAACACACTCCATAACTTCGTAAACTGCGATAATATTGTAAATAACACATATAGAGATCACAATACATAGAAAATAAATGGCACCGCAGTGGTGCCATAAAAAATTTCTTTTTAAAACACGAAGGTGCTATGTCTCTATTATACTATTGACTACATAGCTCGTGTGCTAATTCATTGAAAAACGGGTCACGTTGGAATTTTAAAAAAATATATGATGGGTGAATAATTAATTTTATTATAGTATATATTACATCCAACTAATTGAAAAGTGAGTGCTTTTCATACGTCATTTCTGTGAGGCGAGAGAAACGGGAAAATGTAGGAAGTTCAGTGGGAGTTTTACTGAGAGAACTATGAGAAATTTCGGGTAAATTTATGCGTAACAACCTGTAATCAGGGAAATTCGAAATTAGTGTCGATCCATCTCAAGGAAGTTTCGTTGGGCTTCGGTCCAATTATTATCGCCAGGCATTACCCCCCGCGCCTCATTCATTATTCAAAGTTCATGTGACTCGTGTGGGCATTAATATTTCCGCCTGTAAACAAAGAATAGTTTGATAATACAATATCAATAAAAGAAAACTATGGCTATAAACGTGGGTGAAAATAAGGGTGGCATTGGAAGAAAACGCTCTTCGATAATCGAGGATATAACAAGAAGAACTTCCTCTCCCGGTACCTTCTCCACCGTGTTAACATTTTACTCGTTGATGATTATGTTCCATAACGGTAATATTTCAGTCCGTGCCGTTTATTCCTACAGAATGTGTGTTGATTTCTATGTACGTGAGATTTACACAGATTTTTTATAGATATAATTTCACACTATGAATGCGTTAAAAAGTTATTTTCTGCTGAAATGAGTATTAATTGGTAAAATTTATTCTACGCTTAGTGCCACCAACTACTGGATGAAAATAATATTTCCTTGGCCTTAAGGTTTCAAACCTTATTAAGAATTCGATTTTATGTACTCTCTTGAAAAGCTATGATATATTCTTCAACTATCTAATTCTTCTTCGGCCTCTCTGATTAGTGGAACTGTTATCCACTGGTATCCATGGAGCGTTTTCATTCTTGTGCACCTACCCTAACCTGCACATGAACTCCCATTTTTTTGTCAAGAGTATTCTTATTCTTTCTTCTTCCCTTTCTGAGCTTTCCTTCATTTCCCCGCTTAAGCGTCCTTCTGAATCTGCTGACAGCCAGGATCAGACATTTGGAAACACGCTCTTTCATGGAAGTAAAATTTTGAGGGTTAAAAAATGGAAGTAAATGTGAGATCAATGGAAGCGTGATCAAGAAACACGAATATTGGAAATATAACACAGACAATTGACATCAAATATTTGAAAGTACAGTGTCATAATACTATTAACCGACTGCTGACCAGGACAATATCCCGGTCTTAATTCCCTTTCAGATTGGCCATCTTTCACTCACATTCAAGCACATGCGCGCCTTTTAATGTAGACAACCGTACAGCCGAGTTTCGTACATCTCTTTTTTTATTAAGAATGCCTTTTACAAATTTTTAGATTTACGTAAGTCGAGGTCAACGTAATTCGAGGCCTACGTAACTCGGGGACTGGCAGTGTTTGTATTCCATATGGTCCTTTCCTCTTCTGTTAAAAGCGCTCATTTCCGATCTTGTTCATTTCTTACCTTCATACTAGGTGAATGTCCTGAAGTACAGGTCAGGGAGAAAGAGAATGGGTCCAGGACAATTTAGAGGAATTTCAGTGGTGTAGAGTAGGTAATATTTCATTTTGTTTTTTAGGAAGGGAATTTTGCTTATCTCCTGATTATCTCCATGGAAACCATTAAATAAACAATGTAAATAATTCATGATTATTCTGGAGTAAAATGACATTTAATAATACATATTTAATAATTTTATATATTTATTTTATATGAGATCAAGTGGAGCGTTGAATGCAACAGTGATTCCCGCGAAGAGTTGTGGAGGAATGTCGTTCAGTGATAATATTGTTAAGAATAGACAAATATTCTGGATGCAGTTTTTGCGACACAGGAGCCTCATTGTACACCATAATGTAAGGAGAGAGGGAAAAACTGCTATTCCACATAAAATATTTTTATTTCTTATATCATTTAATTTTATTTCTTTTTTATATGCGTGTTAAAATCTTAACACGGAACACAAAATTCGATACGAATGGGACAAGATGGACGCAAAAGACTCTTTGAAGAATCCTATGCTTTGTTTGAGAGCCACCATCTTTACTTCTATCGTAATTGCTTCGTCTGTTGAAAGATTGCATTGGTAACTCAACAACAGCCATCTGAATGTGAGCTTATCACTCAGTAATGTCCATCAAAGATAAAAACAACCACCATTTTGTCTGTGAAGCTTAAAGTTTGTGTCTACAACCACTATTTCAGGTGAAGATGCTGAACAGCAGCGAAATATGTGTCGTGGAATGAAAATATTTTATGTGAATGGCAGAGGTTTTTTCCCGTCTCATCAAGATGGAAAGATTCTACGAAGTCAAGCCTGAGACTGACTCCTTCACCGTAATGGAAGGAGAAATGAATGGAACATATAATACCCTGCAAGCCACCACAAGGGTGTGTGGCAGGGGGTGAGTTTTCACCAACATGCATTATACTATACCCTGAAAAAGTTGATGAGGCTACGACTTTTGATGCCCGGTAAAAAATCTGCAAATGACGGTCAGAAGGTGATATTTCACAAGGATGCACCATGTCCACATGCTGTGATTGTAATATAACTATGAGTGCATATTAATGGATTTTGCATTAATATAAATGCTCAGATAGAATTCGGTTGCATGTATGCAGACATCTGTTTGCGAGGTTTAACCTGTTTTGTATTTCTGGCTCTACCGTGTTGTCATTCGTTAAAATGACTCCTAAATATTTAATTTTTGTTAAAATATCTTCTAAACCCCTGTCGCACAAAACCGAACGGATCCGAAACGTGGAGGATGTAGAAGAAGGATGAGAAAAAACTAATAGTGTTCGAGAATAAGATATTGCGATAAATCTATGCGCCCACATACGAAGAAGGACAATGGAGAAAAAAGCACAACAGAGAAATCAGGAATCTATACAAACATCTAGACATAACCAATGAAATAAAGGCAATAAGAATCAGGTGGGCTGGACATATTCTAAGGAAAGAGGAGGGATATGTCTGCTGAAGGAGGTATTAAATGGGATTCCTGAAGGAAGATGACCCAGGGGAAGACCACGGCTAAGATGGTGGGACCAAGTGAGAACGGATATATGCAAAAAATTGGAGCAACAGAAAGAGAGGCAGAAGATCGATCCAGGTGGAGGGGATTTGTTGATGCGGCTAAATATCGCCTAAGATATAGATGGCCCTGGGAGCAGTAAGTATAAATGCTCAGATATACAAGGATTATACAGGGAGTATGCGAGGCGTGGTTTTAGTACTACGTAGCATATTAGTACAAAAGCATTAGAGAGCAAATCTGAGTATTACTTACACTACCTGTCAAACAACGAAAAGGTCAAGTATCAATGGCAGCCGTTATGGTATCTTGTCGTTCGCGGGAATAATGACCTTTTTGAACCTGCTCGTTCTGGAGTCTTTTTCCCTAATTTCATTCTCATCATCTAATCTACCGTAGCATGTCGGATGTCGCAGATATTTTTTACGTCTGCAGAAAATAAATCGGCTCGGAACTTGAGCTTGGAAATTACTCAAAAGATTAATCCTAAATTTTAACCGACGGCCTGACTGCCGAAGGAGAGAATAACCGTGGAAGATTGAGGATTGAATACACATTGAATTGAATATGTAAGAAGGTATGATGCATTTGCTAGAAAGTTGATTGGAGTTTAGAGCAGCAGAAAACCATTTTTTTTATTGCTGAGTGCTGATAGTGACGATTCTTTCAATGAAACAACATACGTCCCAACCGAGATGTATTTCTCTTTCAGGTTTCTCGCGTCAGTTTTCCTTTCCTCTATTCCCGTCATTCCCTCATTTAAATCCGCTTTGCCGAAAGCATCTTCTTCATAAGCACATTTGAAAACTTTTTCATGCATGTACTCTTCATCGTTCTATCTAGCTTCCCATGGTTCGATGCCTCGAAAACCTCTTACCGAGCAATTAATGCCACGAATATCTCGGCGCTGTTGGAATTTCCTTCTCTATCAAAAGTCCCTTTGTCTTCGGAAACAAAGCAGGTCTTTCTATCGCTAAATTTGTGAAGTAAAGTTTTCAGTTCTTGGTAAAGGGATATACACCAAGAGGATGACATTCCCCGTGAAAAAAATCATTTGAATCGACTGGGATTCGAACCTGGATCTCCCAATTTGCCGGTCAGGTAACTTGCTAACGCACCCAACCAGCAATTTATATATCCGGGTTCGAATCCTGGTCAATTTAAATGAATTTTTTCTTGGAAAATTCCCCTCCTCTTGATGAAATTCACCATGAAAAATATATCTTTGCACCCGTAAACGTGACTTCCCACCGAGTCATTTCTTTTAGCATTTTTCGGTAGTATTGGCTTTTTATAGGGGTTTTGCCTGCTCTGGAAGGAGTTGATACATTCAGCCCGTTTACTATTTCCATTTTTTTACGTTTGAACTTACTTTTTTTTACTATGCAATGCAATGCAACAAATGCAATTACAGCATTTAGTTTTTTTTGCAACATACCCATTATTTCTTACTTTCTTCAGCATCTCTTTTGCTGATTCCACCACTTTTTCATCCAATAATTTTGATCTTAATGACATCTAAACCTCGCTATTTTACTTACTCCAGTATGGCTTTTTTCATTATTGTCTTTTCGTTACTTGTACAGCGGGCATTGGTATTAGAAGAATGAAGACATCATCATCAGTGGAAAAAGGGCAAAAAACAGAGAAAATTGACGTAGCTACTTAAGGCAGGTGTCTCTATTGCAGCTGAGCCAACTGATCTACCCATGACCAAATATAATAATCCTAAATTTATTAAGTAAATAAAATTGAAAAAGTTGAGAGAAAATTGGATAGCAAGAACAAGAAAGTTTTTATCTTCATTGTTTTATTTTGCTACTGATTGCTCTATCCATACGCAGTTTTTTATTTGAGCCATTCCATATTCCTTCTTGATGTTCAAGTTGGACTCAGTGGAGCAAATGACGAAAATAAATATGAAGAAATGAACGTTGATTTTTATAATAAAGTTCGAAAAGGATTTCAAGAAATAGCTGTAAAAGAACCGAACAGGTGCAGTGCTATTACTGGAATTGAAATAAAAAGTGATAATCACGTGCACAATGAAATTATTGACTGTTATATACAAAGACTGTTAGGTAACTGTTACTTTTGGGTTAGGTTACTGTTAGGTTACTGTTACTGAAAGGTTACTGTTCTATTCTGTTACTACTTAGAAACTACTAAGTTCTTGGATTTAAGCGCCAGTGAAATCATGATACGCTTGAGCATGCCCTTCACCCTGTCTGGTGAAGATTACCCAATTATACATGTATATATCTCCCCATCCCTTCTTTTGCGAAGTTATACATCGCCGTCATGTCGATCGGTATTGTACCTATCACTGCATATAATTAATGAAAGGGTGTCTGCGCCTTAAGGTTCCCTCATCCAGTATCGCTGCCGGCCGGTGGCATCCTCCTTAGCGGACGGCGTGATTTAAAAAATAAGTAAAGAAAAATACAGGGAGTATTCTTGATGCTCAAGTCGGATCTTTATTTCATGAATGCGAAATTACATACGTTACTCTCGTTATTGGGAGATTCTTTTGTTTTGTTTGTCAGAAAAAAAGTTTAAATCAAAGAAAGAAAATTACGCTGTACATAACATTTATCCATCGAAATCATTAGTACAAATGGCTAACCTATGAACTATTGGTCGATGGTAACTAATATTTTCTGCTTTCTAATGTTAATTTTATGTTTCTTGTGTTATTAACGTCTAACTCACGTTCTCAGCTCTCCGTAAACACCTCGATCACTAACATCGACGTACTCGTTCCGGAGATACAACTGAACTAAGCGCGCGCCGTGCCCACACAAGCCCTTAATCTAGACCTCCCACGCGCAGCGCTGTGACGTCACCTCGCAAACCCCCCTCCGATCGCGACAAACCATTTCCGGTAGTCGACAAAACGGGCTATCCAGTCATAGTTTTAGATATTCAGTAATCCTTATAGTATTTGCACACGAGGCCCTCGAAA
Organism: Pyrrhosoma nymphula; assembly: GCA_963573305.1. NCBI lineage: Eukaryota > Metazoa > Arthropoda > Insecta > Odonata > Coenagrionidae > Pyrrhosoma > Pyrrhosoma nymphula. Next base: position 118,470,461 of record OY754338.1, read on the forward strand.
GTGCACAAATATTGGTCGAGGCAAAACCTTACATGACACCGTGAACGAACCATAAGATGATGTTCATTCGCATTCACATCAAAACAGCATTCCTTTCCCCATTTTTGTGTGAAAGAAAAATAAAATAGAAAAAATAAACGCTTTAATCTATGAAAATGCTCTTATGCACCAGTTTGGAACCGCTTTTCTATCGAGCGTCGTACAATGGCTTCCTGCTTTGTTCGTCGAATGTTTTCTTTCTCCATCCGTCTCTCTATTTCTCTCGTTCATTATCCTTTCGTTTACCTTTCCAAATTCCCGTCCTATCATTTCCTTCTTTTTCCGTCTTGGTTGAGGTTTCGAGAGGCACAGCTCAAAACAGATTTCCCTCAAGATTCTCAGCTTTTGTGGAATACGGATTGGTAATATTTTTGTGAAATGTATCAGAGCTTTTCACAGCTCAAGTAGACTGAATTCGACGTCACACCGCGCGGTGTTTGAAGAGCCAGAGGAATTAAAGTTGCTGATAAGTGCAATATCGATTACTGGTAACAGCCCTTAAACATTGTTCATGATGTAAAATTTTGTCAATTGACTTCTGATTTTACGATGAGGTGATTATATCTTTTACAAATAGATGGGCTGGACTTATTATGCAGGTGGGAGGGCATAAATTTAAGTAGGAATAATAATTAACGCATGTGCTAAGGTTATATTATGGATTAGAATATTAGTTGAGTATTTAGGCCTTAAATGTTAAATTTCAAGGGCTGAGGATGCCCTTGCGAAGAGGAGGAAATGGGCAAGGTATAGTTTGGTCAAAAAAACAGAGAAAAGAACGGTTAAAATCTTTTTTTGTTGGAAGCGCAGAATTGTTTTTTTTTCAGATAGTTGAGGGGCCATTCTTTTGCTCTTGTCGCCAGTCAACAAACGTTATCTTCAATCGATATTGGCAAGTATGTGATTTTTTTACTTGCATGCAAGACTTACATTTTCCTACTTTGATCCTTTATGTATTTTGATTACCCCCTGCCACAAGTACCCCCTGCCAAACACCCCTGAGATGGTTTGCAGGGTATTTTGTAGATATAGATTAGCGCTGAAGGTGTAGTGATTTCTTTTAGAAACGTTGCCTGAAAGAAGTCGAGTTTTCTTTTACTTCCGACCACCCCTCGGGGAAACAGGAGAAGTATATTTAATTAGTTCTATATGAAAAATATCGAGTATCATTGATGCCAGTAACGACACGTAAGTAGGGATACGGAAAAAGACTCGATACTTTACTATTATCGATATACATATTTCTTTCGATCCCAAGTACTTTCGCACTCGGTACTTTTCTTTTGATAATTTACTGTGGAATCGATATATGTAATCGATAATGTGATGTCAAAATATCGAGTATCATTGATGCCAGTAACGACACGTAAGTAGGGATACGGAAAAAGACTCGATACTTTACTATTATCGATATACATATTTCTTTCGATCCCAAGTACTTTCGCACTCGGTACTTTTCTTTTGATAATTTACTGTGGAATCGAAACCTATGGTTTCGAATACAGCAGAGCGCCGATTGTCCGTGCTAATGGAGAGGGATCCCCAGTTGGATAACCGGAAGTGACGGATGATCCATTCATGTTCAAGTACGCGGTAATTGTGGCCTTTGTTTCATAGCCATGCTTTCTCAAAGTCATCCGCGCATCTTGCATTGAAATTATCGTTATTTCCTACCATTTCCCTTACCAGGCGATTGTTCATTCCATTAAGGAGGTTCCGCCGCGACTATGCGAGTCAAAACAAATACTAAATTCCACATTTTTTATATTTTGTCCAAAAAATCCTGCTTTCGCAGATGAAATTCGTTACCTATAGAAACCCAAAAGTAAAGTTGAAAAAATGCAGATTATTCCACGTATGTATTTTAAATTAGCACTTTTTTCCAGCCATAGGAACCGACTGCAGCACCATTTCCTACGAATTACCGCATTTTGACTTCAATTACGGCATTAATTCTTCAATAACTAGACAAATAAGGTGGTAAGAGGCCTATATTTTATTTGTATTCAATTTCTCTGGATTATTTCCTTCTTATAATTAGTTTTCCGCAAAAATGGCATTTATATTTTATGGAAAAATACTATTTTTCCCCGTTTCTATCATTCCCCCATTGAACACCATGTAATTTCATGTTCAATTAAGGAGTAATATAGCGCGGAAAGGTATTATTTTGTTGTTCATATCTGATAGAGGACAACTTTTTATACAAGTGGACAGAATATTAATAAAATGACATGTAAGTAATTTTACGGTGGAACCACCTTCACTGTTCCAGAATATGACTTCTGAAGCCACAATAGTAATTTGTCCAATGGAAATCTATGATAGAAGTTGAGTTAGCTCTGCACTCAGTGAACAAAGTTGAGATGATCCTGTGTGCTGCTTAGCAACTACAGTCTTGGTGCAAATAACGATTTCTAAATTATATACTGTATTTCAAACTGGGGTTGGATTTTTATGCATCCATCAGTTTATAAACGACCGGTCTACGTTTTCAACTCATCGGAAATAAATTGGCTCCCATGTTCAATGCGAGACTTTTTTGGGCTAAGTTCACGAGGGTGGTTTTGTGTCAACGATTTAATCACCTCCACACTTCAAATGCGCCCAAGACACATTCGCGAAGAGTTTGTCAACGCACACTTTTAAACTTGGAATTAGTGCTGCCAACTGGGACGGATTCCTGAAGCTCTCTTGAACAGCATGGCGCACGTCTCCAATCCAACGAGAGTGTTCACAGGGATTTGCGGAGCGATCACTTTGCCAGTTCCCTTCAGGGAATCACAGCTGATTGAGCTTGTCGTTTGGCTCTTATTTGCGAGAGATTTTCAGAACCATGACCTCAAGTTTCTGTGCGTGAAGGTCGTATGACGCGACTCGAACGAAAGGTTTGTCGTGGCGAGCATTACTAAAAAAATTTAAAACATTGCATTGGGTGATGAAAAATTTCAAGGGAGCAGTGGAACTAGTGATGGAAAAATGGCGGTCAAAATCGATTTTTCGAGCAATCGATTTTTAATCGAAATGAAAAGCTCGACTTTTCAACAAAAATCGAAATTTGAACCAAAAAATCGATTAATCGAAAAAACCGACTGTTCTTTTTGGAAAAAAATACAGTTGGTACATAAAAACATGTTTATTATTCATTCGAAAAACGCTCATAATACATATTTGAAAAGTATAAAAAATCCCTAAAAATGTACTTAGAATACATTCTTGAATTATTTGTAGTCAAAATTTACAAATGCACGCACATTAAAGTTTGGGGATCACCGCTGGGAACCATTCGGCTTCACTAAAATTTTTAAGAAAGATCAACTGATTGAGATGCTTTCTTGATAATCTAGGGCGTGCCTTTCCAATTTTACCGGCCTTACAGAAAATTCTTTCACATGGGACGGATGACGTTACCATACACAGCACTCTGATCGCGAAACGGTACGAAATGGTCAAGATCGAAGTTGAAAAATCGAGTTTGGATCGAAACTCGTAGATCATGATTCGATCACGATTTCCTCGATTTTTGACTATTAAAACTAGATTTTCGATTTTAATCGAAATCGATTTTTCCATCACTAGAAAGAAAAGGCATATTGGACCCTGATTGGACCAATATTGTAATTTGTTACGTTAGACATTGGGACCCACACGAAGATGGGCATATTGTAAGTATCATCGGAGAAGGTACAAAAATATTTGGCCTTCTCGGGCTCTCCACCGGTTTAAACGATTCATAATTGTCGACATTTCGAGAGACGACTCGTCACTCATGCTCAAGGCAAGAATGTTATTCCTTCACACTCTTACGTTGAGAATGAGTGACGAGTCGTCTCTCGAAACGTCGGCAATTATGAATTGTTTAAACCGGGGGAGAGCCCGAGAAGAGTTCACCCATATTATTCGCCAGGAAAATGTTAGATCCTTTTTGGCCATGTATGTTTTGTAAAACCACCGGAGGACAGAAAGCGTAATAGAAATGCGAAAATAACTGGGATGGGAGTCAATACAAAATAGGAAAAAAGGAAGCAGGCTTTGTGGATTGAGCCACATGCTAAGGGTTAGAAAAAGCTTGGGGTCAACATAGAAATGAAGTGAGAAACACAAATTATACAATAAGGAATGATGAACACATGAAAAGAATTCAATCTCAAAAAATAGTAAGCATGATTGATTTCATGAAATATTTTTTTATTGATAATTCTTTGCTCACTCCGGCTATGTGACATGGGAGGCTTAAATTCTTACTTTTGAATTATGCATACAATGTGAATTTTGTAGACAATCTATATGCATATAGCCAATTTAAAGTTGGCTATAAGCCAGGTGCTTGCTTCATAGCTAATTTTAGTCCTTCTAGTTGGGCCGAACTTTTTGTACGGATGCAAGGGCTGTGCAAGATGCTACCTATAAGAGGCAACCTAAAGCCTTTGCATGGTTTCTTCATGTTGAACAGGTGAATTACGTTTAATTGACGCAAGGAAGTGCCTGTAACCTGCGCGGAATGGTATTACATCGTCTGACGCAGTTCACGCTTAGCGGAATGAAGCGCTGACAAAGTTTCCACAAATCCGTTCTGTGTGCGCAAGGAATTAGCGCAGGAAAAAAGTCTCCTGTGACGCCGTAATTACGATTGAAACTGAAGAATTCCTCTTTTGTTATTTTTTCAAATGAACTGTATCAGAAATTACGGAAGTAGACAAACTTTCGATATGGAATGATATATTATCAAATGTTGCCGTATTTGTCGTAAACAATGACAAGATCTTCGAGTCGCTTCGAGGGAAGAATTGTGACAACACTGCAGCCCATATCTCTCGACTCCTAACGATCGAAAAATTCGGAATTGCTTGCACGGAAGCGACCATTTTTGCCACATTTCAACCGTAAACAATCACTGGCTCATCGAGCTGAAGTTGCTAGGTGAAAATCGTGAGAATTCTGAAACACCTAGATATTAAAACGTTTTAGACAACATGGTTACCTGGTTACGGGGGTTTTCAATTGCACAAGACGTGAAGTAACATGTTATCCATGGTTGCCACATTTAAATATACTGTTATCAATTACCAGAGCTCCTCGAATTGAAATCTGACGAGGTGAGAAACGTTAGAACACCCAATATGGCGCCCGACGTTGCCACATTTACACCGTAAGCAGTCACAGCCTCTTCGAGCTGAAGCGGGTGAGGTGAAAAGCGTGACAACTGTAGAATCCACCGAAATATCGAAACGTTTGGTAATATGCTACCAGAGTTGTCCATTATTGCCACATTCTTAGGCACCGTAAGCAGTTAACAGCTCCTCGAGTCTGGTGAGGTGAGAAACGTGACAACACCGCGACTCATATCGCTCTTAGCGTAAAGATCGAAATCATCCGCGAATGGACCACCTAGGGGGGGTCGTTAAAGGGGTTTTTAAGCTAGTGGGAATTGAATATTTTCTCACCCCTCTCTGTTTCTTTCCGCTGCAACGTCTCCCGGTCCACGGTCTGCTGGTCGGCGTCGGAGATGGCGAAGCTCAGCGGCGGTAACCTCAGTCATCCTCGACCACAGCACCCACGGACCAGAGTTGCTAACGTAACCCTCCCTCTCCCCATCTCCTCCCATTGCTCTATTCACCCCCACCCCTCTCCCTCCCCCCATATTCACCCCTCCCCCACACTCATGTATATATATGACCCTGTCCCCACCCTAACCCTTTCTCTTCCCCCTCCGCCGTCCCCCCAACCCAATGGCTTTAGTCTTGACACACCGATCCCTTTCCTCCATCCCCCCCCATATCCCCTCCTCCTCCATTATGCACAGGCATCCACCCTTATTGTGACCCATTCCCCCTTACCCCTAACTAACTCTCTGTACCCTCTCCTCCCTCCACAACATCGGGGGCCCCTGAACATTCTTTCCCCTCCTCCCTGTTAACCAACCTCTCCTCAATGACTCGGGTTCTCGCAGTGATGGGTCCGCCACTCTGACCCAATCTGATCTTCTCCGTCTCCTCCCTGACGTTCTTCAATTCGTCAAGATGGAGATGCGGTACGGAGGTAGGTCTCGAAGTCTTACGGATACGTTCAAATCCCACACAGCGCAAAATGTTTGCTATATATATCCACAGAATGCTCTCCATGTCTTGGATATCTTGAACATTTACGAGATGCCTGCTTAAAATAATGCCTACTATGGGCTTTCATCCGCTGCCAACGATACTTTAAAATATCTCGTAAGCCTTCAAGTAACGAAAATGACATATTTTCAAACAGTAAACTGAATTCGATATTATTATTTACATTGTTACAACATTCTACTTCGAAATTCTTCCCTTTGATAGTCATGTATTTTTACCCATATCAAATTTCTTGTAAGTAAATACAGCGGCATGTATCTAAGTTATTAACTTAAGAAGTGGCGCTACCGTTTTTGTACCGGCAAAAAGCGTGCCTTTTTTCATACAAGCTCACGTTAAAAATATGTAAACAGTACTAAAAAATCGCAAATTAAATCAGTTGGACGGACACATAAATTATCTTTGATATGCAGTTTACTGTATTGCAATAGGTTCATTGGGTAATGAGATATATCATCTCAAACTTGGGTATATCGACTTTTTGTATGGACTAGTAGAAGGTACCTTGTTTGAATCTGAAGAGAACGTATCAACTACAGCGGTGTAAGTAATGGAAATAAAAGAATCCCCAAGGCCGTAATATTAATGTTTGAATTAATTTATAGAGGGTTTGTCAATACCAATTCAACGACGTAATATTAAAAGGGGTACGGAGGGTGAGGAAGGCAGGTTAAAATATATGTTGCGCAAAATAGGATAGACAATTGTATCTAGATAGGGAGAAAAGGGAAGGCGGAATCACTCAAATAACAAACAAGGAGGAGTAACACACAAATCATACACATACCGATAAATCACCCCAAATTACCCTTAATTAATGTGATTTATAGGTAAGTGAATGATTGTGTGTTATTTCTCACAAATGAAACTGTTGTAGGTTTGACTTTGTGGAAGTTATCCGTTATGGAAGAATGAAAATACCTTAGAAATTTCCATTTGTAATATTTATTACCACGACCCGGGTTTAGACACTTTGTGTCATCTTCAAGTGAAAATACATTTAAGGTCACAATATGTATACAAAATCATGGATGGAAGCATGGAAAACCCTTCCTCGTTTGATCCTTTCTCCTCCCACACCATGATTTTGCATATATTCTGCAACGTAAAATGTATTTTCACCTGAAGATAACACAAAGTGACGTCGTGGTAATAAATATTACATGTTGATCTACATCTACATACTACCCCGCAAGCCGCCTCAATAGGCGTGTGGCGGGGGTTGTTAGGACACCAGCCGTTTACATATAAAAAAGGAAACGCTCTAATGAAATTACGCCTAGCATTTATTGAAGTCCCTTATTGTTCGGGGGAAAAACGAATTCCCATACCTATCCGTTCGGCAAAATATCTCTCTTAATTCATCGTTTCTGTCGGACCTGGAAATATAGTGGGGTTCTAATATGGTGTTCTCCGTGTCGCTCTTAAATATATCTATTCTCAATTGCTCAAGCAATCTAAGCCTAGCGCGCAGCCTCCGAGTCTCAAGCGGCTCCCAGCCTAATTCGTTTAACATCTGTGTAACAACGCTGTCTGTACGCCCGTAACAGTTTTTGACGAATCGCGCAGCTTTCCTTTGCATTTTATTAAGTTCCTGGATTAAGTCTTTCTGCACCAGATCCCATATGCTCGCTGCATATTCAAGGTGTGGCCGGACGAGTGCGAAATAGCACCTCTCTTTTACTTTTTCATCCGAAAATCTTCCTACAATGTGTTGCTCTCGGGCTCCCCACCGGGTTAGGCTTTCCACGATTGCCGACGTTTCGGCAGGAGACTTTCCTACCATTCTCAAGGCTGTGAATGGCATTTTCATCCACAGCCTTGAGAATGGCATGAAAGTCTCCTGCCGAAACGTCGGCAATCCTGGAAAGCCTAACGCGGTGAGAAACCCGAGAACAACTCATGAGCATCATTCGCCGGGAAAGCCTGAAATCATACATCAATATTACATGTGGAGTTAACTAAGGTATTTTAATTATTCCGTGTTATTTCCCCTTGTTTTGTTTTTGAGAGATCACGATTTCCCCTTTTTCCCCATCTAGGTACAATTGTCTATCCTATTTTGCGCAACCTTGTACTTTAACCTGCCTTCCTCACCTTCCTTGCCCTATTAACATTACGGCCTTGGGGATTCTTTTATTTCCATTGGTTCTAATTCCTTTATTAGAGTTAAAATAAAATGCATTTCATCTAGAGTATTGTTTCGCTTCTCATTGAACATTATTATTTAATTTTCATTTAGCTAAAAACTTTTGCCATGTGGGCACTTCCCTAGAATCGTCATGCAACGAGTAATAGAAGGTGCTAAGTATACATTAGGGAACAATTATTGTACTAATGATATATCTTTCCCTACTATTTTCATTAACGGATTATTATGATTAGCGGAAATGATTACTAGAACGCCCTTAATAACTCATTACAGCGGGTGAAGTGCTTTAGGTAAATAAAAAATGTCCATGAAAAGTAGAGGTGCTAATTTAATGCCATATTTACTCTAAAAGATTCCAGTGAAAACATGCAATTCGTTTTATGAACTACCTATCTTATCCTGATATAACTTGTGGATGTAGGTAAAGTGGAGTTCCTAGCGTCTATTAAGTATCAGAATGTCTTTATATAATTCATAAATATTTAAGAATAAAATTCACAGCTTCAGGCTCTACTTTGTAGAAACTTTTAATATTCATTATAATAAAGTTTAGTACTTTTCTTCACTTTTTATTTTTTTAAACACACAACGCGTTTCACCAATTTTATGCCATCGTCAGTCATCGTCATCTACACCTGACGATGCCATAAAATTGGTGAAACGCGTAGTGTGTTTAAAAAAATTAAAAGTGTAGAAAAGTACCAAAGTTTATTATAATGAACATAAATGTTTCCTTGTTGTAAGTAGAAGACATTTTAGATACTCTTGCGATTTTGTACATATTTTGTGCCTCTAGGGGAAGTAAGGATGCGTCATAGTGCATTTACGCTACGTGTCTTTAGGTTCTAGTTATACACACTACCATAGAGTAATCATACTCTGTGATACTACTCTACAAGCCGTCGCAATGGTCGCAAATATGTATAACCTTTAATGTACTAATCGCTTGATATGTCCTATTTTATTAGATGCAGTGCCGTAAACGTTTCGTGTTTCCCCCACGGAGAAAAATGCTGCTTTGGATTCGGGTTATGCCCATGTCCAGCTTCTCTTTATTCCCAATTATTCAGGCCATCTCAAGCATATTTTTAGAGGTTTTCAACGAATTGAAGTAAGTTAAGATGGAGACAAGATTATCTCTACAATTCTTAAACCCGTTTCACGCGATGCTTAACCCAGCACAAGGCCTAGTAGGCTAATTGGTACTATTTGTATCCGTTAACCATATTCTTGTTCTATTATATGCGTCAGTTTGTGCCATTTCCTGCGAAAGCTTATCACTTCTTTGTGGATGTTTAAGGACGTGGATATCCTTATCCGATGATTAGGGATGTTAGCACTTGCCAATACTATTAATACGGTGGTAATGTACGAGCTATAACATCACTGCACATTCAGTAGTAGTAGTAGTGTTTAGATTGGTGTGCGTCGACGGCTAAGGTCATTTTGCACCACTGAAAACCTTTTTCATGCTGATAATTTGATATTATAAAAAGGGATATATACTGAAGTAAATATAACATAGATAAAGTAACTTTATACTTTATTGTAAAATCCATAATTATTTAAAAACGTTAAAACCTTGGTTATGTTATCTGGGTTATGTCCTAGGACTTGTCCTATTCCTCCCCGGATGTCTAGCCGCTCCCGTGCTACCCGATACACAATACACTCTGTCAGGAGATGCCGCACTGTTAATAGAGAGTCGCATTCGCCACTTCGTGGCGGAATTTTCTCTTCAGTAAAAAGATACGAGTGGGTCATTACACATTCAGTAGTGATATCTGTATCAAAGTAGTCCAAAATATTTTTCAATAGTACCGCAACAGCTCGGATATAGTATGTACGATGTTTTCGTTTTCCAACAGATACCTTTGAAAAACACTTCATCTCTATATTCTTGTACTTGTAACTTTAAAAACTGAAATTGTAATTACTCGTATATTCCCGCATTTCAGCGCGTCTAGTTTATATGACAGTTATTGTAAATTTTTCGGGAATGGAATTCGGGAATAAACAAATGTGGATATAGATCGAGAGGCAGAAGATTTCATGGGACGTCCACGTTGGAATTGGAGAGAGCAAGGCGGAAGACGGTCGTAACAGTTCTTAAGGTGGTTTCGGCGAGATAGTTCCCTAGTCATAATGGAGACCATATTCAAATTTTATTTTTTTATTTCAGCATCTGTAAGAAGTATGAAATAAATATTATAATATTAATGACGCGAAGACATAGTTATATATGATCAAAATTCGCATTAATTCAATAAATATAGCTACATAAGTTTCTAACTTGACTCATTTTTTCCGGCTGAAAACCCTTCAAAACAGCAGGTTTTTTGCAATTTTTTTAAAAGTTACTGTGGTGAGTAATAGATTATTTTTTATAAATAGTTGAGAAAACATGCAATCTACACACAGTTAGTTTTTTGACGAAATCTAGATGCTAGAATGTCCTAATTTGAATAAAATTCTCCCTCTGGAGCGCATAGCCGTAATCTATCCCAAGTAAAACAGCTTATGTTTTCAGGCAAATAGCTCGAAAAGTAGTTCGGCAAGGGGTTGATATTTTGATATAATTGGAAAGATGAGAGTTTTTTTTCTATAAAATGAGGCCAAATTCATCAAACTATTGGTGAAGTGATTTTTCGCTGAAATACTACTTTAGTGCCTAACATTTGCAGAAAGCAGAGGAATATAAAAGAGGCAGGTGGAAGATGGCTTACGGTCGGAACAATTTCGTTAATTTGGGAAGCGTCTCGAACGGAAACAGGCGTGGTTCCAGGGACATTAGGAGGGATAATCGTTTTTGGCAAATGTGGTGCTCAACAGCAGGAGAGGGAAGAACCCCGGAGGTAAACATGTTAAGAAAAGATTAGTTTAAGAGTTAAAAGTGGAGCGTGGCGTTTCGCGGAAGGGACATGTGGAGAGAACGCATGAGAATAGATTACAGGCTTTCAAGATGCCGGTGTGGAGTATTTAGAACAGGTCAATGGGCAGAAAGAAAGACAAACAAATTATTACTTGGCATGGTAAGGTGGAAATGGTAGTTGTCGTGGGAGATATAAGGGAGGTAAGGCAGGTGGTTGGGATCAGTAATTTGACGCTAGGGAATGTCAAACACCGTTACTAACAAAGAACACAGTCTTAAGTGGCTAGAAGCAAATGAAAGAAAAGGCTGCTAATCTTAACAAATTCGATATGCTGATCACCGATCTAATCGTTTTTCATCTGAAAATTCTGTTATTTCTTAAAATAACGGAATGTAAGTGGAGAATATCATTTTTTAAATTTTTTATGATTTACCGCGCCAATAACAGTGGTAAAGGTGTAGCGAAACTTGGTGGCACGCGCTCGTACAGAAAATGACGTCAGGGAGAGAAGATCATACAATTGGGTATTTTCCAAAATTTTAAATTTAAGTATACGGATCTTTATATGTTACTTAAACTCGAACAAGCTTGCGGAGTGAAAGTAGTTTTAAAATTCATTCAATATTAATTGAGATATTTAAGATTAAAATAGTCGAAATTTCAAATTTTTTTACGCCGCTGCGAAACGAAATCTGATTGGCTTGACGTCATTTTCGCTGAGCGATGGACGGATGTGAGGGAGAAAGTGAGTAACTGTAGAAGATCTACCGTATATTTAAAGATTTTTCATTGAAAACGAAGACTATGGCGTGCAATGGTATAATTATAACCACATAAGATAATTTAACCAAAGTGGATATGTTTATGGTAGGCGTTTTAATGAGGATGGACGAGCGATTTAATGCTGCGGTAATTCGTTGAGCTTAAGTCCAAAAAATGTAAGCCTAAAGTTTGCTTTTAAAATCGTCATTACTGTTTTATATCATTTTTGATACATATAATTATCTATTTGGTGTATGAACTTTATTAACTGTTTTTCCAATACACTCATAATCATTATGATACTTCTTTCTTTATCGAAGTCCATATCAGTCCATGCAACAGTAAACAAACAGTATCTTAGTAACATATCAACATAACACAGTACTCGCCAAATGTATGTCCTGCCAATTCTCGACACACTTAAAACGTTCATTTTTTATTTGCTAATTAGTGATTGTTTGTAGAGGAGGTTTCTAGAAGTGGCTCGGTGTTTCAACCGATGTATTCGTACATTGTGGCACAAAACACCATCTATATCCCTTACTTAGATGCCATTTAAAGGCATATCTAGAAACGCGAACACGTCAGAAACTAATTTCGCCGCATTTGTTACCACTGTAAGCATAAGGAAACGCCTGGGTCTAAATGTAAATAGCGAAAATGACGTCACAGGCCATTCTGTTGTTTTCGGAGTGTGCTCGGGAGCTTTCGTAAGCTTCTACTTTCTTTAGCTTTTAAAACCGAAATTCATACAATTTGATAAGAAATTTTTTAGCCAATGAAATAAGTTCAAGTAACTGAATCAGAATATCGATAGTTTGAAATACGTGGAAAATTACCAATTGATGAGGGATGAAGTTCCTTAGGTTCTCTCTAGAATTCCCCAAACTGTGAGCCCTTCAATAACTTACCCCTCTCATCAACTCTTAATGTGGTTTGAGAGCGAGATAGTTCCCTAGTCATAATGGAGACCATATTCAAATTTTATTTTTTTATTTCAGCGTCTGTAAGAAGTATTAAATACATATTGTTATATTAATGGCGCAAAGATATAGTTATATACGACCAAAATTCTCAGTAATTAAATATATAAAGCTGCATAAGTCTCTAACTTGACTCATTTTTTCCCGCCGTACGGCTGAAAACCCTTCAAAACAGCAGGTCCTTTTGCGATTCTGTAAAAGTTACTGTGGTGAGTAATATATCATATTTTATAAATAGTTGAGAAAACATGCAATCTACTCACCGTTAGTTTTTTGACGAAATCTAGTTGTTATAAATTCCTATTTCCTTCAATATTCTCCCTCTGGAGCGCACAGCCATAATCTATTCCATGTAAAACAGCTTATATTTGTAACCAAATTACTCGAAAAGTAGTTCGGCAAGGGGTTGATGTTTTAAAATAATTGGAAAGAAGAGAGTTTTTTCTTAAAAGTGAGGCCAAATTCATCAAATTCCAGGTGAAGAGATTTTTCGCTCAAACTACCTTAATTCGTCCTCAGTGAGCATAAACGATCCGCTGGTGAATGCCACCAAGTTTTGCTATACCTATCATCATATCTTTTATTGCGGTTGATGTTTGTTGCAATATAATTATTTTACGTTCGTCGTATTCCTGCAAGGTTGCGTGATGACTGATAAATTTCAAAATAAGTATTTGTAACATAAACTTGAAACCCCTTGAAGAATATCAAGATAAACATTTTTATAAAAAACAATATTATTAATGTTTTAATGGTACCGAAGTGTTAAATCACAGCGCAGTAAAATATTTTTTTTTATTGACTCTTAAAACTTTAGCCACATTTATCTCAGAAATAACAATTTTACAATCATTATGCGATTGCACAAATGATGTGGTACGCAGTCACGCGCACGGATGCGAAGATGTATACACCAAAGAGGAAAAAAATCATTTGACCCGGATTCGAACCCGGATCTCCCAATTGCCCGTCAATTGCCAATTACACCACCAAGGCACCAAGCCATTTGCTGAATGTCAGCTGAATTACAACAGGGAGAAAGATATAACACATCTGACCAGCCATTGGGAAGCCACGGCTTTGAATCCCGGTCATGTCAAATGATTTTTTTCATGACGAATTTCCCCCTCTTTGGTGTACTCAGAAATAACGCAAAATTTATACAAGGATAGATAATGTTCGTGATCAATAAGTCGTAAACATTTAGACAATATGTTGTGCATCCATAATATCTTACATTTGGTTCTTCTCATCAAAATAGCGTCCATTGCTAGACGCCCTATCATCACTCATTTCAATTTTCGTCCCGTCCAATCTCTTTTATATTATTTCCTTTCCCATGTCTGTGCTTTAATGACGCAAGTGTTCATGGAGAGGATATGAGAAACTTCATCGGTCGGCTTCGTGAGACAGTTACATGACAGCTGTGACATCGATAGAATACGTTAGATTGTTTCGCAAATTGTATCCGGCATTACGTATCAACATTCCATAACGGCCGCACTCGAGCTGAGAGGGAGTGAAGGAGATTTTAAGTTACACCATAATGATATTATTTGAAGAAAATATTGTAATGAAAACCCTTTCCAGCGGAAGAAGCAGACTCAAGCGCCATTTCTATTGAGCTAACGGATTTCGACTTCGATTATTGCACTAATTTTCTTGTAGCTAAAAAAAGAAATGATGTCTACATTTTTTTACTATATTTACTTGGATTGTTCTCTTCTGTATGACAGTTTTTCGCTATAAATGCAATTATATAAGATAGAAAATTTTATATTTTCCATGACTCAACCATTCTCGTATTAAACTGCGTGTACTTCAAGTTCAATTTGCGAAATAAATTGCGTCAGAAGTATAATTTAGTTATTCATGTGAAACGGGAAACGTTTTTCTATTCGTATCCAAGATTTGAATGATATGCTATTCTAGTGATTTCATGGTGGAATCACCTTGATGCGGCGATCCATTCCCGTCCCACCAGCGCCTTCGTTACGTATTTGTTTTGTCCCCTTGCGTGATTCGCGTTTCATTTATTCTCCCCCGAGGTCGTCCTCTGCGGTCACTTCATCCAGGGCTTTCCTTCCACTATTTCACCCCGCATTAGCGTCGAGCATTGCGTCACATGGATAAGGAACGAGGATGCATGCCTCGAGGAAACTAGACTGTAAACATTGAAAGCGGTAAGAAAGGCTCTGTATGGAGGCTAATGAAGTAGCAGTAGCTGTCTGGATGATTCAGAGTTCTCTTAAGTACCTTCTTAAGGTGATTTGAGCGCGATAGTTCCCTATTCATAATGGAGACCATATTATAATTTTATTTTTTAATTCAGCGTCTGTAATAAGAGTGAAATAAATATTATAATAAAAAATAACGCAAACATGTAATTATATATATGATTAAAATTCTCAGTAATTAAATAAATAAAGCTGCATAAGTCTCTAACTTGACTCATTTTTTCCCGACGTACGGCTGAAAACCCATTAAAACAGCAGGTTTTTTGCGATTCTGTAAAAATTACTGTGGTGAGTAATAGATTATTTTTTATAGATAATTGAGAAAACATGCATTCTACACACCGTTAGTTTTTTGACGAAATCTAGGTGTTATAAATTGCTATTTCCTTCAATATTCTCCCTCTGGAGCGCACAGCCATAATCTATCCCTTGTAAAACATCTTACATTTTTAGACAAATTTCTGGAAAAGTAGTTCGGCAAGGGGTTGATATTTTGATATCATTGAAAAGATGATAGTTTTTTCTTTTAAATGAGGCCAAATTCATCAAATTCTAGGTGAAGCGGTACGCGGTAGCGGATGGCTTGAGCGGTAATCGTGGGTCATTGAGTGCACATTCTTCACATAGTTTCTTAAGTAAGCCGAAATAAAAATTCTTGGACCTCATGTCTTTTTAGTGTTTTTTTGTGTGGGCACTCAAGTTACAGGCAGTAATGGAATTTGTGCTTTTTTCGGCGCGGTGAAATTGGCGCGGTATTCGAAATTTAGACGAAATTATATTAAAATATTTTGGTGTTTTTTTCAAGTTTTGTACTTGACGTGACACCTTGATATTTGTTGGCAACAATTATAATAATATGAAATGTATTTAGTGTATTTTTAACGCATTTCATCAGCGAAAACAGGATTTTTTAAATAATTCAACAAAAGTTGGAATTGAGTGTTTGTTGTCACTCACTCAGTCGCGGTGAAACCTTCTGAAATGAAATGAAATTTATTTCTCCATTAGTATTTTTTTACAATACAATAACATATTTATATATATACATACATTTTATATATGGAGATGTAATAGGGTGTCAAAAAGGGGGATCTCTATATGACACCCTTTCAACTTTGGCACATGTGAACTAAAAAAAAACTATTTTAGTTTTAAACAAAACAAGGCACTTTTACCCAGCAACATAAGACAAAAGTGAAAAACATTTTTTTTAGACAATCCAAAATCTTCCTCTTTTTCAACAGCCATTTCGTTATCAATTTAAGAAATACATGAGAGCTGTTAACATGAGTTATATAGCATGGCAACATGTCATGCATTTTAGGCCCTAAATACACATATGATCTTTTGTACAATGATATGTTAGGTTTGGCATACCTTATAAAATGATTTTATCTGGTGTAGTACACAGTTTTTTGGTTATAAGTTCCAAACAATATCCCAATTAAAATTCTTAAGAGGAAGCTAATGCATGGATAGGATGAGCGCAGACTTGAGGCGTTTGAGATGTGGATTTGGAGAAGAGGGTATTGAAGGTACTAGGAGGTATTGGATATGGTGGGAGAGGAAAGGAAGGCAATTGGCGGAGGTTCGGAGAATGTAGAGATTCGGGTTGGATGGAGGAGGTTTTTTGAGAGGCAAGGGCATGTTGAAGATGGTAGATAAGAGGGGAGAACGCAGGGTAGAGGATGGAAGAGGATAGGAATTTTTAGAAGAAATGAGAAGAGGAAGAGGGTATGACGAATTCAAGATCAACCTGATGGCGAGCCATCTTTGGGAGGGAAAGTGGAGATAATAATCATATCCATAATCTATCCCATTTAAACAGCTTATATTTGTAGGCAAATTGCTTGAAAAGTAGTTCGGCAAGGGGTAGATATTTTTATATCATTGGAAAGATGAGAGTTGTTTCTTAAAAATGAGGCCAAATTCAACAAATTTTAGGTGAAGTGATTTTTCGCTCAAACTACTTTAAAGTATGTTCTCTACGCAGTCTCGATGACTAGACATTAGTGACCTAATCCGCTGTGGCTAAAAGAGAGGACGTTATTGTGTCGACCCCTCGATGGTTGAAAAGAATGGAGCTCCTTTTATAAAACGAAAAATATGTGCCATAACCCTCACCCACTTATCCTTGCCCTCAATCGTGTTGGGTAACTTCCTTTTGTGATCAACGAGCGGAAATGTGTTAGGACGTATGGTAGGGTTTGTCCTGCCACCACCGGAGAAATATATAACCCAGAAAATTGGACGTAGCTCGACCCCGGATTTAGACTTCTCGGTCCCAATTTGAAAGCCATGGCTGTCGTTGGTGAATTTTATGGAGGAGTTTTTGCGACTTCAAGTTTAGGAGAAAACCTCCTTCAATAGTGGTCCATCGACAGAATTGTGCTCAAAGGGACAAATCACGTTTTTCTTGCAATGGAAATCTTTTATTTATATACCTTACAGTTTGACCAAACAATACTTTTGAGATCATATGAGCGCTTTTACGTAATCCATGACGATAGTTTGTGGAAAATCGGATTGCAGCTTGAAAGCATGAGTATTTGTCGCGTAGCATGAAAATTGACCGTGTATATTCTTCTGCTTTAAGTTGCTCTAATTGTCTCATTCTCTCTCGTCTCTGTTTTGGTTCTTGTCTCTTTCTGAAATTCGAAGTTCAGGCAGTACCAGTATACTGTAAATATTAGTTTTAATCAGGATATTGTGATAAGTGGCCTACAAGTGACCTAATGTGGATACATGAATATACATATGGATCCTAAACTTGCCCCCAGTGGATGTTGCCAAACATCCCGCATGTACCGAAAAATCAGGACCAAGCAGATTGTAGCGCCGCCACTCTAGAGAAGGTGGTTCTAATGAGGAAAGGCCGTGATTCAATTGGAGATACTGGAAATAAAGATACCGGGATTGGCCTCCCTATTAACACCGGCCATTATTGACACAAAGAAGCGGAATCATGCCGACTGCAGCGCGACCTATCTTTTGCTGAAAGCTAGGCAACACTTTTGCCCGTACAGTGCTGCCGAAGGTTTAGATCCAAATGTATATTCCTTTGTGGATATGTGGACTGTAACTCGGGCTAGACGGGTTTAGAGTGAAGCGAGAAAGGATTCCGTTTGTTGGCATTAGTTACCTGTTGGAAGATGTCTCTGAGAGATCAGTAGTCATACTTTGCCATTAGACTGACTGACTTCTGAACTCCAAGGCTTTTGAACGCATTGACCCTCAGATTTGGGACCAGAGTTATAATCATGAATATAGAATACTGGATGGGAATCAATGGCCCGGATCTGCTGTCGAAAATTCCGCAGGCTAGGCTCCTGCGACTGAGGCGATGGCAGCGCTGTAAAGAAACGGGCATAGATAGAACTATTGGCGGTGGTTTAAGCTGGCCACAAAGCGAGTACTAAGGGTTATGTTCATCGGGTAAATGAATTAGTATCGCTTCAGGAAGTAAATACTGATTAAATTTAGATTGGATTAAATGGCGATGTCTGGAATTAATAACGTTTATTCATTTAACAAAAGCCTTAAATTCATAAATTCATTTTTATAAAAAAAACCGCAGTAGAAATCCAGGAATTCCATTATGGTCAGGGTTGTTTCCTTCGCAAAAATTTTCCTACTGATACAGCAAGAAGAAAGGTAAGGGTATTGAACTGCCGGCTGGACAAGTGTAAACCTATGTTCTTTATGCCTATGTTTGCCGTGTTACTTATCAATAATCGGTGTCTGAGGTAATTTACAATTTTTCTGGAGTCAAACGGAAGACTTAAGTCCGGTTGTCTAAACATATTCCCAAGTAGCATGTCATTGCCTATTGTCCTCGCAAGTTTCATTGTTTCATCTTACGTAATAAGTGAGATATCCGTGGTTCTTTTAACCTTTGTCAGCCATTAATTTACATGGAAAATTAGAATTCCCACTGCCATCTGGATTCATGATGGCAGATAACATAAGTTAATTAGGTGCGTGTCATCTCCTGGGGTACATCGATCTTGTACAACCTTAGCGACGCTAACGCTACCTACCAACCAGCCGCAGTTAGAAAATGGAACCACTATAGGGAGCGGAATTTACTGACAACAACGCTTATTTACACGGGACAAGATAGCGGATTTCTATCCAGTATCTATAATTCATGGTTATAATAATGCGCTATTAGATGTGATTTCGACGAACGAAGTACTAAATGTGGAGCCTGTTGACCCTTAGAGTTGAGTTGAGCTCATTGACCCTAAGAGCTGGGATCGGAATCATCATTATTAGAGGTTATCCATGGGCTAGGGCATGTGCGATTATAAAAAAATCGATATCGTTCTATTATAAAGCGGCGATTACACACAGGAGTTGACTCCTATCTGATCGATTTATATCGAGTCGACTCCACTTGGAACTACAACTAGGATGGCGGCTACTCTGTCCAAGTATCGAATTCCGCCACTATCGATGGAGAACTCCTCTAGGAGTAGGTATGATACACGTACAAGTTCACCTTCCAAGTAGACTCTTATAGGAATCAACTCCTGTGTGTAATCACCGCTTAGGAATAATTGGAAATATGGTCGATTCAATTGTCGGGAAATGAAGAAATGATAATTAATTTAAGGCATTCAATTAATTGACAAATACCAATTAATTGGCATCTAAATGGGTATCAATTAATTTTCATTGCCCATTTAATTAAAATCAACCAATTATTTGACAGGACTCAATTGGATCATGCTTTTCAAAGGCTTTCCTTTGGCAATGAGAAGAATGAAAGAACTTATTTGAAAAACAACAAAATAATTCAATCGGTTAGCTTTTATTAAATAATTATAGGAATAGATCGCTATTTTGAAGGCAGGTCGATGAGAACTCAGCGTGTTCATCCGACAGGCACTGGCGAGTGAGCGAGCAGTTAGCATCAGCAGCGTCGGCCATCGGCCGGCGTCGAACAAGTTTAAACGAGGAATATGCAATCCATAGCGAATCAATAATCGTCAATTAATCGATTTTCGGACAATAATTGTGACTTGAATAAAAATTGACAACTGAACAACCATTGGCACTTAAAAAACTACGAGTCAATTACCGCAATCGACATCGATGTGCTGAAATAATCGATCAATCGTAAAAATGATTAAATTGACGATTCAATTAACCGAATAATCGCACAGGCTTTTAGCGGCGATTGCACACAGGAATTGACTCCTATACGAGTCCACTTGGAAGGTGAAACTGGACGTGTATCATACCTACTCCTAGAGGAGTTCTCCATCGATAGTGGCGGAATTCGGTACTTGGACGGAGTAGCCGCCATCCTAGTTGTGGTTCCAAGTGGAGTCGACTCGATATAAATCGATCAGGTAGGAGTCAACTCCTGTGTGTAATCGCCGCTTAAGGGTAGGTCTATATGGAAGAAGAAATGCATACGCTAATCTTTTACAGCCGCAGTCCCTTGAAGCCTTTAAAATATTTCTTTCCTCTGCTCGGCAGACGCTCTACCTCTCTTCATCCCAGAGCATATTCTCTTCGATGGTAAAAAGAAACAAACTGCGAATTTCACTTGTAAGTTTTTTTTTCGTTCGTTCCACATTTTCACCACCCTGTATATATGAGAAGGCTCGCTGCCCCTAACTGGGAGCGAGGCGGGGGCTGCTGGAGGCGGTGCGTGGCGGGCCCCTTGTCGTCCCCTCGGAGACCCTGGGATGCACGCTCGGGCGTCGAAATAGGTTACACCAGAAATGCCATTTTTGAAAAAGTGCAAGTCCGTGTACCGCAGCTGCATGGGAATGGTCTATATTTTGTGCTGATGTGGGGGGAGTTACCCATTTCCCAAAAGTGCAATGGAAATTACGTACTCTGTTGCATTTTTGCATTTGCAACAAGATACGTAACGCTCTCGTCTCTTAAAAAGAGTGCAGATTTTCTATGAAAATAGTTTCTTCATACTTCGATGTGCCCTCAATATGTTCAGAAGATGAATTTTCCGCGTTATGTAATGTGGCGAGAGAAGAGAAGACACTTAATGTGGTTTGAGCGAGATATTTCCCATAGTCATAATGGAGACCACATTTGAATTTAATTTTTTTATTTCAGCGTCTGCAAGAAGTGTGAAATAAATATGGTAGTATAAATTGCGCAAAGATATAGTTATAAATGATCAAAATTCTCAGTAATCAAATAAATAAAGCTACATAAGTCTCTAACTTGACTCATTTCTTCCTGCCGTTCGGCTG
Source organism: Pyrrhosoma nymphula (assembly GCA_963573305.1). Lineage (NCBI taxonomy): Eukaryota > Metazoa > Arthropoda > Insecta > Odonata > Coenagrionidae > Pyrrhosoma > Pyrrhosoma nymphula. Next base: position 118,491,859 of record OY754338.1, read on the forward strand.
AAAACCCTTCAAAACAGCAGGTTTTATTTTTGCGATTCTGTAAAAATTACTGTGGGGAGTACTAGATTATTTTTTTATAAATAGTTGAGAAAACATGCAATCTACACACGGTTAGTTTTTTGACGAAATCTAGGTGCTAGAAGTTCCTAATTTGATTAATATTCTCCCTCTGGAGCGCACAGTCATAATCTATATCCCTTGTAAAACAGCAGATGTTTAGAGACAAATTGCTCGAAAAGTAGTTCGGCAAGGGGTTGATATTTTGATATAATTGGAAATATGAAAGTTTATTCTTTAAATGAGGCCAAATTCATCAAATTCTAGGTGAAGTGATTTTTCGCTCAAATCACTTTAAGGGAGAATAATAGTACCTAAATCAGTTTATTTTGAGAAGATAAAGTAGGAAATGTCACTACGGTCTGGGAAATTAGAGGAATGACAGTTCAAGGACCTGCCGCTCAATCGGTGGAATGTATATAAATAAATAGGAAGATGTATTTTGTTTTTGGGGCGAGTTTTAGAGTTTATATGAAGATTCTTTTCTTATATTTAATTTGGAGAGAAGATTCAATAAAGAATTCATTGCATGAAGAAATAGATTCACGAATAAACTAAGATTTACATAAATTTATGCATTATAATCCTCTTTGCAAGTGAATGGTCATTGTCAAGATTTGAATAAAATAAAAATGTTAAGTATTTAATGAAATATTTTAGTTTCCGATGGAAAAAAATCAGGATTATTGGCATGTGCCGTTGTGAAAAACGATCATATTAGGAAAACGCACGCACAAGAAAGGGGGCGTGAAAATCTTGCTACGGAACTATGCGAAACCTATGATGACTAGATATTTCGTAGGCTATGTAAAACTATCTGGTAGTGTGACGTGAATTTAACCCGGGAGTGGTCGCTGAGCTACTTATCACGCGAACGGTCGCGTGTGAGACTTTTTCTCACACTCAGATGTAAATCATTGATTGTCTATCATAGATCGTTTATTGGCAATATATTACACTATAATTAGATTTAATTTATTTCTCTTAATGTTCATTTGAAACAATTATTTCCACATAAACACAATTACTGATACAATTACGTAATCATTGCTAATTTTACTGGCGATGATACCATTGGTATTAATGAATAAAATTACCATTCTCAAGAAGAAATATTTATTTATAAGGACATACTTTCTCATGACTTATAAATTTGCATAAACGTATCTGCTCTCCACGAAATGAATCAACTTTGCCCGCATGTTGCGAGAGTGTAACGCAACTGAGTGATTATACAAAAACAATAACGTCAGTGGTCGCGCGATGAGGAAAAGTCTCACACCTTGTAGGCGACGGTATCAGACATATCATTACACATCTGCGGACGCTTCATTTATACTTTTTGAGACGGTCGGTCAATAGGAAGAGATAAAAAGTCAGCTAGAAGGAAAGGGAACTTATTCTAACTCATGATTACAAAGTGAGCACAAGTTTGAATTTGGTGTGAGAGAAAATCTCATTGCGCGACCAATTGAAAGGAAAGTTAAAGTGGTTCCACCGTAAAATGACTTTAATGTCAATTCATTCATATTCTGGCAACTTATTGAAAAACGTGTCCACTATCTGACTTAAACAGAAATATGTTACCTTTCCACGCTACTTTTTTCGCAAATTGAACTTGAAATTACGCGGTGTTTAATGAAAGATTGAGATAAACACGGAGAAAAATAGTATTTTGCCAATTATATAAATGCCATTTACGCGAAAAACCGCGATGAAGAAGGGTAAACTCCCAAGAAATCTATTAAAAACAAAATAAAGGAACCTAACCACATTTTTTCAGTTATTAGCGAATTAGTGCCGTAATTTAAGTCAAAATGCGGTAATTCCATACAAATGGCGCTGCAGTCGGCTCCTATGGCTGGAAAAAAGTGCTTATTTTAAAATATATTTGCGGAATAATCTGCATATTTTGCACTTTAACTTTAGTTTTCAGAATAGAACGTAGGTCATAGCAGAATTATTTAAGCCAATTTAAAAAAATGTTGTATTTAGTATTTGTTTTGACTCACACAGTCGCGGCGAAACCTCTTTAACTGTTCTTCCTTGAGGGTGGAAATACCAGGTTATCAGGTCAGAGGATTGGTTTTAATTAAAGTAAACAACCACCCAAAATACAACTTTTCGCAGCTGAAGAGTGGCAGACCAAGACGATCATTTCGCTCGGGAAGCCGAAATAACTTTTCCCCGGTCCTGGCGGCCGGTGGCCATTGGCTGTAAAGTCGTCGTCAGCACTCTACGCTACGCTACGCCGCGTTGTTTCAAACACCGCGATACGCTTATAGAAATCCCTTTTTCCTTCCGCATTGTCTTTTCGGACTTCCCTTCTGTTCTCTACCGCGCGCTGTTGTCAACCGAGAGGACTGCGTGAGAGGGGGTGAAGGGGGAAAGGTGGGGTTTCCATGCTACGTCAAAGCGCTTGCGCACTTCCCAACTCATCCCTGGGGGGGGGGGGGGGCGATGTTCAAAATATCGAACATCGCGCGGACCCTGTTCCATCTGCGTCGCAACTGAATCCTCTCTCAAACCCCCTCTTGCAATCATTTTTCGTGCTTGTCGATGGCTAGTCATGTTTTGTTACACAATATTCTCTACATCCCTTCTGAAGATCTTATTTGTACACAAAAACAATTATTATTTTAAGATATCCAGTCTCATATGTTGCGAGAAATCTAGTACAGAAATCGTAAATTATCATAAATTCTTCGACGGTGTCCCCTTCTTGCCTGGAAATTCTGTGAACGAAATTTGTCTAATAAGTTCTTATTGTGCCAACAGTTGACGTTTTCATAAATATTAAGCACGATATCAATAATTAATAAAAATGCAGAGATCATTATTGTACGCCTAAATACTCTAATGAAAGTTCTTTCAAAATACGAGGTGAGAGATTGTCCTTTGTTTTCCTTCCGTCACTAGAAATATTTTTGAGACCATCATATATCTACCTCGTATAGCTTACGTACATCTTTCATAATTTAAAGCACAATGGCACTTGCATGTTAAAAAGCGTAAATGTTACATTGAACAATTATTTTATTATAACATAATACCATACACAAAGTCGCCGTGTGTTTCTCACCCATTGTTTGATTCAGTAGACGACTCAACGTTGAGCAGCCTTCTCAAGTCCGTTTCTTCACTGCCTCTCCGGGCGACTTCATGAACTTCCCACGTCACGGTTGGAGCCAGCCAATAGAAATACGTCTCGCGGGGTGGGCGTGGTAACAGCTCCGCGGCGACTTTTAAGGCTGTGTATCTCCCGTAAGAATCGATCAAAAACACCAAAATTTGGAGGGTGTGTGTTTTATGCATACTTTATTCCTTCGAACGGTTCAAATTCTATTTTTAATTTTGAGTGATCCCTCCTATTCTTGCCCTGAAAACTGTTTCTCTTTCGCATTCCGTTCAGTTTGTACGTAAAATGTTATGAAACGTTAAGGTAATTTGAGCGAGATGTACAGTTATTCGAAAAAGAGAACTTGGGGTCGATGGACAATAACATTTCGCGCAGGTTCCCAAAAGGCCTCTAAACCTAAGGCTGTATGACGCATGGCTGGATAAAGATACATATATCAATGGAGGTATATGTGATTTTCGAGGTGAGGACCAACTAAAACAACAGGATTTGCAAAATAAGAAAAATACCAAAAAAGGAGACCATAAGCGTGTGAAATTCACATAGAATAATAAGGGGTGCCACTTTCCCCTTTGCCGCTTGTGGTTTCCCGAAAGAGTTTGCGGTGAGTAATGGATTAATTTTTATAAATAGTTGAGAAAACATACAAATTACACTCTTAGTTATTTGACGAAATCTAGTTGCTATAAGTTCCTAATTTGCTTAATATTCTCTCTCTGGAGCGCACAGCCATAATTTATTCCATGTAAAACAGCTTACATTTACAGGCAAATTGCCCGAAACGTAGTTCGGCAAGGGGTTAATATTTTGATATTATTGGAAAGAAGGGAGTTTTTTTTCTTTAAAATGAAGTCAAATTCATCACATTCTAGGTGAAGTGATTTTTCGCTCAAACTACTTAAGTAGAGTTTTTCACGGAAAATACTTCCGTTAGTGAGTTTTGAAAAAACCTCTGTCAAAGTTTCATAAAATAATTATTTGTAAATAGATCATTCTATCAGAAGAGGAATCTGCTAACAGCTAGTAACACAAGCCTGGAAGTAAGGTAGCACTTCATTAAAAAACGTATTTGGATCATGTGCTCTGATATAGCGGTGAAACCTTGGCAATAACAGTGAAAGAGCAAAAGAGATTGAGAGTAATGAAGATGTGATGTTATCGAAAAATTATGAAGCTCAAATGGACGGAGAGAATCAGTTACGAAGATGTCCTTCAAAGAGTTGGAGAGAAAATAAATATAATTCAAACTCAGTGAAGAAGAGAAAACAAGCCTCCTAGGATTATTTTGCGACACAGTGGCATATTGATAACAGTAAAGGATGGAGAATTGAATGGGAAGAATTAGAAAAAGAAGACCAAGAATGGAATACATTTGGCAAATGATGAAGTACGTCAAAGTGAAGAATTACGCAGGAGCGAAGCGGTTGACAGAGTAAAGAGCAGAGGAGAAGCTGCATTAAACCTTTCGGATTAATGACTGCTGCTGATAATGGATAATAGATCCAGCTGTATTCCATCACAGATATAGATCCAGTTATATTCTATTAGAGAAATAGATCCAGTTCTATTCCTTAAAAAGTTTAGTTATATCAAGTCATGTGGAAATATTTAATCTTTAGCAAGCAGAATCGTATCAGGGTAGAAGTTTTGCTGTTATGCTGGTTAATCGTTTTTTGCGGAAAAGTTAACCGTAAATTACAGGCTTTATAAATAATGATACTCTAATTCACATGGAGGTATTTACGATATCCTCGTCTTTACAAAGATATGGAAACACATCGTTATAATTCAAAACATCTAACAGTTTTACATATGATAGGGCATGTGGGTGTAAATGTGTGATAGGTAATGAGTACATTGTAAGAAAGGTTATAAAGACCTCAATTCGCTCAGGATTAAAGACGACATTATTATTATTATTATGACCAGTTATCGTATAGCCACCGAAGAAATTGAACAAGATTTTCATATACAAGCGCTCGAGTTAATCTTACGTCTATCTATAGAAACGAACATTGTAGTACATGCACCCTCATGATCGCCAACCGTAGACCAAATTACATTTTTATTATTTATATAATCATATAACAGGCTCTTTGTACTTAGAATTATGTGCCTAATTAAGATTGAAAACGATCATTCTGCTTAGAAGAAGTCACTTGATTTTTTTTAATTTTTAGCTGGTGAGACTTATGACAGCCTTTGATGCAAGCACAGTGTGTCAATGTAAAAGGCAAAAGTTCATCGAGGACGGACGCTGTCTTTTAGATGAACCCTGTAACTTCCAAGTCCCTTTGCTCTCCAACATAACCCAACGGAATCCTTTTCAGTTAGAGTCAGGCCTCTATCGCCGGGTTTATGCTTTCCCTTCATCCTCACCCATCGTGGAAGTTATGAATAAAGAGGAGACAAAGACTAAATTAAATATAGTAAAGCCATCATATTGGAATTCTATGATAGCTCTAAGTTAGTTGTTCATATTTAGAAAAAAAAACTTGTTTGCTGTCTTTCATCATTTGATAAAAAATATGCTTATCTTAAATTTATTTACAGTTATTGGTCATGGAATTCAAGTATATTTTTATCATTTTCAATGTGCTCATACTCCAATTGGTAAACGAAAGAGGTTACGCAAGGATTAAGGCCGCCATACACCGAATGCTATGCTAAGCGTGAGAACTATTCTCGCAACGGACGTCCGCTATGTGCGCGCACACACCAGGAAGCTAACCATGCCGTGCTATGTAGCAAGATGGCGGACGGCGTAAAACGCACTTCTCAGATTTGACACTTGACTATTCCGTTAATATTGACTTAATTGCAATTATGAATGATTTTATACAATGCGCATAGTGTGCAGAACTAATGTACGTAATTTAGTTGATATAGCTCTGTTGTAAGTAGGTTAAAAATTAATTTGGGCTGGCGGGACGAAAGTGCTCATTTACCGCAATAGATACTGCGCATGCGCCACGGAAGCTAAGCGAAGAGGAAATCGCCGGCCGAGCGATCCCCTGCGATATAGCGCTATGGAAGTTCGCATCGGTTCGCGTGGCTCGCATTTGGTGTGTGTGCGGGCAGTGGGAAATCGCTTTACGGGATCTTAAGACACGTCGCGAAATCTGGTAGCGCGCTTAGCATAGCATTCGGTGTGTGGCGGCCTTTAGCTGTGAGCAGAAAGAAGAATTTAACTCTGTGACATCTTTATTTCAAAGTAATTAAGTTCGAAATTGAAATTAAAGTCAGTAGCCTCGGTACCAGCACGATATTAGCAAAAACTATGACTACCATAGTTTGTGAATGTATGTACCTACCACTACCCTACCTAATGTATCTACCACTAAATGTGAAAAATCTGTCGTCATGGAAGCATAAAGACACTCATATGAGATCATTACAAGCATACCTTGCAGAATTTTGTCATATAATTTTATTTTTCAATTTAATGTTAATTTAATTTTGTTGTGATGCCAAAATTAAAGCAACTGATAGCCATTACTGCCTTCTACTTGTTTTCCTTTCAAACTCTCCCCGGCATTCGGAACTTAGAAAACGCATGATCTTCTTCACTATTTCTTCAGGAAGAAGCCTAGTCTAGCCATTCTCAAATATTAAATGTTTGTAAACGTTGCGTCGTTGGTTGTACGGTTTCGACTCTTTTTTATTTAAAATCGCAAAATAATATATATATGAACAACATTTGGCGTTCTCTAGGTTTTACAAAATGCCGTTTCAATTACCCTACTTATCCTTTAAAAAAAATTCCTTTTGCACAGGAGAAATGTTCACAGAAAGAACTTTGACGGAAAACATTTCAACTACGGCTATCCCTATTAACTGTGCCATTGTGGAGTGATTGCACTGACACCTACGTACCGTTGAGACCGCAAATGAGCGTCGTGAAGCGGGAAAGAGGAATACAGAAAGAGAAACGCCTGAATCAAATATTCTGAAGGATGCCGCAGGTTGTGTACATGGGGTGTAAAGCGTTGTGGTTATTTTAGTAGCCATAAAAAGACCCCTCGGGGTATATGTGCTTCTTTGAACAAGTCTAACAACTGAGGGCGCAAATGAGCCTTTTGCTTCACTAATTCTGTGAAGAATAAACAACAAGCCTCTATGAGAACTAACCTCAAGTAAATTTAAGATTATGATCGTTTTCTGAGAGTATTATAAGTCAAATATTCGCGTCTCCATGGAAAAAAAACCTTCGCACCCTTTTGCACCCGTGCATTTCATGGCATTCTTCAGAATTAGATTCAGGCCTCTCCTTCCATGTATTAATTTCTCTTTCCTTTCCCCTACCCTATGTCCTTATATCCCGTTACACTACACGCGTAGCTTCGTAATTACTATCATTAAAGAAATCAAGAAGGGGAACGATGTTTCATAACACAAGTACGATTAACGTGAAGCTATCGAAGACATTAGCTAAGAGCAACAACTTACAGTAGCAATTGATTTTGCATTTTACTACAAGTATGAACTTCGAACGGGTTCGTCTTTCAGGTCACCGACTTCAATCATACTAATTTTCGTATTCACATCGTCAAATAAAACTCAGTTTGTGCTAAGGAGACCACATTTGATTAAAATTAATGAGTTACTAATTACATATACGAATTCGTATTGTTTTCACCTTATGTTTTGTTTCCCGTCGGTGTAAAAAGCCTTTGGTGTAAGTACAGTGCGTCGCTATGCGGAGCGTTCAAAACGCAGGAGTGCCTCAAGGTGCCTTCGCGGGACCCCTGAAACTACCACACCCCCTTCACACCCCCGTAACCCACGGCATCCTTTAGAATTAGATTCAGTCCTCTCACTCCCCCGCTTCCGTATTTTTCTCTCCCCTTCCTCACCCACCCCCTCTTTCAATCCTTCCCCTACAATCCCCTCTACTCCTCCCCCCCCACCATCCCTCCATCCCTCCCCTCTTCATCCCCCATCCCCACGCGTTAGAAACCCTCGCCGCGATCTCTACTACTCTCTCCACCGTCGCTTGGGGGGGACCCAGCTCTGCCGTAGGCCGGGGAGTGCGTTCCGAGCCGCGGTGTTGGTTCGTCGGTGAGGATTGGTTTGGGGGGGGGGAGGGAGGGAAGAGTAAGGGGAGGGAGGGGGGGAGAAGGAAGGGGTTCAGAGGGAGGGGCGAATGGTTCGTGGGAGGGGGATGGAAAAGTAGGGGAAACGTGTGTGCGGTGTGGATGTTTTGGAAGTGTTCGTTCCGTGGTTTTGGTTTCCCCTCTTTCAGTCAGAAGGGGTCCATTCCAGACACAGCAAGTCCTCCCTGTGTTGTTGTGCCACGTTTGTGTGTCCCATCGTTTTTAAATCGTCTTAAGACGAGGTAGTGCCCGTTGAGGAGCAGAAGCAAATGTGATAAGTGACGGCTCTGAAAATTAGTGGGTAATTAGGTTTTGTTGGGATTGCATGCGGATAAAAAGGGTTTGAAGGTGTCGGAATCTCCTTACTCCTCAAATTAGGCGATGTAAATCACCTGTTTCTGACGTACCGTTGGACGGTCTGAGTGCTACACTTCGGGGACTCCGAGTGTGTGAGGGATTCCTTGTCTTTTGGTGTATCAGATGTCTTTAGGATAATTGATCAGCGTGTTGCGACTCAGGTATTAGCGGGTGATTAGGGCAAGCTAATATTGTACGAAACGAATCAGGGTGCTGTGGCTTCATTATTGGATAACTCATGAAGGTACGCTTTTAATTATCGACAAATTTGGTGTACCATCAGAGGGACGGTGTCCAAAGACTAAAAGACGAAAGATTCCTGGAAGTAGGCACTGGAAAATCAAACAGAATTAACGTACTGTTCAACGGGAGGTGTGGTGTGCGGATGCCGTTGGAGAAGAATTGTCGGTGAAGTGAAGAGGACCTAGTTGAAACCCTTGCGGAACCCCCCCAAGCTCGCTTAGTGAAACATTTGGAAGTAAGGAGAAAGGTTTGAAACTTTTTTTTTCTTGAAAACGGAATTCGGAAAGACTGAACGGAGTGTGTGCGTGTGTGATTGTGGTCCCTCGTATTTTGGTTCCCATCGCCCCGGTTTTCACGGAACGAATCGTGTTGTCGTTCCGTTCTTTCTCCCTATCGCTTCATGAGCGGCTCCCTCCTCATCCTCGTCTCCTCCCCTCCTCCCCACTCTCTCCCACTCTGGCATGTTGGTGCTGCCGAAGGGGTCAGCTGTGAGTAGATAAAAAGGGTTGCGTACGCGCATAGTGGGGCAAGAGGGGTGGGCTGAGATTAAACCCTCCACCTCCTACTTCTCTTCCTTTTACCCACTGTGGTGGTAGCGGCTCTCTCTGTCTCTCTATCTCTGGCTCTTTCAGTGTTGAGTCTCGACGACCCGCGCGCGGGACAGGACGTGGCCCATCGAAGTGGAGCCGTTGGAGAAGAACTGTCGGTGAAGTGAAGAGGACCTAGTTGAAACCCTTGCGGAACCCAACCCCCAAGCTCGCTTAGTGAAACATTTGGAAACAAGGAAAAAGGGTTGAAACTGTTTGTTACTTGGATACGGAATATCCTGTTTAAATCTCATTCGTACATATCTGTGAAGGAGCGGTCCGAAAAAGGCCGTTCCTAGAGAGAGAGAGCGTTGAAGTGAATGAGGGCGTAGTTAAGAACCCTGAGGGGCCCCTCACCAGCTTTGTGAAACAGTTTTGAAAGCAGGAAGAAAATTAAAACTTTTTTCGCCTGGATTCATCCTCATCAAGACACGTCCGTTCATATGTGAAGGAGCATCTACGAGGAACTGAAATCACGACTATAAAACTATTTTCCCCACAAAGTATTCTGTGTCTATTTTCCAGCACGGGAAAGTTAGGCATTTCGCGAACGTGAAACTAGCACGGGAGCTAGCTTTCAAGATTTTTATTTTCTTCTACCCACGGATACAAGGAATAAAAGTGATATTTCTCATGTGAGAGATATAAATACTCTCATTCGCTCGCGTGTTCGTACCAGTATTTTTACGCTCGCTTGTCCTTCCCCTCGTCACCTACCTTGCAGTCGCGTCTCCTGTCGTCCTGGTCGTATTCCACGTGTCGTTTCCGGTTCGGGAGTGTTAGAGAAGCGGAGGAGAGTTTTCCAAGTGCTCGAAGAATTAGAGAGAAAGAGAGAATTTCTCTAAAAGAGTCGTCACCTTCCCGTCATTCGTGGGACCAAGATCGGCCGTGTGGGACGTCTTCTGCTAGAAGAGGTCGCCGCTGCTTCGTGTTCCCTCCTGCCTTCCTCCGCCTGCTCACGTCGAGGTAACTATGACTCCCGATTTTTTGTTTGTGCGGCCCTGGTTTCTCCTTGCTTTTTGTGTACGTTTTTTTGTGTGATTGTCCGTGCGTGAGAGACCCGTCCTCCTACTCGTCTTCCGGCCCTAATTCCGAAAGTTTATTTTCCTCGTCCCACGTCTATCTATTTCAGCTCCTCGGGGTTTTTTGATTGTGTCGTTAAAGATTCATTCGCTCTCCGTCCACAATTCCCTCGCCCCACACGCATCGAGTCGAGCGCCTCTCTCTCGTGTTTCCCCCAACTGGACGCATCTCTTCCCGCGGGCCGTCAACACCCCTTTAGTCCGTTCAGGGGTCCCGCAGGGAGTAGTGCTGCGTCCTCGTGATTTTTATGAAAACCGCAGGAGTTAATATTTTTAAGAGGGTTGGCGAATAAAACTAATGTGAATGATGGTTAATATACGTCACCAGACTGTAAATCACGTAACGATATGATGTCGATTAGAAGTGGCGTGATTTAAAAATTAATTTGCTCCATTAAATAATGTTCACCTTAGCCATGAAAAGAACTATATATTGTCCAAAGCTCCCTAAAAAATAAAATTCCAAATGAAATTGCGAAAAAATGTTTAATCCTTAAAGTAGTTTGAGCGAAAAATCACTTCACCTAGAATTTGATGAATTTAGCCTCATTTTAAAGAAAAAACTCTCATTTTTCCAATGATATCAAAATATCAACCCCTTGCCGAACTACTTCTCGAGCTATTTGCCTGAAAATGTAAACTGTTTTGCATGGGATAGATTATGGCTGTGCGCCCCAGAGGGAGAATATTAAACAAATTAGGAACTTCTAGTACCTAGATTTCGTAAAAAAACTAACTAGAAACTTTCGTAAAAAAACTAGCCCCAGAGGGTGTGTAGATTGCATGTTTTCTCATTGCATATTTATAAAAAATAATTCACTACTCACCACAGTAATTTTGGCAGAATCGCAAAATAAACCTGCTGTTTTGAAGGGTTTTCAGCCGAAAGGAGGGAAAAAATGAGTCAAGTTAGAGACTTATGTAGCTTTATTTATTTAATTACTGCGAATTTTGATCATATATAACTATATCTTTGCGCCATTAATACTACAATATTTATTTCACACTTCTTACGGACGCTGAAATAAAACAAATAAAATGTGAATATGGTCTCCATTATGACTAGGGAACTATCTCGCTCAAACCACCTTAAGACCATTGGTAAATCGTTGGTGTGGCCACGTCGAGAAAATGGGATGAGAATCGAATAATTAAGTAGATTTATCTGCAATAGTGGAAGCCACTTGTTCCGCGTTTTTTTTTAATTTTATGTTGAAAAGGGAGCTCATCACTAACTTCAACCATGGACCATTTGACGGAATAGGTGACTTTATTGAGATTTCCCGCTGGTTTCTAATGTTGTCACTTTCAATTGAGATTCCACGCATAATTCCTCCGACATTGAGACTTTGATATTTCGCTGAGACTTGCTTTTTGAATACACAGTTATCTTGAGTATTTTACTTTTACACTGTTTTAAATAACGTTGTTATTGAAAGAGTCATTGATTGAAAAATGCATTACTCTTGAAAGCGTGTTGGATACATGCACCGATGAAGGTGAGTGCAATTTTTCATTAGTTTGAGATATTCGACGATAATTGCGTCACTCTGTAGATGCCTTGTAGAAAGACATACGGGTCGAGAGGAAGGCATTGAGCGAGAAATTTGTGTTTCAATATGAAATGCCGGTAATCACAGGCACGAAGGAAGTATGGATGAAGTGATTTGTGAACGTGGCAGTGGCGAAATAATAGCGCATTGTGGAGGCGAGCATTGAGAGAACCAATTTTTTTTTAACTGCCTACTAGTCTGTGTAATTGTACCTACCTGCAACAGGAAAAGCATGAAAAATCATGTGAGCAATTGCATGCTGTGAGCATGTGATTGCAATGAATGTTCCCTTAGTGTTAAACGCAAATTTGGAAATTATTTCCAAATGCCAGACACCAATAATAATGGTGATGACCCCAATAGCCGTTAACGTTACCTTTCTTAACGAAAACTCAAAAGAAATGCAACGTTTACGGCTATTTTAGTCAATTATTTAGATCTAGCCGTAAGAGCTCACTTCATTGTTACCGAACAGACCCTTTTCATGGCAACGTTCTCTGAGCTGAGTGTCGTTGACGCATGTGTTTGCATGGCATCCAGTCTTCACTAGTACCTACACTGTATTCCAGGTCCGACAGAAACGATAAATTAAGAGAGATATTTTGCCGAACGGATAGGTATAGGAATTCGTTTTTCCCCCGAACAATAAGGGACTTTAATAAATGCTAGGCGTAATTTCATTAGAGCGTTTCCTTTTTATATGTAAACGGCTGGTGTCCTAACACCCCCCCGCCACACGCCTATTGAGGCGGCTTGCGGGGTAGTATGTAGATGTATTAGTTTTAAGTTTCACTGCATTTTTCCATTTCGGATTTATTTTATGACTTATGGGTCATTCAGTAATCGTTTGAGGGACTGAATGCGATATTTAAATACAAAATTCTCAGTCAACAGTCTGATTTGCACATGGGAAATTTTTGGTGTAATTTCAACCATTTGGTTTCCCCGAATGGTTGAAATTGTTAACCATTTCGTGAATACCTATAAGTGTGTGTTAAAGCGATGAAAATAGTGCATGATGCGTAGTTTCCAGAGCCCTGAGACTTGTGATTGCCCGCTATGAATGCTCCGCGAAATCAAGAGACGTTTATCTTAATTCGCTACAGGAACGGTCGAGTGGCGATTTTCGTCGCCTCCAAAGCTGATGTAGCAACTGAATAATCGACGTATTTGGTATTTTTTCCTTCAGAGATTTTAATAAACACATCGCTTCTCTTCTTCCTTCTCTCTCTGTGCCATTTTGAGTTAACAAAGAACTAAGTGTTGGACGCGGTGAGTAAAGTTACGATGACGAGTTAGTGATGAGTGCCGTGAGTAAAATGGATGGGAAATCTCTCTCAAAAATTGTGAATAGATGCTCCTGGATCTACACTGCACCTCATTGAAATATATTTTCGCCCGTGCTGTGCGTAATTTCGTCGTTCATCTACGAGCACTTTCAATACTTCAAATCATCATCAGCGGCAGTCATCAATCTGAAGGTTGGTTTGCTACAGCTCACCACTATCCTATCAGAGCCAACTGTTTCATTCCATGTAGTAATTTTTCTAAACGTTTTTTTTTCAATGTTGCGAAGTTTTTTTTATTCTTTTTTAAAGACACTTTTGGCAGAACAAAAGTCATTTGTTCCATCGTAAAAATTATCCATTTATTTTTTTGAACGAACGAACAAGACTCGAAAGTTCCGTACGAAGATCGAGACTGAGAAGAGACTGGGTTTCACGAGACTTGAAGTCGGAAAACTAGATTGAGACGAGACTGACTCCCCAAGTCCCGTCTCGTCTTGGCAGCAACACTATTCCTACATAGGTCTTTTCTTAGAAGCCCCTCGCAATTTGCTAAATGTTTTTGCGAGTGGTCTTCCTCGACAGTTCTTCACATTCATTCCCCTTCAAGTACCTTATTCAATACGCTATTTTGTCGCAGAACGTGTCCAACATACTTGTCTCCTCTTCTCGTAGTTTTAATCATAGGTTTTCTTTCTCCAACTCTTCGCTAGTAGTTTTCATGTATCATGTATAATTAGTGGTTCTATATCACGCTTTTTAATGTTTTGGTTCCTTTTACATGAATGTATATTTAGCGCGTTTTTTGGATTATATTAGAGAAATTATCCTGAAAATCATCAACGGTTGGGTTTCTCGTAATCTTTTGAGGAAAACTTTATTGCTGCAAATTCGCATTGAACCACTGAATGGGTTATCAGTGGTCATTCGAGGAAATGGGAGGAGAATTCGATCTGGTGTAATTTATCTCGTCTAAAAGCGAGGACGTTTTTGTGTCAACCTCTTAGATGGCCTACAAGAATGAAGATCCTTTTATAAATACGAAAAATATGTGTCGTAACCCTCACCCACTTATTCAAGCCCTCGCTCGTGTTGGTGAAAATCTACGGGCGGATGGGTTGTTTGGGTTTTTCATGCCAACGCCGAAAATATCGGACAAAATATCCTGATAATTGGACTTAGCTCGAAGCCAGAATAGACTTTTTGGTCTCAATCTGAAAAAACATGGATTTCGTTGGTGAATTCAAGAGAGGAAGAGTTAATTTACGACTTTAAAATGGGAAAGAAAAATCCCTCGATTGTGGTACGATGACAGAATTTTAACCGCGAGGACAAATCTTGTTTTTCTGCTAACCAAAATCTTGTATTTTAGTCCGCCTATAGTTTAGGTTCTGTCTAAAGAAAATGTGGTTCTATTCTGTAGTTTTGAGAAGTACAATTTTTTTATATAGAAGAATTTTTATGTAATCTCTACCGACAGTTCGCGAGATTTCGAATTTGGGCATAAAATCGTGAATGTGTCATTTAGCGTTAAAATTCATCGTGTTTTTTTTAAATTTATTCTCATTCACTCCAATATTGGAGTGTAAGTACAGCATACTGGAAGTATGAGTTTTAACCAGAAAATTTAACATCTAAGTGACCTGCCCTTCACAATACTTTTAGCCGTTAATAATCGGTAAATAACCCCTATCTCCTAACTATTATACCTATTGTTCATCTGTTTGAATTTTTGTCGAAGTAGGTACAGCTGGTTTGGTGCCAAAGGACACACTTGGCCTTAGCATACTGTGTTTTTTCCTTAAGATGTGTGATATGTCTCTTTTACCGTGAGATAAGTAAGCGGTTTAACAGTTATTTTTAATAGCGTCTTTTAGGAATAGAATTGAATAATACCTGAAACAATAATTTGAAATTGAATATAGTTGGAGAACGCGAATGGCGGAAATGGTCATCGTATAAAGTGGCACAGTTTCAGAAAGGCAGTATTACTGTATTTTTCGGAAAAGGGTGATTATTCAGTGCGATATTCTACAGAGGAAAAATCATTCGCCAAGACGGGGATTCGAACCCGAATCTCTCGATTTCGCGCCGAGTTGCACTCGGATCCGGGTTCGAATCCCGGTCGAGGCGAATGATTTTTCTCCTGTGGAATATCGCACGTATATGTGCACTTGCGGGTGACTCCGTGAAAGGTTACTACCGTGGCTAGTCCCGGTTTCCTCAAAATTGGTGGTTATTCAGTCCCAAGCTTTTCCTTCTGCTATTTCGTCTCCCGAATAAATACGAGAATCATGTGAGATATTTCTCCTCGTATGCAATTGTTCTATGTGTGGGTATAGCTTCGCTATAGAGCATTAGACTGCATTTTGATTGGTCATCGGCTCACATCT
The DNA here is from genome assembly GCA_963573305.1 of Pyrrhosoma nymphula. NCBI lineage: Eukaryota > Metazoa > Arthropoda > Insecta > Odonata > Coenagrionidae > Pyrrhosoma > Pyrrhosoma nymphula. The sequence goes on from OY754338.1 coordinate 118,507,652, forward strand.
GGTTATCCCCTAAATTTTAATGAAAACAAAAATATCAGAATTGATTAGATTACATTACGTAGCGTTGGAGCTCATAATTAATCCCTTTTTTAAGAGACACACACACCTTTCTGATATCTTCCAAAAATCCCATTTTCTTCATACACTTCCCTTGCTTGCCTAGCAGTCCCTCTTTCTTACCAGTCTCCAGTTGTTAGCTGCCTCTTTGTTGTTCCTCGGTCTATTTTCTTCCTGCTTTGATCTTACCCCGAAAACCTCTCTGTAGCGAATACACCTAGGAGCTCTCTTAGGTCTTCCTCTCCAGCTCCAGCTTTTTCAACTTGGCCAAACTTTTAAACGGAACTTCGTGCATGTCCATATATATAATAATTCAACTCAGTGATTCAGCGCTGCGAGGAATTTCCATCGTTCTTACTCCCAGTCAAAGTTCTCTCATATTTAGGCACAAATGTTCTGAAAAAACTTTAGAAATTATAAAATACTTATTTCTAGAGTTAAGAAAAATCTCCTGAAACACATTCTCCTCCAACAAAAACAGTTGTTAAGTTACTTATCTGGAAGTAATTGGCTTCTTGCTATTTGATCTTCCGTAAAGCCTATTTATTTAAAGCGTTTTATGTAATAGAGCTGGTTTAGTACCTCAGTTCCTTCTTTCGTGCGTTCGTTGTCTTCTTCCAAAACGCAAACCGCTCTAAAAGGGCAGTTCTCTCTGTTACTGTCCCACAACAACGCACTCTGTCGATTAAAATGGTGTTCTAAAGCACCTGACAACATTTGAAGGATGGTGATCACGTTTTCACTCTCATGAGTGATTAAAAAAATTACAACAACGCGAGCGCACGCGTTATGAAGAACAGATATCGCGCTCCTGGTTTGGATTCACTTAAGGTGGTTTGAGCGAGATAGATCCCCAGTCATAATAGACACCATATTATAATTTTATTTTTTGACTTCCGCGTCTGTAAGAAGTGTGAAATAAATATTGTAATATTATTGGCGCAAATATATAATTATAAATAACCAAAATTCGCTGTAATTAATTAAATAAAGCTGCATCAGTCTCTAACTTGACTCATTTTTTCCCGCCGAACGGCTGAAAACCCTTTAAACCGGCAGGTTTTTTTGCGATTCTGTAAAAGTTACTGTGGTGAGTTATAGATTATTTTTTATAAATAGTTTAGAAAACATGCAATCTATACACCTTTAGTTTTTTGGCAATCTAGGTGCTAGAAGTTCCTAATTTGTTTAATATTCTCTCTCTGGAGCGCACAGCCATAATCTATCCCATGTAAAACAGCTTATATTTTTAGACAAATTGCTCGAAAAGTAGTTCGGCAAGGGGTTGATATTTTGATATTATTGGAAAGATGAGAGTTTTTTCTTTAAAATGAGACCAAATCCGTCAAATTCTAGGTGAAGTGATTTTTCCCTCAAACTACCTTTTTCGTCGTTTTAGAAGATTTTACGGCACTTTTCTACGGAATATCTTACCATGACCCGTAGGCTTGTTTAAAAAATGTGCCTTATGTAGCCGAAAGCCACCGAAGACATAGAAACACTGCCCGGTGGGAACCGTTATTCTGGAATCCTTCTGTTTTCGAGGAGGTTAGTTAAGGAATCTCATCCGACTAGAAACCAGCCTCTTGATGCACGAATTTTATCGTGATGTCCGACGCAGCTCCATTAATGGGATCTGCTGATTGGGTGGAGAATCTACAAAGTATTTTTGAGGCATCCACAGGGTGACCACCATTTGGGAAAGAAAGCGGGAAAATTGTGGGGATTGTGTGCTCCATCGGGAATGCTTTCACAACATACTATTATATTAAAGGACAGCCCGTTTTTCGTTTGGAACCACTTACCTCGAAAACTGCTGAACCAATCTTTACGAAATTTTAACTACATCATCTTCATGGTCCCCGGAAGGTTTAGCACTAATAAAATCTACCGATTTTTTATTAAAATGTTATTAAAAATTTTATAAATAATACGCGAGTCCCCGTCGCAGTGTAGTTTGAGATTCGCCCACTAGATGGCGAGCGCCATTCTAAAAGAGAGTTCAGGCTTTATATAGAGCTCAAGGTTTAGCAATAATGACATCTATCGATTTTCCTTTTAAATTTATTGCAAAAGTGATAATAATACGCGAATCTCCGTAGACGATGTGGGAATCCTCATCGCAGTGTAGTGTGAGAATCACCCACTAGTATTTGTCTAAATTCCAAAATATGTATCGCCTTACGTGTATTTATTTTAGAACTTAGATACAGTTTTTCGTGCATCTCGAACTTTGTCTAATAATGCTACTCATTATTGCGATTTCATGGAGTGCGTATTCACACGTGTGTTTTCGTAATTCTTAAGTAATCATCAGTCTTTCCATGATCAGTGATATGTATTAATTATTTTCTTCTTCTTCTTTCAAGAGCTATAGTTCAAATAAGTTGGAATTTTGATTTTTGAAAAAACCAAAATATACAACAATTGAAACGCAACGAAAATATAATCAAGCAATTAATTTGGAAGGAACTGAGGTAATTTGAAAATTGAAATGTTTATAAACTTTTTAACAAAAGTATGTACTAAAAATTGTCAAATATATTCCATTGATGTAAAAACGCCATTATGAAATATATTGTTCCATTCTGAATTTCGATTAATTGGATTTCGAACATATTTATGATATTTCAATGTCCTTCACTCTTTTAAATTTATTCGACCAGTTGGACGACTTTTTTCAATTACTTCGAACCAATTCTTATTTTCCTTGAACATGACTTACGCCGCAACTTTGTTACTCAGCCCCAAAAATGTGCGGGATTTTGTTTTTCGTTTTGGGCCGGGAAAACCGGAAATAATGTGGGTTTTTTTCTTCTTCTTGTTTTTGTGGGCATCCAAATCCAGTATCAGTGGTTTTCTCACTCGTCGAAGTTTTCGATTGGCCACCATTCAATCTCTTCGCGAAGGGTGGTCCATAGTCTTGAGGGAGAAAAAAAGCTGAAAAAAAATATAATAAAAAAACGATGAAGAGCATCTTTTTCGATAGCCCCGCTTGCATCTCAGCGCATCCAAAGAGGTCCTGTAGTACTGTAGTCTTTTGGGCTTCATCCTTTCTCTTCTCTACATTTCCGCAGCATCCCGTGAGCTGGATGAAGAGAGATAGAGAGAAAATATTTTATTTCTTAATCACAATACAGAATTTTTTAACAAAAATTTGAAACATACTCGGAGGCTACTCAGCCTCATATGAACATTCTATAGATTAACCAGATAAGATATTTCTCCAATGGCCGTAAAATATAGGCACCACTCGCAAAAAAAATCAAACACTTACTGTGTTGGTTTGCGGGAATGGGGACTCCGCAACAGGGACCAACCACAGCCTCTCCACCAGAATACCCTCCTGTGGTGGTTTATGGGAAAGTTATTTCCTCACCAGGGACCACCACAGACACACACACAACCACGCTCTTTTTGAGCTGTTCTCCCAGAAATTTGGGGCCCTATTGTGTGTGTGAGTGAGTGTTTTGTGTGATTGCGTGTGCGGTTGTGTTAATAACTTGGCAGCCTTAGTAGAGTCACTACAGCTCTGCGAATGATCCCAGGTTATAACCCAGGAATCCTTAGCTGGGTCTCATTAGCCTTGCGAAGGATTCCATTTGGGTTGTGTCTGTGGTGGTCCCTGGCGAGGAAATAACTTTCCCGTAAACCACCACAGGAGTAATGTCAATGGAGGCAGGTGATACTTTGTGGAATTTAGTTGCACTGAATATGTTAATAAAAGACTTTGTACTATTCCACAATATGATGTATATTTTTTCCCCAATCGATTTCGACGTCTTAGCGTCATTGTCAAGGTATACATCTACAAGGTATACAATGTATACCTTGACAATGACGCTAAGACGTCGAAATCGATTGGGGAAAAAATATACATCATATTGTGGAATAGTACAAAGTCTTTTATTTAACATGTTCAGCACCACAGAAGGGTATTCTGGTGGAGAGGCTGTGGTTGGTCCCTGTTACGGAGTCCCCATTCCCGCAAACCAACACAGTAAGTGTTTGATTTTTTACGAGTGGTGCATATATTTTACGGCCATTGGAGAAATATCTTATCTGGTTAATCTATAGAGGCCGTAGAGCTCATCTACCTTGATTCTATAAATTTATAAGAGAATATTCGTCCGTATTGCGCAGATATTCCAGTGTTTAGTGGACCTTTTTTTAGGTAATAAAAACAAAACAAGAAAAAATAAAGTGATATAGACAACTCAACAAGATAATGCATAAACTAATACAGAAACAAAATTTTGTACACATATGCCATTTGAACATTGCATTAAATTACATTTATTATGGTAAGGGCAGATCAGAGCGTGAACTTTATTTTAGAGACAGGCAGTTAAAGATTTTCTGTTTGAGGCTTTAGCAGCGCTAGATTGCAGCTCTCTCCATTGTATTCGGGTTAGCTGCGTCAAGTTTTATTCAGATGACGTTTCGAGGCCTATGCTGGCCACATCTACATCAGGTAATCTTAGTCAGTAGAGTATTTGCCTAAATATTCGGCTATTTTTGGAACTACGTATTTCACTAGATAGGGCATTCCATAATTTGCTACCATTTACTACGAAGGACCTATTGAAGGCACAAGTCCGGTGGATGGGGATTTTTAGTTTATCATTTCGCCCTCTATTGACCCGTTCTTGAAAGCTCTCCTTGAAAATAAATGGAGAGTATAAGTAAGGAGAGGAGAGTAATAAGGAGAACATGGTTGTGATAGAGGAATCCGAAATATAGACTGTTTCATTTTTAATTTAAGTGGCTGGAGAGGTAATCGTAGGCCACTGAGTGAGTACACATTTTAATAATTTTTTTAATTAGTCGAAAAAATTCTTGCACCACATTTCACATTAGGGCATCTGTTGTTTATGCGTTGTAATTCACCTTAGAGGCAGCAATGAGAAATGATACAACATTTATATTTTAAAATTATTCTTTCATTAAAACACGTTATAACCAGCGTTTTCGGCGTGATATTCAAAGTTGGTGTGGAAATTTCGTAAGAATGTCTTAAGGAGGTTCCACCGCGACTGTGTGAGTCAAAACAAATACTAAATTCCACATTTTTGATATTTTGTACAAAAAATCCTGATTTCGCTGATGGAATGCGTTACCTCTAGAAACCCAAAAGTTAGGTACAAAATATGCAGAATATTATTCCACGAATGTATTTTAAATGAGCACTTTTTTCCAGCCATAGGAGCCGACTGCAGCGCCATTTTAACGAATTGCCGCATTTTGACTTCAATTACGGCATTAATTCCCCAATAACTATAAAAATAAGGTGGTAAGAGGCCTATATTTTATTTTTATTCAATTTCTCTGGATTATTTCCTTCTTATAAATAGTTTTCCGCAAAAATGGCATTTATATTTTATGGAAAAATACTATTTTATTCCTGTGTTTCCTTCATACTCCCATTGAACATAATGTAATTTCAAGTTCAATTATTGAATAAAATAGCATGGAAAGGTATTACTTTGTTGCTCACATCAGATAGAGAACAAGTTTTTCTATAAGTTGACAGAATATGAATAAAATTACATTCAAGTACGATTATACGGTGGAACCACCTTAATCCAATAATGCATCCTCAAATGAAATGTCACTGGGAATATCTGAAGGTAACAGAAGTATTTTATTTTGCATATTTTAGTGATATATGGTTGGTGAGGAATGGAAACTTCTGGATGAGATTAGGAGGAGGAAGGAGGAGTAGGTGTTTGAAACAGGTAATGACGGGCGAAGGGTTGCTGGAGGCCGTGATTTATAGGGGAGGGTATTGAGTAAGAAGGGCAGGGGAAGAAAGAGAATAGGTTTCATGGACGGGATGAAGAAGGGTAGGACGTAAGCTGAGATGAAGAAAGATATGTATTTGGTAGACATTGTTATGGCCCTGCACATGTAAAAATGAAGGGGTTTTTTTACTCACTTCCATTTAAACCTTCATTAGCCAGTAGATTGCCTTCTCTCCAGTGAAGTGTTTATCGACGGATCTTTTTCGGTCACATTTTGTGCGGTCGTTTGGACAGCGCATGAGTCAGTCACTTGTTTCCCTGTCGTTTGATAACAGTCTGTCCATCAAATACTTGTGACGAATCCTCCCGGAGTGATCTCTTTCCTACCCGAAGCATATTCACGTCGACCAGAGTTGTTTGGCTGCTAACCCTCTAGAACTCGTCTCTGCGATTGTCTAGACAAACACTGCCTCTTATCCTCCTAGCAACCGTCTCTTATCTGGGGGTATCCCCTTCGCTCATCCCGTGTAATTGCCCTGTGAGCCCGTATCACCGGGCTTGCCGCCCCCTGATATATAAAGCCTAACGACTCGTGTTTTTCGCCTCCAGCAGGAATGTAACCCCTTCATACGGATCGGACTCAGTAATAGGAAATATTTAAAACGTGCAGTCAAATATAAAACGCTTTAGGGGGACGTATTCTGACGCTGTGCGCAATAATTCACGCCACCTTATAGGCATTTAATTTTGACGTCACTCTGCAGTAAATACCTTACCCTATCCATAAAAATATTTCACTTCTACATGTTTCACATATGTGTATGAGCTATTTACGACTTACGATTTTGCCTTCACACCTCTAATCCCGTTAAGGAGGTTCCGCCGTGACTGTGTGAGTCAAAACAAATACTAAATTCCACGTTCTTTATATTTTTTCCATAAAATCCTGCTTTCGCTCATGAAATGCGTTACCTTTTGAAACCCAAAAGTAAAGTAGAAGAAATGCAGATTATTATTCCACTAATGTATTTTAAATGAGCACTTTTTTTCAGCCATTGGAGTCGACTACAGCGCCAATTCCTACGAATTACCGCATTTTGACTTCAATTACGGCATTAATTCTCCCATAACTAGAAAAATAAGGTGGTAAGATGCCTTTATTTTAAATTTTATTCTATTCCTCTTGACTATTTCCTCCTTATACATAAATAGTTTTCCGCAAAAATGGCGTTTATATTTTATGGAAAAATACTATATTTCCCCGTGTTTCTCTCATTCCCCCATTGAACACCATGTAATTTCAAGTTCAATTGTAGAATAAAATAGCGTGGAAAGATGTTATATTGTTGTTTATATCAGATAGAGGACAACGTTTTCTACAAGTAGACGGAATATCTATGAATAAAATGACATTTAAGTCTTTTTACGGTGGAACCATCTTAACGTTCAATCTTTCGCCAACTCCGTCCCCATATTCATCTATTTAAATTTTCCAATCATGTCCCGCTGAAAATCGCCTTGAATTGGAAGGTGGCTTGGCGATATAACTGGCTAACACACCCATACGAAATTGGAAAGACTCGGGTTCGCATCTCTGTCAAGGTGAATATTTTTTTTTCAAGGCAAATTTCATACCCTTAATGTACGTAGTAATCTAATGTTAAGTAATATCATAATTGGCCTTTTTGCAATCACTGTTAACTTTTCTTGAAGCTATTACCTAAAACATCAGAGAAGATAATTGTCTTTTGCACTCGCGTGCTGGTCCCAAGAGGTCCGTTTTTGACAACTTAGGCAATGCATAGACGCGATCCTGCATTGTGACGTCACCAAGCATTAAAAACAGCTTTTTTTAAGATGTGGAAGACGTTTTTTTGGTTCTTCCGTTTTTTTTCTGGCGTTGATACATAAAATATTAAAATGTGTAAATTGATTTTCTCAGTGCCATAGGTGACAAAGTGCTTAGTTCCGGATTAAAGTCGGCTTTCTTGCACCTTTCTATTAAAGTGGCTTTGAGCGAGATAGTTCCCTAGTCATAATGGAGAACATATTAAAATTTTATTTTTTTATTTCAGCGTCTGTAAGAAGTATGAAATAAATATTGTAATATTAATGGCGAAAATATATAGTTATATATGACCAAAATTATCAGTAATTAAATAAATAAAGCTGCTTGAGTCTCTAACTTGACTCATTTTTTCCCGCCGCACGGCTGAAAACCCTTTAAAACAGCTGGTTTTTTTGCGATTCTGTAAAAAATAATGTGGTAAGTAATAGATTATTTCTTATAAATAGTTGAGAAAACATGCAATCTACACAACGTTAGTTTTTTGACGATTAGCTAGAAGTTCTTAATTTGATTATTCTCCCTCTGGAGCGCACATCCATAATCTATCCCATGTAAAACAGCTTGTATTCTAAGGCAAATTTCTCGAAAAGTAGTTCGGCAAAGAGTTGATATTTTGATATTATTGGAAAGATGAGAGTTTTTTCTTTAAAATGAGGCCAAATTCATCAAATTCTAGGTGAAGTGGTTTTTCGCTCTAACCAACTTAGCTAATTGTCTTGCTTGATTTCTTAGCGTTTCAAGGAACTGCCATCCTAGATCATTGAATGAATTAGACTGTATATTTTTTTCTGATTAATTTAATTTACGACCTGTTTCGACACATTGGTGATATCATCAGATGTTCTTGGTCATTCTACTTCACGTAATGCATACATTAACTCTTTCTGATGATGTCACTTATTTGTACGGGACCTGCCGCTAATGACATAAATCAAAACACAGTGAAAATGTACATTTTTTATTCATTTTGTGACCAAGAATTTTCATAAATGGTAACCAGAAATAACTAATTTCATCATCGTACCTCATCCTATTATGGGACACCATTTGCTTTTTTCTCATTCCAGTTTTTCCGTCAATTTCTGGGGGATCTTTCAACTTTATGCAATGCATTTAATTATCAACTCTGTTTTCTATGAGTCCTATGAATCACATAGTAATCATAAGGAATCATTATTCCCGACGACTTGTATCTCAGTTCTTTCTGTCGAAGAGAAAAAATATGTAGCATCTATTCTTCACAAAAAGGGAGGAATCAGGCGAGATGTTGTGGAATATGAACATAATAAGAATTAAGACGATGCAATTTTCCACAGATATTTTTTTTTTTTGGAATCACAGGTGTGATTAAAATCTAACAGGTGTTGGGCAAAAATAGAAGTGGGATTTCCAGCCAAGTAGCACTTTTTATGTTCTTGAATGCGAGTAGAAAAATTCCGACCAGTCTGCCCAACATAACTAGCTAGGCATTGACAGGTTATTTCGTACACACCGCACCGCTTAGATTTTTCTATGGTGTCTTTATTCAAGCATGGAGGTTTTAACAAAGACAATGGGGGTATCAAAAGAAACTCGGAGCTTGTCCTTTGGGAAGGAATTGGCTATTCTATAGGATAGGGAATTTGCGAAGGGGATTAACGGGGTTTTGCAGGAGGGAAGTGTTGATTTTTACGGCACGTTTCAATTGTTTTTTCCGAAGTAAGGTGTCGATGAGACATTCACTGTACCCATTATCTGTGGAAAATTGCATCGTCTTAGCTCTTATTCTATTCTTCACTATGGTGAGAATAAGCTACTGCTGACGAAATCACCTTCTGACGAAAGTCTTCGCATCTATTGCTGTGGATACGAGCTGCTTCTTTGATTGTTGGGGGATTTTCGTGGTCTAGCGCCTAGAGAGAGAGAGAGAATCTGAGCGTCCCTTATTTTGGGGACCTCGAATACGGATTTCCAAACTAGCCTAGATTTGGTTTCTATTTCGCAACGACACCTTGATGGCCTCCACGCTGCGTAGTTTATCTCGTACTACGCTGTCCCATTGGAACCCCGGCCGCGTTTCAGTGGATGACGTGCTGTTGCTGCCCAATTACATTTCGGTCCAACAGACGATCGGATGACCACTTAATTGCGGACAAAGCACGCATTGAAGCGTTCAGTTTTTTTTCTATTCGGCCTTAGTTAAATCTCGTCACGTAGGTATAATGTTTCCTTGCGGTAGATGGAGGGGAAATTTTGTGTGCGGAGGCTATACGCATACGTTAGGTGCTGATTCTATATCCCATCGTAGATCCTTCGTAGAGTAGTTGCTAATTCTACTCTGAAATATCACTATCTGAATTCTAATAGGTTATATAGTGCTTATTTACGATAATTTTATCAGAGATAGAATGGAGCGTTGAACGCATCGCCTCAATTAGCTTGACTAACGCGGCCGGTATGAACTAATTGTCAAATAATGATTGTATCGAATTGTACATACGTTTCATTGCAATTCCAACTTATTTCTTTGCGCTCAAGGTAGGTTTACGCTGGAAAGTTTAATTCCCAAGCTACTTGCATAAAAGGAGCAAAATACTTACAACGTAAATTGCAGGTGTAATCGGCTATGCAAGTCCGCTTGCACAACTGTTAAAAGTTTCGGCAAGTCTCTTGCAAAAGCGTACTGTTGCCAGTGTAAACAGTAACCAATCCGTACATGCACAAACTTTTGAAAAATATTTCCTCAGAGTAATAAAAAAACCCCGCAAGCTCTTGCAGAAGAAACTTGCGGAAGTAAATTGCCAAGCGTAAGCTCACCCTTGGCCACTCTTGGAATATACCTCACTGCAACCAGTTTTAGTGAACCAGCGTGAATCAGTTTATGGGAAACTTATCCAGCTTCTACTGCCCACTAAGTTGGCTTTTTTTTTAAATTCTAAAATCGCCCGGAATAAGCGCCGGAGAGAGCGTGGACGCCTGCCCCCCGTGTGGCCCCTCTCCAGATTCCCGCTCAGAGACCGGATACCTCCGGTTCTGGTCGACCTCCTTCCATTATTCAGTCTCTCGATTACCTTAGGAACTAATCTCTGTGTCGGGGTGTTGGTTGCCCTTGACTGCCTTATTTTTTCGTAATACTATTCTTGCTAGAAGAATCAATCACCAGCTGCGTCGGTTATTAGTAACTAGTGAAGGCGCCTGTTGACGTGTGGGTAGCATTACCGATAGAATAACATTCGTATATTGTGTATGGGTCACATGGCAATAGAAACTATTCTTGTTAATATTGAAATAGAAAATTTTTTCTCTTACCTGAAAGCTGCCAATTGCAGACAAACCACAGGGCTGTCAATATCTTCATAATCGGTGGCGACGACATCCCACGGCTACTGCCGTCCGCCAACGATAACATAGGCGATAGAATATCCGTGTTTGTCTCTTGGATAAAGCTGATCCCAGTACAATAAACATATCTGAGCATAATTCCACCACGTTTTCCCAGCTCTCAAGTATTGCAGAGGTATAGAAGGATGAGGGTTGTTGCTAATATAATCAAATTAATCGTCGAGGTGGTCGTCACGTAATTAAAGTCTTTCGCTTTTTTTGGAGGAGATTTTCTTGCTTGAAGGCTGGCCCATGCGGTACCCTTCACTTAGAAGGTCTCCTCCATCGTCATTTTGGAGGTGAAGGGGACTTCAGCTCGTCTCTCGAACTGAAATCTCTCCTCTAGGAGCCGCAGGAGGCTGGATGAGCCTTGAAGGAGCCACTGACGATACGGCCCTAAGGCTAAATTGCTTTTAAAAAGCGAGCACTCATCTGTACCATCAGAATCCTTTCCTAGAGGATTTTCTGTGGGATACTTGTATTATAATTCAGAAATAATTTCATAATTTATAAAACAATATTGTATTATCCCGAATACCACATGTTATTTAAGTTGCCAATACTCGAATATTGTCCGTATGAAACTTACAAAGGTATCTATTGGATGAAAGCACATCGTACTACATTCGGGTAAATGTGGCATTTACCCGAATGTAGTACGATGTGCTTTCATTCAATAGATACTTTTGTAAGTTACCTACATTCGGACAATATTTGAGTATTGGCAACTGAAATAACATATGATATTCGGGATAATACAGCATTGTTTAAAAATGATGTTAGTAAGAGAGTTACCACACTTTTATATCTATGACTAAAAATATTTTTTTCCGTTGATAACCATTCAAAGCGTAAGTCACAATAAAGATTATTTGGATTCTACAGGTGATGAACAAGTGTTGATCCTCATAGGTTTGGCATCTTTCCAAAATCTGCTTTCCTTTGATCAGACTTCACTCTGTAAAACGCCGTGGGCAAGGGTCTAGGGTTCATCAACCTCCCAAATATTTTCGTGTATCTCCGAGAGTATCAATGCCCCAGGGCAGTAACCTAGCGGAGCTTATTTTAAAATAAATCGTTGAACATATAGTCTTTATTTAATGTCTTTCCATTGCGATCATGCTTTGAATGTATATGTGGATATTTACACCTCTACGCAGTAATTCGTGATTGATTTTCACGAGAAAATGTTGCACTCGGAACCAATAGATTAAAATGTTGGAATTTTTTATATTAAGAGGAAGTCTTCTAAATAGTCTTAAACCATCCAAAAAGTTGATTAAATTCCCCTTAATCGCTCGTGATTTATTAATATTTTCATCTTAATTATGAATAGCGACTTTGTAGCTTCTTAGTAATATTTTTAGTAAGCCATCATGTTTTTGACAGACGCGATGTTATTATTAAGTTTAGTATACATTTGACTGAAAACTGTGCTGTAGCCATGATTCATCGTTTGGAATAAAAATATATGAATGGAAATAACGGCATTCATTGCTTACCTGCTTGTATGTTTTCACCACTAGTTTGATCTTATATATTTTATACAGCCTGAGTTCTCTTTTAATGTCTCGGACTCTCTGTGGGTAATCATGAAACAGATTGGAAGGACCAGCCCCGCCAAATTCAGTGCGCTTTCATTGTTTTTTTGTTTTATTTTGTGAAGCCGTTCCATAGGTGGCATTTGTGAGGACTCGGATGCATGCATATTGTCACTTTCTTTACAAATGGCGGCCTGTTTGGGAATTCCGATTGTTGGCATAGAAGAAGATTGATTGCTCCTCTGAAAATTGATAAAAGATCTTGCTTTGTTCCTGGATGCTCCACGGGGTATTCCACAACCTTAAAAAAGAACAACATTTTAGGTTTGAAGAACAGACAGCTTGTTTAATGTAGTTTGAGCGAAAAATCACTGCACCTAGAATTTGATGATTTTGGCCTCATTTTAAAGAATAAACTGTCATATTTCCAATTATATCAAAATATCAACTACCCTTGCCGAACTACTATTCGAGCAATTTGCATAAAAATATAAGCTGTTTTACATGGGATAGATTACGGCTGTGCGCTCCAGAGGGAGAATATTTAAAAAATTAGTAACTTCTACCACCTAGATTTCGTCAAAAAACTAACGTTGTGTAGATTGCATGTTTTCTCAACTATTTATAAAAAATAATCTATTACTCACCTCAGTATTTTTTACAGAATCGCAAAAAACCTGCTGTTTTGAAGGGTTTTCAGCCGTACGGCGGGAAAAATGAGTCAAGTTAGAGACTTATGCAGCTTTATTTATTTAATTACTGAGAATTTTGGTCATATATAACTATATCTTTGCGCCATTAATATTACAATATTTATTTAACACTTCTTAGAGACGCTGAAGTCAAAAAATAAAATTATAATATGGTTTCTATTATGACTAGGGAACTATCTCGCTCAAGTCACCTTTAGGCAAATGATAAGTACTCTGTTTTATTCTTCACGTTCCTCTATAGCAAGGCATGGTCGATGCTGGTTGATTACCTATGTATCAATTACAGACCTCTTTATTATTTTGACAGATTTTGGCTTTTATTTCCTATGTGATATATATTTCTTTGATGTGATAATTGAAAGTATATATTACCGAATTGAAGTACTCGTGACTTACGTTCATTACCCATACTGACGGTAATGATTTTATTTTGTAGTCGTGATCGTGATAACAATATCATTTTACGAAAAAAACCTTTAGTTAATTCCTTACTAGCCGTAATTTCCCAAAGTTCGAAATTGAAGAAAAAAGCGATAATACGAGTGATACATAGGGATCATGTGATTCAAGTGACTCATTCGTGACAGTGGCGCCGTGGTTGGCAGATTAACAAATAAAGGTATCACGACGAAGTTAGGAGTTTGCTTATCCTCAAATTCTAGTATACATAAGAAGGACATCCATTTTCTGTATTGACCTTCAGGTGACAGTTGAGGATAAAATAAAAACTAAAACTGCATTCGCAACTGTTTTTGATACGTTAAATTTTCATCAAAGACGTCCAACATGAATTGCGTAAAATGTGACTTTATTTATTACATAAGAGCCTCTTCTCTTTATTTGACCACAATACTTACAGTTGAATATAATTTTTAAAGTATTGGTCTCCTTTTAAATAAATCACCGCTCACATTAACATCACGTTGCCAAAATTATTATTCCAGGCTTTCATGAAGCCAAAATTATTTAATCTAAAACGGATTTAAATAAAAGATTATTTAAAGAAATTGTAACAGTTGCCAGAATTTTTACCCATATTCATGTAACAATAAAAGTGACATTTGTGATTTAAGTTCGTTTTATAGCTCAATAATAATGTAATTTGATGCAAACATTGTAAGAAAAGAGATAAAAACATGGTTAAAAATTGATTTAGTATTGCTTTTGTTTTTTGTTTTATCAGACTTCTGTTCATTTTTTTCAAAAATTATTATTGTTTATATATATTTTTTTTATTTTAAATTACATAATTACATCAGTCACTTATTTAATCCATTGTTACTGTTTTATAAATAACATGTTTTCTGTTTCCAAAAAAAAATGTTTTCATTTTGTATGTTATTCTGTTTCTCTCTACTTCATTCTGTTAATTACTCACGCTTATTAGGACAAGGCTATTCCAAATTGTCTTTTAAATTGTTTGTACATTATCATGTTTATATGTACTATTTTGGTTTCGTTTATTTGTTGTATATTTGTAACATTTTAGCCCGAAAGATCTCAGTAAAAAATTGTCGAAACGTCGGTGATGTTAATGTGAGTGGTGATTTATTAAAAGGAATACTTATGCCTGTTGCTCACGGTAAAATTTTCGGTAAAACATTTTATAAAATCGACTAATTTTATAAAAATGAGCTTGCTAACGATAAAACCGTTTTATAAAACCTAGATTTATAAAACGTTTTACGGAATAGGACAGGTTTTATTTCCATAAAACCGTTTTATGCAACAACCAATGAGACGCTCATCGCGTTGATAATAATCTCGTATCCATGGGAAGCCAAACAAGGAAAACGTAAACAAACATGGCTGGAAGTTCATGGAACGTTGAGGCAGTATCCTTCTTGTTTTTAGAAGAATGCGTTAGAGAGCCTTAGCAACGTTGAGTGTGATCAGAAAGTAAGTAAATAAACAATACATAAAGTTATTAACCTAACAGTCATCCAAAATAGAGTGCATTTATCACTTCACGTGTTCGCAAAGAGTTTCATAGATGGCAGGACATTGCGGTTTTATGAACAGCTTTACCGTGAGCAAGCAAGTACGTTTTACATACGATTCATAAAACATTCAATAACATTTTTATAAAACTCTTTTATGGAATATTTTACCGTGAGCAACAGGCATAAGACTAAAGCTTTTATTAATTACGTTTGATTCCAAGGAGGTTAGAAAAGAAATGGAGGCGACATACCACTTGATTCTTGGAGCCAATTCCGCCATTGCAGTCGGCACAGTTTAGACCTTCTTCTGGCTCACGTGTCCGGCGGTCGCATTCGATTTTCGTCAAATCTAAGTTATAAACCACAGACCAGGCGATGTTTTGTGATTGGTTTGTCAACAACTACTCGGCACAAAATCCTTCCCAAGCACCCCTATTCTTGCTTCAATTTCGCCCATGAGAGTTCACGGTCATGCCTCCTCCATTTCATTTTAACCTCCTTGTTTGATTCAGATACTCTGTGGCATTATTCTGGGCCTTTCCTCCCGCGGAGCACTGAGAACCCTCATTTCTGCGTCGTATGAAACTTTCAAAATTGATTATTTTCATCGGTAGTGTGCCACCTGCCTCGTTTTTATGGACGAGTGTATGTATGTACGCACGTCCCTTCCATTTTGGTGGCGAGTTGTGCGAAGTAGCGCGTGGATTATGTCCCAATCGGAAGATTTTGGAAAGGCACCAACATGGAAGAGTTCCATCGCATCACTCACGTGAGACATGATGGTCGAGCTTAAGAATTACGCTTGCGGACTTGATTCGTTCTATGCATCTACTAAATACCCCTCATCGGATTTTCTGAAGGATTTTGAGCACTCAGTTTAACCGGAGAGTTTTTGCACAGTAGGCATTCAAAATCGTCATCTAGGGTCATTCCACCTCAATTCAACAAACGTTTGTTCCTTAGGGTCTCAGATTTTGATAAAAATTGGTGTATGGGTACAATATCAACTCAAACTAAATACCCTCAAACCGTTTTGTGAAAAAAAAGTTTGAGCGAATTATGCATATTTTAATTTTTTCGCATTTTTATCAAAAATCCGAGCATTTCGCATTTCATTTCCGAGCCATCCGAGCAATCCGAGCATTTCACAAAATATTTCGCATTTTTATCAAAATTTATCACTTATATCTCCGCTTGTAATTGTCATACAGCAATGGTTAATAGCTCTTATTAAAGCTATATCTTTATTGAATGCAAATATATCAATAAAAATTATTTTCTTCTATACCATATTGTTGTTAATTACTAATTTTTAAAAAATTGTTAATAAACTTTTCTCAAATACTACATCTCAGAATTGGCCGAAACTTTTTTTCCGTAATTTAAACATACCCAGCTAACTATTCCAAAAATAAATTTTAGTGGCAATTCATAAATGCGTTTTTTATAAATATTTAAACATTTCCAATTTTCTCTCGCGCGGCCCGTCGGATCCCCCATTTGGAATACATGCAGCAGACACGCGATGCAAGCCTAAACATTTCCTAATTGCCCAAGGTCGTGACTATGTGAGATAAAAATATATTGTAGACTATAAATGTTTTCAACAATTGTTATTTGTTCTGTTAAATGGTTGTTTGCAGAGAAATTTACCAATGAGGTAAACATTGATGTATAGTTCGTCCAAGATAATAGCGCAGTTGGAAGTAAGAATTGCAGCCAATCAGAAAGCACGATTGATGCCGCTTGGGGAAGGGAATCACGCGATCATGGTGGTTGCCTTTGTTTGAATCATAATATCATGAAAAAAAGTGTTTATTTTTCATTTCTTTCTTCGCCAAATCAGTATATTTCAACGGCGCTATTGTCTTGGATGGACTCTAGTTGTCGTAATCATTTCTCGTCCTTCCACATTTTGTTCGTTGTTCACTCCTGAATCAAACATCTCGGATAGTAATCACTGTACAGTTAAATGAAAGGGATGAACTTCGATGTAATATATCGTTATTCTTTTGCGTAACTTGGCTGATAACGTGAAGGACCACGACTAAAATTGGAAATTTCTATGGATGAAAATGAATCGATGTGGTTTTAAATATGGAGGACTTAGTGCAAAAGTGAGCCAAATCAATCGAAGTGAATTTTGAGGGAAACAAGTTCAAAGTTCCATAAATCAGCTGCACTAAGTGCTCTGGAGAACTGCTGCCATGCAGAGTCAAGTATTCTAACTTAGGACTTGGTTCTCTCTAGCATAAAAAATAGAACTCTCCAGCCATCATGTGGAATTGTTTGTTAAGGGTTGGAAAAATGGACTTGGCCAACTTTAACATTGAGCCCTCCATATATTGCACAGTTCTTATTACGTCTTAAATTATACTGCTTTTCCCTTCTTTGTTTAGTTGCTTAAGTTTTATATTGTGGTCTGTGTATGTAATGAATGATACCATGACATCATATATATACACACACACGCACATTCTAGGAGGAAAACGCTCTTGGCGACGATGCACATACATAAACAGTTTACTGATAGACTTTAAAAACACATAAACACGTTAAAAGGACACTTATAAATAAACTTTGGACGTTTCGACGGTCAAGACATCATCGCCGACGGTAGAAATGTTTACACGGAACTGTTTTGGTTATTGTGTCCATCCAGAGCTTAGCATTTTAAATAATTTTTCCTACGAATTATTTTCCGTAAAAGTTCTTTGTATGTACGGCGTTTTTTATCGATCGTTAGAACTCTGGGCAAAAATAAATCGTTGACGTGTGGGTGCGGATTTTATGGAGGCTAACGTTTTTGGAATTGTTTTGTTTTTGCATTGACATCGGGAATTAATTATAGCGTGAATCTGAGCTGAATCTACGTGTGCCTTATTAGAAAGTCGACCAAATAGTGGTCATGAAAAAGTTGTTTGATTGCTTTGATCAAGGGAGCGACTTATTTAATCCTCCTTTTCTTTCATGAAGATGGAATAATAATTTTACCACTTAAACCAGCTGTAAATGTCTCAACATATTTTGATTCATCATTTATATTTATTTATTCAACCAGTTACATTACATTGGGCATTTGGCTAGTGGTTAATGGTCCATTTGTCACTCCAATACTCAATTCACTCACAATAATCAATATTTCACTTAATAATTATGACTTGGTTCCCATAACTTTTGTGAGGCGAAGTCTCTTCTTGAACTCTTAATAACATTTTGAGAAAGGATTTAAGACTTATACAGGTAAGAAATTCCACTCCTCTATCGTCCTGTTAACGAAGGAAAATTTTCCTGCGTCGGTTTATTGCTGCGTGCCCTTATTTTAAAACTATGGTTATTTCTTCCGATTCGACTTGCCTCGAGCAATCATTCACTATTTTCCTCCCATCCCTTATCCTTTCTGTAGGCCTTGTACAGGTTGCCTAGCCTGTATGCTGCCAGCCTTTCCTTAATACTTCCCCAGCTCAATCTAGTCAGCATATCACTCACACCATCACATCTCTCATGCCTGCCAAAGACTGCTGCCTTTCTTTGCACTTTTTTCCTATTTCTTACACTATCCCTATCTCATATGGGTCTCAAGCACTCTATGTCTCATATAATTAAGTTGCCAATGTGTATGAATTCGTATTCTATGAAAAAGCTGTAGCATTTTTCTCATTCATCTAGCGACCTCTTATTCATCACCTTGACTTATTAATGTTTCAGTAATAAAATTTTTAAAATGATACTTGACATATATTGATTAACAAAATATTTCCAAGATTTCATCATTACAATTTCATACATGTCTATCAGTCCAGAAGTTACCAATACAATGGTATGCATCAATACAAGGTTACCCATCCAGTGTGCTGTCTTTTACTTTTCGTTATTGAAGCGTTTGTGTGGGCTCATTTTGTTTTCTTACGTGAGGATAAAGTTATATCATATACTATTTAGCTTGGCATAGACTGCGCAGAGATGTTACAAGTCAGGGAAATGTCAGGGAATTTGAAACCCGTCAGGGAAATCAGGGAAATGTCAGGGAAAATCGTCGAGCTGTCAGGGAAAATTGGATAAGGGCGAAAGTCGATGAATTGGTCAGTGGGCGACGCACTCCAACTATACGTTCGTTTGTTGTTGCTGGAGTCGATGTTCTATCTTCTTATTTTGTCTTCTGATATATTTGCCATTAAGGAGGTTCTTTGGTTTCACTCAACTTAAGAGAATTCAACGAAACTTGCTGGAAGCATTACATATGTTGTCTAAGTCTACCTGATTTTTTTCACAAATATTTACCGCATATTTCTTAAGATATTTGATCGAGAAGTGTACAAAAAATTACATGGGTTCTTATGGGAACACAAGGTACGAGTAGCTTAACCCATCAAAAAGAACCTTTTTCTAGTTAAGAATTAGAAATACAAAAATAATAAAAATAAAGTACGTCGAATGATTTTCATACATTATTCTATTGATGTTTTAAATTATTTTTGTTTTTCATATTTTTAACTAGAAAAAGTTCTTTTCGATGAATAAAGCTAGTCGCACCTCGCGTTCCCATAAGAACCCATATGTAATTTCATGCCCACACTTCCACATCAAATATCCTAAGAAATCTGCGGTTAATAATTCTGAAAAAATTCAGGTAGCTTTAGGAAAACATAATGAATGCTTCCTAGCAAGTTTCGTCGAATTCCCTTTAGTTAAGAGTGATAGCACCGACGTCCTTAAATTTGATGAGTTAAAAGTAACATTGGTGTGTTTTCCTAACTTTCATTTGCACTTAAATTTTCACTGCTGAACGTCTAGGAAAGGCTTGAGGAAAATGACTGGGAAAATGACAATTTTTGTCAGGGAATAAGTCAGGGAATTTCTTTTCCAGAATCTTGTAACAACCCTGACTGCAACAAAATCCACAGCTTCAGGCTCTACTTTGTAGAAACTTTTAATATTCATTATAATAAAGTTTTGCACTTTTCTACAATTATTTTGTTTTTTTAAACACACTACGCGTTTCACCAATTTTATGGCATCGTCAAGTACACTGCTACACCTGACGATGCCATAAAATTGGTGAAACGCGTAGTGTGTTTAAAAAATAAATAGTCTAGACAAGTCCAAACGCTATTATAATGAAACCCTGAGTGCGTCACAGTATTTTGTCGAGCTGTCATCGTTGGAGAGGAGTCATGGTTACCAATCTGGATTACACTGTCGTTCACAAAATTCCTTCCTCGTCGCTAGACTTTGCTTTCGATCATCGACCGCGCAGGTTAAAAGGTTATCACTTTATATATATGTGTTTATATCGTGAAACGGTCTTGCTTTATGTAGGAAACCGATCTGAGACTTAGGTCAGTCACTCGCTGCACGCAAAAAGTAGGCATCGCGCTCGTCATCTCGGCAACGGCGCCACGAGCGACATAACCACGCTTTCATCAGAGACATTCTCTTATACGCCCCGTTGTCGCAAGCAATAAGTTTTTTTTTCATTTAAGCTCGTCCCTTCAGCAGTCAGAACGCCTGGTATAATGAACGCAGGCATTTGTTGGACTGTCTCTCTTCTATAGCGAATGTTAACTTATAAAAATGGCCAAAGAGTAAGTTCTGTTGGCTCTATTATTAGCTCAAACTTTTATTACCCGTTATTGTGAAACTTGCGCTCAAACCTTTGCACAAATAGGTACTTCATCTTTTTCTCTAATGTATATCAGAAACTGCGCGCCGAGTTCTACGGAAGTAGTAAATCCAATGCTCTTTCGTATATTATTTCTATTGAGCCATATTGAAATGTTTTTTTAAGGGGTTTCCGCCGCGACTGTGTTAGTCAAAAATATACTCAATTCCACATTTTTCATATTATGCCAAAAAAAATCCTGCTTCCGCTGATGAAATGCGTTACCTATATAGAAACCCAAAAGTATAAAGGTACAAAATATGCAGATTATTCCAAGAATGTATTTTAAATGAGCACTTTTTTCCAGCCATTGGAGCCGACTTCAGCGCCATTTCCTACGAATTACCACATTTTGACTCCAATTACGGCATTAATTCTTCAATAACTAGAAAAATAAGGTTGGAAGATACCTATATTTTATTTTTATTCAATTTCTCTGGATTATTTCCTTCTTAGAGACAGTTTTCCACAAAAATGGCATTTATATTTTATGGAAAAATACCATACTTCCCCGTGTTTCTCTCATTCCCCCATTGAACACTATATGTGATTTCAAGTTCAATTATAGAATAAAATAGCGTGGAAAGGTATTATTTTGTTGTTCATATCAGATAGAGGACAACGTTTTCTACAAGTAGACAGAATATGAATAAAATGACATAAAAGTTATTTCACGGTGGAACCACCTTAATATGAACATATATTATTTGTTCATATTTAAAATTTAGCCAGTGCTATTCTCATGGCCTTAATCTATCCATGTCTAACCCGAGAACTGACTAATGCTTTTTGCGCTCTGTAAATCGTTACCTACCATTGCATAGTTATTTTTTATTCTATCAACGACTCGCGCGTGCAGTTTTCAAGCCGCAGAGTCCTTGAGAACATACCTGCGCTAGCAATGCGGTTTTGATATAAAGTTCCTTGAGGTTTCTTCTTTCCTGTCCCTGGCGTTCAAACTTTCTCTTGCTTCCATCGGGAGTATCAGAAAAATTCCCTTTGCTTCTTGGTTGACGCTGTGTCCTGGGTATCCATTCTCCACCCGCCTTCTAGAGATTGGATATCGGATGTAGATTTCAACCGAAGGTAGAAACATCTAGACCTCTCGGAAATTCAAAGTATAGTGAGATGACTTGATGGTGCAATGCCCCGTTTACATCACTAGGGCTGGATGATGGTTAAGGACGTTCGGTGGTTTCACTCTTAACTTAAGGGAATTCGACAAAACTTGCTGGAAGCATTAATTATGTTTTCCTAAAGCTACCTGAATTTTTTCAAAATTATTTACCTTAGATTTCTTAGGGTATTTTATCTGGAAGTGGGCATGAAATTACATATTGGTTCTTATGGGAACGCGAGGTGCGACTTGCTTTATTCATCGAAAAGAACGTTTTCTAGTTAAGAATATGAAAAACAAAAATAATTTAAATCATCAATAGAATAATGTATGAAAATCATTTGACGTACTTTATTTTTATTATTTTTGTATTTCTAATTCTTAACCAGGTAAAGGTTCTTTTTGATGAATTAAGCTACTCGTACCATGTTTTCCCATAAGAACCCATGTAATTTTTTGTTCACTTATCGATCAAATATCTTAAGTAATCTGCGGTAGATATTTATGAAAAAAATCAGGAAGATTTAAGACAACATAAGCAATACTTCCAGCAAGTTTCGTCGAATTCTCAGTTGAGTGAAACCACCGAACCTCCTTAACATGGTGGCTCTTGCATACTTGCATTTACACGATTTTCAGGTCACCGTAGTACAGAGACCTCAGGATTTCCCTATAATAACTATGAAATGAATATGAATATAACACTTGGCGGGGGGTTAGTTTTGAGAGTTCAATCCAGAGGAGTCTGCCGTAATAAAAATTCAGTGACCTCTGGTGAAGAGTTAGAGACGTAGGGGATCGCTACAAAAAAACAACTGAAGTGACCTACGCGCCTGCAGCAGAACGAAGAAGTACTGAGTAGTATTCAAATTTCATACCTGTTTAGAAATGTTTATTTAATCAATCCTTCCTCCTTTGAATGGACTTTCAGGCTGTATTAGTCCAGAAGAACTTCAATTTCCCTTTCACACACTACAGTGTTGCCGTCTTTCTACTGACCCTCCATTTTCTTAACTCGTATTTCAACCACTAGAAAGAAATACTAGGGTTAGATAGGGCACTGCACGTGTAAGAGTCAGTTGGATATTCTTTGACTTTCTTATAACCTACCTTCAATCGGTAGATTACTCATACGATGATGATTATTTCAACCACGATTTCAACTAACTTCCGTTCAAACGCATTTCAAATGCCGGCAACCCTAGTAATTGTAGCGTGGTAAACAGGCTTACTAGGGTCGGCCCTACCTTGCGTTCACACGGCAAAAATCTTACTAGCATTCGAGTTATTAGCAGGGGTAATAGACTATGTGAACTGGAAAACAAGCCGTCCGGCATTGCGGGTGTCCTTTTTCGATTCCCGGCTGCGATTCGAGTGACTGAGGCGTGGTGTTCGGCACTTGGGTGTTATAATCTCCGCCGCTCCTCATCAGAGAGTGAGCATTTGCATTGTTGGGTACAGTGTATCAATTACTCCATTTCGGAGGTTCCCTACCTGTGGAACGCGTACCCTTAGGCGAACGTGTTTGTGGGTTGAGGGGTAGGTTCTCGTAAAAAGTTCGACAGTGGCGGACTGAAGATTTTGAATTGCACTGAAAATATATAACAAAAAACATTTACTAAAACAATGGGTACGGCTGCTGGAAATGAATGGCAGGACGTGTTATGATCATTCCTTAGAGTTATCTACCGGTTAGAGGTAGGTTATGATGAAAGTCAGAGAAAATCCAACAGACTACTACACGTCTATGGTGCCCTATCTACCTCGAGTATTACTTTCTTCATCTCAGCATAAGTCCTACCTTTCTTCATCCCGTCCATAAAACCGATTCTCCTCCTTCCCCTTCTCCGCTTACCCTACATCCTACCCTCTATCACGGCCTTCAGCAAACCATCGCCCCTCATTACCCCTTCCAGCCACCTACCCTGCCTTCCCCTAATCTCATCTATAAGTTTCCTCTCCTCATCCACCATGTCGAGCACTTCCTCATTTGTCTTCCTTTCCGTCCACCATACACCACCTCCACACCCACATCTCAAAAGCCTTCAGCCTATTTTCATCTTCCTTTCTCAAGGTCCACGTTTCTGCCCCATACAACGCCATATTCCATATCAAGCTCTTCACCAGCCTCTTTTTTACATCCTTACTTAAGGTCCTCGTCGTCAGCTCCCTTCTATTATTGAACGCTTCCTTCGCTAGCCCTGTGTTATGATCAGAAGTCATCAATCCAAAGTATAGCCTGCTGCAGCTCTCTACTCTGCTATCTTACCACAACCCGCTTCATTTCCACATAATTCTTCACTTTGACTCACTTCATGATTTATCTGATGCATTCCATTCTTGGTTCCTCTATTATTCTTCCCGTTTTCTCCTTCGAGTATTTTTTTCAACAGGATATAGTGTGATGAAGTTATTGGTGGCGGCCGATACTTTGTGGAATTGCATTGTAGGAAAAGGATAAAATACTTTGCACTATTCCCCTGGAGAAATTTGATTTATTGAGTCGACATGTTTCACTGCACTGCAGCATCATCAGGACTCACTCCTGATGTCAGTCAACAGTCCTGGTGATGCTGCACTGCAGTGAAACATGTCGACTCAATAAATCAAATTTCTCCAGTGGAGTAGTGCAAAGTATTTTATCCTTTTCCTAGGATATGGTGTTCCAAAATGTGACCAATAAGTTCGTCTCTCCCTCTTCTCAGTTTTCTTTCCTCTCCAACTCTTCGACGGACGTCTTCATTCATGATTCACTCCGTCCATTTGATCTTCATAGTTCCTCGGTAAATCCACATCTTTGTTGTTTCCATTCTCTTTTGCTTTGCAGCTGTGATTTTCCAGGCTACACTTCCATATACCTAAGAGTACGCTCAGTACGCTCCAAATACATGTTTTTATCAAGTGCTTTCTTACGTCCAAACTTGTTTTACTAGCTGTTGGCAGACTCCTCTCATGGTTGAATACCTTGTCTGTTTGAATTATTAGGCTCACAATATCTTTCTTGCTTCTTCCATCGTTGATCCTGCTTCCCAGATAGATTAACTTCTTCCTCTAGTGCAAATTGTTGCTCACCAAGATTGATGGTGGTTCCATAATCGTGATTTCTTCCAGGAACCACGGATTTATTAAAATTAATCTCCAAGTTGTATTTCTCCATATCTATTTTCCACACAGTTCAGCTTGTTCGTCACTAGGGAAGATGCATGTCAAAATGGTTTTTGAATCGCTGCTATTCCAAAAAAAAAATTTAAAACTGGTTTTACCACACTAATTTCTTTTAATTACCTATCCTTAATGCTGATAATCTAGAGCAAAAAAACAGTACCAATCAAGTGTCAATCGGGCCATTCGCTTCGAAGTTAGACTTAATTTTCACAGAGTTTCATTTTAAGACTAAAGAGGTCCTACAGCGACTATGAGAGGAAAAAGATACTAAATTTCACCCATTAGATTCGTTTGTTAAAAAAATAACGATTTCACTGATGAAATTTCTTCGCTATTATTTAAAAAGAAGTTAAGGTGCGAAAAGGGAGATTGTCTGACGAATATATTTTTAATAAACCCTTTTTTCCAGCCACAAGAGCCGAATACAGCGCCAATTCTATCTAATTATGTAGTACCTACAGCATTTTAAGGTGGTTTGAGCGACATAGTTCCCTAGTCATAATGGAGACCATATTCGAATTTTATTTTTTTAAGTCAGCGTCTGTAAGAAGTAGGAAACAAATATTGTAATATTAATGGTGGAATATATAGTTATACATGACCAAAATTCTCAATAATTAAATAAATATGTCTACATAAGTCTCTAACTTGACTCATTTTTTCACGCCGCACTGCTGAAACCCCTTCAAAAGAGCAGGTTTTTTTGCGGTTCTGTAATAAATACTTCGGTGAGTGTCTTTAAAATGAAGTCAAATTCAGGTGAAGTGATTTTTCGCTCAAACTACCTGAACACCAATAATAGCGGTAATTTGAAAATAACAAACATAATAAGATGGTTTTTAAATTTTATAAATTTTATTTTTTTACCGATTCCCTTTGAGTGTTGGCTTCTGGTAAACATTTTACACTTTTCTGGACTTTTTAGAAAACTTTGACTTTTTTATTTAGGTATATCTCTGTTTTATACATATATTTTAAATTTGTGTAATTTGGTCGTTTATAATAATTGGTAATTCGCAAATAATTAACTTTTACAAAAATGAAAAGAATGATGTGCAAAATCACCTTTGCAGTCGATGCAACCTAAAAATCCAATCCTAATACTACTACTACATTTTACCTTCTATATCCTATGCATACCCGCACCCAACAAATGTCATAGCGTACCATCCGATTGTGGTATTCTTTATTATACATGTATACTACGGAGAAAAGTGTCCCAGCGAACCGCTCCGATCATCCTTCGGTCACTTGGGCGTCAAGGTGTCTCCTTGTGGCTCTGGCCCCCTTCCCACATGAATGGGAACGGCCAATGCCCGCGCTGCTCCTAATATTCCTTCATCCCCTCCATACCCTTACAAGCCCTTTGTGGGGGTGTCTCCCCCAGCGCATCCCCCCCCCCTCGGCATCATCCCACCCTGTTTTGCGTAATCGACTCTCCCTCAACCTCGGCCCCACGTTTTTCCACTTGAACGCATGGACGCGGCTAAACGAGGCACATCCCTTTATCCCTCGCTGTCTCGCGTTTTCCTTGTCCGTCCAGGGGCGAATCGTTGGCGGGGCCGCGGGGAAGGGTCCGTGATGAGCCCTCGCCCCCGCCAACAAGACCCCCGCGCGGCGATCCACCCCGCCTCACTATTCCCTCTGGGGCTGATTGGACTTCGTAGGTACCTTCTACGGCCACCCACGCCGCGCCGGCCGCAGACGCTTAATGTAGTTTGAGAGCGAGATAGTTCCCTAGTCATAATGGAGACCATATCCACATTTTTTTTAATTTCAGCGTCTGTAAGAAGTATGAAATAAATATTGTAATATTAATGGCGCAAATATATAGTTGTATATGACCAAAATACTCCGTAATTAAATAAACAAAGTACATAAGTTTCTAACTTGACTCATTTTTTCCCGCCATACGGCTTAAAACCCTTCAATACAGCAGGTTTATTTGCGATTCTGTAAAAATTACTGTATGGGAGTAGTAGATCATTTTTTTGTAAATAGATGAGAAAACATGCAATCTACACAACGTTAGTTTTTTGACGAAATCTAGGTGTTATAAATTCCTATTTCCTTCAATATTCTCCCTCTGGAGCGCACAGCCGTAATCTATCCCATGTAAAACAGCTTATATATTTACTAGGCAAATTGCTCGAAAAGTAGTTCGGCAAGAGGTTGATATTTTGATATCATTGGAAAGATGAGAGTTGTTTCTTTAAAATGAGGCCAAAATCATCAAATTCTAGGTGAAGTGATTTTTCGCTCCAACTACCTTAACCGCTTTCATTTCGACTCTTAAAGGTGATTGGAGCGATTTTCGTTTATGCACAGATTTTCGCGAAACTTTGCATAAGTTTTCTTATTAGTGATATCTAGCTGATTCCTTTTCATGATCTTTTATTATGTAATTATTATTTTTTATTCTTTCAGGAGCATAGTTGGGAAAGATACCCAAAAAAATTAACTGATTAAAGTTAAAGTTAAAATGTGTAAAAAGTAACTTGTTAAAGTTAAAAGTTACTTTTCTGAAAAAGTAACTGATTAATTTAAAGTTAAAAAAAGTAACTTTTAAACGTTCAAAGTTACTTTTTCAGTTACTTTTAAGAAACGTTTAAAAAGTAACCTTTAAAAAGCTATTTTTCGTTATTTGGATAAAATAAATATGTACAAACTTCAAATTCTAGAAAAATTTATTTAAGTTTTATTTAAAAGTCATTAAACTTTAATAATAACTTTCTTATTTCAAAATTTGTATCAGACGTCAATTTACTCCTGTCTGAAAAAAGAAGCCCTGTCGCACTAAACATCCTTTCACATTGCGCTGATGATGGTGTGCCAGTTTTGTACTAGATAAAAAGATTTCTCATAGTGCTTGTGAGTTCATTAACACTTCTTCACTCGTGAAAATATCTCACTGCTTCCGCATAGGCAATGGAAAGTGCCTCCTGACTGATAGAAGTCGTCGATTGGTGTTTAAATTTTGAAAAAAATGCATCCATCTTAGTAAAACTTTCATTCTTGGTCTCTCTGTTGGAAGAAGGTGAACTTTGATGCGTTCCTAAACTTTGGCGGTCACTGCACTCAACCCCACTTTTCTTTGGATGTATTCGTCTGGGCCTATTCACTGCATTCTTGCACGACTACCCAGCTATATTGCATTCTTAGATACCGTTTATTTTCCCCTTCGTCTGTTGGGCTAAGGTTTGGGCCCAAATTTAAACATGTCGACATTCGCCAAAAATTAACGAAAAAAATTGAATGAAGTTAGTTTTGTACCAGTTAATCAGTTAATGTGTAGTTTTAACGGTTACAAGTTAACTTTTCTAAACAGTAATGGTTGAGTTAAATAGTTAACAACTTTTTTTAACGATTAATTTTTTAATCTTTAAATTTCTAAATCGTTAATCCCAACTATGTTCAGGAGGTATAGGTCCATTTATTTTAAAATTATTTTATTTCTCTTTACCGGCGTTTCCGCAATTTGAAGAAGCTTGTATAAAAACGCGAAATTTCGGTGAATAGAAATAAAATATTTTTAAATATTATTGGACCTATATCTCCTGAATGAAGAAAAAGTATAATAATTAGTGACATCTGGAGATAAAAGTTAAATAAATTGCATCATACCGATTTGGGTTTATGGCAATGCAATACTATTATAGCGTGTAGCCTTATGCCACATGAGAATTATTTCGTAATAATTCAATTACATATGTGTACCCACAGATTTTGTTATAATCGGAAAATAATGCATTCATTATCATTATTGCTTCTAACAAATATCACGAGGTTTCTCGCCGAGACCTATATTCGAAAAACACATTTCAATGTAATTTCCTGTAAATTTTAAATACCGTTCCGAAAACTCAGCCAGGCGACAAAGCGACCGCTCGTGCGTAATAAGGTAGTAGGAGTGATTTCTTTCTATGCACAGATTTTCTTTAAACTTTTCATACGTGTTCTTATTAGATTATACCTATAGATAAAAGTGAAATAAAAGGAACTTTACTTATGTGGATTTTTGGCAATTAATGAATATCAAGGTGTAACGCCGAGTCAAAGATTCGGAAAAAAACATGTATGAATAAAACGAATTCCGAATTCAACGCCGTAAACTCGAGTCATAACATGCAAAATGAATGCAAAAATGTAAAATATAATAATTCTTGAGTAGTATCCATTACTGCCTGTATGGTGAGTTCCACGGCATAAACAGAAGTACTCAAATGAAATGTCCTAGAACGTTTTTTTTAAACATTATTAAGAAAATTACAATCATTTATCAATTTCCATGTTAAAAATATCTTATCATCATATATAATATATCCTAAAATATATAAAAAAGACTGACACCAGTTGAAATTGAACGGAAATAAG
Source organism: Pyrrhosoma nymphula (assembly GCA_963573305.1). NCBI lineage: Eukaryota > Metazoa > Arthropoda > Insecta > Odonata > Coenagrionidae > Pyrrhosoma > Pyrrhosoma nymphula. The sequence goes on from OY754338.1 coordinate 118,537,177, forward strand.
AAAATATTGAAAATGATTTACTTATTATAGGATTAAAAAAATGTCTTTTCAATTTTCTGCTCGTCAAAGCAAATATCTAGCAGTTCAGAATGCTCGCTACGACTGCTAAATTAACCGCAATACAGACGGCGGAAAAATTTACAAGTTCTTCAGTGTAAATAAGCCGTATACTTACCGGCACCAACCCACCTTAGAGCACTAAAAACATTGTAAACATTACATCCCGATTTGATTGACGAAGTATTTAGTTTGCTTTTCATCCGCGAAAATGTTTAAAATTGGATCAGCTTGAATTTTACCATATTTATTTCTACCTGTAAGTGATTAGACTAGGACGAAAGTCACTCTGAAGAAATATTTTTTTTTATTCCATCTGCCTCGAATCCTCAGCATAAACGATACCCCCAGACCCTAAACAATTAAATGAAATTGAGTTAAATTTAAAAATTCAAATGGTATTTATTCCCGATCTCTTTTTATATATGGTGCAAATGTAATGAGTTAAGGTCAATAATGTATATATATATATATATATATATATATATATATATATATATATATATTTATTTTTTTTTACTTTTGCCGACGTTTCGGATTTTTATTTATCAATCTTCAGGGCTATAAACAAATGATACATGATTGTTGAAAATGTTTTACAATTCTTTTATGATTACATAATGGTTAATTTACAGTAATTAAATATAAAAATACATAGACATAAACATTCAACATTTTTACCTTTAAAGTTTGGTGCTGTTTTTATTTACAATTTTAATTTGGTTGCTTGGATCCATTTTTTTGTTGAAATGTTATGCGTCATTTATTAAATTATGATAAATTTTGCTTAGATAAGTAATCTCTGTTATTTTATTGCAACCTTTTTTATTTCTGGATATGTATGGTACATTTCTTTGAATAATCTTTTTGATAAATTTTGTCCTGAGCCTAAAATTTTGGCTTCTTCGAAATTAAATGAGTGACTATTTGTAATTCCATGATTTGCTAATGCACAAAGTTGAACTTTAGTGTTAATTGATGTTTTATGTTGCGAGATCCTATTTTTTTTAATATTGTGTAAATAAGGATGAAGCGACGAAAATCATATAATTTCTTTTTTGGCATCAATTTGGTGGGATTAATTTGCTCATACATGCTCAATCTTCCTGTCGTCTTTATAAAATGACGTACAATACTTTCTATTATTTATTACCTATATTTTTAATGACCTATCATTAGTAATGTTTACTAAATATTTATTTACATGAATGTTTAATGCTCATCACGCCATTATCTCTCGGGATAGCCAAAGTCAAAGAACTCAGTTCATTGCTGAAACTAGGTCTAGGAAACTGGCTCTTTTTTAATAGTTTCCTCCGTGATACCTTACCCTTGCACACCTCTTTCACTTTTGTTGCATTCTTGCTTTTCTTCTTACACTCCACTTTCATCAAGAGTCGTTTCACCACACTTATCACTGCTCGAAGAGAAGCAGTATCAAAGAGTAAATGAACCCCACAAACACTGTGTCAACGGTCGCACCGAGCTATGGGGGTAAAGATCGATCACGGGTCGATAAGTTGGTAAATATATCGAGCCAAGTCAGCTCACTCCTGGATTCTATTTGGGCCTTCCACTTTTAGTTGACTGTTTGGGCTCATATGAAGATTCGTTTTTTTCCTGTAAGGCCGGAGGTGCAATGTTGCCAACAGCACCAGGAATATTAAAAAATTGCTATTCAGTATACGAACAGCTCATCTACGAGGCTTCCAGTAAGAAAGTATTATTCCCTAAAGTAACACACCTGGCCGTGTGCCGTGTTGTAAATTATTGCCTACGTAGTGTAGGAGTGAACTCCCGGAACGTAAATTCGACAACAGTGTTTCGACAACCTTAACCCTTTCGCTCCCAGTGTGACGTACACGTCACATGTTGTAAATTATACAACAGACTTACTGGTAGATGATTTAAATGTCTACTGATTGTGTTAAAATAATGCTAATGGTCTTCCTATTGAATTTCGGAGTTAATTTCGTGTAATATCGTGGGTATTGCCGAATCTTAGATTTTTTAGTTAAGCGAGTTTAGGTATTTTCGGGCGAAAATTATTTCGTAAGTTATATTATTTTTTAAATGAGTAACAAAAGTTTTACATCCAAGAAAAAAATTTGACCAGTTACCCACAAGTCTCTTATTTCCCTTAAAATTTGTTTCAACTGAAAACATCCCAATTTAACTGCACAGGAGCCATTTATTGCCGTGTGACTTCTACCTCACATTGGGCTTGAAATAATACAATACCTACCCACTGTAGTCAACAGTTACTGAGCTAGTCTTGAGCAATTGAATCCGTTTTTAGTCGTCCAGTTGACATGTTGTAAGCAAGGTGCTGGAATTTTCTCGGTCCTTAGTCGTCTTGTTGATATTTTGTAAGCCAGGTGCTTGATTATTCTCATTCCAGAGTCTTCTAGCTGACATTGTGTAAGCGTAAAAGGAAATCGATTTTGAAGAATTAGAAACTTCATTTATTCAGCCATCCGATAAAAAAAATCCCAGCCTCTACCTTTAGTGAAAATAATTTTAAAAAGCAAAAAATGAAACCACTGCACCGAACCCAATGCTTAGCATGGACCACCAGGGGGGGCCTTTGGGGGCTCTGAGGGCTTTTTAATATAGCCTATGTTACACCCAGATATATTTTCTCGCAACATGCCAAATTTCAGCTCAATCGGTTCAGTAGTTTTTGCGTGATTGAGCAACAGAAAGACAGACACCATTCAATTTTTATATATTAGTATGATGATTTGAAGATAATTCTCATTAATTAAATACAGTATATGACCACATAAGTCTCTAACTTGACTCATTTGTTTCGCGCCGTAAGGTGAAGACGCCTTCAAAATGGAAATATTTTTGCGATTCTGTAAAAATTACTGCGGTGATCAATTGAGAAATGTTTGTAAATAGTTGAGAAAATATGCAAACTATACACCGTTATTTTACTGACGAAATATAGGTGTAAACATTCCTAATTTTTTTTAACATCTCCCTCTGGAGCGCATAGCCGTAATTTATCCCATGTAAAACTGCTTACATTTCTGGAAAATTCTCGAAAAGTAGTTCGGCAAAGGAGTTGATATTTTGATCATTGGAAAGATTAGAGTTTTTTCTTTAAAATGACGTCAAATTCATCAAATTCTTGGTGAAGTGATATTTCGCCTAAACTAACTTAAGAGAGTTGGGGTCCCCTTTTTCGTAATTTAGAAAAAAGCAAACTTAACCTTTTATACATTAGAAAATAGACAAGCAGGCTTAGAAATGACATAGACAAATACCAGCTCTGCCTGTTCCTTTTTTCGGGATTCATTCCGCGATGTTTAAAACATATGTAGGCCAAACTTGCAGAGTCCTAAAAATACGCCTCCAAGAGCATCAACGGGCAATTAAAAATAATAATGACCGCATTTCTGCAATAGCCGAACACCAGCTCAGCGGCCCCACTCATAATTTCAACTTTGAGGAGACAAAATTAATATCAGAGGAGGTACGCTATTTATTACCCAAGATTAATCAGGGAGGCTATAGAAATTGCGAAGAGACCGGAGAACGTCAACCGAGAAGACGGTTACACGTTGAGTAGAAAGCTTAAGCGAATTTTTCAAATTTAAAAATTCCGGCAACAATGGGGTTCCTCACTCATATATATATAAAGACGAGCGAGACTAAGGAATCAGTTCAGATAACCTGATGAAGCAGGCAGGAGGACCAGCGAAATATTGTTTTTTTTGCAATTTTAGAATCGCAGAATGAATCCTGTCAACACTACCTCCGCGGAAGCCTATGAGCTAAATACCAGCTCTACCTCATTCGGAACAAAATTGACATTATACTTCGTGTCTTTTGTGCTCAATGTGTACTATTTCGTCCCCTAGCCGGAGCCCGTTCTTAGGTTTGGGGTCCAAGGTAGCTGCCTTGTTTGTCTAGGCAGATGTTCACCGCTGGAATTCGCGAGAACTGCAATTTTTCCTACGTTCCGTTGGTTGCCACGGTTAAATGCAGTTGCACTGAAGTTCTACGTATCTTAGTGAGTGCTAGAAAAAAGGAAGAGGAGAATGATGATGGGTTGCTTTGAGGATAGACAGAGGACAGCTGGGAGGGCAGGTCAAGGTTCAAGTGCCGAGTGATAAGGGCGTTGGACATCAAATATCAAAGGCGACGTCACAGTGGAAGACGGTGGTTGGACATCCTGTGGTGAACTCATACACCACTATTATCTACTTTCTTTCTCGTTTGTTCGTCGACGAGATAATACACCGCGTGCTTTCCGATCACCTTGTGCAGATTAGCGAACGTCGTTTGGAGATGGAAACATATACACGAGCGCTTATTCGAGTTGACGATTGGAACCATCAGCTTTGAAGCGTTTGAAAGTGTAGCTAAACTTGCTGGCACTCACTGGTATGACGTCAGGGAGAAGGAAGCACTTAAGAGAGATATATAGATAGATAGATAAACGTCTTAATTGGGGCGAGATTGAGATATTAAAAGTCCCTTCTTCCATCTAACCCCTCGTCAGTACATGGATGCAGTCAATATGACAAACACAGAAATATATAAATCAGAGACATAATACTAAAAACGGTGGAAATAGAATATTAACGCGATATAATGAAGTACCAGAAGAAATTGCGAGTAGAATTGCCCAAGCGAAAAGGGCATTTTACCATAAGAAGATCCTGCTTACAGCTGCAGATACAAGCGTGGAAGTGAGGGAACATTTCATTAGAACATACATCTGGAGAATTCTACCATATGGCAGCGAAGCATGGACAATAACAGCAGCAGAGAAGTCCAGGCTGGAAGCATTTGCAATGTGGTGCTACCGAAGACTGATGAAGTTAAAATGGATCGACCGAGTCACAAATGAAGAAGTCTTCCAGAAGAGTGGGAGAAAAGAGATGTCTACTGAAAACCTTAAAAAGGAGACGGGACAACTTAGTAGGCTACACATCTTAAGACACGACGGCCTGATGAAGACAATCGTCGAGGGAAAAGTGAACGGGATGAATGGAAAATGCAGGCCTCGCATGAGATATATATGGAGCAAGTTGTGAAGGATGTAAATGAGAGGAGTTACGTCAATATATGAAGAGGTTGGCAGATAGAAGAATTGAGAGGAGGGCTGCGTCAAACCAATCCTAGGATTGTTGACCGATGATGATGATGATGAATGAAGTACCAGAAATAAGTGTAAAAAGATATGTACAATTGTGAGAAAAACACGAGGATTTTGGCTTGTATCCGTCACGGAATAAAAACCCAATGCAGGAAAACACCCACACATGAATTAGGGGGGAGTGGTGGTATAAAGGGACCGCGGGTTCCTCAAGAGGTGCAAACAGAAGAAGTCCTATCGGTATCTCGTCGACGCTTTACTCACCATCACTGGCCCTCAAGACTCTCCGCTGTCGAATGCCACCAAGTTTCGCTGTGCCTATGCAGTGCGACGAGACGATCTAGATAGGCTGCGGTTAAATTCTGAGAGTTAAATCGAATTTTAATTATGCAGACGATAAATTAAGAGATGTATATCGTCAGCATGAGGGTTAGGTTACGATCGACGTCGAGTGACGTGACGGGAATTGACGGGGACGGGTTCCCTTTTCCGTCGTCTCTCTATCAAGGTTGAGTGCATTACAATGGAGGGGATTATTATTCGAATGCTTTTTAGATATTACCGTAGAAATCAAATTTGCAAAGGTTTTCATATAGATTTACGGAGTTGCTACGAAACAATAAGGCCTAGTAACCAAATAACTAATCGTTGAAAGTTGCATTTTTTTCTGTTTCCGCAAAGCGACCTCTGACGTCATTTCATCAAAGGCTCGTGGTTCTATTCCCGGTGAAGACGGATATTTTATCGAAGTATTTTTTAAATCTTTATACTGTTGTATTTCCGGCAGAAGTGGACATCTTCACAGAAGCCTTTTTAAGGCATCTTTTTAGAATGTATGGGGAAGAAGAGGGAAGAAGAAGCGATGGATGAAATGACGTCACGGCCGTTATGGGAAGGTTGCCCGTCCATTCAACTTTGGACTCCTATATCTCTGGCAATTTGTGGAATATTTAAGAGATGATTTGCAAATGATAATTTGTCATGGTCCCCTGCACGTAAAAGCAAAAATCAATAAAAAAACCCCATTGTCGGGAGTATCAGCGTTGATTGTTGACCGTTTTCTCAAACGGAATTCTCTGCGGCTGCGAAGTAGCTTTTTAATTTTATATTTTATAACCAAAATATAAATTAACTGTAAAAATACCGACAAATATTACTTCCAAAAAAGGTTAATTATGTTTCATTGTAAAGTTAAAAAGTAAAATGGACGATCTGGAAATGATATTTTGCAAAAATTGAATCAAAATATAAATATTCCGCAAAAATACTTATTCCCGTTTACATTATTAGGGTTAAGTGGTGGTTAAAATATTGTATCTAACTTTCCACCATGCTTCTATCGGTCAGATGTGATAAATCTTACAGGTGTGCCTAATATGCGTGATTATACGTCTTTGCCCTTACGAAATCTTGTCTGAACTTACACCGTAGACCGAGGAGGAACCAAGGCATATGCCTGCTGGCCGTGGTGCCATTTATGCCTTGAAAAATAATATTAAAATAAACATTGCTTCAATGGGATGGATACGAAAATAAACTTGGTTTATTTTTTTTAAGGATTCGTCCAAATTATCATTATCTACGCAGAGGTTTTAGCTGATTGTGAGTTCACTTTTGTCACCTGGGTTGCGTGTACATAAGGATACTCACTTTTTTACAAACTGATGTCCCTGGTTGTTTACCAATGCTCTTCGTTGTAGTGTCGAATTTTTAAAAGGCAGTTCTTCATTATTGGAAGGAGGATAAAGAAGAATTCACGCCTCTTATTTTTTTTATGGTATCCATGACATATTGTGAGTTTCCACAAGCATTTTGCACTAACCTTGTATTTTGTTTTTGGTATTGAAATGAAAATCATTTTACTGGAACTAAGCCTAAGGGAGGAGTGTTTCCGAGTGATTTAATACACTTTCCTTTGACCTAATTTTGTGTACTTTTGCAATAATGCATGTGTTACCATTATTCAAGTGAACGGCACTCAATAAATTCTGCATCGTATCTTTAACACTTTTAAAACCGATAATGCCTTAGTCAGCCATCATTATGATGCAGTGCATCGAAACCCGGATCGAATTAATGTTTATCTGTGGAAAATTGCATCTTCTAAAATCTATATTATGTTGAAATTCCACAACATCACGCCTGTTACCTCCCTTTTTTGTCGTAAATCAAGTCCCATTCGCAAGAACAATTTTTTTCATTTGCTGGACCATTTTTATGTATTTTTACTTGAACATAGCAAGTTTTCTTACCCAAAGAGCAATTTCATGGATTGTCAACCTCTCAGTGTTGGTTGCACCTAGCCTAAATCTGTATACCACTGAAAGTCTCTCTATCTATTGGCGTGTACGTTTTTGTGTGGTTGGTAGCGTGATAATCTGTGTAATAATAATGTGACGTTTCGCATAAATGACAGAGTAATAAATTTTTTTCAAATTAATTGGCCTATATCTCTTGAAAGAAGAAGAAGAAAGTACATAATAAAAAAGAGGACGTGAAAAGTAATCATCTAGATATTTAAACGTGGAGAAACCAGTATATATAAGCAGAACTTGATAGAATCTTATGTATTTGCGTGAAAGAAATGATGTTTCTTTACCAAAAGCCAATCTGACGTTGTATCAAAGATGTTTTTTATATATCTCAAGAAAAATGGTTAATGTCCTTCCGACATACATCAAGGAAGAAAAAAACATCCGAAATTTTCTTTATGAAATAAAATACTGGCTACTTCTTATAAAAAATATAGAGGTCTTTTTCTGTAATATTCATGTAATAAAAACTGAATTAATTGTAACAAAATGAAAGCTTTTGAAATTATTTTGTTATTGTTTTTGCTAATGTTCTACAACAGCCAATCATGAATGTATTTATCTAACTCATAACCACTGTTATCGGTGTTTTGTCGTTGTGTCAATTCCTCTATTATTGTCATAATTTTCACAGGATTCTATTAATATTTGTTTGTGTACAATTCTACTTGTATGTATATTTCGTTAGCAGTTTTGCATGGATAACATGATAACCGCCCCAATACAGGTGTATTCCTTAGGGGTTCCCCAATTATTGTTTTTGTGATAATAGATTGAAATAACAATTCTATTCTATTTTTCTCCCTTTCCGCAGGTGCGAATCGCCCGCTTTAGTGCTTCAAGATGTCTGACTCGTCGACGCCAGCGACACCGACGCCCAAGACGGTCGTCCCGCACACCAAATCGGCGCCTTTGCGCCTGCCCTCCGGAGACCCCCCGCCGTTCCTGACCGACAATGAGGACGAATCGCCACCCCCGTCCCCTTCGGAGCCCCCTCCACCCCCCAGGCCCCCCAGGCCCGCCCCCATGGATCACGACGTCTTCTACCGGCCCCCGGAGGTCGGCAAGCTCGACACGTTCAAGAATTTCTTCTACAACAAGGAGACGGGTCAAATCTTCGGGCGCACCATGTCCAGCTGGGGTGAGCCGAAGCTCTTTTAATTTTTACATTTGTGCCAGAAAAGATGCTATTTCGGAAACGTCACGTGTGTTGTCTTCCATGACGATGTGGAGGGCCATAAATATGTGTCGAATTCACCATTGTAAAAAAAACATTCTTCGTAAATCTCTTAAGGTGGTTCCACCGTAAAATGACTTTTATGTCATTTTATTCATATTCTGTCTACTAGTAGAAAAAAATTTGTCTTCTATCTGATATGAACAACAAAATAATACCTTTCAACGCTATTTTATTCTATAATTGTACTTGAAATTACAAATGGGTGTTCAATGGGAATATGTGGGAAAAACGGGGAAAAATAGTATTTTTCCATAAAATACAAATGCCATTTCTGCGGAAAACTATTTATATGAAGGAAATAATCCAGAGAAATTGAATAAAAATAAAATATAGGCATCTTACCACTTTATTTTTCTAGTTATTGAAGAATTAATGTCGTAATTGAAGTCAAAATGCAGTAACTCGTAGGAAATGGTGCTGCAGTCGACTCCTATGGCTGAATACAAGTGCTCATTTAAAATATATTCGTGGAATAATCCACATTTTTTTACCTTAGTTTTGGGTTTCTATAGCTAACGCATTGCATCAGTGAAAGCAGGATTTTTTTTGACAAAATATCAAAAACGTGGAATTTGGTATTTGTTTTTACTCACACAGTCGCGGCGGAACCTCCTCAACCATCTTATCCGTGAATTGTACCGCGAACATGACTAGTGACACTGCAGTGGATTGGTTTAATATAATCATATCGTTCCAGAATCGGGGCATCACTGATCTAAAAACCGCCGATTGCACCATTTCCTAGGTCTTGATTTAACCATTATGAATCCGCTCTGACCACGGCATTTGGATAACCAGGATATTTAATAATGTTCGACATAAACTTACTTTTATTATTTCAGTAGTCCATCCGCTTCCCCTTGTCCAGTCTCTCGTACAGTATCCCATTCAGTCATCGGATGACTCTAAACTCGAACATTTGTTTGAAAGTCCTCCAAAATGTACAATCGTAACTGAGTATGGAGCTGCCCAATTGGGAAATCTATAGCCGATTAGCTGACCGATAGTTTTTCACAGGAAATAATTTCAAATTGTCGGACCTTGCGATTTTCTCCCAGCTGAAATACCCTGATGATTCTCAAAACGAGGTTTTGAGGTCTCATCTTTGGAATTTTCATTGGTCCACGAACTGGCACAAGCATTTTTAAGGACATCCGGTGGTTTCACTCTTAACTTAAGGGAATTCTACGAAACTTGCTTGGAAGCATTAATTATGTTTTCCTAAAGCTACCTGTATTTTTTCAAATTTATTTACCGCAGATTTCTTAGGATATTTGATGTGGAAGTGGGCATGAAATTACATATGGGTACCTATGGGAACGCGAGGTGCGACTAGCTTTATTCATCGAAAAGAACCTTTTTCTAGTTAAGAATATGAAAAACAAAAATAATTTAAATCATCAATAGAATAATGTATGAAAATCATTTGATATACTTTATTTGTATTATTTTATGTATTTCTAATTCTTAACTAGGTAAAGGTTCTTTTTGATGAATTAAGCTGCTCGTACCTTGTGTTCCCATAAGAACCCATGTAATTTTTTGTCCACTTCTCGATCGAATATCTTAAGTAATCTGCGGTAAATAATTCTGAATAAAATCAGGAAGATTTAAGACAACATAAGCAATGCTTCCAGCAAGTTTCGTCGAATTCTCTTAAGTTGAATGAAACCACCGAACCTCCAAATGGAAACTGAATGGAAAATTTCATCCAATAGGGGTTTCCATGGGTCCAACTTTGCACCCATGTGAGTGACTACTTAAGTATCTATTGACTATTTAGCATTGATTTGGGAAAAAATTACTTCTCGGTAAAAGATCTGCTAGAGACCTTCGTATTACACTATTAAACCTTAATACAGTCCTAGAGCTCAAGAGAGATGGTTGGGGTTCCAGTCTAAGGCTCTAAGTCCCCGCATCACTGCTTTCTATTTAGACTCGGAACGAATGAAGTAATGAGCAGTGCATCTTGATATTTTGAGCATCTAGGCACATGATACATATTTCAAATACAAATTCAAATATGGGATCTATTGTTATTGGAAAAAATGTCGCTCAATCTCACTGAAGGGAATATTTGCTCGAAGTTTATGCCGATCCCACGTCCCCCATTGCGAAAATGGTGCACTTTTTTTTAGTTTTACTGTTTTAAGAATCAACTATTTGAGTAAAATAGCCTCACACTATTTATCGTTAAGAGGCAAAATGGAATTTCCACTGTTATGCCAGTTGCTCACGGTAAAATTTTCCATAAAATAGTTTTATAAAAATTTTTATTGAAAGTTTTATGAATCGTACGTAAAACGTACTTGCTTGCTCACGGTAAAACTATTCATAAAACCGTAATGTCCTGCCATCTATGAGACGCTTTGCGAACACGTGAAGTGATAAATGCAATCTCTTTGGGCGACTGTTAGGTTAAAAACTATATGTATTGTTTATTTACTTACTTTTTTATCACAATCAACGGTGCTAAGGCTCTAACGCATTCTTATAACAACAAGAAGGATACTGCCTCAACGTTCCATGAACTTCCAGCCATGTTTGTTTACGTTTTCCTTGTTTGGCGTCCCATGGATACGAGATTATTATCAACGCGATGAGCGGAACGTCTCATTGGTTGTTGCATAAAACTAGGTTTTATAAAACGGTTTTATCGTTAGCAAGCTCATTTTTATAAAACAAGTCGATTTTATAAAACGTTTTACCGAAAATTTTACCGTGAGCAACAGCCATTAGTTGAAAAAACTAAGATGATAAATGAGAAGTCAGTTTATCTTCTGCTTGATTAGAACTACTATATTATTTCTAAATTTTATGTGTGCCACTGAGAATCGACGGGCATTTCTGCTTTTCCATTTTCGGCCCAGATGAATAGTAAATTGAAAAAAACACGCCTTAACTCAAACTCCTAAACTCCAAAGTTAAATTTGAATATCAACCAAGTAGTTACCGCCAAGAATGTTGCTCTTTAGCACAGATATTTATGTTTTGTAAACATTAGTTACGGCCTCCAGGTATAAGGCTTTCACGGTGAAATAACCTAGACAAAACACATAAATGAAATCTATACTAATAAGATTTCCATGACTGGGTATTTTACCCGTAATGTGTTAGGCTGGCCTTATTTTGTTTAGCTAAGGCAGGTAGGTCTCAGGCTTAGTAAGTAGGCAGATCTTAGCCTACTTTCCTTGCCCTTCAGTCACAGATGTTTGGGCTGGGGCTTTAACCAATCTTCCTTTTTTTTTTAAATAGAAAACAGTATAACTTGGTGACCTTCTACTCCTCCCACTGTCTTCCCCCGATTCACTTTCCTTCCTTTCCTCTCCATTTTTCCACTTCACCCCTTCTCACTCTGCCTCTCCCCCATTTCAAACCAACCCCCACCACTTTTAACTTTCTCTAGGTATATAATAGAATGACCTAAGCTTCAGAATGTGCCAGAAGATGCCATATTATGGTGAAACCGGTCGCAATTTTTAAATAAAGTGTGGAAAAGTACAAAGTTTTTTATTAAAAATTGATATCTATCACTTCCACAAAGTCAAGCCTGAAACAATCAAATTTATATGGTGCAAATTTCATGAGTATAGGTCAAATAATTGTTTATTTTTAAACTTTTGTCGACGTTTCGGATGTTTATTCATCCATCTTCTGGGCTATAAACAATGATGTATGATGTTAAATGATTGACAGTTCTGTTTTGGTTACATTTTTGTAAATTTACAGACATTAAATATAAAAATACATGGACATTCAAGATTTTTACCTTTAAAGTTTGGTGCTATTTTTATTTGTTTACAATTTTAATTTGGTTGCTTGGATATATTTCTTTGTTGAAAACTTATGTGTCATTTATTAAATTATGATAATTTATTAAACATCACTTATCTAAGCAAAATTTATCATAATTTAATAAATGACACGTAACTTTTCAACAAAGAAATATATCCAAGCAACCAAATTAAAATTGTAAATAAATAAAAACAGTGCCAAACTTTAAACGTAAAAATGTTGAATGTCTATGTATTTTTATATTTAATGACTGTAAATTTACAATTATGTAACAAAAACAGAACTGTCAATCATTTATCATCATACATCATTGTTTATAGCCCAGAAGATTGATGAATAAACATCCGAAACGTCAGCAAAAGTTTAAAAATAAAAAATTATTTGACCTCTTCTCATGAAATTTACACCATATAAATAAAGAGGTCGAGAATAAATACCATATGAATCAACTCTATGTTTATCAGCTTGTTATATGAGTACTTATTTAAAATGCAAACTGTCCATTTACGAGTATAACCATTTACCGCGGCGGTATAGCATTTGAAAAATCAAAATCCTGACTTTTGATGGCCTAAATCTTGGCCTCCTTGGCCGACTGTGTTGCCCGCCAACCAAACGTCCATATGCGTTCGTGAAATGCGGTTAATTCATATGCACGAGGACGGAGCTCACGTTACAAGATACTTTCCAGCATCCGGCCACGTACTACTTCTATGAGGACATCAAGCGATGAGTGGCGGCAGACGTCTTGGGTGCTGCAGCTGCTTGACTCTGCGAAGGAAACCCTCGACTTAATCTTCTCCGATACCTACCACGCGTTGAGCACGAGGGCATATAAGCGATGGTTCCTGTCGAAACGGACCGAGTCTGGCTAAATTAAGACCCGCAGTAAGTAACCGTTTCGAGGGCTCCTCTTTTGAAAAGATATCGAAGGAGCCGTGCAGAAAGGTCCCGTCAGGGAAGCTGCATAATAAGAGTCAACGCCGTGCACGTGTTCGCGTGATTTCCGGCGAAATCGTTCACGTCCGGTTCTATTTAGCATATCCAGGGACTCCTTCCAGAAAATTCCGCGCCGTGTCCTTTGCTCGGGCTGGCCGAGATTTGTTGCGGAGAGTTGACGCGAACTGAATCATGATTTCTACGCGTCAGTTGCGTATGGTTCCAACGTATGATGACGCACCTCGTTATTCAAATTCTCACATCTTATGGAAAAACGCGTTCTCTGTTTGATTATTATTATTATTATGTATTAATATGTTGATTTAAAATGTATTTTTTCCCACGAACGATGAGAGACTATAACAGCTGCCAATGAGACTTTTATCTAGGTTTTTCAATAGGTAGTGTAACTCTTAGTAGTAATAGAACTCCCTAATACTTGAATCCTTATCTGTTACCTAGTACTAACAGCACGCCGTGCATGTTTTATACATAAGTCTTGAGTCTCTGTCCACTTGTGTAGTTGCAAAATACATATATATTAGCGTCCCTCTCAATTGTGAGCATATCTGTAGTGTATTGCATGCTTGTGAGGCTTCGCTTCGTGACAAGCATTAGCGATTTATGCTTATGCATAATTAGTCGTAGTTACACTAACTCTAGGGTATAGTGCAATGCATGTTGGTGAATACTCACCCCCTGCCACACACCCCAGAGGTGGCTTGCAGTGTATTTTGTTGATGTAGATTATAAGATTTACCGGTTGACTTAGGTTTAAATGGAAGTGAGTAAAAATCCTTTAAAATGTAAAGGCGTTGGCCCCTATATCCGTACGCGATATCTTTCTTCACATCAGCATACGTTCTACCCTTCTTCATCCCGTCCATAAAGCCTATTCTCTTTCTTCCCCTTCCCCGCTTATTCAGCTGCCTCCCATCTATCACTGCCTTCATTATCCCTTCACTCCTCATCACCCATTCCAACTACCTAGTTTGCCTCCTCCTAATCTCATCCAGGAGTTACTTTTCTTCACCAATCATACCAAGCATTCGCTGGTTTGTCTTCCTTGCCGTCCACCACTCCTTCTCCATCCTTCTCCACACCCACATCTCGAATGTCTGCATCCTATTCTTGTATTCTTTTATCATAAGTCAACTTTCTGCTCCATATAACGCCGTATTCCAAATTAAACTCTTCGCTAGGCTCTTCATATTACCCTTACCCAAAGTCCCCGTCATCGGCTGAACTTTTCGTTCGCCTGCGCAATTCTTCGTCGGACGTCTTTGCAACTTCTAACATTTTCTTCTAACTTACCTACTACCCAAATTTGAGTTGCTCTATTTGCTCCTGTTTGTGCCTTCATTGATGTGAACATGAATATACATATGGATCTACCTTATTTCTCCGAATATAAGCCGCACTCGAATATAAGCCGCAACCCGTTTCTGGGGTCTCAAACAGGGAAAAAGTTAATACGCGAATTTAAGCCGCACCCTTTTTAGATAATTCCGTACTTCCTACAGTATTAGGTATTAGAATTATATATCTGTTTTTACATTACCTATGTAAGAGTGACTCAATGTTTCCTATATCATCCTTTAATATACGTAAAAATTGTGCACCAATTTGACCTTTTTCGGCGTTATTTGTTACTTTCCCCGTGGCTTAGGCGAGTTTAGCTGGCGTCCGCGTGAATCCGAATGGTTCGGTTTGCTCAATTCGGTAATTTTTACGATTTTTTAAGAAAGTTCCCGAATATAAGCCGCACCCCGATTTTGAGGCCCCAAAATCGGGAAAAAAAGTGCGGCTTATATTCGGAGAAATACGGTAAATCTTCAGCATCACTGTACGGGCAGCAGTGTTGCCTAGCTTTCTGGAAAAGATAGGTCGGCGCTGCAATCGGCATGGTTCGCTTGTGTGTGTGTCAAAAATGGCCGGTTTTAATAGGGAGGCCAATATCGGCACCTTTATTTCCAGTATCTCCATTTGAATCACGGCCTTTCCTTATTAGAACCACCTTCTTTTAGAATGGCGGCGCTAAAATCTGCTTGGTCCTGATTTTTTCGGTGCATGCGAAATTTTGGCAACACCCACTGGGGGCAAGTTTAGGATCCATATGTATATTCATGGATGCAAACAACAAAATCCTAGCTTTCCACGATTTTGTTCTCGCAAATTGCACTTGAAATTACATGAGGTTGTATGAGAGACTGGGTGGCTCACGGGGGAAATGTTTTTCTATCTGATGCAAATGTAATTTTCGCAAAAACTCAATATGTGAAGAGAATTCTGCTAGAAATATGAATGGTGGTTAACATATAGCCCCGTGATAAACATATTGCTCGAGTTACTTGAAAATTAATGCAATAATTGAATCAAAATGCGGTAACTCGATAGAAAAGGCGCTAAAGTCGGCTCCTAATGCCTGTTGCTCACGGTAAAATTTTCGGTAAAACGTATCATAGAATTGACTAATTTTATAAAAATGAGCTTGCTAATGATAAAACCGTTTTATAAAACGTTTCATGGAATAGGACAGGTTCTATTTCCATAAAACCGTTTTATGCAACAACCAATGAGACGTTCCGCTCATCGCGTTGATAATAATCTCGTATCCATGGGACGCCAAACAAGGAAAACGTAAACAAACATGGCTGGAAGTTCATGGAACGTTGAGGCAGTATCCTTCTTGTTGTTAGAAGAATGCGTCAGAGCTTTAGCAACGTTAGTGTGATCAAAAAGTAAGTAAATAAACAAAACATATAGTTATTAACTTAACAGTCATCCAAAAGAGAGTGGGCATTTATCACATCACGTGTTCGCAAAGCGTCTCATAGATGGCAGGACATTGCGGTTTTATGAATAGTTTTACCGCGAGCAAGCAAGTACGTTTTACGTACGATTCATAAAACTTTCAATAAAATTTTTATAAAACTCTTTTATGGAAAGTTTTACCGTGAGTAACAGGCATATAGCTTGAATAAAGTTACAATGAAAAACGTTTATATTTCAAATAATCTGCTCATTCATAGCTCAACCTTGTCATTAACAGCTAAGGAATTTCATCTCTGAAAACGAAAAACAAAAGGGTTGAATTGAGTTATTTTTAAAAAAATAACATCAAGAGGGCTCTGGATTGCCATTTTTTAACTTCTCGATAGGTGTGTAGTGTTGAGAATGCTATGTAAAGGGAAAACGCCGCGGTTGAGCTTACTTTTCTGGTGTCATCACATATCAAAAATAAGTGAATATTCGAAAACGTAAGCAGTCACGCGTGCAATATTTGTCACGCGTCACTCGCCATAGGTGACACTCGTATGTTTAAAATTCATGGCGAAAAAAATCATTCCTCTGTAATTAGAGACTGTACCATTTGATCATGATGATAACTTAAGCAAGGTAAGGTGGGAGGAAACATTTTAAAAACGACTCTCGTTGTGTCAAATGTTACTTGGAAGTTTTATTAAAATTCAACTAGTCTTTGAAAACGCTTCACAATTTTATCAATCCGTGTACATAGCTAATCAAGATACCTACATAAAAGTCAGCACTCAGGTACCGAGAAAATTGCACACCATTTTACATAAAGTTGTCACCTGCTAATACCTGTGTTCCTTAAGCCATGTATACAGGTATCTGTACTCAAACATGTACTCACGATTGCTATTTTAGCGCAATGTAGGAAACAAGGTTGCTAGTCATTTGCTCAGTCATTTTCACGTCTACTTTCAACGAATATTGAATTACAAAAAAGCTTAATGAAAGATGTTATGTAATAGTCACTTTGAGGTAATAACAGGTGACAACATTTATGCATAATGATACATAATACATACTTTTGATACGTGATTGTTGGCCTTAATGTATCCTGATCGAACATTGTAAACACTTTATTGTTGACAGATACTACTTCATGTTGGTTACTTAACCAATGAGCTATAATTTGTAAAATATTTTTTGTTCAATTTGAAATGCATTGGGACAATGTAGAATCTCATTTTAGAAAGACCCCACGAGTATTTTTTGGAATTGATAAAAATGTTTACGAAATTTTCATCGGTAATTTTATTAAAATACATTTTTAACATTGTATTTCGAACAAAAGATTTCCATGTATACCTACCATAAATTTTACAATCCGTTCTAATAATAGTTTTAGATTTAATCGTAACAAGAGGGCTTTACATGTTTATACATCGAAATATTCTCCAACATTCTATTTGTATTGCCTTTGCCTGCGCCCAAATTTATTTCATTTATTTATTTAACATGAAATCCAAAAACAGCCAAGGAGACCTTTGCATTGGATTTTTTAACAAAAGGGTTAAATAATACAATAACAAAATATAGGAAAGCACATTTGTAAACTTAAATACTGAATAATATCCACTGAATGAAAAGACAGCCGAAAAAAAATTGAACGAATTCTTTCTCTTCCATTTATACGTTTCAAACTCTACACCTCCTTGTGTTATCGCGCGCCATACGGCGGCAACAAGACCACGGTCGCACACGCCATCTAACGACAGAAGTCCGGATTACATTTTCCCCCGTCGTGACGTAACAATGCTATGTCGCCCCGGGAGAGAGAGCGCGCGCGCGGCCACCGCGTGCACAGCGGGAGGCGTTTCTCATTTATTTATTTTTTATCCTGTCACCGTCGACCGTCGACCTTCGCTCTGGGCGCTGCAGTCGTCCATCGCCGGTTGCTGCTGCAAGCGGTTCGCTTCGGAAATCGCTTGTTGGGGGGGTGTGTTGCGCAAAAGAAACACGTTTTAAAAATTCTTTCGGACGGATGGTTGATGAGATCGGGAGATCAAAAGGGGGTGGGTATGGGGTGGATGGGTGGAGAAAGAAGTGTTGTTGTTGAATACAAAGGGGAGTAGAGGAGAGAAAAAGGGGTCAAGGTGCATCGTTCGATGGGATTGGAATTGATGCGACCAGACCTGTGTGTGCTTGCGTGTCGTGCATGTGTTACGTGCAAATCATTATGGTCGGAGGGTGTGTAATAACACTCACAGAGAGATGTATTGGGGACGCAGTCCTTTCACAGTCCCCAACCGGCCTTTCGCGCGGTGAAATGATGTAAAAAAAATCATCCCTTGTAATTAAAAAAAAATCCAACGCGATGAAAACAGCAATCATCTTGCGGCCTCCTTCCATCTTCCTACGCCATTGTCGCTCGACCCGAACTCCATAATGACGTGTATCCGGTGGCTTTGTCCCGTTGGCATTAGTCCGAATCGGACGTCGGGATTAGCGCGAAGTTTTGTGAAGGTCATAATGCAGTATCGCAATAGCCCCGTGGATGACCATATATAAAGGGGGGACGTCCATGAATTATGTCAACAATTTTTGTTGGCAATTTTTACCTCCCCCCCCCTTGTCAACAATCGTCAAACTTTCAGTGACCACACTAATAAAATTATGTCAAACGACTTTTACCTCCCACAGACTAATAATAATTTATACAGCTGGCTTTAGATGCTATTTAATAGATGTCCATGGATAGCTATACTATTAGATGACCATGGCTTATTTCAGTCTTAGAATTTACTTACAGCTTCCCTTAAAAATCTGTCAAATGAATTATATTTATCTTCAGATTTATACCATATGTATCTACTATCTAGCACAATGAATATAAACACAAAATATGATGATGCAAGACTATGACTTACTTGGCAAGAACTCAACCGGTTTAAGATTTTAAAAATTACTGTAAAAAGTAAAAAAGTAACATTGTTGACGTCAATTTATCTTGAACCACCCCCCCCCCCTCCCACCCTCCCCCATGTCAACAATTGTCAGACCTATTCTACCCCCCTCCCTTATTTTATTGAGATAATTAACGAATGTCCCCTAAATGACGAATTCAGAAGATTTCTGTGATAATGTATGGCATTTTAGCATAATGATTGAATAAGGATTAACGATTGCCCACTTATAAATAAGCCTGTGTGATCTGATGATGACGAAATAAAACCGGATCCTTGGTAGTAATTAAATTCCCATTTATTTATCCGAAGTGGATTGCAAAATTTAATTCAATCATGACTATATTACACTTCAAATTAAAAATAAAGTACCTGCTGAATTCAATTACTGCGATATGCTACATAATGTAACCATTATACCATGGACAGAGGAAATCCAATGAATAAGCCTGTCCAAGGATTCGAGGAGCACGTATTATTATATATTCAACAGCAACTCTGCGAAGTTTAAGAGCCAAATATATATTACACGCATTCAGTGACGTGACTGCCATCTGATAATTTCAAGAAAAAATTCCACTGTGTGCCACGCTATTTTTACCACTAATAAATTCTGAATGTTACCTGACCTCGTGGAATATTAGGCCGGGACTAGGGTTTGGCGGTATTTGAATCCCAATATCAATATTCTATATCTTAAAATGTTGACAATTGACCAGCATCAATAACCTGTTTTGGACTATTGAATATTGGAAAATATTGGCGTATTGGGATATTGGAAATATTGTAGTATTGGAATTAATGAAAAAATGAAATATTGGTATATTGGAAAATATTGAACAAAGCAATATTTGCAGGTAAAATTGCCTTGCTTACAATGGTTTGCAACAGCTGCCTGTGTTAACTATGTAAAAGCCTGTTCATAAAACAAGAAAAGCAATGTAATAGCTTCTTTTCCCCAATTATTGCTATCAATAATGGTGGAATTAAAGGAAGTGCTGCACTGAGTGCCTCGCGCGCCGTCTGTTTTCAAAGATTAGAACCACCCTCCTCGCCGGGTTCCAATATTTATTCAATAGTTGAATTTTTAACATTGGTAATCCAATATTCAATATTCCAATTGGAAATATTGGTTTTTCAATGTACAATATTCCAATTGCAAATATTGGTTTTTACGACCGCCAATATCCAATACAGGATATTGGTATTGGTCGTTCAAAAATTGTGATGTCGTAATGCCAAATTTTCAAAATATTGATATTAGAACCAAAGTGTTGGAAAGCCGTCCAGCCCTAGCCGAGAATACGTGAAACAGGAAAATATTAATTTCCTATCATTTGCAAAGTTGCGACACAAAATCCGATATTATGAGTGATATTTTCCAGGAGGTGAAATTGTAATAAATTGAAGGAAATAGCCTGTATTAATTTATTTATTTTCAATTTTCCCCGAAAACAGACGGTAATGCCTTTTAGACCGAGCACTACATAATATATACTCAGTGAGGAACATACGCATCCATGAAATCTGATCTGATATTAAAAACAAAATAATACCTTTCCACGCTATTTTATTCTATAATTGAACTTGAAATCACATGGTGTTCGTTGGGGGAATGAGAGAAACACGGGGAAAATAGTATTTTTCCATAAAATATATAAATGCCATTTTCGTGAAAAACTTTCTCTAAGAAGGAAATAATCCAGAGAAATTGAACAAAAATAAAATACAGGCACCTTACCACCTTATTTTTCTAGTTTTTGAAGAATTAATGCCGTAATTGAAGTCAGAATGCGGTAATTCGTAGGAAATGGCGCCGCAGTCGGCTCCTATGGCTGGAAAAAAGTGCTAATTTAAAATACATTCTTGGAATAATCTGCATATTTTGTACCTTTATACTTTTGGGCTTCTATAGGTAACGCATTGCACCAGTGAGAGCAGGATTTGTTTTTGACAAAATACAAAAATGTGGAATTTAGTATTTGTTTTGACTCACACAGTCGCGGCGGAACCTCCTTAACTGCACGCTCCATGCTGCGTGTGAAAATTGCCTCGTGTACAGAGGGGATTAGCGAAAATTACTTTCACGCAGTCATGAACAAAAAGCAGGAATAATAATAGACCCATGCTCTAATGCCGAGCCTGCATTGTCGCGATCCCACTTCTCTCTCTTACGGGGAAGGCCTAAGGAAGTGTCGCCATCTGTGAACGCCTCCTAGTCGTGACGCGAGGCCGGTGTCGCTGTTAAAAAGAGTGTCCATTCAGTTTCCAAGTCGACCTCCAAAAACGGAGAGGCGCGATCAGTATGGATTGAGGACGATCCAATAGGTGCACATTGCGATACGAGCGAGATAGAGAGAGAGAGGTCTTTTTGCCCTCCATCTGGTGTCAGTTCGTGTGTACCACGAGGAGCATTATCTTTTGAGGTCATGGACCGACTCCAAGAAGGAGACCAACTCGCAGTATTTGCTCATGCTTATTTCCACAAATATTTCGAATCTACTCGCAGCTACTATGCTCTACCGTGCTGGGAATCGTATGCAGAATTGCACCGGAAGGTATTTTGTGTAATTAACTTCTTGCGCAATGGTTATTGGATATATTTTATGGCGTACGATATATATATATATATATATATATATATACGAGTTCGTGGAAAATCACACACGCGATAATTTAAATAAAAATAAACTTTGCCACAGGTGGGGCGGAAATAAATATAGAAACACAAAAAAGAAGAACACTCACACAATATACATAGTGTGTGAGTGTTCTTCTTTTTTGTGTTTCTATATTTATTTCCGCCCCACCTGTGGCAAAGTTTATTTATATATATATATATATATATATATATATATATATATATATATATATATATATATATATATATATATATATATATATATATATATAAATATACTTACCCTAGAGAAAGGTGGAGCTAGTCTTCACCGAAATATCGGAAGTTTCAATTTGTGAGTGTCCTTTTTTTCTGTTTATATATTTTTATCGGCCACCCTCTTGGCATATTATATATTTATCACCCGAGTGATTCTCCAAGGTGTTATATATGTATAATAAGGAATCACAGGCATGACAAGTAAAACATAGAGAGACAAACAAATGAAACTCACACGAACGGTTTAATTTTCAACGACGCTCTATCGTCTTCTTCTGAACTGGAGAGAGTACTGAATGAAGATGTGATCTCATCCAGTACTTCAGTACTCTCATCTTATTATTTAGACATCTTCATCCAGTACTCTCTCCAATTCAGAAGAAGACAACAGAGCGTCGTTGAAAATTAAACCGTTCGTGTGAGTTTCTTTTGTTTGTGTGTCTAGGTTTTTTACTTGTCAGGCCTGTGACTCCTTATTGGATAAATTTTTTTACCACGTGTGAATTTCCTTCATTGAATATATATACATGGATAAATTTCAATTATTAACCTATAATATCTGCTATAAAGCAGTATATATCTTCCATTGTTCGTCTTCACCGTGACTGTGGAAGCCAAAAAAAACACAAAAATCCACGTTTTTGTTTGTTTGTTAAAAAGATTTTACTTTCACTAAGGACAGGCATTAGCCATTTTGAAATTGAGTTACAATATATGCATATTATTCCACAATAAGTACATGTTTTTAATAAACACTTTTTTCCTACCTTAGCAGCAGATAGCAGCACGATTTCTATTGAATAACCTCCTTTTTACTTCACTAATTGCTGTCAATTTGCTAATAACTAAAATGACAAGTTGCTAATGTGCCTCCGTCATATTTTTATTCCATTTATTCAGAGATTTTGCTTCTTTTAAGGAGTTATTGCGAAAATGTTATTATGCATAAAAATACTATTTTTCGCCATGCCTCATTCGTTCTTGCGTTTAACATCATGTGATTTTAAGTTATAGAGAGGTGTCTTTTTGCGGTGAAGCCCAGTTTTTCAAGTCAGTAGCTGTCAATTCATGCGGTTGCAGCTTGCCAGAATTGAAATCTGATCTTCAAATCGTTGTCGCTTAAGACTCTCGCAGAAATAAACATCATAACTCATCCCATCGATTCAGGTAGATGAAGGCGTTTTTCATTTTTTCCAGTTAAAAATCATTTTTCTTCACTTTAATTGCATGCGATGCATGTCGTTAGACTCTGAATGAGGAGCTGATAATAATCCCCGAGTAATGCGTATGATATCCTGTAGGCGTTTCCTATATCTCTTGCAAATTCATTGAATCGCGAATAATTGGAACATCGGAAAGTGGCAACTAACATGCGCAATCGGCCATATTGAATGGAGCAGTTGATACGCTTAAAACATTAGCATGAATATACATATGGAGGTAAATCTTCGGCACCACTGTACGGGCAAAGGTGTTGCCTAGCTTTCCGCAAAAGATAGGTCGCGCTGCAGTCAGCATGGTTCCGTTTCTGTGTGTCAAAAATGTCCGGTTTAATTGGGAGGCAAATTCCGGTACCTTTATTTCCAGTAACTCCATTTGAATCACGGCCTTTACTTCGGCTTGGTTCGCTTCTGTGTGTCAATAATGGCCGGTGTTAATAGGGAGGCCAGTTCCGGTACCTTTATTTATAGTATCTCCATTTGAACAACGGCCTTTCGTTATTAGAACCAACTTCTCTGGAGTGGTGGCGCTACAATCTGCTTGGTCCTGATTTCTCGGTGCATGCGGAATGTTTGGCAACACCCTCTGGGGGAAGTTTAGGATCCATATGTATATTCATGAACATTAGTATCTGATGAAGAATTAGCGTAACACAATTGACGAAATTTAGCATTTTATTTAGTTTTACTGGAAAACATTTTCGCGATGCCATAGTTATGCAGACCATTTTTATTTTGGTGCGCTCAAGCACCATCTTTTCTCTTCTCTGATACATTGTCCCAACCATGGTGCTACTAATACAAGGTAGGACGTTCCCGGGACCAAAATGAGTTCATTCTACGCATGACGTCATCCGGATGACGCGAGCAGTAGACGACTCGAGAATCAGCAAAGAAGAACCTAATTCAACTTAGTAAATTACTTTGCACCCTTGTCTTATAATCATGATGATCAACTAGATGTTCAATTAGACGAACAATTATACGTTCTTGCCTCATAATCATCGTTGAATTGCACAGATAAAGTAAACAAATATTCATTTTCACCTTCAACTTTAATATAAAAATAAATTTGGAATAGAAGGTGTCTTAACTTTGTAAATTTCAATCTAAAATTTATTTTCTACTTTTTAATGCATTTTTTTTTTTTTACTTTTTAGTCTATTTTGAAATAAGACCAGTTTTAAAAAAGAGTTTTTTAAATATATTTTTATCTTCTACTTTTTAGTCTTTACACTTTTTCTAAATAGTGTACCCCTTCAATGTTTTGCAATGCTTTCAATATTTTACAATTCAATGCGTAATGCTTTATAAATATTTTCTCTATGTACTCAAATCAAAAATATTTAATTTAACAAAATCTGACGACGTGAAAAATTCAAAAACATTTACCAAGATTCTGTCATCAAAATTAAACACGTATGAAAAATTTGTGAAAGATTGAAGAACGGGAAGGGGTTCAAAAATTGGGTAATAGATATGCGATTAGACTCACGAAGCAAGTTGAACATTGGTCTTCATATTAATTGTGCAACGATTCTTTGAAATTGAAAGTATTCTTCTTATTTTAATGCTAAAATGATTGCTGCCTGCGAGTAGACAATGTAATGCGGGTTGCGCAACGTTAGGATAAAAAAATTTAAAATTGAAACCATTTAATTTTAGTAGATTAACTTGGTAATTAGTAAATATATTAATTGATTTATGTACTTTCATCGAGATTAAACATGCATGCAAAATTTTGTGAAAGATTGAACAACGGGAATAGGTTCAAAAATTGGGTAATAGATATGCGATTAAACTCACGAAGCAAGTTTTTATAAGCCCAGTAATTCGTAGATTAACTTGGTTCCATGGCTGGTGTCCGAGTACCCCCTGCCACACACCTCTGCGGCGGCTCGTAGGTTAGCATGTACCTGTATATTTTAAAAGTTGTATGTTTAGTATGTATATGAATATTTCAAAATTGTAAGATTAACATCAAACATATGGTTAAATAAGAAAGCCAATTGTAATAGGAAAGGAATTACTAGCCCTTGCGGTGACTCGCGGGGTACTATTTACATGTGCATGTCTGGAACCATATGCTGAGATGCTAAATTTATAACAAAAATTTCAAACACATAAATCCTAAAATTAATTAGCATCTCTTGATGAAATTGAAAGTTAAAAATAAAGAAAAACATAAAAGAACGCTATTTCTCGTGACTATTAACATTAGTAGCGGCATAGATCATAGCTATATTGTGGTCCCTCTCAGTGGCGTAGCAGGGTGCGTTTGAAACAGGGTTCAGGAAGAACACGGGGGAGGGTGGACGAAATAAAACGGGGGCTCCGAACCCCGTAGTTCCGGCGAATGGAGTATGAAATTTTAAAAAATAATTAATAAATTAATCGTTGACAAGTTTACTTTGTGGAAACTCTCCACATTAAAAGGAAAAATTCACTTGGTAAGTTATCCACACAATTTTTTGTTCTAGAAGAGAAAAATAAATCTGGTGGAAAACTTACCAAGTGGATATTTCCTTATGGTAACAAATATTATACAATGCCTTCCCTTAAACTTAAAGGACACGTTTTCAAGGCGAGAGATAGGAGAAGACGGGAAGCTCCCGGAATTACAAAGTATTTTTTACGCAGCGTAAGAAAACTTTTTGAGTTTATCAATTTTCTATCTCGTATTTCTCATTTTACCGCGTTTTTATTAGTTCGGTTTCCGTCATGTCTGTCTTTCCTGGTGGAATATTGCAACCGAGATTTAACTAACTTCCCGATCAGCTAGAGACTTGAAATTTTAACCATAGCTCAGAAGTGGATGACAATGCAGTGTTAGCTACATGTTATAACTATTAATTAATAAATTAACGATTAATTAATTATTTCAATTCCACACAATGTTAGCTGAACAGAATTTGGTACACATCGGGAATTTCCTATGTGTCCCTCTCAAGAGTCTCATCAATATGTATAAAATCGATTGGAAACTTTCACCCGGGCATAAGACTAAGAAGAACATAAGCAATTAATTTTTTTTTTAATTTTAATGTACCACGTTTTTAAAACGGAGTAAAAAGTATAAAATAATTTTCCCTGGGCCCTTCTAAATTTTTGAGTGTAAAGTTTTAGTGGCAATGGAGATATTTCTAAGACTTGGAGAAAAAATCGTGGGGCGCAGGCATTAGATAATAGAAGTAGATAATCCGGATGAATTCACAACCAATTTCAGTGCATTGCAAATGGTATTAACTGTGGGAGTTTGCTCAACGACACCTGGTCCCTTTACTCCTTAATTATCATGGGTTGCCTGCGCCCCACGTTTTTCTCTTCAACTCTTACTCTTACTCCTGTGGCCATTGGAAACCTAAATGGTCCTTGGCCTCGCCAACCACTCGCCTCCATGCCCTTCTGTCTTCTGCTGTGTCGAGTTGAGCTCTCATTTTTCTTAGGTCTTTCTTCACTTCGTCGCTCCAGCGCATTCTTGGTCTCCCTGGTGGTCTGGTGCCTTCCGGTTTCCCTTTCCATATCATTTTTACCATTGTGTTGTCACTTCTTCTGTGGACATGGCCTAGCCATCTTAGTCGTCTGCTTCTGACTATACCCACAATATCTGGTCCTTTGTATAGTTCCCTCAACTCTTTGTTTTTCCTTATTCTCCATGTCTCTCCCTATTTAATGGAGTCGAATGTTCGTTTCAGCACTTTATTTTCAAACGCTATCAATTTTTTGTGATCTTTTTGTAAGTGACCATATTTCGGAACCATACAGTAGTACTGGTTGTACAATTGTTTTATAGATACGAATTTTTGTGTTTCGTGATAGGAATTTGCTCTTCAAAAGTTTTACTAGGCTCCAGTAGGTTCTCTCAGCTGCTGCAAGTCGGGTGAGAATTTCGGTCTCCTCTTTGTTGTTACTTGTTATTGTTACCCCTAAATACTTGAACTGATTTGTTTTTTCTCTTCAAGTCTTACAAATATCTCCATAGCCACTAAAATTTCATCCTCAAAAATTTAGAAGGGCCCAGGGAAAATTACTTTATACTTTTTAATCCGTTTTAAAAACGTGGTATATTTAAAAAAAATTATTAAATTAATTATTTTCTTTATCTATCACTTTGAGCATACCCGGGTCCAGCAGGGGGTCCCCCGTGCCCCCCCCCCAGTGGCCCTGGGTCTGGGTGCGGTGGCGCCCCTTGGCGCCTTCGACGCTACGCCACTGGTCCCTCCAATCATACGTGGCATGATTTCCTGGGCAACCCAATCCTCCCTTTGGTGCTGCCAAAGCGAGACGTATTGATTTTCTTTTTTATCGGTCGCTGTGACCAATCGCAGTCGATCGAATTAAGGAGAGAGGAGGAGGACCCAATGTAATGGGATTAGGTGTGCTCATAAACTTAACCCTTCCGAATTATTTCCATCGGCGTTAAGTGCACTTGCCGAACCTTTTCTGGGAATCCTAACAGGCCTTTTTGACTGTATCTTTTTTTGCTTTAGACGTTATCGCTAAGCGAAATGTCAGATACGTGCCGATAGCTGAGCAAGCACTTGTTGATTGATGGGATTGGTCTCAAGCCGCATAAAAAATGGAAATGCTTCTCTCGTCATTCGCTAAGGTCGTGCTTGAATACTTGAGAAGGTGTAAGTGGTATAAGAATACTACGGCTTATACTGACGCATGTCAAGCGTATGAATGGCTAATTCATTGTTAACCGTAATCACTTTTATGTATTTATTTATTCGTTCATTCATTTTTACAATATTGAATTTAAATTTGTTTTTTATTGTTTATTAACATGTTTAAATCATTTTTTTAATTGATTGTCATGGTAATATGAAAAATTAATAAGGTCATTGTAAGGACTGGTTGAGAGAGGACGTCTTGGAAGAAAATGGATGTGGTCATTAAATGAAATTGTATTGAACTGATGGATGTGACAACTTCTAATTAATTCGCTTTGGCACGGCAATACTTCCTATAAATATGTAAAAGTTATGTAAATATACTGCATACCAACGAAACAACAGGGTTGCTGAATATTTATGTTCTTCTATACGAGTGGTAAACCTTGTTTCAACTAAAATTAGTTACCTTCGACGTGATTTGAACGTAAGTGAAACGCGTCAAAAATCTTCAATTTTGTAAAACGCGTAAAATCAGAATGTTTTCGAAAAAGATGTGAACAAGTAAGCAAAAATGCAGCAATAATATATAAACAGTGGTACTTAAAAAAAGAAACTGCGTATTGGCTGTATACAATTTTAGGATTGGGGAAAAAATGAATATTCGGAAAAGGAAAAGAAAAAAATGACGAAACATGATGAATCCACAACCAGGGACCGCATGGCGGACGGACCCAGGTAGTCTCCAGAAGACCCTCATTAGGAAGGCCCTCGCTCGCTCTCGAGGTAATCCGGGTCCTCTCTCGAGGTTGGGGACGGACGAGGGTCACCCTTCCCGGCAGGTAGAAAGTGACCCCGTGCAGTACAATGATAAAGTTTATAAATTTTTCATTTTTGTAACTTTTTCGCATCGCCATCGAATCCCTTGTCTCAATACGTTTACGAGCGTCTTTTGATTGACTCTCTAGGATTAAAATTAAGGATTTTAGTGTCAGCATAGAAAATGCGGCGTTGGGTTGGGTTTGGTTTGGTTTGGTTGGGTTTGGTTTGGTTGGGTTGGGTTTGGTTTGGTTGGGTTGGGTTTGGTTTGGTTGATAGAAAATGCGCCTATGACACCTGGCAACGCCACCCAACCAAACCCAACCCAACCAAACCAAACCCAACCCAACGCCGCATTTTCTATGTTGACACAAATCATTAATTTTCATCCTAGAGAGTCAATCAAAAGACGCTCGTAAACGTATTGAGACAAGGGATTTGATGGCAATGCGAAAAAGTTACAAAATTGCAAAATTTATAAACTTTATCATTGTACTGAACGGGGGGTCACTTTCTACCTGCCGGGAAGGGTGACCCTCGTCCGTCCCCACCTCGAGAGAGGACCCGGATTAGCTCGAGAGCGAGCGAGGGCCTTCCTAATGAGGGTCTTCTGGAGACTACCTGGGTCCCCCTGAAATCGACACTACCCGTAATTTCTCTTGTTCGCATGAATTTGGATTTATTTATATGTGGAACATTTCTTTAGAAAGGATTTTGTTTGGATTTAGTTTTGTTTTAGTAATTCTGGCTTATTTTAAAATTAACACGATTATTATTTAAAACGGCATGATCGACAAGTACACAGGTTTTCTTAAAGGATTTATTTAATTGATGGTTTATGTTGATTTAATCTGTATTTAAAATATTGTGAAGATAGTAATTGATTTCAATATTGCGGTCAAAGAAGAATAGATTATTGTTTTTATAATTTATTTTACGAAGAAAATGTACGACCACTGTGCTGTCATCATCATTGGTAATCACCAATCAACACCAAAGTGTTAGCGCCGTAATTTTTAGGTGATTGCAAAATGCGTCCCTAACCTCTGCCCACACATATATTTGCACTACGTATGTTTGTTTACTCTTTGTCAATCTCGCAGCATGACTTGGTGATGAGTAACTGAGACTGGGCTGGTAAAGCTGTGACTTCAAAGTACTTTCCAAACAATATTTTCCTGTATATCTAGCATTGACTTCGGATTTATTTGGAAAGGAATACCTGGGTAACCAATTATTCGTGACGTCATGCTTTACCAGTCCATTGTTTACCAGTTCTATGGGTTCAGACAGGAATACTATAAATAATAGGCATACTACTACCTGGGTTCAGACATTGACCATCAATATAGGTAGATGGCGGTTTCCAATGCTGGAGCATAGGCGGCCGGTGAAGTAAACATGAGATCTCGTGCTATGTGGCAAAGAAGTGGTGGCTTTCAAATGCTTTGAATCACTTCGGAGCACAAACCAAGAAACTCCTGCTCAACGACACTAATATTTACTTTAACTATGAAGTCGCTTTTTATACGATCACCCTCCCTACCAACTGATCCCTGATCACCCATATATTATACCGGATTTTTCGTTTAAATCTTTAAATCATTTAAATTTTCTTCTTGCTATAAAATTCCGATTTTTTCCAGAGCTTTAAAAATGCATCCGTTTAGCTATAAACTCGTCTCATGATGCAGTATTATATTAAATAATGACAAGGAAAGTTAGAAAAATAAGTTGATGGTATAAATATGAAGCAGACGGCAGTTCGAATAAAATAATTGTGCATAAACATGAAAGCTTATAACCCTGAGACTGCGAAAAACATCCGTAGCAAGTGTCAAAGGTAGTGTAATGAAAAAGTAATAATATGATTATTTAAGACGAAACGGAACTGCAATCTTTAATCAATCGGGAAAATAATAGGGAAAATACCGGCCAAGCTAAAGCTAATCGTAAATTGGGATTTGTTAAAAGAGTGCTTGGCAAGTGCGACCATAAAGTTAGGGAAATCAGCTACTTCTCCCTGTTATACCGCTCGTGGAATACCTTGCCAGTATTAGGGATCCTTTGAGGTAAATCAGCTACATCTCCCTCGTTAGACCCCACTTAGAATATGCCGCCAGTATTTGGGATCCTTATGAGATAGGCTTGGAAACTGAGTTAGAACGCGTGCAGCTAAGATCGGCAAGATACGTTTAAAGGCCGTTATGATAATCTCGTTAGTGTTACTGACCTTTTGCAGCTACTGGAATGGGAAACGCTTTCAGACCGTCGATTAAAATTTAGACTCAATCTATTATGCAAGTTCCAAACCGGTCTATTCTCTGACGACGTTGATAATATTTTACGAAATCCGACATACTACGGTAGATCAGATCATGAGAGTAAAATTAGGGAACTAGACTGCATAACGGACAGATTTAAAATGTCATTTTTCCCACGAACGATAAGGGACCATAACAGCTGTCAATGAGACTTTAAACTAGGTTTGTCGATAGGTAGAGTAACTCTTAGTAGTAGTAGTACTCCCTAATAATTGTGTTATTATGTGCTACGTAGTACTTACAGCACGCCGTGCATGTTTTCTACATAAGTCTTGAGTCTCAGTCCGTTTAATTTGTTCTCATCCAGTTGTTCGTGCAAAATTCACAGTAAAGCTAAGATATTAAAACCGCTAAGATGGCAAATAGTTGGCAATCAGGGTTTATTTCTCATGGCACAAATGAAGTTAGTCCTAACGGTTTCCGGGTGTCTCGTGAAAACCACTTAAATATTTGAATCAGAGTAAAATGTCCTATTAGGATCAGGTATTTCCTTCGTGTTACAAAAAAAAAAGTTTCATTTGATAAACCCGTGAATTATCTATAGGCCTCTGAACGGCAAACTATCTGCAAGGATGGCATACTCCAGAAAACTGTTGAATAAAAAATATAAGCATGAGAACTTCTGATAAATCCAAAAAAATAATTTACACAGCAAAAATATCTGGTTTAATATGTCCGGTGATCTAACTGGAATGTACCTCGGATAATAAGTAACCTCTGTAAATCGGGACTCGGTTAATAGAGATTCTACTACGCCAGCACTCTTATCCATTTTACCCGACCAATCCCCATAATTAACCCGTTGCTGTATATACCTGATTACATGCGTATGCATGATACGCAGAAGTGGCCAAGGAATGAAGCATTCGATTTCCAACGCGAAGATTTTTGGGTCACAGTACAAGTGTAATATGTTACTTTTTTATAGCTGTCATAGAGGCTTCAATATTAGTTTTTTCGATGTGTATTGTAGTTAATCATTTCTCTCTGACGATGATGATCTAAATCTACTACATACTACTACAGGACTTCTTGCATGCTTCCAGTTTAACTCTTGTATCTCTGTGCATTCCTATTGCTGTAAAATAGATGAGCAATCGTAGTTTTGTAACATAGGTGACGTGTAGTGTAGTGCTTGCTTGTGAAATTTCACATCCTAATTTGCAGGTTTTTACTGATGCACCAAAAGTAGTTGCTTTATTGAATTTAGTGGAATAGGCAGTTGATTATATTTTTCGGTGGGATATATTTCACATAATGAATCTTTGTAGAAAGTTGAGATATACTGTAATGAGACTCAAAAATACAATTCATTTAACACCTTGGCGTTGTAGGATAATTGTTTACTTTTTATTGTTTGAATCCCTTGTTAGATATGTCATTGAAGTTTGGGGGTTTGCATCTCAATGTCAAATGATGAAAGTTAATACAATTCAAAAGAGAGTATTATAAAATTATAAATTATGGAAAGGTTTCAAATTATATGCAGATATTGTACGTACAAAAGTAGTTATGTTCTGTCACCTACCTAAATAATTTATTTCATATCACTTTGTGAATACTATGACAATGAAGAGTACAGAACTAAACTAAATAATCTTAACACAAGAGGAAGCTTTTTTATATCCATAAAATAAATGATAAATATAGTGAACGTGATACATTTGGCACATCCTACCAAAATTAATAAATAAATAATCAGGAGAATTGGAGAAAGAAACGGAAAAAATGTATTTATTTTAAAAAAATGTTAAAAATGTACTACATCCAGACAGATGCTATTGGAATGGTAAAATATTATGCTTTAAACTAAATCAAGGTGCATGTTTTGCTTTATATATTGTAATGTAATTAGCCTGAGCTGCAATAATGAGTTGTAGGAAGACATTGTAATATTTTTTAATTTTGTTGATATGTTCCGTCGACAGGCATTCGCCTGACGTGCATTGATGTGAATTTGTTGAAAAAATATTGTATTATTAAGGAGGTTCCGCCGCGACTGTGTTAGTCAAAACAAATACTAAATTTTATATTTTTTATATTTTGACAAAAAAACCCATCTTTCACTGATGCAATGCGTTACCTATAGAAGCCCAAAAGTAATGTACAAATTATGTAGATTATTCCACGAATGTATTTTAAATGAGCACTTTTTTCCAGCCATAGGAGCCGACTGCAGCGCCATTTCCTACGAATTAGCGCATTTTGACTCCAATTGCGGCATTAATTCTTCAATAAATAGAAAAATAAGGTTTTAAGATGCCTTTATTTTATTTTTATTCAATTTCTCTGGATTATTTCCTTCTTAGAGACAGTTTTCCACACAAATGGCATTTGTATTTAGTGGAAAAATACTATTTTATTCCCCGTGTTTCTCTCATTCCCCCATTGAACACCATGTAATTTCAAGTTCAATTATAGAATAAAATAGCGTGGAAAGGTATTATTTTGTTGTTCATATCAGATAGAGGTCAATGTTTTCTACAAGTGGACAGAATATGAATACAATGACATTTAAGTCATTTTTCGGTTGGACCACCTTATAAGAGGACATGAAGAAGAATCGTCTAAGAAATAAATAGTAAAAAGTAATAAATAAATAATGTAGTGTATCCCTGCGACACACCATTCCGCGGACTCTCTTTGTGTAGATGCAGATTACCCTCTCCTTGTAGGCTCTGTGTCCCCGTGGACCGCTTCGCATCTTGCGTGTGTGAGGATGTCATAATTTATCCATTGCGATGATTTCCACACACACACACGCGTGGGAACCCCATTAGCGCCTAGTTGACACACATTCTCCCTTTGAGTGCTCGCTTCCTGATCACCAAAGGGTCGTGGGTTCATACTCCGATCGGTTACTGCATTAATTCGGTCACGTATCTAACCGGCGGCATTGTACGACAGCTGTTTCCTCTCTCCGTCTACCGGGAGGTCATATTCTGCGCCTGCGGGTTGATGAGCCGGAAAACCGTCATTATTATTATTCGGGTAATCCAACCGACTGAAGTAATTTCAAATGGAAGAGTGTCAAAAATCGTCTAGGTTTTTTTTTCAGACGCATCTCCTTACACAAGTTGTTTCTTCATCAGGAGCGAAGCGTGGGTTTCAAAATCAGGCAATCTTGAGATCTATCATGTGCGTAGTGATTGTTGCATCATCTTCTTTAATATATATTTCAAGGACGTTCGGTGTTTTCACTCTTAACTTATGGGAATTCGACGAAATGAAGCATTAATTATGTTTTTCCTAAAGCTACCTGAATTTTTTCAAAATTATTTACCGCAGATTTCTTAGGATATTTGATGTGGAAGTGTGGGCATGGAATTACATATGGGTTCTTATGGGAACGCGAGGTGCGACTATAGATTTATTCATCGAAAAGAACGTTTTCTAGTTAAGAATAAGAAAAACAAAAATAATTTAAATCATCAATGGAATAATGTATGAGAATCATTTGATATACTTTATTTTTATTATTTTTGTTTTTCTTATTCTTAACTAGAAAAAGATTTTTTTGATGAATTAAGCTACTCGTACCTTGTGTTCTCCCATAAGAACCCATGTAATTTTTTGTCCACTTCTCGATCAAATATCTTAAGTAATCTGCGGTAAACAATTCTGAAAAAAATCAATTAGATTTAAGACAAGATAATTAATGCTTCCAGCAAGTTTCGTCGAATTCTCTTAAGTTGAGTGAAACCACCGAACCTCCCTTAATATGTATTTTAAAAAGATGTCCTGAGTGACTGACACATCAACGCACAGTTCAGACTACTGAGAATAGAACAGTGAAATTTTATAGGATATACCCTTATCGCGAAGTATAGGCGCACTAAAATAGAATTTTTGAGATATACAATTTTTGGAGTTGTTTTACCCCATTAATGTTCACTTTTTCTCCCATTAGAAAAGCATTGAATTCGGTGCAGGTACTACTTTAATTGCTTTTTTAAATTACTTGAACTCAAGATATTGGGTGGAAATTTATGTCATAGAACGCCTAAAAGAATTAAGTATTTAGTTTCTTCATTCAATTTTCTTATTCGCTTCGTTTGTCTCAGCATTGAGTTTTTAGCTCTAATTTCATCGATTTTTCTTCCTTTTCAACAATAGAAATTTCCTTGGCAACCAGGCGTGAATATCCATTTGATAGCGATTTCATGAATGGCAATTCCATGCCTTGGTGCACATATTTTATTTTTATTCAATTATCTGGGATTATTACCTTCATTTACACAGTTTTTGGCGAAAATAACATGTATAACAAACATTAAAATATTATTTTCCATTTCTCGCATTTATCCCCATGTAATTTCAAGTTCAATTCGCGAAGAAAATTAGCGTGGGAAGGCATAATTTTGTCGTTCATATCAAATAGAAGACATTTTTTTCTATAAGTAGACAGATCCCCCCCATGGGTGCCTAATGAATGGTACTTTTATATCCTTATTAGTATTTTTAATTTGCGCGACACATCCTGGGGATGAAACAGTTATAAATTTTTCTTCTTCCTGTTGAATTTTCATGGGCCACCCTCAACTAGTTAATGATAATTTAGCCTTAGTGATTTTCCTTTAAAACCTGGGCTACATGAGTACTTAAAGGGCAATATATCAACTCGTTTTCCCCGGAATTACGTTTCAGAAGGACACAAGGACGCCTTACTTCACGAGACTTTCGTGAGGTATTTGGCGAAAATTAGTAAATAATTCAAGACACCACCTGTATTACATTTTTGACGGTGTTACATTACATTTTTCTAAATTGGCAATGACGAAAACGATCTCTTTTCCTGTATAAAATCGTTTTCTACTGAAATTAATTGAAAATAACCTTATAAAGTTTTCTGTTAAGAGTTACTACGTACTACCATAAATCAATTTTCTACTTATACGCAATTCTACATACAGGTCCACGCCACTACAGACATACGCCGCATATGGCATGCGCATGGATTGAAAGTATTAGAGTAGTATGACAGGACTATTAACCTAGTAATCAATGTTACTGCTACAAAGTTACGCTGCTCTCTTTGGGACCAAACGAAGTACGAGTTCATCTACGTCTACATCTACAAAATACCCTGCAAGCCACCTCAACGGTGTGTGGCAGGGAGTGACTTGTTACCAGCATGCATTGCACTGTATCTTATTAAAGTTAGTGTAACTCAGACTATTGATTTATTAGCATAAATCACTAATCCTTGTCGGGAAGCGAAATCTCACAAGCATTCACTACTACACTACAGGTATGCTACCAATGTTAGAGGAACCTTATATATTTTTCAACTACATTAATAGACAGAGACACAAGAGTTATGTTGTAAACACGGACAGCGTGCTGTTAGTAGGGTAAACCGTACAGTTATTAGCCGCATGGCATTTCTAAGAGCATAGTAAGAGTACAGTTGAAAAAAATTTGCAATATTCAATATTGTAAATTTTGTTATTATTATTGTAAATGTTTTCCATCTGTACACTTACTATGCTCTTCAAAATTTGCTGTAATCACTATTGGAAACATTTTGCGGCGTACAGCCCAGGTAATGTAATTGCTCTGATTGCTCCAGCTTATCCCCTCCTGCATTTATGACCATCGTCGTTATCTTTTTTTCCATAATATCTCATGAGCTTTGTTTTCCTATAATTAATTCTCCTTTAATGTGTTCTGCACTGATTTTATAATGAATCTACCAAAGCTTGAATTCTATTTGGGATGACCGACTAACCAACGCCTGGTCGTCCACGAATATAAATTACTTTTTTTTAATTGTCTATTGAAGAAGAGATCGGGTAGCGTACAAAGTGTAGCCTGCTTTTTTTGCGAAAAATTATCCACCCAATCACGCGCGATTTGTCCATACATTCAATGAATAATGCAATGTTTTTTTTAATAGGTTTTTTTTGCCTTTTCCTTAATAAATCATTACGGTTTTGCTACTAATGCCTATGATTTCGACATTTCTAACTCTACAACTGATCCATTCAATATGGCTGATTGCGCAATTTAATGGCTTAAAGTAGTTTGAACGAAAAACCACTTCACCTAGAATTTGATGAATTTGGCCTCATTTTAAAGAAAAAAACTCTCATCTTTCCAATTATATCAATATATCAACCCGTTGCCGAACTACTTTTCATGCTCTTTGCCTGAAAATACTAACAGTTTTACATGGGATAGATTATGGCTGTGCGCTCCAGAGGGAGAATATTTAAAAAAAATTAGGAACTTCTAGCACCTAGATTTCGTAAAAAAACTAACAGTGTGTAGATTGCATGTTTTCTCAACTATTTATAAAAAATAATCTATTACTCACCACAGTAATTTTGACAGAATCGCAAAAAAACCTGCTGTTTTGAAGGATTTTCAGCCGTACGGCGGGAAAAAATGAGTCAAGTAAGAGACTTGTGTAGCTTTATTTACTTAATTATTGCGAATTTTGATCATATATAACTATAGGTATATTTGAGCCATTAATATTACAATATTTATTTAATACTTCTTACAGACGCTGAAATAAAAAAAATAAAATTTGAATATGGTGTCCATTATGACTAGGGAACTATCGCGCTCTCAAACCACATTAAATATTCCCCTATACCGTATGGTTCCATCCACGAATACTACATGCTCCTTGGTTCCATCTATTCTCTTCTATGACATATGCCTCCTCCACATCCCTGCTTCATTGTCAAATGAGCGAAGTTCTTGAATCCGCAACATTACTCCTCAAGGAATGAAGCAGGGAGGTGATCTGGTTTGTGTGGTGTCGATGGAGTACTGCTCTTCATCTCGTATCCTTGCAGAGACGAAGTTTTTCTGTGTCACCCAAATCCCTACTTTAGGGTGGGCTATGTCGAGGGTACTGCAAGTCAGTACTCCTTCCGTCGTTAATGATTCTAGCAAATGTATAACGTTTTCATTTATGAACTTCAACTAAATACTATGATTTTTTTATCCTTGGCTGACCACGGCGATGACATGGGTGGAAATTTCCGCGAGACAAAATTATACCGGACCGAGTAATGGAATCGCGGACCGTTTGGTTTGCTGTGTAGCATGTTGTTCCCTTGAATCCTCCAAAGATTGCTGCGAGAATCGGGAAGTATTCGTAGCGGAGTGCCCGCAAATAAGCAAAATATCCAAATGGCTCCTCTGTAAGCCTAAAGTGTCTGGCTCGATTTTCAGTCCAGGTGAAATTTTTACGCGGTTATTTTTTATATGTTTCGACGTGCAAATTGAACCCTTGTGTGCTGCTTAAGGTGGTTTGAGCGAGATAGTTCCCTAGTCATAGTGGAGACCATATTCAAATTTTATTCTTTGATTTCAGCGTCAGTAAGATGTACGAAATAAATAATGCTTTATTAATGGCGCAAATATATAGTTATATATGACCAAAATTCTCAGTAATTAAATAAATAAAGCTACCAAGTCTCTAACTTAACTCATTTTTTCCCGCCGAACGGCTGAAATCCATTCAAAACAGCAGGTTTTTTTTGTGATTCTGTAAAAGTTACTGTGGTGAGTAATAGATTATTTTTCATAAATAGTTGAGAATACATGCCATTTATACACCGTTAGTTTTTTGACGAAATCTAAGTGCTATAAATTCCTATTTCCTCCAATGTTCTCCCTCTGGAGCGCATAGCCGTAATCTATCCCAAGTAAAACAGCTCGGAATGGCTCGAAAAGTAGTTCGGCAAGGGGTTGATATTTTTATATAATTGGAAAGATGAGAGTTGATTCTTTAAAATGAGGCCAAATTCTAGGTGAATTGATTTTTCGCTCAAACTACCTTAAATAATAAGTTCAGAGGTTATTCACAGCCCTCGAAAAGGATGTGTTAAAGGAAGCCTGTTGAACTGAAGAGAGAGAGAGTCTTCGAGTGGTGCAAATTAAGGAGAGGTAATAGGAGAGTAACGAAGATGTATCGAAAGTCTACCGGAAGAGGCAGGTAACCGAAAAAAATTGAACGTGTTAAGAGATCTGTCGAGTATTCAAACTGTCGACATGGATGTAGCTTTTTTGACTGCTTTGTGTGCATCGAAACTACGGTTAAAACGTGATATCATGGTGGAGTTCTTAATTAATTTTTTGAAGCCGTAATTCCAAATACTTGTCAATTTATGCTCTTAATTTATGTAGCGCTTACTTTTCTGCATTGTCGACGTCTTCCGTCTTTCATGACAATTTATTCGGATGGAGAGGACCTCCTCCCTATTGCTTGGCGCGTAAGAGCGAGAAAAGCTTTCATCCTTCACTCCTTCGCATTCCAGCTACTTTCACACACCGGTCGTAATAGAATGCCGCATCCAAGCTAATTTCTCTCGTGTGGGCTCTGCAGAAGAACTTATTGAACTAACGCGGAAACTCATCCTAGCCCAAGCTTCGTCATTGCCTTGAAGGGCAATGCCCTTGTGGTTAACCATGTGTTTTCCCTGGGCGCATGCCGTGGAGAGTGACTTATTTTATAATAATATTTCTTTTATTCCAATCATTTAGAATTTACAGTACAATACAGTACAATTTTTAAAAATTCATGGAATATAGGTATCTCAGAGGAAAACCTGTTTCGGGGTTACCATTATGAATAGTTTTACAACGGCAGAGCAGGTGCTATTTCTTGCTTGTAAGTTACATTATTATATTAGTGAACAATTATTAAATGTTTCCATAGTTTGGTGCGTTCATATTCTAGAGAACCCACATGCAGCGAATTTAATCTCATGACTATTCAAAAATAACACCTAAATATACACACAATTTTAAATATACATGGATATGTATATATTCACATATAAGTATGCACAAAATTAAGTGAACATAAGATCACACGCATACAACTCATTTACCCATTTCAATTATCACATTTTAATATCATTTTATAAAATCTTTTTAAGTAAAAATTCCACTTCCTCATTGCACATAAGCCATTGTTTTACCCTTTTTATTGAATCCAAATTCCGTTTCTGCCTTGGCCACCTCATTCTGTCAGTGAGCGAAATAATTTTGGTCCCAAGTATTGGCTTGATTGCCGAAAGATTTCATTATTATATCTTGGAATAGCAAAATTCCACTTTAATCTTGTAGAATAGGTTTTTGGTTTTGCCATTTCGCCGCTACAGTTATCAAATACTCTAAGGACTTTATAAATGAATAGTTGTCTTAAGGGCAGGATATTTAGTTTCTTAAAGAGTGGGAAAGAGTGGATTTTTAGCAGCGACCGCGTAATTATTATATCAAATATTTACGAGGAATAGAATATCATATGAAAGAGTATAGGCAGTGGAAACTTGATGCATATATCCATATTGTAGATATAGAAACAGAAACATTAGTTAAAATTCCCACACTTTCAATCACCCACGACCTAGGCTTCGTCACGTTATGCCATAATTAGGGTACAGTTTTACAAATATCTCGGCCTTGTATATATGGTAACATTGGGACTAGGGTAGGAAGTTGAG
Organism: Pyrrhosoma nymphula; assembly: GCA_963573305.1. Lineage (NCBI taxonomy): Eukaryota > Metazoa > Arthropoda > Insecta > Odonata > Coenagrionidae > Pyrrhosoma > Pyrrhosoma nymphula. The sequence continues at coordinate 118,577,701 of OY754338.1, forward strand.
AAAAAGGGGGCGTCGAGGAAAAAACAAAGGAAGGTCGCCTTATGTCATAAGAAGTCTTGAGGTGGTTCCACCGTGAAATGACTTAAATGACATTTTATTCATATTCTGTCTACTTGTAGAAAAAGTTGTCCTCTATCTGATATATGAACAACAAAATAATACCTTTCCACGCTATTTTATTCTATAATTGAACTTGAAATTACATGGTGTTCAATGGGGGAATGAGAGAAACACGGGGAAAAATAGTATTTTTCCATGAAATACAAATGCCATTTTCGTGGAATACTTTCTTTAAGAAGGAAATAATCCAGAGAAATTTAATAAAAGTTAAATACAGGCATCTTACCACCTTATTTTTCTAGTTATTAGGGAATTACTGCCGTAATTGAAGTCAAAATGCGGTAATTCGTAGGAAATGGCGCTGCAGTCGGCTCCTATGGCTGGAAAAAAGTGCTCATTTAAAATACATTGGTGGAATAATCTGCATTTTTTCTAATTTACTTTTAGGTTTCTATTGCATCAGTGAAAGCAGGATTTTTTGGTCAAATTATAAAAAAATGTGGAATTTAGTATTTGTTTTGACTCACACAGTCGCGGCGGAACCTCCTTAAGTTTATTGGATGTGGTTGGGCTACAATAATTTAATAACATGGCTGAGAATTACTACTAGATTTTTGAAATTGTTCATAGAAGTCTATTTTATGCCCTTAATCCATACAATGTAGGGCTTTGGCGTCAAATTTACTAACATAATTGGACGAATACAAGTGCTTGGCGAAACAAGAAGTATCCTAATTATCATTGTAACAATGCCTAGATGTTATCGGCCTAACAAGACGGTAAAATTAAAATCAACTCTTGTTTTAATACTACGGCTAGTTTGGCCGATGTATTGGGCACATCATTTGATCACACACACTTTATATATATGCACTGCTTTTTTCTAATTCGTTATCATTGTCTTTTAAATGAATAAAATGTTTGAACTATGAAGTCGCCCATTCACCGCCTGTCCAGGCGAATGGTTTTTCTCTGTGGAATCTTCTCCCTTGGACTTAAGGGCTTTCGGTGTTCCACCGAGTGTGACATTAGTCATTGTCATGGTGACGGATAAAGGACCGGGGAGAGAATGAAGAATAGGACTCTGAAGTTACGATTGTCAAAGCTCGCAAAATTTGTCCGCGGACTACTGATGGACATCTCCGCGAAATGTTGAGGTTTTACTGCCCGGGGGAATGGGTCGCGAGAAATTTTATTACGTACGTAAGATGGCTTTTCTTTCTTTTTCATTTTTTTGAAATATCAAAGAGCCTGTGGAAGGACAAATGGAAGGCGATAAAATGCCCGACATATGAGGCGAGACGTGTTAACTGACAGCCGGTAATTAAAAAAAAAACAATTCACCCGTCAATCACACAACTATTTTGTTCCTTTCCGATTAATTTATTTACCAACTCCTACCATACGATAAATGGAGTGTTATCTATCTTTAATCTTATATCTTTAACGTAATGATTACAGCTGTATCGCCTTTCCCAAAGTCCCGATAGCAGTTCCTCACTTTTATCCGAAATATAATTGTTAGGTTTTAGTCTCATCCAAACTCCTTGAAATCTCAAGAATCAATTATGGGATCGGAAAAGATAAAAGTAGTCATTGCTTATGTAATATATATACAAAACCTTCGATGTCTGGCCGATCACACCAACGTTTAGGTATGTATCGATATGGGATAGTCATTCCATCTATGAAGTTGTGGACCTAATTGCTAATTAAATGGTTGCGGAACTATCTTTTTCAGCTCATCCCCCTATGCCTCGAATGTTGTTCACTCATGAGAGGCGACAGCAATCAGCGATTCAGGGGGGGGTAAGTCTGTAACTTTTGTCGACCGTCAACAAACGCCAATTGTCTCCTATGCGGCCTAAATCGACATTGACGAGTACAGTGTGTCCTCGTTTAACGTTGTCCCGTTTAACGTTGTTTCGCGATAACGTTGTCCAACAATTAAAACCCTAAATCGTTCAACGTCGTCAGTGCTTCGCGATAACGTTGTTCAAATTTTGCGCAACCAAAAAAAATGAATAACGAATAGGAATTTGGCGCATCTGATGCGTAATTTCCATTCGGCGGAAAAGTTTGACGTTAACTCCTCATAGCGCGTGTGAAAAGTTTACCTGAGCGAATAATTATTACGTTATTTTGTTTCATAACTATATGTTTGCTTATTATTTACTACGCTGTTATTGGGGGGCAATGCATCAGGTGATTTAAAACTGAAACCAACGTTAGTGTACCATCTTCAATCGCATGGTATTAATAATACCATGTCCGAATGGTAGATCCAGGGGCAGATATCTACGGGAAAAAATACCTGAAATCCCATGCCGCCATAAGGTAGATTTACTGCTGTTTGAGGTGTATCGAAAACGTCTTTTTCGTGTTGAATAAGTGTGTAAGAGGAAGTATTCTAAACCCTCCATGATGCAGTAAATCGTCGAGGGTGATACTGTTCCTAAAACTTTGTTACGAAATAACAAAAAATTTGTACACAGCACCGAGTTTCCCTAGTTCACTCACTATTTTAATTGATATCCTACGTCTTCGCGATCGCAGCGAGCGAAATCTTTGCCCTTCACTGCATTCGCATGCGCACGCTCCCGCAGTGAAAAACAAAAATTTCTTTTACTCCGAGTGAAGCCGGTGCTAACAGCACTAAATATCAGAAATATAGGAGGGAAACCTGGTGCTTATTCTTTTAAAAATGCCTTTTCAGTTTGTTTCATATAAGATATGAAGATCTCTGACTAGTGAAATCATCTGTTCGACTGTCCGCGTAATTAAAATACGCCGTGGTATTTGTATCATAGCGTCCAGTCTGGGAGAAAATTAATTTCACCTGCTTCCCGATCACCTTATACCACCTATTTCACTTATATTGCTACGCTACATAAGCGCATTTACCTTTCGTTTGCTTCATAAATCCTTTTTCTTTCGTAAACTATTCACTTAAACCTGTGATGTAAATCTACTTCTGGACGCCATATTGAAAATACTGACCTTTTACTCCTAGTTCCCCCAGATGGCGCAGCGGTCAAGCAGTGTCTTCATTTTCTATACCCACCGCCCATGACTTTTCCCGCCTTCAACTTAAAAGTATTCCCGCTCTTCGACGGCTTTATTACTCTCAGGAGGGACGGGTAACCTCTCGGAGCTACCCTATAATCTTTGGAGGTACTTTATTCCACTGCCTCCATACGGAACTTTCATCACCAACTCGCCTCTCGCCGTAATTTTACGCAAACCAATCACCATTGGGGTGGGTTGGTTTAAAAGGGTATTAGTGAAAATAAATCGTAACTATCCGCCAAATAACCTATTTTTCCGTTCAGAAATGGCCTTCTCGAAGCCGCGTACTGTCCCACCTTAGCACCCCTGTTTCATTCTACAGACCCGCAACGTTGTTGGGGGGGGGGGGGTTGGGTAAGGCCATATTTCAGACGTGAAATTAGTCCGTATCCCTCTACCGGGAATTCCAAAAATCTCGCAATATGGCGTCAAAATATCACAAAAAATACGCGAATTTGGTCATTTTCAAACACTATTTTCACCAAAACTAAGAATCTCACGCCATTTTTTCTTACATTTAATAAATGCGCATTCCTTTCACTTTCCTTTACCATTCATCTAATACCCCTTACTTTTCTACTATTCTCACACAAGAAATCGTTATTGTTATGAAATGAAGAATTGGTGAGTTTGGAACCGATTTTAAATTTTTACATTGTTTCTTATGGAAAATACTGCTTCGTTTAACGTTGTTTCGCTTAACGTCTACTTTTTCAGGAACGAGTTAACAACGTTAAACGAGGACACACTGTATAAATAAAACTGACTTCGACAATATGCCGGCCGCCGCCGTGCTCTGCTCACAGTTTAACGACTTTTTTGTGCATTTGAGCATTCTCATATTTTTTAAATATTCTAACTATGGAAATGTGCGCCTTGTGTGTGAGAGAGAGAGAGTGGCTATAAAAAAAATTACGCGAACCTCGAGGGAAACGACACTCTAATAGGAAGAAGTCTGTGTGCACTTAAAGTGCATTTTTACTTTAATTTTTATCGACGGTCGACAATTTTTGCGACCGTGTTAAGCGGTTGTGAGTAAAGTAAGGCGTCCAAATTCGCTTATTTAATATTCGACATCGCCAAATTGTCAACAGTCGATAAAAATATTTAATGTATATATTGACCACTTATAAATAATAAATTATATACCCTGCAAGCCACCACAGGGGTATGTGGCAGGGGGTGAGTATTCACCAACATGCATTACACTATACCCTAAAGTCAGTGTAACTACGACTAATTATGCATTAGCATAAATCGCTAATGCTTGTCACGAGACGAAGCCTCACAAGCATGCACTACTACACTACAGATATTATCACAATGGAGAGGGACCGTCAATATACATGTATTTTGCAACTACACAAATGGACAGAGACTCAAGACATGTAGAAAACATGCACGGGTTTGATGTCGTGAGGAAAAATGAGCATAGTAGCAAAGTCATAAGAGGGAGAATTGCGCTAGGGAGAGAAGTGTTTTGCAATAGGAGGCACCCGATGGCGGAGACCTAGTGTAAACATGTAAAGAAAAGGCTGACGCAGAGTTTGATGTGGGCTGTAGCGTTCTATGTTGCAGAAACGTGGGCCCTGAGAAAATAGGACGAGAATAGGCTGCAGGAGTTTGAGGTGTGGTTGTAGAGGAGAATGGTGAAGTTGCGGTGGACGGAAAGGAAGACAAACGAGGAAGTGCTTGGTATGTTGGGTGATGAGAGGAAACTTCTGAAGGAGATTAGGAGGAGGTAAGAATAGTTGGTTTGAAGACGTCATAAAGGGTGAAGGGATGCTGTAGGCCGTGATTGAGTGGAGGGTAGGAAGAGGATTGGGATGAAGAGAGGTAGGATTAATGCAAAGATGAAGAAAGAAATTGTGTAAGGGATAAGGGCCTGGGTATGGCTGAGCGGTTTTCCAATCTATTAGTTCCAATATCGATATTTTTAAATATTGGGATTTCAAAATCACAGTTTTGGAATGACCGATACCAATATCTTGTATTGAATATTGGTGGTCGTAATTAAATTATCTAAGGGTAATTAATAAAAAAAATAACGGGAATTTTTAAATTTCGCGGGCTTTATAATTCAGTTCCTGCCATATGGTCGTTCGGTCAATAAGGAATACTACCTGGAAGTTATGCGCCGTTTGCGTGAAGCGATCCGAGGAAAACGCCCAGAAATGTGTCAAAACAACTCGTGGAAATTGTACCACGATAAGGCTCCCGCTCACACCTCACTGGTTATTCGTGATTTGTTGGTAAAAAATACAAATCGTTAATTTGTCTCAGCCACCGTATTCGCTGGACATGCCCCCCTATGACTTCTTTCTATTCCCGAGGCTGAAGAGAAGCATGAAAGGACGACGTTTGGCCGCCATTGATGAGATAAAAACAGAATCGCTGAAGGAGCTGAACTCAATACCGAGAAATCAGTTCCAGAAGTGCTTCCAAGGTTGGAAAAACCGCTGGCACAAGTGTATTGTACCTAAGGAGTATTACTTTGAAGGGTACAAAATTGATATTCATTAATAAATAAATATCCTTTAATTAAAACGAAAATTCCCGTTTTTTATCATACCTCGTATGTTTTTGACGAATTGTTCCTGTATACCAAGCGCGTGTGGCGTCGCGTCGGAGTCCTGGTGGCAAGGAAAAAGTGGTCCATCGGATACCAGAGGCATGTAGACGGCCGAAATTATAAAAAATAATTTATGCACGTGAAACGGAAAGAGGGATCTCTGCGAAAACTAATGATTTTCTCGCATCTCGACCTCATTTTCCGAACGAGCGAAGTTCCGAGAGGTGATGTTTGTTTCTTTTGCGTATAACTTTTTTTTCTCGATACATGGTTCTGCCTCTTCCCTTTTGTTTTTTTATTAAATCTTCCCCACCCTTCGTCCGCTCCGAATCTGTGTCAAGTCGGACTAATTGCTACGGCGGAAGTGCTCTCGATGGTACAGCGCGATAAACGCCGCCTCCGGGCTCAAGGCGGCCGAATCACACAACACGCCCTCTGCAACGCCCGAATGTTAGATATACATATTCCGAAGCCACCTCCTTCTCTAATTAATTCATTTATACTCTGGCTGTATTCCTCGGAAAAGAAAGAGGTGTTACTCTCGCGCAGCTAGCATTCCTCGATTTGACATCTTACTCGCTGAAAAATTCATAATGAAACGCCGGGTTGCATTTTACCAAACTAAAATTTTACATCTTCTTTTAACTTATTCAGTTTTGGGCAATTAAAATTCTTTTTGAATAACAATTAACAATTCTTATTAACAATTGTTATTTTTTCTGTTTATTCCTGTTTATGTTGTTCATTTTGTTTTATGGTTTTCTATTATCCCTAAGGATGGCAATCAATTTGCCGAAACGTAGGCAGTGAACTAGCAAAAAAGAATTTTAATTGACCAAACCTCAAATAGTTAAAAGAAGACGTTATTTATACGTGGTCAATATATACATTAAATATTTACCAAAATTTTACAATATATTCAGATATTTCACTGTGTTGCATGATAGTTCATAATTTTTTTGATAAAATTATGTATATCTTTAAAATGAAAAAAATCTATATAATTATATTGTAGCGGAACAACCTTCGAGAAGATTCTGGAAACGGTGGTTGAAATAGGGATGCTTAAGAGAGCCTTGGTAACGGGTGGTTGTTGACGAGAGGCAGGAATCAACAAGGGATGATTCGGGAAATGTTGTGTTTGTGAGTGACTTGAATGTTCCGGTGTGTACATTTTTAGGAAAATAAATGTGTTTAGAGTTCTCCGGAAATAAGAATAGTTATTTCTGCACCCACGCACGTAACAATATTAATTATTAAAATTGTATACATCTTCTGAATTATTTAGACACATTTGCCTCCTAAGAAATATCACCTTTCCAGGGTGAATTTTGAGTATTTAAACTATTTTGGACACAAAATCAGCGTATATTTTTTTTCAAACGTTTCATCAATATATTTTTATCTTGAAAAAAACCAGAAGCACTTCCGCCGTTGTTATTTCGCGCAAATGTTTGCAGGCATATAATGAGTGGGACATTTGAATGACATTATGAGGGGATATGGTTAATTTAGGGTCACAGATGACCCAGCGCTGATTAGTTAGTCGGCCGAAGGTCAACCAATGATGTGTACGTTAAAAGCGCCGTGCTGAAAGTAGGAAATTTATGTCCGTTAAAAGTATAGAAAGGCAATAAGAGTTCTCCCAAGTAGAAGCTTGGTAGGGAATGTATGGGTTGTATGAAATAGAGCAGGTAGAATATTTTATGTACCAGGATAGTATTCTGGATGAAGAGTCAAGACTAGGAAGCATTTAAGGAAGAGATAGAAATTTGTTGGGCCAAAATGCAATGAATAAGGCAAAAAAATAAAAACAATTATTTAGTTATTGATCACACTCTAATTTATTTCCCGTCATGGTTTTAGCAACTGATTGCCATTTTCAAGGTACCTACTTAAAAATTGGCAACTAATTGCCATTTATTGCCAACTAATTTACGTTGCCAACATTGCCAACTAATTTACGACCATGCTCGTAAAAATATATGACTTAATGTATAAGTATTACGCTACTTGTGTTATTAGCATGGATTGTTTTCAAAGGACTTGGCCTGAATCACTCTCATACTGACTGAAAGATAGGTAATATCAAAATTGAACATTGCATTTTGTATGAGCATTTTGTGATATAAGAAATCCGGGAAAAAGTCTAATATTTCTTCTTATTTTTAGTTGAATGACACGACGTAATTTTTAAACAGCTCGTGTAATACAAATGGGTGGTAATACAGCAGAATAGAGCGTTTATAAATCTATTTTAACAATTATATTAATACATTTTCTAAGTTAATGTGCATTTACGCAATTTTTAGTTGGAAAACAGAATTTTTCATCATAATTTTCTTTTTCATTTCACAAATATATAGTTTTTTTACAACCAGAGTTGTATGTAAATTTTACAAATCATAGCTCAAAGAGTGGTGGTCAGATAAAACCAAAATCAGTCAAAATGACCTAGTTTTAACTCTAGTTTTAACCTTCTCAACGTTTTTATTTCATAAAACTTAAATGAATGTATGGCGTTCCAGGGATTATATTTCCTTTAGTGAGGTTAATAGTCTCTCGCGAGATTCGCGAAACTTTTGATAATATCTTATTGGCTGCGCAGAGAGGATCGTTCGGTGTTAAATATATATTTTCCTGAATCGAGTGGTTTCAATGAATAAATTTCAAACTCGCTATTGATTTTATCGCTATTGGAGTTCATGAACGATACCAGCTGTATCTCGAATACTCACTCAGGACGTCGTATAGGAACTTAATAGTCTCGCTGGCCGTCTAATCTACCGTGACCGACATTTCATTTCGTAAACAAAATCAGCGCATTGTTTTATGTTATCAGTATTACGAAAATCAAGCTTCTGAGATGGCATCATTTAAAAAAAAAAAAATCAGTGGAAAATGCGATATCATTACCGGCTTAAGGAGGTTCCGCCGCGACTGTGTGAGTCAAAACAATTACTAAATTCCACATTTTTTTTATATTTTGTCCAAAAAATCCTGATTTCGCTGATGCAATGCGTTACCTACAGAAACCAAAAGTAAAGTAGAAAAAATGCAGAATATTATTCCACGAATGTCTTTTAATGAGCACTTTTTTCCAGCCGTAGACTGCAGCGCCATTTCCTACTAATTATCGCATTTTGACTTCAATTACGGAATTCATTCCCAAATAATTAAAATAATAAGGTGGTAAGATGCCTATATTTTATTTTTATTCAATTTCTCTGGATTATTTCCTTCTTAGAGACAGTTTTCCACATAAATGGCATTTATATTTTATTGAAAAATACTCTTTTCCCAATGTTACTCCCATTCCCCCATTGAACACCATGTAATTTCAAGTTCAATTATAGAATAAAATAGCGTGAAAAGTTATTTTTTGTTGTTCATATCAGATAGAGGAGAAGGATTTTTACAAGTGGACAGAATATTAATAAAATGACATGTCGTTTTACGGTGGAACCACCTTAATGATAAGTTGCTGAATTCAACTATTTCGGACGAGGTGTGCCGGAATAGCACGTCAATGAAAACGTGGTAAGTTTCAGTGGAGAGTACCAAGTATTTATTTAATTAATTCATCCCAATGGTACTTTTCCATATTTTATACGTGTGCCAACTTCCCTTTATTTGTAAAAGTAAAAGTGGAAAGAAATGAACTAGCTTGTAAGAACTGTAATGTATACGTGGAACTAGGGTTGCTATAAATCGTCCAGATTCCCGAGGACATGTCCTCTTTTTTAGGTTAAAAAAAACTGTCCGGACGGCTTTTGGTAAAATATCCTCCTCTTTGGCAATTAGAAGCGAAATTCGTATTTTTGCGAAAATAACTTAAATAATTCGATCGGGAAAGTACAAATATTTCGAGTTTAATGCCATTTTTATGCTAGTAACGCAACTACACGGTGAAAAACCGTGATACCTACTTCATTAGATTTCCTGGAGGATTTCCTTGTAAATCATGTGATACTTTTGTCCCTTTTTTTTAATAATTTCATTGGTGTCCTTGTATTTATGCGGTTAATGCTATTTTAATTGATCCATACAGGCCTTAATGTTAGATCTTTCTACTTTTTTAATTGAAAATCACCTACAAAATAAATTTACTCGACAAAGTTAATATATTCACTTTTTTACTTATAAATAATAAAGCATACCTTATAAGGTAATGAAACATATGCGAAAAAAGCGAAAACATATTTTCCTTCTTGTGTTTTTCGCTTTCCTTGTTGTAGGTGCACTTTGAGGAGTCACAATTTGAAAATTATCATCAGGATGGCTGGAAAAAGTTAAAGCCCAACGCAGCTCCGACCTTGTTCACTTTTCCGAATTGTCCTAAGCCAGTAACTCCTAAGGGGAGACCTCCCATTCGATTGACAAAAGTAATCCTTTTTTCTCCGTTTTTCGACACAAGTTCTCCTTTTGAGTGTCGGACATATGGCAACCCCTACGTGGGACAGACTTTACGAGATGTTCACATTAGTACTTACAAATGAACACTTGAGTACATTACAAAAAAACATGACGAGAAGAGCAACTTTGCGAAACATCTTTCAACCGGTGACCATCTGAGTTATTTTAAAGTGTTGCATTATTACCTATGATTGATGTGAGCTCAGTGATTAAGAGCAGCTCAAAAGTTTTGAAAGAAGTGCAGACCCTGGAGTTAATCTCCTTAATTAAGGTGGTCCCACCGTATAATCACTTTAATGTTATTTTATTCATATTCTGTCTACTTATAGAAAAACACTTGTCCTCTATCTGATATAAACAACAAAATGTTACCTTTCCTCGCTAATTTATTCTCTAATTGAACTTGAAATTACATGGTGTTCAAATGGGGGAATGAGAGAAACACGGGGAATAAAATAGTATTTTTCCATAAAATATCAATGCCATTTTCGTGGAAAACTGTTTATAAGAAGGAAATTATTCAGAGAACTTGAATAAAAATAAAATATAAGCATCTTACCACCTTATTTTTATAGTTATTGGGGAATTAATGCCGTAATTGAAGTCAAAATGCGGTAATTCGTAGGAAATGGTGCTGCAGTCGGTTCCTATGACTGGGAAAAAGTATTATTTTAAAATACAATCGTGGGTTAATCTGCACTTTTTCTAAATTTCTTTTGGTCTTCCATAGGTAACGCATTTCATCAGCGAAATCAGGATTTGTTGTACAAAATATAAAAAATGTGGAATTTAGTATTTTTTTTGATTCATACAGTCGCGGTGGAACCTCCTTAATCGCTGTTCCCTGCCGATCCCCCCATTCTCTCGGCTGATATTAAGTAAACATTTCCCCCACTTCTTCTCATCCACACATTTAATTCCTTCCCCTTCCTCCCCTTTTTTCGCTTACTGCTTAGTATGAAAGGGAACTGTTGTTGAACGTTTTGAAATCCCATGGCGATGATACTAAAAGCACTGATTTTTGGGTCGTGAATGTTGTGTATTTATCTGTGACCTATAAACGTTTCCACGGCACGAAAATAAATTCGGGGACAAAAACTATCGATGTGAAAAATATCATCCATTCGATACTACTTCGATGTTTTCAGACTATTGGCCATCAATGCTGATCCCTAGTACGATGTTTTTACTTCAATTGCCAAAATTGTATCAAAGGGAGTGTTCATCAAAGTGGGTTCCCCCATTTCAATGTGGAAAATCCCCATAATACTATTGAGTACTTGAATATTTCGTTTAATTGAATGCCTAATTATAGCACGGACTCCATTTTATCTCCCGCTTGAAGAATTCGCCGATTCAGCAATTCTATTACTCCGGCACTGTGGCACACATTGTGAGGTAACTGAGATGCTAGGGGTGAAGAGAGGGGAGGGGAACTCTCTTTTTTCGTATTTCTTTTCTCCGTAATAACGTCTTTATTCGGCAATATTCTTCAAGCGCTTGTTCCCTGTGTTTTATCGGCTGAGAAGAATTCTCAAAGTTCGCTTTAATTATTTCTCAAGTGGGATTGACACTCCCGAGTAGGTATCAATGAAATAAAAGCATACTACATGAGAATAAATTAAAATTTAAAAAACTTATGTGTCTTTCATTTTTGCATCAGTATGCATGTATAGAATTTCAGGCTCCAGGTAATTGCAAAAAAAAAAGTTATCTTAAGAAATGGATTAAAGCTCCTCATTAAAATTATTGTCTGAATTAGAATTTTCTAAAAATTAAATATTGTTCTTATTTCTCGGATACTAGCGGAATTCAGGCCTGTGATGATTTTGACTGTTCATGACGGATATGTGGATTGCTCAAAGAAATAGGTCAGTGATATGTAAGTTTTTCATTGCAACTGAGGCATGAGCTCATCATTATATTTTTTAAGAAGCAGCTCCATGTCGGTCATTTGTGGAAATAATCGTACCAATGAGTTTAGAGGTTTAAGACAGCACTAAAACTTCCATAGTTGCTTTAATTTTCCATGTGCATGGTTTCGTGCATAGACTGAAGATGAGAATGCTTGGAACCGTACTGTACGGTAGTTCTCAAGGGCGTATCTAGGCCCCCCCCCCCTAACTGGCCCCCCTTCCAACTTGGAAACATTTTAAAATAAAATAGCAACAAATTTGAACAACTAATTTCTGAAACATTGATTGACAGGTTGATTGTTGGTATTTCAACATTTTGAAAGAAAGTAATTACGAATTTGAATGTTGATATAACCGCCACTCGCGTTGCTGGCCGACATAAACATAGAAGCAACCCCCCCAGTCGGAAATCCATCTGAATATTGGCGGAGGTCACAAATAATTCCTTAAGTAAGTACTTGGATTCCATCACCTACCTACCTGAATTCCGTCTTTCACACTCTCCCAGCGTTCTCTTTTCTTCAGACACCCGAAATTATTCAACATACTTTCTTTCAATCACCCCTTACTTCTCCTCCTCCTGTTACTGTTACTCCTTTACCGCTCGTATAAAAAAAAACTTCTTGCCTCCTATTGTAACCGGTTTGTTCTCCATAGTGTTTGATTGTACGGGCCAAGATTATTGTTATTTTTTCTTGATTTATTTTATTAATGTTGATTAATTTATTTAATTGTTATACATATTCAATTTAATAGGCCATTTGTGGCTTTTTTTTAATACTTAAATAAATATCATCTTTATATTCAGATTTTCTTCATATAAATCGCCTGCATTTTCATTGACACATTTTCATCTAAGCAACATGAGAGATGTTTCTTTGGGGAATTGGTATGTAGTCATTGCATCTTGAACACATGTTCACAATTTGGAAGGCATCGAAGGGGAAAGAGAATTGTGGTTTAAAGTGTGGAATGAGGTACAGGAAACGCCAGACATCATTGAAGTTTTAAAAAAGAGCAAATTGTTTTTCTAGACCATTAGAAAGGTACTGATAAAGGTCTTTCACTGCCCTGCACAACAAGCACTATTGAGCGCTCATTCAACTCCCTTCGGCGAATTGAAACATGGCTACGCTCAACTATTAGTGAAAGTAGCAATGCTAAGCATTCACCATCAATGGTTTTTCGCAAACAAGGAGCAATTATTGGGAGCTGTAGTTAACAAATTCGCAGCTAATCCTCGCAAACTATTGTTCAATAATTATTTTTTTTTAATAAATGGTGTTCTTTCTTATGTTACTGTGAATTATTGCATTTGAGGCCCTCCACAAATGTTCAAAACTATTGTTTAAGAATTAACGAATTCTTTTAAATAAAAATTGTTTACTTTTCTACCTTTTATTATTGTATGTCACTCCCTCCCCCATAAGGTTGAATTCAGAAAGCTGCCCCCCCTTCAGTTTTGAGCTGGAGACGCCCTTGTTAGTACTGGTTCTCTAAGTTCGAGCTATGCCTTACCTAAGAGCTTTTTATGGATGATTAAAAAACTTGGAATTGGAAACCACTTGCGATACAGGTAAGGGGGCTGATAATTTTATTGGGATCATGAAAAGCACAGGTGTCTCCTTCTGTATTGGAAATACCTGAACAAAAATTATCTTTCATATCGAATGTTACGTCAAAAGCTACAGCTAGAGTATCAACATTCAATTTCGATTTTTCACTTGACCAAAAATCATTATCAATTGAAAAAACTCTTTCAACTGCTGCATTAGTTCCAGGGCAGCACAACGTAAATTGAACAAGAACAAATAAATGTTCACATGAAATATGATTATGTTTGAAATGGCCGAATATTTCCACCCATCTTTTATCTATTTCAACATGTTGATTTTTCCATTCAACCTGTTCATTTCAACATGTTGATTGCGTCTCGCCGCACTGTACCTACCAATCCTTGATGAATCGTCATATCAAGTACATATACATCACATCACGTGTAACGGACCGGCTTGGCATCGATCAAATACAGAGATTTACAGATTAGTCTTCAAATATCGAAAAGGAGGACATGTAGGAGGACACATTTAACGAGGGAGGACAGGACCTACTAAAGAAGGACTGTCCTCCCTAAAGGAGGACGGATGGTCACCTTACATATAGGCCAAAAGGGTGGTCGATAAAAATGTAGAAACATCGACTTGGCATATTTCATATTTATCACTCGAGTGATCCTTCAAGAATTTATTTATGTATTTGTATATATGCATGGATACGTACAAAAAATCATGTACATGGACAAAAAAATCGTTTCAACCACCGTAATTCAGTTGAATTTTATCCGTTGGGTACCCTCAGAGCCCCGACCGACTGTTAAGCTGCCACCAACCGGTCAGCAGAAGTCGGGTCGAGCAGGGCGAGCCGGAGAGAAACAGGCGGAGAAGTTGTGTATGCTTAGGGGGCCATGTGGAGCGGCTTTCCCCTCTTTAACCCCCCTCGCTACTCCCCCCACAATCGTACCAGCCCCTCCAACTTTCCCCTCCGCTCCTACCCACTCCACTCCGTTCTTCGTCATGCCCACCCATTTGCCACACTCCGAAACTCTCTCTCCCTCTGCTCTTCCCTCGTGCTAGCTTGCTTCTCTCAACTGTTCCGTTCGTGTAACAGTGAAAGGCATTCAAAGGAGAGAACGTTTTCCCGAAGCCAAGAGTAGTCGTAGGGTAGACGTAAAAACCTGAAGGGTGGTTCAAACTTCACTGTATTTTTGGTATTTTTTATGTAAACCTATACAAATTTTATACCCGCGTCGTGAAATCAATTGTCGTTGGTGTTGTAAATTGACGGCGTTGAAGTCCCGCCCGCTTTGTGTATCTCTCCGCTGTCTTCGCGACCTTCCTCCACTTCCCCCACTACACCTTTATCCCTCTCTCTCTCTCTCTCGCTCCCCTCTCTCTCTCTCTCCCTCCCTCCCCTCCTTCCCCTCACTCTGCGTAAGAGCTGCCCGAGGAAGACAAAACTTCCATCCCAAGCATTTCTTAACGGCGAGCACCTCAGCGTCAGGTTTAGTTTCCCGACGCGCGACCGACAGACAACAAGCGGGTTCAGCGTGCTTTGGGGAAAAAAACTACACCTGTGCCACGCCCGCAGAGCTACGACATAACGAAAGGTGTTTCGTCGTTGCTGCTGGAAAGCAGTATTGCTGTGGTGAACAGTTGGAAAGAATATATCAGTACATCATTACGTGTTTCTCTGTGAGGTGGTGAAGAAAGTTTTTTATCGTTGGGACCTGCCTTACTGGTCTTCTTTGGCCCCACCCAACCGGAGTGTCGCATTTGTTTTTTTATGAACTTCACCGTTTGTTTTGCTTCCTTTCCCCGGGTGTTTGTCGTCTAATCGTGAGTGCGTGTTTTTGTGTTCAAGTTTTATTTGTGAAGATATTTTATTATTGTGAACGCACAGTTTACTTGAGTGGTGTCGTAAGACAGTAAAATCATATCAACATATCATCCCCGTGTCGTAGCGGCTTCAAAACGGTGGCCACCTGTTCACTGTGAAGGGACGGCCATAGAGAACTCTGAAACTTTTTTTCAGCGTGGCGCGGTAGAATAGAGGGATCCCAGTGCGTCGGCTGTTGTCGTTGGAAATATTTTTGTTATTATCGGTCGTGCAAACTTGAGCGGGTTCGTTAGATCCGTGGAATTGTTAGGTTTATAACACATCTTCGCGTGGAGGACTGTCGTGGAGTATTATAAAGGGAATATAAAGGAGCTTTGTTGAAAGAATTCACTGTCGTCAAGATGGAGCATGGCAGGAGTGCCGAGGACCTACCACCCGGTTTCTTCCGCAAGCCGGAGGACATCAGCAAAATGCAGGCCTTCCAGCGGTTTTTGTACAATTCGAAGGAGGGCAAAGTCTTGGGTCGTACCGGACTCAGCTGGGGTAAGCCTCCCTTTTGTAATAACAACTCCCTCTCTGTCTTCCCGACTACCTGCGTCAACACAAGAGTTTCGTGCCGTGCCCGTCAGCTTCGTATAGCCTCCATAACCGAGCCCTCTTTTAAAGCATTCAATGCCCGGTATTGCGTCGAAAAATCGGAAAGTTTTGAACAACTTACAGCGATCTGAAGTTTTATTAATACCTTAATGACATTTCGGAGAATTAATGTGTAGAAATGAGTGTTTGCAGTGATGTAAAAAAATCGAATTACGCTTTTCGACGACGAATTGAGTTTTTAAAAATTTATTTACAAGAACAGCATGTACAACATTTCATTCATTCAGGTTATCTACCGGCTAAGGTATGTTTAATGTAACTGAGTAAAAATCCTCTGGATTTTACAGGTGCGAGGCCCATCTACCTAAACATAAATCATTATTAGTACCTGGTTACCGAGCGTTGATCGATGTTTGTTTGTTGTACTAAGAACTTGTATGCTCCTGATCCTTCCACTAATTGTCTATTTTAATTATATTGGGCATTCACATAGTGCGATTAAAGGTTTTAATAAAACAAATTTTATAAAGCATAACGGATATTTATTTTTTTAAATATAGTAGTGATTGATGCAATTAGGTAGTACAAGGCAAACTCAAAAACAACACTTCCACAAAAATGTTCTTCTTTCGAAAATCTTAAGTAATAAATTCAATATTTACATTGTTTTTCTTATTTCCAATATTCATTGACAGATTATTGTTATTAATACATTAAAAATTATTCAATATTTCTTTCCATACGTTTCTTGCGTGCCGAAGTTATTGAGTCAGGACGCTCTTGGACAAATTGTTGCAAGGTTGATCCATCTTCAAAAGTTGTACGAGCTGCTTCCGCAAATTTGGGCCATTCAGGATTGCACGTCATTTTGATAAAGAAGTCCCCAAACTGCAAGCAGCAGTCCACAAACGAATCTCAATTTATTCGATTTGAAATCCGTTCTTCGGGAAAATGCAATGCTCCATAGTGAATACAAGCAACACTAAAAAGTTGCTAATTATGGTAAGAAATATCAGCCGGTGTAGCTGCCTTGTAGTAACTTATTCGGTTTAGCCATAATGCTTGTTGTCGTCTGGAATTTCTCCGGCGTTCTTCTTCCATTCGTTGATGATGATCATCATTAAACTCTTCTGTACGCCTCTGAGCCACTCGGTCACGCATGTCTTGAAGCCGTTCATTTTTTTGTGAGTCTGATTCTTCTGTTCTTTGGTTATTTTGTCGTTGCCATATCTTTTACAGGCTTAGTTCCATTCGTTCGTTAGATTCTCCACTTCTCTGGATTCGTGCAAGGTCATGTATCATTTCTAAATGCTCTAGACGATAATAGGACTCATATTCTTGCCCCATTCTTTTCTGATCGTTCCTCTCTTGAGA
Organism: Pyrrhosoma nymphula; assembly: GCA_963573305.1. Lineage (NCBI taxonomy): Eukaryota > Metazoa > Arthropoda > Insecta > Odonata > Coenagrionidae > Pyrrhosoma > Pyrrhosoma nymphula. The sequence continues at coordinate 118,595,101 of OY754338.1, forward strand.
GTATGAATCATTTAGTTCAGTCATAATTTCAAATAACCTATTTTTACATGTGGTTTTTGCTACCCGGCTTGGTCTTGCTGGTGTCAGAAAATGTTCTTCATTCTTAAGAATTCACGCCTGTGACTCCTTATTGTGATCCTCAAGAATTCACTCCTATGTGAATGGTATCGAGGTATACGATATCCTATACTATTAAGCGATAAATTCGATAAACGATATCCTATACTATTAAATGAGCAAATCTTGTATACATATAATATATACAAGATTTGCTCGTTTAACAGTGTAGGATATCGGCACGGGTGGCGGCGGGGTAAAGTGGGGTAAAGCCTTTTAACTTTCGGGCGCGGGTTCGAGTCTCGCCTGGGTGGAGTTTTCACCACCCAGGGGCATTTGTGTATGCGCAAGGCCATTGTTACTCGTCAGTTTTAGGGGAAAGGGAAAATGAACAAAAATGAATGAATATTGTATTTATAGTATATTCCTTTCTATGAGTATTTACAAAGACACAAGTGTCATTTATGATAACCTGCTTTAGGGCTGCATTCCTCGTCGGGCGTTCAAAAGATTACTATGCACACCGTCTTCTTCCAGGCCTGTTCCATCCTCCCGCCTCTCTCCCCTCACCTCTTCCCTCCCATTTCTTCTCCTTCTCAAACTCTCTTGACCTTCAACCACGTCTGAAACGCTAACGTAGGATCGAAGCAGTGAAAGAGGGAATGCTTGCCGGTCTGGAAATGAGAATGCGTCAAAAATATTCGGGGCAGTTCGGGCTATGACTGTTCCCCATCCTATTACTCACAAGAAAAAAATAGTAAAGTGACATTTGCTACCGTGTTTTCGTGCTCGAAGAAACTAATGAGCCTCAGGTCGGTTTGGTTAAATATTGATTTCTTATTTTATCCACGGAATACTCTAAATTGCTTATTTTACAATTATTAGTTGATAAAAGGGTAATCGTAATCCATCGGTCATTGAGGTGAAGAATTTCCATTCCTTCATTGTACCCTGCGAGCCACTTCCAAGGGTGTGTGGCAGGGGTTACAATTTCACTAGCATACCCTACACACACATATATATATATATCCTACAATGATATTGAAACCGCGACCATTGATGGGTTACCAAGAACCTGCAGATGCCTGTCGGGGAATGAATTTTTACCAACATGCACTACCCTTTATGCATTCAAGGTTATAGAAAGCAGGAGTGCTAATGCATTTTGCTAACACATAAATACACAGCGGTACAAGAGTTGTACAGGAAGCATGTGAGACGTGGTGTTAGTACTGCATAGGAAATTTTAGGAAAAAGAACTAGAGAGGGAAAATCAAATAATTAGCGACGCTACCTAACGAAAAACCTAGTTATAGTGTCTCAGTGGTGGCCATGAATGTCTCTAATCGTTCGCGGAATAAGTCACATTTAAAAACCTATCGGTTTTGCAATCTGCATGTTTCCCAAATTTTATTCTCAGATAAATCTGCAATATGGTAATCTGATCTACGTAGAAAGTCGGATTTTGAAATTTTTTTGTCGTCATCAGAAAATATTTAGGCGAAGAACTCACTCATAGAATTAAATATGTACTTTAACCTAACGTAATTTGAATACCAACGGATAATTGAAAAATGCCCATCATTCAAATATGTCTCATTCTCGTATGTAAACATTCATCTACATCTACAAAATGCCCTGCAAGCCACCTCAAGGGTGAATGGCAGGGGGTGAGTAGTCACCAACATGCATTACACTATACCCTAAAGTTAGTGTAACTATGACTTTTTATGCATTAGCATAAATCGCTAATGCGTGTCACTAAGCGAAGCCTCACAAGCATGCACTACTACACTACAGATATTATCACAATGGAGAGGGACCGTTTATATATATGTATTTTGCAACTACACAAATGACCAGAGACTCAAGACTTATGTAGAAAACATGCACGGCGTGCTGCTAGTACTAGGTAACAGATAAGGATTCAAGTATTACGGAGTACTACTACTACTAAGAGCTACACTACCTATCGACAAACCTAGATTAAAGTCTCATTGGCCGCTGCTATGGTCCCTTATAGTTCGCGGGAAAAAAGAAATTTTAAATCAGTCCGTTCGGCAGTCTAGTTCCCTAATTTTATTCTCATGATCTGATCTACCGTAGTGTCGGATTTCCCATGATATGAAGATATTTCTCCGTTTTCCCATGCCACACACCCTTGAGGTGGCTTGCAGGGTATTCTGTAGATGTAGCTGGTATTCTCGCGCATCTCACGGCGACTCAGAAACGGGGATACTCGGAAGTACTTAAGTTTATCTTTTTTTAACCGCTCCTCACTATCAACCCCTTTCCTCCCTTGATTCCTAAGACTTAATAATTATGTTTTTGATAAATATTGTGATTCATAATTACATTTTCTCCCTAATGCTTTGGTTTTATTTGCTGCTTAGAACTGACAGCACGTCTCAGATGCTTCCTAAATATCTCTTGTATCTCTCTGCATTTATGTAGTAGAAAAATACATTAATAGTCATAATTTCTTTAATATTTATAGCATATGGTGCAGTGTGTGTCGGTGGAATTTCACCTCCTGACAGATAGTCGCCGGTTTTTGCTTATACGTTAATAGTCGTAACAAATTAATCGTTAGTGGCGATACCTGGTGGAAATCATTGATATAATTCAATATCTTAAAAAACACTGTACAAATTCCACTTTTTTCTTTTAATTGTAGTCGACCGGTTTCGACGTCTAAAGCGCCATTATCGAAACAAAGTTTTTTGCCTTGATAATGAAAATCAATCAATTGTCATTATCAAGACAAAAAGCTTTGTCTCGATAATGGCGATTTTGACATCGAAACCGGTCGACAACAATAAAAAGAAAATAGTGGAATTTGTAAGGTGTTTTTTCTCATTATGAATTCTAATAATAGTCGTAGTTTCATAAACGTTTGTAGAGTACTCCTATTGTAGTGTATTTTGGGGAAAGTAACCCCGTGCCACACATGCCACGAACTATAAGGGACCATAACAGCGGCCAATGAGACTTTTATTTAGGTTTGTCGATAGGTAGTGTAGCTCTTAGTAGTAGTAGTACTCCCTAATACTTGAATCCTTATCTGTTACCTAGTACTAATAGCACGCCGTGCATGTTTTCAACATAACTCTTTAAGTCTCTGTCCATTTGTGTAGTTGTAAAATACATATATACTAACGGTCCCTCTCCATTGTGAGCATATCTGTAGTGTATTGCATGCTTGTGAGGCTTCGCTTCGTGACAAGCATTAGCGATTTATGCTAATGCATAATTAATCGTAGTTACACTAACTTTAGGGTATAGCGTAATGCATGTTGGTGACTACTCACCCCCTGCCACACACAGCCCTGAGGTGGCTTGCAGGGTATTTTGAAGATGTAGAAGCCTGAGGTGGCTTTTAAGATATCTAGGAGATGCACTCACAGAGAAAGAACGTTGTAGATATTGTGTTCTTCCAAGATGGTTGTTTCGGCTAAGGGACTCCAGGGTCGTCCCCCTTGAATGACAACACTTCCTTGGCGCCGTCGTGCTGAAAAAACATCCCCTATCTTTGGCAGAGGCGCCTCTCGCACGCTTACCTGTTCCTCCGAATACCTGTTATATGTTTCCCAAGAAGCGACGAGACCCACTTAGCAAACGTCCGTCGTATTTGGCGAAACTTTCTTTTCAAAAGAATTTTCTCCTCCGGCGTGATTCTTAAGGCGGCACGTTCTATAATGCCTGGTAAACGTTTAACCGCAAGATGACGAGGTGGTCTTATTGTTGATTTAATGTTGTCTGAGAATTCGGGTTTTTTTATATCACGTCACACTGTCGGTTAGTGGACGCGAGTTATAACAATAGAATAGTGAGTTAACTTCGGTTTTAATGCCGGGAAAATATTTGAGGTGGTTGGAGCGTTTTTTTATGTGCAGATTGGCGTGAAACTATGCATCTTTTGTCGATCTTGTCTCTATTATGCGTGTGGCCTAAAAATCGAATTATTTGTGAATTCATGAAACGGAATATGATTTATTCCATTGACTGCTCATTTAATTCTAAATTTATCTTAATTCTACACTCACCTCCTTTCTTCTGCGTTGGTCCATAAAAAATCCTATTATTATTTTACTCCCCACAATTTCAAGTATTTCTTCGTTTTTCTCTGTTAACGTTCATATCTCGCAACCTTATGTCATAGTTGGTTATTGTTTTTTTCAGATTTTAAGTTTGTTTTTCTCGTGCAGAACATAAAGGGCTTTTTAGAGTCTTAAGGGCATATATAAATCTCTTACATATAGGTTCCTGATTCATAGTTATCTTCTTTTATGAGTCATTGCATATTCAAAGTGCGTCCTTATATAAAATAACCTCGTCCAATGACATTGTCTTCACATCTTCCTTGCACTTGTCCATTGAAACAAGGTTTTTCCACATTAAACCGCATATTCTTCTAATGTTTGCGCTTCAAAAGTGATTTTTCTAGCTGAGAGTGACCCCAAAATACTTCGCTTATTCTTACTTCCTCAGGATGATTCAGGCTTTTTTGTAGGCTCCATTATGTTTTCCGAAGCCTTTGCTCTCGATGTTTATGACTGTATTTGTAATTTAATTTTAAGCCCCAATATTCACATAGGAAAACAAAAGTAATGAGATTCTGTAGGACAAAGAAAGCAAAGGTGGTGATAAGAGTAGGAAGTCACAAACTGGAGCAAGTTGAACAATTTAATTACTTGGGTAATACGCTAGAAGAAAGAGGACATAGGAGCAAAGACATTAGGAGGAGAATAGCGCTAGCGAAGGAAGCGTTCAATAATAGAAGGGAGCTGATGACGGGGACCCTAAAGCCTGAATCACACGATCATTTTTCAGGGATAGCTCCAATGATAGCTTAAGGGATAGCTTAAATGATAGCTCAAATGATAGCTCGAGCTGTCATTTTTCCGGTCACACGATCATTTTTTCTGTAGGTGCTCGCATCATTGCCGGGAAATTTGTCCTACCACTTTTACGTTTACCGAGCTAGTTCGACCAGAAGCCACTTGCGGCGACACAATCGCGATTTGCTTCCCTTCGCTCTGATTGGCAGAACTTCAGATTCATGTGCGTGTTCAGGGACGGAAAAAGGGACAGGACCAAATGATGGAAAAAGGGATGGCAATCCCTATCATTGCCGCTATCCCTGAAAAATGATGACGTCAGAGCTGTAGGGAAAGCTATCCCTTGAGCTATCACTGGAGCTATCCCTTAAAAATGATGGAAAAAATGATCGTGTGATTCAGGCTTAAGTAAGGATGTAAAAAAGAGGCTAGTGAAGAGCTTGATATGGAGTGTGGCGTTGTATGGGGCAGAAACGTGGACCTTGAGAAAGGAAGACGAAAATAGGCTGAAGGCTTTCGAGATGTGGGTGTGGAGGAGGTGTATGGTTGACGGAAAGGAAGACAAATGAGGAAGTGCTTGACATGGTGGGTGAGGAGAGGAAACTTATAGATGAGATTAGGGGAAGACAGGGTAGGTGGCTGGAACAAGTAATGAGGGACGATGGTTTGCTTGAAGGCCGTGATAGAGGGTAGGATGTTGGGTAAGCGGGGAAGGGGAAGGAAGAGAATCGGTTTTATGGACGGGATGAAGAAATGTAGGACTTATGCTGAGATGAAGAAAGAAATACTAGATGTAGAAAGGGCACGGCACGTGTAAGAGTTCGTTGGATATTCTCTGACTTTCATCACAACCTACCTCTAACCGGTAGATTACTGTAATGATTGAATGATTATTCACATCTAGGTACTTGTGAGAAGAGCAATTTTTTATTATATTTCTTCCCAAATCCAGATCCGATTTTTCATCATCCACCCCTATCACGTCTCTGTCTTCTCAGTTAATGTTGTTTGTCCCCACTTTTGGTATTCTGCTATAAATTTTCGGAGCTTGTAGCTGAAAATTTCGCTGTCTGAGGCAATAAGGACCTGGTCGTTTGCGTATAATGACGTACATGCATAGTATGCCATCGTCTACTAATATCCAAATTGTACAACATTTTTGTTTCCACGTTTTTAGGACTTCATCTAAATAAATTTGAAATAAAAGTGCAAAAGTCCGAGTCCCTTTTCCACCTGAAAATTCTCTGATAGCTTCTAGTCTACTTTCACTGTGATACTGCATTAATGGTAAAGAGATCTTACAGCCCTTACCTAGGCTGCCCTTGCCCCGGATATTTCTATGCATAACCACATCTTATTTAATGGTACTTATGGTACGGTGAATAAAAATTGAAAAGTTAAAGTTTTGAGAAATACGGCCTTATGTTGGTTGTAAGAGAGTGTTCCCTGGCTGGTAGTCTGGTGGGTATAGCGCCCGACTACCGACTGTTACGGTCCAAGGTTAAAAATCTGAGCCAGACCTCCGGAACGAACCAATTAGCTGAGTCGGGTTGGTAATCTTTTGCAGAGTCCAAGCCGAGACAGTTCCAGCATAACTTCAAAAATGCAGACGGACCATCTCTCGCTTTCCCCCGCCTTGGGAGTCAGTGCCTTCGCCATGTCCCTTTACCCCCACTCTTCCTGACCCACATCACTCTGCTAAATGACTTGCTCCTCTCACTCGCAAAAAGTTCCTTCCTTCCCCCTGATAAACAGTCCTCAAGGAGGTTCCGTCGCGACTGCGTGAGTCAAAACAGATACCTACTGAATTCCTCCTTTTCGCTTTTATTGTTTTAAAAAAATATGGTTTTGGCTGATGACCAGTGGTGTCAGTACGTTGGGGATTTAGGGTGGGCGGTGGAAAGCATTTAGGCACCCCCTCTGGTCCCTACCAACAATTTATTTCAAACTTAAAAACAATCCTTCTGAAAATCCTAAAATATTTGATTTTCACGCAGGAATTGGAGAGGATATGGATGATTAAAGGGGTGTATTATTCATTATATTAATATCCATATAAGTATGACCTTGTTGTTTTTGTGAACAATGCGCGGGAAGTAAGAGTTATTTCTGTTCAATACTGAAGATCCCTATTTTTTTGTCGTTTTTTAATGACGTACAGATTTCTCGTGGAGGGAAATAATAGTCATGACAACGTGAAACACATGAGAGACGAGTTTTTTTTTAATGTAACCATAGTATGCCTTGGAGTCTATAACGACTCCTAACCCAATCCTAATTCTTCTGAATCGTGTCATTCATTATTTGGTTCCGGGTTTCCTTAAACAACCTTTTTTCGTTACACAACATCTGTGAAAAACCGTAGGTGGCGCCTTAGAATCCCATCGAAAGCAATACTGCCGACCTAACGTCGTGGCACCCTTTGACATGAAGGGAAGGATCCAGAAACTTGATCAGGAGTGGAGGGGCCAGAGGTCAATTGCCCGGACTGAGGTCCGCGTTGGGAAAATTGGGAATTATACTGTATAGGCTTGTAGCCTGCATCTTGGAAAGCTAGCCAAAGGACGGACTCGCTTGGTGAATTGTTCATCTACGACTAAATTTACGAAGTACCCTGCAAGCCACCTCAAGTGTGTTTTGAGTTTTCATCAACATGCACTACACTACATCCAACAAAAGTTAATGAAACTATTGCTACTAATTCATTATTTAAACCTGCAAGTACCTATGAACAAGAGAATTTTCACCAACATGGACTACGTTACATGCTAATATTGCCATTGAAACTACGAGTAATAATGTATTTTCAACTACTTAAATGCACAGCGATACAAGAGCCGTAAAAGAAGCAAGCGGGACCTCCTGTTAGTACTTGGTAGCAAATTAAGACGAAGAGGACCAGTAGTGTACCCGGTACAAGGGACCAAGGGTGTGTTTTCATCAATATGCACTACACTATATCCTACTAAAGTTAATGAGACTACGGCTGTTGATGCATTAGCAAATACCTGTCAGGAGTTAGCATTTCACCAACATGCAGTACGCTATAGGCTACTATTTATGCGTACTATAACACTTCTAGTTATACTAGCCACCACATCGTTGATGATTTCTTTTCTACTTCAACCCCTTCAATGCTCGAGTCAAAAATGCCAACATAATGTAGGTAAGGTAGTTTGAGCGAAAAATCACTTCACCTAGAATTTGATGAATTTGGCCTCATTTTAAAGAAAAAAACTCACATTTCCATTGATACCAAAATATCAACCCCTTGCCGAACTACTTTTTGAGTAATTTGCCAAAAAATATAAACTGTTTTACATGGGATAGATTATGGTTGTGCACTCCAGAGGGAGAATATTAAACAAATTAGGAACTTCTAGCACCTAGATTTCGTAAAAATACCTAACGGTGTAGAGTTTTCATGTTTTCTCAACTATTTATAAAAAATAATCTATTACTCACTCAGTAATTTTTACAGAATCGCAAAAAATCCTACCGGTTTGAAGAGTTTTCAGCCGTACGGCGGGAAAAAATGAGTAAAGTTAGAGACTTAAATAGATATATTTATTTAATTACTGAGAATTTTGGTAATATATAACTATATATTTGCGCCATTAATATTACAATTTTTATTTCATGCTTCTTACAGATGCTAAAATTAAAAAATAAAATTTGAATATGGTCTCCATTATGACTAGGGAACTATCTCGCTCAAACCATCTTAATCTATGTAGTAATCATGTACTTAGTAGTCTGTTTACATGTCGCCTTGTGTGTTTACACACTTTTCCGTTGCTCGGTGCTGAGGGGACGCGATATAAAATAACCGATTTTGAAACGGCTTCGTCCGTTAAAAATGGGGATCACGATAGCCAATCAGAGGGGGGCACGGTGAGTTGATTCGCACCTCGAGCGGAACGGTTTCCTGTGACTCTCCCCTTTTATACACACTCCCACGCTTCGTTGAATTTTTCGTAGAAAATGCAAGTTCAAGGCAAATGGAGATTTGGTACAAGTGCATCTGGTCGCCTATCAACGACGATTTGGAACGTTTAGAGCGTTCACAGCGTTTCAGGCTGGATCGTCAATTCTTTCCTATTTAAAGGTAGTTAGAGCGAAAAATCACTTCGCCTAGAGTTTTTCCTCATTGTAAAAAAACTCATCTTTCCAATGATATCAAAATACTTGCCCTTTCCCTTGCCGAACTACTTTTCGAGCAATTTGCCTAAAAAAATATAAGCTGTTATATAAGGGAAAGGTTACGGCTGTGCGCTCCAGAGGGAAAATATTTAAAAAATAAGGAATTTATAGCCCGTAGATTTCGTCAAAAAACTAAGTCTTGCTTGTTCTCAACTATTTATAAAAATTAATCTTTTACTCACCGAAGTAATTTTTACAGAATCGCAAAAAAATCTGTTGTTTTGAAGGGTTTTCAGCCGTTAGGCGGGAAAAAATGAGTCAAGTTAGAGACTTGTGTAGCTTTAATTATTTAATTACTGAGAATTTCGGTCGTATATAACTATACATTTGCTCCATTGATATTACAATATTTATTTCGTACTTCTTACAGATGCTGAAATTAAAAAATAAAATTTGAATATGGTCTCCATTATGACTAGGGAACTAACTATCTCGCTCAAACCACCAATAATATCGCGGCTCGGTTAACTTCTCGTATCCATTTTGTTAGTGAAAACTTTGTTAAGTAGGAAGATGCAAACGTATTTGGCACATTTTTGCACTTAATCAGCCTCTTCAAAACATTGCTGGGAGGAGAAATGATTACGAAGATTCATCGTGGATGATACCTAGGGCTGGGCGATATTGATAATTCAATATTGGGATACGATAATTTTAGCATATCGAAAGGTGGCGATATCGATAACTCATATCGTGACGATAAATATCGTCTTATCGTGCCCCGATATTTTATCGGGGAACGATAAGATATCGGGGCACAATAAATATCGCGATAAATATCACGATAAACATCGCGATCACGATAAATATCGCGATAAAATATCACGACATCGCGCCCCGATAAAATATCACGATAAATATCACAATAAAAGATGGTGATATTGCGCTCGTTTAAATATCGCGAAAACGCGTCCGATGAATTATCGTGATATTGCGCCGGTTAATCGTGTCGGAAAAAGACAGCTGTTGACTACTAGTAGGCCTTCGCTTAAGCTGGAGCAAGCACGTGTGAAAACTTACTATTCTGATATCTGCCAATTCAAATTCTCAGCAAGTTCTCTCTCACTCTCTCTTTCAATTTCAGTGGTCTGATAGTTTATAGGTGACGTCTTGTTCAAATTTTGGAAGGAACTGAAAACAACTGTTAGTACATTGATGTATATATTGTCCACTGATCTAAATATACCGAAACAAACTCAGCAAGGAGAGCAATATCACGATAAAAGATACGCGATATTTGAACGAGCGCAATATCACCATCTTTTATTGTGATATTTATCGTGATATTTTATCGGGGCGCGATATCATGATATTTTATCGCGATATTTATCGTGATCACGATATTTATCGAGTAACGATATATCGTCAATTTTAAAAACTCAAAATCTGATTGTCGATATATTAAAATATCGCGATATTTTACGATATATCGCCCAGGCCTGATACCCGACGAAATGAACATGGTTTGTTTGATAGAATCTTTCTGGTGTTGCATTCTCTCAATTTTAATTTTTTTATAATTTACACAAACCGCTGAAAATAATGCAGGAAAACGCCACAACCGGGATTTTGACGAATCGTTCATTTTTCAGTGGTTTGAGTGAAAGTTTATAAATTTAATTTTGCGAAGGATGGGTAATACATCATGCAAGTAAGGAAGGATCCTCAAGCGTCGACTGGTGAAGGAGTGAAGCGGTTATATAGCATGAAGGGAAATGGAGTGAAGAGCTCACCAATTTTCAGATTGTCAGCCTCTGGTGGTAATCCAACTCTTCTCCGATATTATTTGGATGATGCAGTTTTTCTTGTTAGCATGGCTGAACTTGTAACTAATGATCCTTGGGACCTATAAGTATAGTATCCGTCCCGCAGGAGCAGAATGATGGTAAAAATCCGTACTTAATGTGAAATCTCCTTGCACATAGGTTACTTAATAGTACAGGGTGATTACAAAAAGAATGCGTCGGTTTCAAAGATCTGTGTTTTTAAAATGGTACGAGCTACAGAGCTGCACGACTTCTTAAAATGACCGATACATTCTCTAGTTTTGTTGGGAAAAAAACATCACAAATGTTCAATATGCCTTCCTTGAGTAACCCGAATAATATCAATTCGATATTCAAATTCCTCCCACACTCTGTGAAGCATATCAGCAGTTACTGTCTTCACAGCCAATGATCAGGTACTACTAGCTGATAAGACGCAGAGTATCCTTAGCTTTATTAGTAAAATCTTCGCGGGTTTGCCACCGGGTAAGGCTTTTAAAGGCCAACGTTTCGACGAGTGCGCCTCTCATCGTCATCAGGGCTGAGACTGATTGCCGAGTTGGTCCATGCCGGAGTTTTTATAGCTGGCCGAGGGCGGTTGAAAACCCATTGTTGACCGGCTCGTTCAAGACGGTTTGAATTTGAATTGTAACCGCGACCGTTTAATTTTATTGAGTAGCGGTCTCCATATTTGACTGATGTACTGCCCAGAGTCTCGATTTAACTTCTTCTCCAAACTTATCTCGATAGCCTCTTTCATCAAACGATCCCAGTATCCATTTGAACGTCTCAGCCCTGATGACGATGAGGGAGTCACTCGTCGAAACGTTGGCCTTTAAAGGCCTTACCCGGTGGCAAACCCGAGAAGATTTTACTAATATTATCCGCCGGGAAAGCCTAAGATCTTTTATCACTTAGCTTTATTGTTTTCCCCGCTTCGGGACAGAGTACAAGGCAAACTAGCTTCATCTCTATAGTTCGCTCTTGGCCGCGGCAGTAGGTTCTCGAGAACTATGCTTTCCCGTCTGCTGTAGTAATTGTGCGCGCAGCTCTGTTGTTTTTTTTCTTTCTGCTAAACATGAACGCAAAAAAAGCACGGTCGCGAACTACTTCAGCCCATTAGTATTTTTTGTGTGGCGTAAGTGACGCATGTTGATGATGGTGGTGACTCACTCGCCTTCGCGTCTCTCACAAGCATGCTTATATTTACGACGGCCGCTCTAGTAAGTCAAAAAATGATGATGTAAAAAAATATATGGCTGCGGTGGACGTTGGAATTCCTTCTCGCAGCTTGTTTAAACCTAAACCCGCAGGCTCTATTTTTCCACGAGCTTAATAATTCACGGATCGACGCTTTATACGCTCGCATAAGCTGTGAATTTCGCAAGAAAATCCGCTTTAATGATCCTCCCAAGAAATTAGCGAGTGTTTTCCTGGGTGGGGTACAGAGAAACCACGAATAGGAGTACTTTCCTGGCGAAGTGGCGATTATGAGTTATTACGTTAAGGCTATCTCTCTCTCACTAACCTGATGCAAAAATGTGCTCAATTATGTTTTTATTTTAAAGGAATACTTATTTCAATTTGAAATAAAATTAGTCACGTGTTGTTGATATTTTTTTTCGTTTCTAGATTTGCGTAAATGTTACAACAACGGATTCAATTTCTCTCTAACATTTCATTCGAACGTTAAATTATATTACCTCCTCTTTTTATAACTTATTGAGTTTTTGACAAATAAAAATTCTTTTTTTCTTCAATGCCAATGTTTCTTTGTTTCAAAATTGTTTGGTGTAATCTGGTGTGTTTATCTTGTTGCCAAGAAACTGTTTATATTTACGCATCCATCTGTTTATATTTACTGTTTGCTAAATTGGAATGGTTGACTTCATGTTAGTGTAATTAAAATTCACAGGTTTGTTGATATTTGTCAAATTGGTGTATCCGATATAAAAAAATGTACATTGTAGTTATCACCAAAGTTGTAATAACGATTGTTATTTTCCTGTTTATACATGTTTATGTTGTTAATTTTGTTTTATGGTTTTCAATTAGCCCTGAAGATGGCAATAAATTTGCCGAAACTTTGGTAGTGAAGAAAAAAAGAATTTTTTTTTACCAAAACTCAATAAGTCAAAAAAGAGGTTATTTATACTTGGTCAATATATACATTAATGGTTAAATTATATTATCCATGCCCTTATAGTAAGTCGTAGTGAGAGAGCGATCCTTGTAGAATTGGTGGTATTTAAACTTGCAAAACTTCATAACCTTGCTATAGGTAGAAACCTTGCTATAGGTAGAAACCTTGCTATAGGTAGTTTTTCAATTAGTGACATTTTCTCTAGCCATAATGGAGACAAATGTTTATTTTTTATTGTAAAATTTAATGTTCTAAGCTGTGCCAACACCAAGCATGGTCAAAAGCCACAGTCGGTTGGTCGTAAGGGCGGACAGACAGACGTGTATTTTTTTGTCTCGGCTCCTTAAGATAGATAAGAAAGGGAGTCAACGGCCGTGACGGTGACTTGGAAAACAGTTTACTACCTTGCCTCCGAGGTCAGTGAAACAATTGATCAATTTTTTTCCCGAACCCAAGGTCGCTGTATTTTTTAATCAAAGTTGTATAACAGTTGGATTTCACTTCGTCATGACCCAGGATTAATGAGTCATTGTATCCATTACCATTTCCGTTCATACACAGATAAAGTAAGTCATTTTCGGTTCTAGTGGCTAGTGAATAAGGTGCAGAAATCACCAAACGCTAAGGCCTGGTTTTATGTCTGGTTAACGTCAACCGCAAGATGATTGTTTTTTGTACACTCAATGTTAACGTATAGTTCGGGTTTTTTTTATATTACGCCAGACTGTCGATTAGTAGGTGTGAGCAGGATGTATCGATTAGTATCGGTGGTGGAATGTAATGATTTCGGTTTACACTCCATGAAAATATTTCGATATCGTTAAACTCGGGCCTAAATAAACCCTGCGATAGGTAAAAACTAGGCACTCAGTACTGAGAATACCTTTCCCTGTTCTTTGCCGTTTCCAAAGCAGCGCTGATTTCGATAAAATTTGACCTTGGGGCCTATTATGTTACTCATAACTCCGGAGTTATGGAGAGTAAGGAGTTACAATGACCTCAATATGGTCATTGTAACTTTGGCTTTTACAGAACTGAAAATAACTCAAATCGGAGTTACAAATTGGAGTTTTAGTTCTGTAAAAGCCAAAATAGCTATGGTGGTCACTATAACTTCTTACTCTCCGTAACACCGGAGTTATGAGTTGCATAATTGGCACCCTTATGTGTTTTTAAATGGGGTGGACGCTTGCTTTTACGTAATTAGAGCAATTGCGTCAATTCAAGTGTCCAGATTAAACGTGGTTGCTTATTAAATGCATTACATGCTACCAGGATAGCAATATATGACCAGGAGCAATTTTTTTGTCTATTCCGGTAGTTGGTTACGAAACACATACTATCAAGGGAATTTAATGAAGCACGAATACAAGCGATAACTTTTTGGAATTCATTTTATCATTATTTTCCAGTATCTTTGGGGCTGAGAGGCAGGACTAAATATTTTGTGGGTGCGAAAAGAGAAGGTTGCTGAAGCGTCACATTGCTTTCCCTGAGCAGGATGCAGTATGAGTTGCCAAGCTGTAGTATTAGTAGGGCTGGGCGGTTTTCTAATATTTTGGTTACAATATCAATATTTTGAAGTATTGGGATTCCAAAATCACAATAACGACCGATACCAATATCCTGCATTGGATATCGGTGGTCGGAAAAACCAATATTTGTAATTGGAATATTGTATATCGAAGAACCAATATTTCCAATAGGAATATTGAATATTGGATTACTAATATTAAAAATTCAATTATTGAATATTGGCGAGGAGGATGGTCGGGAGAGCGTCCTAATCTTTGAAAACAGACGGTGCGCGAGGCACTCAGTGCAGCACTTCCTATAATTCCACCATTATTCATAGCAATAACTGGGGGAAAAAGAAGCTTAGATTGCTTTTCTCGTTTTATTAACAGACCTTCACATAGGTAACATTAATATAGGCAGCATTTGCAAACCATTGTAAGCAAGATAATTTTACCTGTTAATATTGCAATGTTCAATATTCTTATGCTGAGATGAAGAAAGAAATACTAGAGGTGGAAAGGGCACGGCACGTGTAAGAGTTCGTTGGATATTCTCTGACTTTCATCACAACCTACCTCTAACCGGTAGAATACTCTAATGAATTAATGAATATTCCACACCGTATTCATTAAAACTCAACCGGTTTCGACCTTTTCAGGTCTAAACTACCTTAACAGCCAGACAGCACTGAAACAGCAATGTGATTGCAATGTATTCAATGAAAGCGCATACTTTTTCTCAAGCCGGAAAAATGCCTGGTCAAATAAAATTATGAATGCAAACGTCCTAAGTATCAGCATCCCGTCTCTTTGCCGATGGCCATTGTTGTGTATCTTGGGCGCGTGCTCTGAAGTGTTGCGAGATAGTTGCAAATAGTTTATTAACCTTTCACCTAAGACAACCCTGGCACCCTGTCTCAATCCAACAGCGGAGGTAAGGGTTTAGGAGACAACAATGAGGGAGGAAGTTGTGTTTCCGCTATTCGCTTTACACAAGGGAAAGGACTGTAAGGAGTGGAAAGGTCTGTCCCCGCTCATTCTTTGAAATACGTAATACAACGGAGGCCAAAAGAACGATTTTTAAATACGTATCGATTTCATGAAATCGGGGGAAAGTGTCCACAAAATCTTTTCATCGGCACGCTACTGAAAATTATATAAATGTTTAGATAAGAATTTGTTTAACCATTCCAAATTTCCTGTATAGCGTAGAAAGAAATAATTCCTCATATGCGTATACGATATCTGCTCGTTGTAATAATGAATCTATTCTGATTCTTCCGATAATGATACGAGCATATTACTAAACGTCGGCTCTATGCTTAACTATGAGAGGCAATTCAGGTGACAGGGTCAGGTATCTTGTATTTAATTTTTTGATAAATATATACCCATGCGTAACAAGTATTTTTGTCATGAGTACTTAATCTTCCTGGGCTATCCAAACAAGGAAATACTTCTTATTTCAGAAGAAAAAAATAGGAAATTTACTGTTTAGAATGTCGAAATTTTCTCTGAAAGACACTAAAAAAAATATTACCTAAGAACGTTTT
This sequence comes from Pyrrhosoma nymphula, assembly GCA_963573305.1. NCBI lineage: Eukaryota > Metazoa > Arthropoda > Insecta > Odonata > Coenagrionidae > Pyrrhosoma > Pyrrhosoma nymphula. The sequence continues at coordinate 118,611,181 of OY754338.1, forward strand.
CGCCTGTCTCCCAGGACGTATGAAACGATCGATCTATGAAACATCAACCTCGCGGTTTCTCTACAATTTATAAAACAAAAAATTCAGTAATCGGCATGGGTGACTTTCCAACACAGTTGACATTGAGCTGAATATAAATCACCGGTATTCATAATGCACAGCCACTTGGATTTCAATGGTTGATCGGACACCTTCCCCGTGTTGACCTCACTGCTCTCTATCGTGAAGGACTTACGCCTTTTTTCATTTTTTCCTTAAGGAAAGTGGGACCTACTTTCAATCACTCGGGAGACATTTTAACGGCATATACTCATGGGATAGTTGGATAAAATGCTTCCAATATATTGAGCCGAGTCCATTCTACGTAGGTATCGCATGAAGTCATGCGTGTAGCCTTCGATTGCTTTCTAGGGTTGTGAGACTTAAGGTGGCTTGAGCGAAAAATCACTTCACCGAGATTTGATAAATTTGGCCTCATTTTAAAGAAAAACCTCTCATCTTTCCAATGATATCAAAATATAAACCCCTTACCAAACTACTTTTTGAGCGATTTGCCTGTAAATATAAGCTGTTTTACATGGGATAGATTATGGCTGAGCGCTCCAGAGGAAGAACATTGAAGGAAATAATAATAATAATAATAGCTTTATTGGTCGTTAAGTAAATGGTTTACAATTGACCTCGTCAGTTCACAGGACATACATGACATTACAATTAACATAATGGCTACAATTTACATAATACAACCTGGATAAAGTACAGGATAGATCAAAAAACCATGTCTGCTGCATGAGTGAAAAACTCATTTACAGAGTATAATGATTTAGATACCAGCCAAGAGTGTACTACAGATTTGAATGTTGTAGTACTGCTTCCTCTTGCAGACTCCGGTAAATGATTAAAAAACTTAATGCCCATGTTAGAAATGGAATTTTGTGTTCTTTTTAGTCTCTTTTGACATGCAAAGAGGTGATTGTTTTTACGTGTGTCATGGCTATGTATGTCTGATCTTATTGTAAAAGACTGGAGGTTAGCTTTCACGTGCAGAAGTACTCTATATACATACAGACTGTAGACTGTCATTATGTTCAGTTTCCTGAATAATGGCCTACAATGTTCAGTAAAGGAAGAATGAGTTATTATTCTCACAGCTTTTTTCTGTAACAGGAAAACTGATTTCACAGCCGGGGCATTACCCCAGATTTCAAGCCCATAATTCAAGTGACTGTTGAAAAGAGCATAGTAAATGGATTTTAGATGTTCTGAAGGGATTAGAAAGCTTAGCTTTCTCAGTACATACAGTGATGTTGAAAGTTTTTTAGTAATTTCTGAAATGTGTGTGGTCCAGTTTAATTTTGAGTCTAGGTGGAATCCTAATAGTTTTACTGTGTGCACCTCATGCATTTGAGATTTTAGGCTACAGATAAGGTTTTGCGTTTTGTCTTTGTTTAGTAAAAAACCATTAGTTTTAAACCATTCAGTGGCTATTTTTAAATTGCTGTCAAGTAGGCCATCGGCATATGATAAATTTTTGCAGTTGTGTAACATTGTTGCATCATCAGCATACAGAATTGAGTCTGATGGGAGGTTATTGGGGAGATCATTAATCATTATTAAAAAAAGTAATGCTCCCAGGACAGAACCCTGGGGAACTCCATATTGAATACAGATAGAAGAAGATTTTTGGCCATCCAGATCAACACATTGTGTTCTTCCAGAGAGGTAAGACTGGAAAAGTGTGAGTTCTAAACCAGAGATTCCGTAAAATTCCAGTTTTTTGAGAAGTAAAGAGTGATGGACACAATCAAAGGCCTTGGAAAGGTCACAGAGAGTCAACAAGAGGTTAGATTGTTCTTCCAGAGAGCTTATGATTTTATTTACAACCACTTCCAAAGCCTCAGTGGTAGTTTTTCCTGAACGAAAACCATATTGAGAAGAGGAGAGCAGACTATTATTTTCTCGGTAAAGATATAGTTGGGATTTGATCATAACTTCAAAAACTTTGGCAAAGACTGGTATCACTGAGATTGGACGATAATTCTGAGGGTTATCCTTAGCTCCTTTCTTGTGAATGGGGATCACTCTTGAATATTTGAAAGCCGTAGGAAAAACCCCAGATTGAAGACGTGTTGAAAATAATACAGAGGGGTTCAGAAATATTATCTTTTAAACACTTGAGTAGGTTGTTAGAAAGGCCATAGATATCCTTAGAGTTTGAGATCTTAAGTGAATTTATAATTTTTTTGACTTCACAGGGTGTTACCCAAATCCAATGAAACTGGTGATTGCTTACAGAGTTTTTTCTTAGCAGCTGAAGAGCCTTACTTTGGTCAGTAGTGTTGGTAACGATATCCTCCACAGATTCTATAAAGAATTTGTTGAAAGCATCCGGGGATATTGACTGATTCGGAGAGCCTTTAATTTTTCCTGTTTCTTTGTTTATTATTTTCCACATTGCCCCTATTTTATTTCCAGAGTTGTTTATGACTGTGTTGTTGGAATCCTTTTTTGCTCTTATGATAAGTGTATTATATTCCTTGCGTAATTGTAACAGAAGCTTTCTAAGAAAATACTAAAGGCTTGTAGCACCTAGATTTCGTCAAAAAACTAACGGTGTATAGATTGCATGTTTTCTCAACTATTTATAAAAAATAATCTCTAACTCACCGAAGTAAGTTTTACAGAATCGCAAAAAAACCTGCTGTTTTGAAGAGTTTTCATCCGTACGGCGGGAAAAAATTAGTCAAGTTAGAGACTTATGTAGCTTTTTTTAATTTAATTACTGAGAATTTTGGTCTTTTTAACTATATCTTTCCGCCATTAATATAACAATATTTATTTCATAATTCTTACAGACGCTGAAATCAAAGAATAAAATTTGAATATGGTCTCCATTATGACTAGGGAACTATCTCACTCAAACCACCTTAAGGCCGATTATAGTGTGTCAGAATGGTTTCGTGGGAAAATAAAAGGAAGCCTTCGGTACATTCTAGAAGACAAGGTTGCGTCATTTATTTTTGCATCCGAATACTCACTGGAATAAAGTACTGCGATCGTGGTGATCCAGCAACAGACGTAGGACTCTTATGACATCCCGAGTTCTTAGTTTGCAAGTATGCTGGCGTCGTGATATGACAAATAGTGTACTCTAGCATTATTCATTAGTGCTACATGCCTCCTGAAACAATTGCGATTATTTCCGTTTTTATTTTCCTAGATTAATTTTAAACTAATAAAACCGTTGCGGTACATCGATGATTCCGCTACTAATGACCTACCTAATAGGTACCTACGTTTTCTGCGCATTAATGCATAACTGATCCATTCAATATGGCCGATTGCGCATTTTAATGGTACAGCTCTCGCATAAGCTCATGGCGTTCGGATGCGCGGCGTTTATGTTGTCCGCGTCACACAAATTCCATTTATTTAAATACACTCATGCAAGGCACAAATGCCATGTCTTCGCTTTCCCCTACACTTCCCTTTTCCCTACACTTCCCTTTTCCCTACCCCTCCCACCAAGCTTTACCCCTCCACGACGTCTTCTTCTGCGCATCCGGACGCCATAAGCTTTCGCGAGAGCTGTACATATCACTATTTTCCCTTGGGCTATCATATCGTATTTTTCCATCTATTCTCTTCTCTAATCTATGTGTTCTACTAACCATTCGCTCCTACTTCATCCTGCTCTGTTCCTTCCTTCTATTTGGCCATGTATGTTTCACTCCGACATTGAGGGTGACTGAATTGCAATTTTTAAACTTTGGTCCTGCGATAACTCCTTAGTGGCCTCATTACTTTCATCTATTTATGGAGCTCCCTCTGTGTCAGTTTCATAAGTAATTGATACGAGATTCTCGCCCGTATCATTGAGTCTTGTAGTTTACGACAGAATATACTTATCTTCCCGTGATTACTATTCGTCTCGCAACACGTTTAACCTTGTGGTGACGTTTTACGATACGATACGTCATTGTATTTAAAAACGACTTCGATTGATAAATGTATTTTATGGTCGGTTAAAACACTGGTGTTGTGTATTTGCTTATTTTGCTCGTCCAAACGATGTTACGCTACGTAGGACTTGTGAGGAATACTAATTCCCATCGAAACATCAACAACTTCTGAGCTAAATTTTGTCTTTGCGTGAGAAATCTTGTATATCATTGATGATTTAGAATTTTCTGTCGTTTTATTTATCTCCTGCTCCTCTTATACAAGTCAGAATCAGCAATCTTCTCGCTTATCTGATTTTGCATTCAAATTGAGCTCAATTTTAAACGCAGAAAAGCTAGTGTTTCCATGCCTCGAATTATTTTTCGAGATTTCGTTGATGGTATGTTGAAGAAAAAATCTCCTACGTTTGAGAATGCGCATGTGATTTTTTATTCTTGCAGACACTGAAGAAATCCCTTCTGTTTTTTGCTCGGAATCCCCATTGTTTATGCTGAGAAAATAGCTTGTTTCTGGTAGGTAAGTTTCCGTGTTTAGGCATCGATGTCATGGGATAGGGTAAACTTATCTATTTCGGGAAACACTTGCAGAGAAGCTCTTGTCTATAGTTCAAAGGCATAACAAGTCGTCATTGATCTGTCAAACTGATGGTTGTTTGGCGGAAACGCTTTGAGTATATTTCGGAGATTGGGGCGCAAATATTTTGGGTGTTGTTTTGTAGCCAGCAAAGAGTCCCCGTTTTTACTCATGCATTTTTATAGCATCCTGTAAGCCACCTTTAAATGTGTCTAATCTACATAATACCCTGCATGTTACGTAAAGGATATGTGGCAGGGAGTGAGTTATTACCAACATACACTACGCTATTCGCTAATAAAGTTAATGAAGCTACGACTATTGGTGCATTAGAATAAACCTGCAAATAATTGCCAGGAGGTGAAATTTCACCAACACTATAGGTATGCCACCAATGTTAGAGAAACTATTTATAAATGTTTTTGCAACGACATAAATGCACAGAGACTCATGAGTTATACCGGAAGCATGCACGTTGCGCTTTTGGTACTCATTCATTAATTTAAGTATTCTACCAGCTGATTGGTAGGTTCTTACACAGTTCCAATTCTGCATCCCAATTTCATAGACATTGTCTCGCTTTCCCTCCTAATGGTCCGCTATTAGATCCCTCGTCAATTTTTCATATCTTCTACTTCCTCATATTTCGTCCAGAATTCCTATCCTCTTCCGCGCTTCCCCAGTGTTCTCCCCTCTATTACTCTCTTCAACATGCCCTCTCCTCTCAAAACCTCCTCCATCCATCTCTTCTGCCTTCTCCGAACCTCTGCCACAAGCTTCCTCTCCTCTCCGACCATATCCAATACCTCCTCGTTCGTCTTCCTCTCCACCCAGCTCACCCTCTCCATCCTTCTCCAAACCCACATCTCAAATGCCTCAAGACTACGCACATCCTCCCTTTTCCGACCCCAAGTTTCCGACCCCATTCAGCGCCACGCTCCATATTAAAGTTTTCAAAAGCCTATTGTTTACGTCTCTTATCAGACCCCCCTCATCAATTCCCTTCTCTTCGAAAATGCTTCTTTAGCGAGCGCAATTCTGCATCTGATGTCCCTACCACTAAACTCATTCTCCTCCAAAATACTACCCAGATACGTAAACTGCTCGACCTGCTCTAACCTCTGCCCTCCCACCCTTATATTCAGCCCCACCTTCTTATTTATAGAACATCTCATCCCTTCTGATTATAATTCTCAGAACTACGTTGGCCGCGTGGGATATTAAGCTTATTGTCCTATAGTCTTCGCACGTTGTTGCCTTGCTCTTCTTCAGTATAGGAATTAGTACAGTCTTCGCGAAGTCTTAGGTAGTGGATAAGGATCAAAGCATTTGGGACCAAATAAACTGATTAGCTACACTACCTATCGGCAAACCTAGTAAAAAGTCTCATTGGCAGCTGTTAGGGTTTCTCATCCTTCGCGGGATGAATTACATTTAAAATCTGCCTGATCTGCTATAATATGTCGGATTTAGTAAAATATTATTAACGTATTCGGAAAATATATTAATTAGGAACTTAAATAAATGATAAAGGCTAAGTTTAAATGGACGGTCTGAAAGCGATTCCCATCCCAGTTGAAGCAAAAGGCTTGTAACACTAATGAGGTTATCATAACAGCCATTTACGTATCCAGCCGATCTTCGTTGCACGCGTTTTAACTCGTTTTTTTAAGCCTACCTAATAAGGATCCCAAGGTGTGCGGCAAGGGGTGACTCAAATGTGTAACTTGCACTGCATGACCTCCAGCGAAATTTTTAGGACTGATACGTCGAATGCGATAAGTAAAACAAACATGAGAGATATGCTAATTAGTTGCATTTGGCGTATTAAAGAAAGACCTGTGCCTGGTTTCAAAACGTCCTGTTAACGATAGCCGGCAGCGAAGCAATTACGTTAACCTTTTGTTAGCTGAGAGTTCAGATTTAGCGTATTACATCGAAACCGGTCACTTGAAAACAAAAGTGTGGGAATTACCAAGTATCTCGTCATTCTATTATGTCGAAATTCCACGAGGTTACTTCGCCTACCAAGTTATGATGTTACACTTATTGGTGGGAGAAACTATAAGCATTAGTTTTAATATCGAGATAGTATTTCACCATAGATTATAAAACTGGACCTGAATTTATGATTAATTAATAGTTTTACTAATTTACATCGCTATAGGTTTAGTTCGAAAATAATCTTGAGCTGAAAATGATGTTAAGTTGATGAATTGAACTACATCACTAGACCTATTATCCAATCATTTCGCCTCAAGGGGGCTGTTTGAAAGACGGAACGTGTTCGGTTTTTGCTAGGAATGCTGTCCTTTGCCTCAGCAAACAGTGGCTGAATTATATCCCGTGACGTAGAAAGAAGGCTGTCCCTTTTTTTTCTCCAGTTTTCTGTTTGAAAAAAAGTCTCTTTACGTTTGACCCACTTTAAGGCCGGCCTTGCTTTTTCTCTTTCGCAGCTGGGAGCTATCCGGATCATCGCCTTCCGCTCTAGTCTGCGTTTTTATTGTGATATCACATTTGGTCTCGCTTTGACGCCTCATCAAATCACTCAGACGCATGGCTATGTGTACCCTTTTACTGCTACTAAAAACCCCCATAGTTTGAACCCTCTTGCATTATGGAAAGGTGCAATAGAAGTATCTCTTTAAAAAGTAGATTTGAATGTTCTTACCCTTCATTTATAAATCTGAAATGACAGAACTTTCGTACATTCTTCAAGGTATTGAATTATTTTTAATGGGATGAGTGGTAAAACACCAACCATATCTAATAGCGATCATAACGTTTGAAATCAATTTTAACCCTTACACTGCGCTAAATGATTACCTGTTTCACATTTTAAGCCCTGGTTACACGATACATTAACACGAACGAGTTCATGTACGTTTGTGTGAATGGTTTCATGTACATTTGCGTGAACGAATGGATGAATCAGTGGTTAAACGGTACATGAAACCGCACATGCATTCGCACAATTTTCAGGGTACGCATTTGCGATTGTTGTTGTTTTTCTCTTTACTAAGCGCAACATTCAAACCATTCAAGCGTTCATAAAGTCAACTTACCTATAGACTACCTACTATAAAGCATATTATAATTATACATATATACTTAATATTTCAAATTCCGATTTTCAGCGGTAACTATCGCAAATTCCGCATTTGTTTTCCCGAGTGGTAGTTCCTCAGATGAAAGATACTCGAATGGACTTGCTAAGTTCCTTTTTATATGTCTCGGGAATTATATTGCAGTTATGGTGAGGTATATTTGACCTCGAAAATCAAATAATTATAGTAGAACGAATACATTGGATCCAAATCTTATTTAAATGTTAGCTGTATGATACGCGAGGTATTTCCTGTTGAGAAAAAGTGCGATTAAAAACCCTTTTTATACAGGATCGATAACAGCGCTTGTGAATATATATGTATTGAATGCAATTCATGAATAAACTCAAACTATCATGGGTAGTAACATAATGGATCGTAAAAACATAGATTAAGTTATTCTCGGCACGTTTGGGAAAGGAAGTCGGTAGTAGTCTTGGAAACAAGTGTAAAAACTTGCTCTTAAATGGATATCGTTACCTCATGTACACGATGGTAATCTTTAATTATCTCTCCGGTTCCTACTTACTTAAGTTTTTCATGTAGAATTGGACGTATATAAAAACAGCTGATCCAGTTACGAGCACGAAGCTGTTTCTTGGATGATATGCCAGTGAACTAAGTACCCGATAAAATATAACTATGTGAGAGTCGTACAAGCATAAATTGTTGTTAATGTAAAAAACTAAGTAATTAACGGCCAATCACACATTCGTGGCGCTAGCTTCTCAAATATTTACTGCACAAACAAGGCATTTTGTAATTCACTGACCAGGCACTTGACTAGCCCTCCCGGCATTCATGACCGTGTTGAGAAAGCGTTTAGCTCTGAAAAGAAATAGATAAGTTCGCGAAATACAAGGAATGCTCTTCTAATTAATGCATTTGAACCTTTATTCTACTAATTACTACGGAATGTGTAGGAGGGTAGTCCAAGCGGGGGGCAATGGTCTATAACAGCAGAGGTCCAACGATAGCGAGAGGTCAATAAACTTAGCGCACAGGTATTCCAGGAGGTGCTAACAGTGCCAAGTTCAAATAGTAGAGCGAAGTCCTAATGGAGCAGAGGTCAAAATAAATACTAACAGCTGAATCAAACGCTAACAAACCAAAATTTAGAAGTATACAAACACCATACGAGCAGAAAACATTATTTCCGTTATCTACCACCAGGTGTCACTGAAGCACGAGCGCAACTTGTACCGAATGCATGAACCAAATTAGAACAGGTTCTATTTTATGTTCACGCGTTCATGTATTCGTACATTTTGGTGTGTTTACACGGTGCATTTTCTCGTTCATTCTCGCATTCACACATTAACTTGTACATGTTAATGTATCGTGTAACCAGGGCTTTAGATGGTCACTTTGTTTGTGTTAATTTATAACAATTTGTGTTGTTTTACACAAAAATGACAAAATTATTTTTGAACCGTTGTTGCATGGTAGTGCAATTACCACTATATTATATATATATATATATACGAGTTCGTGGAAAATCACACACGCGATAATTTAAATAAGCTTAGCCACAGGTGGGGCGGAATTAAATATAGAAACGCAAAAAAGAAGAACACTCACACTATACGTTCTGATATTTCGGCAGCCGAAAAACTGCCTTTCTCACAGAAGGAAGGATACAGAATGATGGAAAGGCAGGGGACGAGGGGTAGAGTGAGGTAGTCTCCTCCTACCTCACTCTACCCCCTGCCTTTCAATCATTCTGTATCCTTCCTTCTGTGAGAATGGCAGCTTTTCGGCTGCCGAAATATCAGAACGTATAGTGTGAGTGTTCTTCTTTTTTGTGTTTCTATATTTAATTCCGCCCCACCTGTGGCAAAGTTTATTTATATATATATATATATATATATATATATATATATATATATATATATATATATGCTATTTTTGAAGATATATTCGTTCTCCGTAGTCGGCGTATGAAAATATTCATTCGGATGTAGGTATACATACTTCGCATCAAAAGGGTTTAAAGATATGTGACGTCTCCCTCAATGGTCCACGGAGGCCGGAAGGACTTTAAATGTCAGACTGCAGTCGGGGTCGAGGTCAGCGAGTCTTGAGCTCGAGACCCCCCTGTGTCGGGATGAAAGGTCGCTGGCACTACCACGCGCCCAATTTGTGCACACCAGTTTTATCTTTCCCCTTTACAAAACTTGAGTCACCAATTCACGTGGTGGGTTGGGGGGTGGGGAATAGGGGTGGAGGAGGGAATATAACACTGGGTAGAGAATGGTTGAGAGATGTCAATTGGAGGTCCGACCTTTCACTCAATCTCACTCTGGACCCGCTCGACTCGGGAGAGCTCGCAGATATCTCAAATCTCAAAGAGGGCGGCTAACGGGGAGGCCAGGATCCAGGGCGACCATCTTCTCGTATAATAATCACCGATATGTGTATAAAAATATGTGTCAGTAACTTTCACACATGGAATGAACAAGTGAAGCTGAACCTTCATTTGGCTGCGGACCTTTTTTTTATTTGCAAAATTTAATTAGAAATAGTGGTTTTCTGTTATTAGGAAAGGTAACAATAGAAAGATAATAAAATGAAGATTCTTATTCTTTCAATCAAATCTTGTATTCCGGTCGAAATTCCGAAGGTTTAGCTAAAACGTAATGATTTTTCAAATTATTTTAGCGTTTTTGAGACATCGTCCCCATAGCGACCATACTCATCGTTTAAGGAGGTTCCGCCGTGACTGTGTGAGACAAAACAAATACTAAATTTCACATTTTTTATATTTTGTCCAAAAAATCCTGCTTTTGCTGATAAAATGCGTTACCGAGAGAAAACCAAAATTAAAGTAGAAAAAATGCAGATTATTCCACGAATGTATTTTAAATTAGCACTTTTTCCAGCCATAGACTGCAGCGCCATTTCCTACGAATTACCGCATTTTGACTTCAATTGCGGCATTGATTCTTCAATAAATAGAAAAATAAGGTGGTAAGATGCCTGTATTTTATTTTTATTCAATTTATCTGGATTATTTCCTTCATATAAATAGTTTTCGGCAAAAATGGCATTTATATTTATGGAAAAATACTATTTTTCCTCGTGTTTCTCTCATTCCCCCATTGAGCACAATGTAATTTCAAGTTCAATTATAGAATAAAATACCGTGGAAAGGTATTATTTTGTTGTTCATATCAGATAGAGGACAAGATTTTTTACTAGTAGACAGAGTAGGAATAAAACGACATTTTAGTCATTTTACGGTGGAACCACCTTAAGTCGAAATTCCGTGTATATCCATTAACTCACTTATTCTTTGCATTAAATAAGATATAAATGGTTTATTGTAATCAATGTAAATGGTAATATTCTCCCCGTTGATATTCAACGGGCGCCTTCTCTAGTATATTATAAATGGAAGCAACAGCCGCCTGTAACACACGAATCGAAACTGCATCTTCCTCCCGACAACGGAGAGATTAGTGAAAACGTTGCCCGTTCATATATTATTCGTGAAAGAGACCAAAAACTTTTTTTTTTCAATTTAATAGCTAGGTGCGATATTTTTACACATACAGGTAATTGATTTTGAATTTTAAAACAAATTTCAAATGTAATTTTTCCGCGTAAGATTAAGACCACAGTAGCTATGATCGACGCAGCCAATAATGTTAATGATAACGATAGGTATCGTTTTTCTATACTATATTCATTTATTTATTCATTATTCAATTTCTACATTGGATGCTAATTAATTTGATTTTTTATGCGTCTGTAATTTTATAATAATTTTTCATTTTACCACGACCGAATTCTAGCAAACAGTGCCCGCGATGTAGGAGTGAAGGCCCACCATGCGTAAGTAGGTTGATTGTTAAAGCCCTATTGTATGTACCTTCCCAGGTACTTACTTAAATTTACATTAAGGTATACTTAGTAAAATAGCTTAAGAAAAGTATGACCATGTGTCTGTCGGTTACTGTATGCCTAGTGTGGAATCACTACCTGCCACTCACCCTTGCTTGCGGAGTACCACCTAGACGACTTTACAATTAGACGTATGGTGGGTTCAAACTGGTAAACTTGTGGCGCAAGTTACTTGCAGCAAGCGGCTTTATACGTAAATTTCACGTGTACGCGGGTCTGCAAGTCCGCTTGCAGAACTTTTAAAAGTTTCTGCAAGTCGCTTGCCGAAGCGTATTGTTGGTAGTGTAAACGGCAACCAATCTGGCACAGTACTAACTTGTGAAAAATCTTTTTTCAGAACAAAATATCCCGCGAGATCTTGTAGAAAAAACTTGCGGGAGTAATTTGTCAGTGTAAAACCCACCCTTAGAAAACAGAGGTATATTGCGCAATTCTGGAAATGTGGGTAGATTGGCAATGGGAAGTGTTATTTCGGGAATAAAGGAAGGATGGAGAGAAACCCAGCATTGGCATTATCCTGCTCTTGCCAAAGTTGCCAAGGGGAACGAAGTTGTACTTCCCAAACTTGGGTGTTCTCAATACATGTACTGCACCCTAGATTAGAGATCGGGATTCCATTGAAATAATATCTGATACCGCCAGGACTTGAACTTCTGCCATCGGGAAGGGAAGCCAGTACTCCATCCACCGCGCCAGCCTAAAGGAGGAATAATTTTTAAACGTGAAGTCATAAAAACTTCTGCGACTCTTCGGAATGATTTTAAGTACGTACAAAGCAGCCACTCCACGTGGGTGTCCGGAAGTGGTTGTCATAGAAATGGAAGCAAGAGGGGGGAAATAAATAATGTAGGAACGAAATAAACAATTACCATGAATATCATTTATTCCTCAGCATGTTATAAACATGAAACACAACAGGTGCAATGAAGTGGTCCTCCGCTGCGGAGCAGTTATATTTCTGAGGTTTCTTAAATTATTTACGATTTTGTTCTGTGACCAACTTCTTTTTCTTCCCCATTTTTTATGCTTAACTTGCCATTTAAAGAAGTGCTTTTTCATGCCTCTTATGTCTATCCCTTTCTTTTACCTTGTTCTCACCCAGCACATTGTACTTCTTTATACTACTTCCTTTTATTTTTTTTAAAGTAGTTTTCGACTTGTGTTTTTATTTGCGTTTTTATTGTAGCTATGTCCGTGTTCAAGTAGAGATTTTCGTTTGTAACAAGAGTATGGTATTTCGAAAATCGATCGTACTATTTACCATTCAGTTATTTTCAATGTTTCCTTTTTATTGAGTAAACCAACCCCTGCGGGTATGGCATATAATAGTTTCTGTTTTAATATACATGTCGTAGATAAGTTTTTTAGCATTTTTAGGGGTTGCGTTATTTTTCAGTATCGGGGCAAATCCCGAACCAGCGCCGAACGCTTGTCCTGTTATTTTATTAGCATGATCTTTGAAGTTTAGTTTACTATCTAGCTGTATGCCAAGGTAGTTGGGCAATAGGTGCAATACTCACATGTAGAATAGTAATATAGGTACCCATTTGGAGGTCCTTCGTTTGGAATCTACCGTCTCGCTCATCTACTTATACAAAAATAAAACCGTGAATTTACCTTTCTCTTGTCACGTTAATTCCATAATGTTATCCTTTAAGCTGGGATAGTGCTTGGAAACATTATATGTTACAATTTGCTGAAGGTTTTAATTAGCAAAGCAACAATTTTTTTTCAAAAACACATATGAATTTTTATTAAACAAGAAGAAACAGACGCTGGTTTCTCAAATACAATTTCACACATTTTTGAATTGATTTGAAATATCCTCACAAGCGGATAACCATTTTTTTAACTTCTACAATACACATTTACCTTCATTATTAGTATTGACAATATATTGGGGAAATTTACAGTGAATTTTGGGCCCTGATAATGATAATTCTGTCTACAAATTTCTTATTTAGGTCTAGGTATGACTATATTATTATCAATACGTGATACATGCACATGTGAATGTATTTGAAAACAATACATGAATGAAAAGACATAGGCTTCTCCCTTCTTCTGATAGCCAAATATCTTGTTCACGTCACAAGTAATGCAAAAATACGGACTTTGTTAGTCGGTGTTAAGGACTAAATTACAGTAGGAAAACGAGGTTTGAAATACGCGCGTTTTTCACGGTATTGTATTTTGAACTCGTAGCAAATTGAAATTATTTTTTAGTTGGTCCACAAGGAGTTGTAAAGGCGGTGGCAAGAGAATGCTCGAAGGACAGAGGGCACGAAGATGCCCACACATCAAGGTTCTTAAGAGTAAGGTTCTTATGCTCTAAGAACCTTGCCCACACATTGCGTCAAAGCGCCTCCAAACATTCACTGGCCATGCGTCTTAAGAGGTCGTCGAACCCTTCTTGGAAGAAAGGAAAGGTGGATTATGGTGCCAGCATTTGAAATCGGCAAACACATCTCCGCGACCTTATGGCCAGCAACGGCTCAAAGTTTAATTGCAGGAGTGAAGTAAATTGATGATACATCATAACTCTTGCATTACTTTGGTCATAAAAATATGTGAAATTTGTGGGATCTAGGAAATGAAAACACGAGCTCACTCACTATATAAATAATAATAATATATTTTATTCCATTCATACATCATTTACATTATTAGCTTGCAGAATTTAAACAAATTGAAGTCCCATCTCCAGCCAAACTTTTACATATCGAAATGAAATCCGATTAACATATAGAAAAACATTTTAGAAAACAAAGTAGGGCTGGACTTAGCAAGTTAACTTCTATGCGCTATGATAATTCTTATGCATGCCCAAAACTGACTTCTAAAAGAGAAGCACACTACCTATACGAATATACGTTTATGTCTTTACTATTCATCGTTCTTCGATAGCACCACATCTCCATTTCTTCCTTTATCTTTAACTTGGCAGCTGTTATCGTCCAGGATTCACTGCCATGTAAGAGCATGCTCCACATTATGTTTTTATAAAGTGCTTCCTGACTGCCAGGCTTGAATTTCTAGCTTCTAGCACACTCCTCGTCTGGTTTAATGCCTTTTTTTCTTGCACGGGTTATTCTGCTCTCATTATCTTTCTTTGCTTGTAGTGTTTGAATTTTTGAGGTGTCTACCGATTAAATGTTGTGTTAGTGTCTTTCACTGGTGGAGAGTTTCTTCGATCTAACGATTTGCTCGATTTTTTTCTCAATCCATTTGATCTATCCGTCGGTCGCCCTAAGGAGAGAGTCCCCTGAGAGTGATATTATTTTCGCGATGGCTGGTAATTGTGTAGATACCGCACACTTCTCTTTTTTTACGTTGAACATGCACTGCTCTTGAGCTAAACAATGGTGAGCGTTGTCTTAAAAGCTCCTTATCTCTTCAGTTTTACCGATGAGATTGCCAGTGGACGGAATGTCTCCCTTAAAGTGATTTGAGCGAAAAATCACTTCACCTAGAATTTGATGATTTTGGCCTCATTTTAAAGGCAAAACTGTCATCTTTCCAATGATATCAACATATAAACCCATTGCCGAACTATTTTTCCAGCAATTTGCCTGTAAATATAAGCTGTTTTACATGGGATAGATTATAGCTGTGCTTTCCAGAGGGAGAATATTGAAGGAAATAGGAATTTATAGCACCTAGATTTCGTCAAAAAAACTAACTGTGTATAGATTGAATGTTTTCTCAACTATTAATAAAAAAGTAATCTATTACTCACCACAAAAATATTTACAGAATCGTAAAAAAAACTTTTTTTAAAGGGTTATCAGCCGTTCGGCGGGAAAAAATGAGTCAAGTTAGAGACTTATGTAGCTCTATTTATTTAATTACAGAGATTTTTGGGCATATATGACTATATATTTGTGTCAATAATATTACAATATTTATTTCAGACTTCTTACAGACGCTTAAATAAAAAAATAAAATTTGAATATGGTCTCCACTATGACTAGGGATCTATCTCGCTCAAACCACCTTATAGCCGTTGGAGTCACAGGATTATTTTTTTACAGCCTGCCTGAGCGGCTCACACTAATGTATCGTTATTCATTCGAAGTTAGGTCACGGGAATATCCGAATATTTTCGGCGCAATCTTCCCATTTGTGTGTCTTTTGACTGATTCAACCACACATGTCCCGGTGGCATTATTTGCGAACAGAGTTACGAAATCTTCACTTGAGAATATAGAGTA
The DNA here is from genome assembly GCA_963573305.1 of Pyrrhosoma nymphula. Classification (NCBI taxonomy): domain Eukaryota; kingdom Metazoa; phylum Arthropoda; class Insecta; order Odonata; family Coenagrionidae; genus Pyrrhosoma; species Pyrrhosoma nymphula. Next base: position 118,626,944 of record OY754338.1, read on the forward strand.
TTCACGCTATGTTGTTTAAAATTTTTGACGGTGGAATTTAATGTGCTTCCGGAAGTTTCTTTTTTATTTTTCTTGGTTGTTTGCCCGTTTATGGGCAAGCCAAATGTGTTTCCTCCATCGTTTCAGTTTCCGAAGTATCTACATTCCTACATACCTAGTCGGACGGATCGATTTGTACTTTGATTTGTTCTTCTTGTAGTCTGGCGTACCTAGCGCCATTCTGTCTGGTCTTCACACTTCGACAATAATGCTGATATCAGCGACGCAGCCAGGTCCATTGGTTTCGAACCAACCTCCCCCCCCCTACATTTTGAAGTTAATTTGTGGCACATAAGTGTGAATTAATAATTTTAAGTGGCACTTGCGGAGAAAGTTTTGTTATTTTTTTTAAACTATGAATGTTGAGTTCATTTATTCTACAACTTGCCAAATAAATTTTTAAACCAAAAAAATGTGGGTTAAGTATTCTTTCGTAGCTAAAATCTTTAAATATCGCCTGTTACACTGCATTAGAAATTGCACTCTTAATTACCTTAATACAAAAAATGCTACTACCTGTAATTTAAAAAAAATCATCCCCCCCCCCCGCGTGTGCTCATAATAGACACTACTTAAAACATAAGAAGTTATTGTCATCCATTCAGATTTAAAAACTGAAAAAGTGAAGTAAAAAAAACGAATTGATAAAACATTTCGAAGGAAATGCCATCAAATCTACGCGAAATCCAAGTCATCCCGGCTCGTAATGAAGGTACAATACATCCGAGCTTGGTTGGGCAGTAAAGAGTCGTGCCGCTTCAACCGTTGCGAGGATGATCACTTAAACCGTTTCGTAACTTCCCGAGTTGCGCCTCGCATTTCCACAATGCCCCCCCACCTCCAATTTCATCGTCCATTGTCCAATTCTCCATTATTCCCCGTCGTGACGTTCTTATTCCGGATCTCCGCCTTACCTTGATTCTGCATCAGCCTCCAACGCCTTCACGGACTACCGAACTTCACCTTGTTTAGGCAAGGACACGCGCACGCGTCAGTCCCTTGTTTTAAGAAGGTTCCGCCGCGACTGTGTGAGTCAAAACAAATACTAAGTACCACAGTTTTGATATTTTGTCCAAAAAATCCTGCTTTCACTGATGACATGCATTACCTATAGAAACCCAAAAGTAAGGTACAAAATATGCAGATTATTCCACGAATGTATTTTAAATGAGCACTTTTTTCCAGCCATAGGAGCCGACTACAGCACCATTTCCTGATAATTACCGCATTTTGAATTCAATTACGGCATTAATTCTTCAATAATTAAAAAGAATAAGGTGGTAAGATGCCTATATTTTATTTTTATTCGATTTCTCTGGATTATTTCCTTCATATAAATATTTTTCCACAAAAATGGCATTTATATTTTATGGAAAAATACTATTTCTCCCCGTGTTTCTCTCATTCCCCCAATGAACACCACGTAATTTCAAGTTCAATTATAGAATAAAATAGCGTGGAGAGGTGTTATTTTGTTGTTCATATCAGATAGAGGACATTTTTTTCTACAAGTAGACAGAATATGAATAAAATGACATTTAAGTAATTTTAAGGTGGAACCACCTTAAGGTAAAACAACACACAAAAACACCTTCCAAAACATGATGTACTTTTAATATAGATATTATAAAACAAACTTTCCTTTTTTTTATTTTTCCCACTGAAAAAATACTATCGAACTATGTAAAGTGAATATAGATATTTTTCAACATGACTAAATGTAGTTCTATAGTCATTTGAAACCAACAATACTGATCTATACATTGTGATTGTATAAATTCCTATTGTGATTATTGGACAAATACCATATTTATGTTATAAAGCTATAGGACTATAGGATATAGTGATTTAAGCAGTTACTGTAGTGATTAGAAAATTCAATGATCACGATAATAATTGGTGGAGTCACAATAATAGTTCCGTAGTGGTTGTTTCAAATAACTATATAACTATAGTAGAGATCATGAAAAATCTCTATCATTAAATATTAATAAATGTTTGGTGTTAATTCACCCCCTGCCACACACCGGTGAGATTAATCGCAGGGTTCTGTTTAGATGTAGTATTAACAGACACGCTGCTACGAAGAGATTTTAATCGCTTGAGAGGACTTTCATAGTACAATCATTAGCACTTCAGGCAAGAGGAATCTCCATGAATATACATATGGATCCTAAACTTGCCCCCAGTGGGTGTTGCCAAATATTCCGCATGCACCGAAAAATCAGGACCAAGCAGATTGTAGCGCCGCCACTCTAGAGAAGGTGGTTATAATAAGGAAAGGCCGTGATTCAAATGGAGATACTGCAATTAAAGGTACCGGAATAGGCCTCCCAATTAAACCGGGCATTTTTGACACAGAAGCGGAACCATGCCGACTGCAGCGCGACCTATCTTTTGTGGAAAGCTAGGCAACACCTTTTCCCGTACAGTGGTGCCGAAGGTTTAGATCCATGTGTATATTCATGGGAATCTCTGTCCTTTCGTAAATGAAGACGCGATTTCTGAAGAAAAAAAAGAAACGTTAAGCGCGCAAGCGAAACTGGTTGTTGAGAGAAATCTAGGTGGTAGATCCAGAAAGGTTTCTTCGTCACTTGCCTTATTCCTCACTTTCTTTCCTATGTGTACTTTATGCGAGGAAAATTGTACTTTTGCACGTGATAACTCTTTTTAAGGGGTAGATAACTGCTCCTTTTATTCCGTATTCGATCCTATCCCGAATGAAGAAAGCCGTGAAATTATCGCGTCCAATTGGACCGTTGTTTTGTGATTGCTGTCACATTATTTCTCATCCTTTTTTTGTCGCGCGTTCAAAAGCGTATTTTTTTGTGGGACAACTCGGATGATTAAGGAATCTGTGTCAAGAAGTTGAACAACATTTTTCCTCAATTCCGATGGAAGTGATGCAATTTTTCAGATTGTTTACTCACAGTCAATTTTTTTCCTTTTTTCCGCATATATGGGATTGTGACGACTACACAGCGTCATATGCGCTGATAATTATTGAGGACTAAGGTTTCCAGGTCAGTAAGTCTAGGATGTAAGGCTAGAAACTTAGTTTTGTTACAAAATTCTGAACTAGACCACTACATTTTTTTGCTGTTGCATAAGATGACATTTTCTGTAAAATATTTTGATGAAATTCAGTATTCAAATTGAATGTTACTTTTTGTGGAAATGATGCAAGGACATTTTCGTAAAACTTCTAATAAAACCAGGTTCTAGGGAAAGATTTAATCATTAGCAAGCACAATTTCAAATTGTCTTGTCTTATTGAAACGCTCTACAGGAAATTTTACGATGAGCAACAGGCATCCATCAGCTGATCTGTCTGAAGGTTGTGAAATACAAGTGATAGTTATTTACTAACTGTTGATTTGTACATTGCTGTAGTAACGTATGCTATTAATTATGATGTATGCATAACTTTCAGCTGTCAGGGAAATAACTCTTCATTAGGTCCTGTTATATCATTTAGAAGGATGCGCAGTGTACATTTTTCTGTACTAATGTATGTACAGTGTAATGTATTAAAACCCCATGTACTAACATCTACATTAATATATGGGTAAAAATGTCAGGCGGTCTCTTGTCTCATTTTTCGCTGGACCCAGTTAAGTCTGTTTGGGGAATTCTTGCGGAGATAGAATCGAGTTTGATGGAATCGTAGAAAGAGCGTTGAACTGGGTGTCTCAGTTGCCGAAATACGTTATCACATACGTCACGCGAGCTTGATTTTCACGACTCACGTTCTCATTTGAGGAAGTATGGATGCCAAATTAAAGAACACTTTGATCTTTTTTCTGTTATATTTTTCGGAACAGCTGCGGTGTTAATTACTCTTGGGTCATGCTTAAGCTAAGGGGGACCGGTATGTGTATTACGGAACCTAAGGATTGTTAAGAATAGACAGGCCCGTATTTATAGGCACAGGGCCCCTAGGCATTTAATAGAGCCTTTATTTGTAATAGAGCCTTTATTTGTAATAGAGCCGTTATTTAAAAGAGTATTTATTGGTAATTTAAGAACGAACAAAGTTATTGTGTTTATTAACGTACATACCTCCTTTGACATTTTACGCATTATAATTTTTTACATTTATAATTACAAGGTATCATTCTACTACGATCTTTCTTCTCTGGAAAGGAACTAATGACCACACTATAATCAACTGAGAGCATTATTTTTGACTCGATGTTCAGGGTGAATCAAGCCTGTCCTAAGTCCTCAGTGTGTACTATTTCGCTCCCTAGCCTAGGTCGGGGCCATCGGCAGCTACCGAATTTGCCTAGGCAGAAGTTTGACGCTGGGCATAGAGCGTTGGGAGAGGCCGATCACTCCCCGTAGCATTCCGCCCTCCCCGACTAGGGCTCGGAGAGTAGGCAAACTTGGCAACGTTGGAAGCCGTGACTTCCGATGCATATCAATACCTATTACCGGACCATACCTATCATTCGTTGTTATCGCTGCCCGACCTAAAAATAGATATTCCTACGCCGAATTCAGAGGTGGAAAGGTTTAATACGACGTCGAATTTCCAGCTACTAGGAGGAAATTAATGTGCATCGTTGCGAATTAAAATTCGCAATTTCCTTCTAACTCCTGCTCAGCTTGTGCTAATCATGTTTTGTGGCATTTGAAATTTGTTCTCGTTCCTCGTATAAGGAGTGCCATTCGTCTCTAGCAACTCCTTCTAGTAGTGGTCCTCTTGACAGGTAAGGTCGTAATAAATTTCGCATGCCTTAGTTGTGGAGGTCAGGGAATTGCTTTCCTTTTGCAATTTCATCATTTGCACCATCATTGCGGTACGTTGACTGTTGCCAAACGAACAATTTTCGCATGAATTAGCATAAATCACCATCAGTCATGTTGCTAAGGAGTTAATAATCATTCGTGTACTGCTAGGCAAAGTGTACATCTACAAAATACCCTGCAAGCCTCCTCAGGGGTGTGTGGCAGGGGGTGAGTATTCACCAACATGCATTACACTATACCCTAAAGTTAGTGTAAAAATGACCAATTATGCATTAGCATAAATCGCTAATGCTTGTCACGAGGCAAAGCCTCACAAGCATGCACTACACTATAGATATGCTCACAATGGAGAGGGACCATTAATATATACGTATTTTGCAACTACACAAATGGACAGAGACTCAAGACAAATGTAGAAAACATGCATGGCGTGCTGTTAGTACTAGGTAACAGATAAGGATTCAAGTATTGGGGAGTACTACTACTACTAAGAGCTACACTACCTATCGACAAACCTAGATAAAAGTTCCATTGGCAGCTGTTATGGTCCCTTATCGTTCGTCCCTAGTGTAGCCTGTATTTATGCTGTGTAACGCAAATGACTTGGGAATGGTTCATGGTTCCTTTTTTCTCGTTGTCGCTATCGCTATCCAAAATGCAAACCGCAATAGAAGAGCTCTGATAATTCATACCATCCAGATAAAGCACTCCATCGATTAGAATTCGCGGTTTAAAGCGTCCGGCAAAATATGTTTAATGACGATCACGTTTGCGCTCACATGAGTGCATTTGGAAAATAACGATCGGTTTGTTGGCGGCAGTTCTCCATTTGCTGCGGTCTTGTGCCATTCTTTACAACTGCACATAAGTGGAGCAACCTAACTCCTTCATTATTTGTCCTATAAACTCCAACCTAGGCCTCTTAGGTCCTTAGTTAGCGCTTGCTTATCATCAAGGCTACGGATTTCTCTTATACACCACTGCGTCGTCTGCAAATAATCTAAGCTTACTGTCAACTGTTTTACCGATGTCATTTATGTACAAAAGCATCAGAAGTGGGCCTATGACACTTCCCTGTGGGACACCCGATGTGACTTTTACTTCATTGTAGATAGCCTAGTACTTCATTGTACCTAACGCGAGCGTAAGCGTTTTGGAGATTCATGATCGAGCCCCTGTTTTTGGTTGGTTGGTTCCTTTTGGAGACGTCCGACGACTGTGGTCATCCGCGTCTTGACTGGTTGATGGGTAGGTAGTTTTGGGTACGATCGTTTTGAGAATCGACGAAGGAAGGAGAGATATCTGGTGTCTACAAATCGTAGGCGGCTCCAGACCAGAGGTTAGGGGGGACCCCCCCCCCCTAACCTCTGTTGGTATGGGGTAAGGAATACACCCAAGGAAAAGGGGGGTTCGTGGGTCTCGTAACAAACTATGTGCAAAATGGCGCGTTATAAGTTGTTTGGAAGCAAAGGTTTACCTTTTAAGAAGAGCAAGTGTTTACTAAATTCATATTTTCCTTTTAGATTACCACCAAGTTTCGACTAATTCCAAAATTATTTTGATTTACATTCGCATTTAGCTTGTGGTTTTAAAAACAGTTTTAATTTATGTAATATTTTACTGGATTTAAAGATTGGCGGCTCCCTTGGGGCTGCCAATGCTACAAATGCAGGTTCTTTGTGAAATATGCAGAAACACGATCCACAGTTTGATGGAATATTGCATATGGCGCTAATTACGTAGCACTCAATTAGCGATCGGGAAATAGCCTTCGATTTAAGGCTGTTTGAGCGAGTTTTTTCCCCTATCCATAATATACACCATATTCGAATTTTTTTTTTTTTGTTTAAGCTACAGTAAGAAGCATTTAGTAAATATTTTAGCATAAATGATGCAGAAAGTTTGTTTTAAGGTGGTACCACCGTATAAACACTTGAATGTCCTTTTATTCATATTCTTTCTACTAGTAGAAAAACTTGTCCTCTATCTGATATGAACCACAAAATGTTACCTTTCCACGCTATATTACTCTCTAATTGAACTTGAAATTACATATTATGTTCAATGGGGGAATGAGAGAAACACGGGGAAAAATAGTATTTTTCCATAAAATATAAACGTCATTTTCGCGGAAAACTATTACGCGATTATAAGAAGGAAATTATCCAGAGAAATTGAATAAAAAGTAAAATATAAGCATCTTACCACCTTATTTTTATAGTTATTGGGGAATTAATGCCGTAATTGAAGTCAACATGCGGTAATTCCTAGGAAATGGAGCTGCAGTCGGCTCCTATGGCTGGAAAAAAGTGCTTATTTAAAATACATTCCTAGAATAATAATCTGCATATATTGTTCCTTACTTTTGGTTTTCCATAGGTAACGCATTCCATCAGCGAAATCAGGATTTTTTGCACAAAATATAAAATATGTGGAATTTAGTATTTGTTTTGACTCACACACTCGCGGTGGAACCTCTTTAAATTACTGAAATTCTCTTACCGATGCCAGTCATATTCATACTCAAGTGTTTCACTTCTGTTGGGCCTCCCGCGACGGCCAAAATGTTAATTTTTTAAACGGTAGATTTGCACGGTTCGGTGTCACGACCTTCGGGTTAGTCAGTGAGGTAGCACAGCATAATCCCTTCTTTCCTGACTTCTGAAAGACCGATCCTCCTCTTCCATCACATCCCCGCTTGCTTAACATCCTCTCTCTCTTCGTAAGCGGCCTTCGAACATCCCATTGCCTCTTCGTTATTACATCTTCCGCTCTTTCTCCATCCGATTTCCTCCATCGAATTGATCTTCCTCCCCCCATGAAATACTTTGCTCTTGAGAATTTCTTCTTTCTTTCTATCCTTAACAGTTTCTCCGTTCTTATCAAGACTCCTGTCATCTAAAAAAAACAAACTGCTCTTGTTGTCCGCTATCAAAAGATTTCTGCATTTGGCGCCATCAACGACGCTATCCGTAGTAAATTCTTTACCCGCTCTTTGGAGGTAAGGGATTGTATCAGGGAAGACTCATTGGAGTGATGATAAGAGGAGTAGTAACGCAATGGCAATTTTCAAAAATGTATTTAAACGGACCTGAGCATTGCTCGATGTAGATGCTGATGACTGTTAAACGGCTTAAATGCAATTTTCTTCAAAATACTTGGTGGAAAAGTGCAGTTTTTTTCGTCATTAGGTATTATCCAAAAGGGTATGATTTTTATGAAAAACTAGATGATAGATAGATATATTTATTGCTCATGTACAGATAGAGAATACACAAAACATGAATTGAAGCATATGAGCATAAGGTAGCTTCAAGTATAGCTTCCTGTGGGAAGCTACCATCATGACATGAGTGCTTAACTTCAAAAGCATGTATAATACAAAATTAATGATATGAAATACATTAATTCATAAAAATTTAATTGAAATTCTGAGAACGTTATTTTTAATTTGAATGACTAGAAAGTACATAATAATATGATGAATATAATTTTTTAATATAACTGAAGACAACATTTATGTTACTACCCAAAAACAAATTCCATATTTACGAAAGAAAGCGGCCATTCCTTAACTTTTTTTGAAATGACAACTCATCTTGATGAGTTGGTAACAAATTGAACAATTTAATGAAATTGTTGAGTGGAAACCTATGGTGAAATTTGAATTAGGTTCTTGGACAAGCAACATCAAATACCTGCGTGATGAAGCTCCGGACTTTCAGATACGTAAACCTACACAAGAACGTTTTCAGAAGTTAAGGAACGAGGTTCACTTGATTTAATTTTCTTTGTCTTACGAATAAAAAAGTTTTGAGCAAGTTAAAATGCAAATGTAAAGCAAACCATTTAGACTAATCGAACTAATATCGACCATCGCGACGAGAGGCGAGAATTTTGACAATGATTAATCGCAGTTAAGCTTGTGTGTCCTTAAGCGAGGGCGATTCAGACTATAAGATGACAATGAGGGGAGTGTCTTAAGCATTCAAAAACTAATTGATATCTTTAATGAGCAATCATCTTACGCCTCTGTTTGTTTCCCTTTGTTCTCGCGCTGTTTTATATGTATACTCGTATTGATCCTCACGTTATAATTCTGTGTGTGTTTCATAGTCTCGTTTCGCGTCGATTCCATATGTTTCTTTGTATTCATGTTTGCTGTTCCGTAGTTCCTTCTGCAAATCGTGCCCACATGTTACGTCAAACCTCATCGAATACTTACGTTGGATTTCAATGTTGCCAGCTCTGTTTCGAAAGCTTTTGTCCACTGGGAAGAAGCGCTCTGAGAATTTTAACCTCTACTGTCGACGCAGGATGTATGTGACCCTGAGTTTCAGACCTATTATTCAGAGGACGTCTGGCCTGATGTTTATGGAGCAGATATTGAAATTGAAGTCTAGTCAGCTAAATTAGTCAGTTAAATGACTGCTACGAAAAAAATTTCAACTGCATTTTAAGTGTGTTTTCCGGGCGCAAAGGAAAAAACAGCCTATTTCCTTACCCCCGAGAAGCAATACTCAACTGTCTGGGATCACTGCGCAAAAACCATATTTTCGACTGCAGTTGAATTTGGAACAATAATGCTCCAATCTTTATTATTGCCATGCTCAATTCTCATAGTTCTTGCTTTATATTCTTTAAATGTTATTATTTTCTCGGGACGATTTAATCTTCGTTCTCACTGCTTGGGGAGAGAGCAGCATAACACCGTTTGGTTTTGTCATGAGTTTGTGACAACCACGCAAGTATTCTCAAATACATGAAAGTAAATGGGTATTTTATAGCGACTTTTAACTATGTTAAGTTTTAGTTAGCGTTCTGGGTGCGTCGTTTGTCCTTTCGCTTCAGGCAATAAAACTGAACCCCAATTCTCGTTTGTATTCGCAGCACATTTCCGTTGCGTGCCGAATTCTTAACGGCGGGGATCGCGAAATCGTTTGTCTCAAGGTTCTGGCCGTTGGAATTGTTCCTGCATGTGTCAGAGAGAGAGAGAGAGAGTATTTAATTTTTTACTCTTCGCGTGTCGTATAAGCTTTGTCCATTTTGAAGGAAGACCACATTAAAATCGCGGTTCAGTAAATAGGTTTCGTGACTCCTTTAGCCCTCCGAAACTATTTAATATTCTTTTTTGCAGAAATTTTTGATGCTGCAACACTAATCCCAATTAAGGGCTAGCAGAAATGCAAACAAGATTTTCAATTTGTGGTAACATATAATGTCTGTGTAACATAATGTGGTAACATATTCACATGTCCGCGGTGAAATTAGGTTGCAATTCCTGACGTATTCAACGGTGTTCGGCGAGATGTTGTGGAACATAATGATAAATGAAAAGTGAAAAAACTTTGTGTATGTCCACAGTATTTATTTTGGTACGACGCGTTTCAGCGAATCATCTTCGCTGTTAGCCCTCCCCCCCCTAAAACCTTCAACCGAACCCCAATTCCCTACGTATCCCAACCGCCTCCCCACTCCCTTCCCCCATCCTTTACCCCCCAACCCCTCTCCCACTTCCGCCAACTCATAACCATACCCCTCCTTTCCGCATGTATATAAGACTTCTTGATGGGAACCTTGCATTGTACCTGATGATAGCGAAGATGATTCGCTGAAACGCGTCGTACCAAAATAAATACTGTGGACATACACAAAGTTTTTTCACTTTTCATTTTGCAATTCCTGTTTTATTGTTTTTCATTCTATTGTGATAGTTTGAAAATATCATACTCCTAGAAAATGAAAACATTTGGATTGAAAATACAAGGGAATTGCTCGGAAATTTTGGAACCGTTGGTGTGAAATCAAGAAAGGGGAATATCCTATAGAATGTTGGACATTTAGCTGACAGCATGGCCCTAATGGAGTACGCTGTCGCCAAACATACCCTCCAAATGCTCACATCTAGGCCATACAGGCAATCATTTCCAACACCGTGCTAAATGAAAGTTAGTTACTTTAAGGAATAATATTTTGATGCTGGAAGACACCCAGAATTACAGTTAGCATACTGCACAAAACTATTTTAATCTTCCTGATGGTATTGACAACAGCGCACCACCAGCGTTGTGAAGATTTACACAGGAGGCTATTCTCCATAAGAGATCATTTTGTCAACTAAATTTGGAACTGCAGTAATTTTCACCATTAATTTCGGTGCGAAGGATGGATAAAAACCCGGCGTCGACATTAGCCTACTCTTTACACGTTTCTGCACCATACAACGCTACACTCCATGTTTAACTCTTCGCCAACCTTTTCTTCACATCCTTCGCCGTAATCTCTCTCCGATTTTTGAACGCTTCTTTCGCAAAAAGATCGGATTTTTAGTGTTGAAATCTGTGATACCAGTTGCTAAAATTTCTGACATTTTCCAGCGTCCCGCGAGTGAAATATTCTTCGTTTTTTTAATCATCGTTCTTGATGAAGCGTGTGAAATGGACTGTTATCCTCAGCCATACAGGCAAACGTGCTTTCTGGCCGGGACATTTTCAAGTAACACTCGTGCGTCGTCGGCATTCTTGCACTAGTGACTCGTGCTTGAGATAAAAACGTTCGCGTCGCCTTCGGTGTGACATCGTTTCGTGGTCTTCTCAGGTCAGCCCATGCGGGAGAAGTCGTCAAAGACGCAAAACGCGCAAGCCCTCGGCGACGAAGACGCGTTGGGATATCGAGACGTGATGACCTCGCGAATAACGTCGCGGGTTTACAATCGTAAAAGCCTACGGGACGCTTTCTATTCGCACCGCACCATTTCATACACAACAATACCCTGCAAGCCACCTCTTAAGGGTGTATAGCAGGGGGTGAGTAGTCACCAACACGCATTACACTATACCCTAAAGTTAGTGTAACTACAACTAATTATGCATTAGTATAAATCGCTAATGCTTGTCACGAGGCGTAGCCTCACAAGCATGCACTACTACACTACAGATATTATCACAATGGAGAGGGACCGTTAATATATATATATATATATATATATATATATATATATATATATATATATATATATAACTATGCCACAGGTGGGGCGGAATGAAATATAAACACATAAAAAAGAACACTCACACTATAAGTTGATATTTCGGTTGCTCTAGAACCTTTCTCAAAGATAGACGGATACAGAAGCTGCTTATATATATATATATATATATATATATATATATATATATATATATATATATATATATATATATATATATATATATATATATATATATATATATATATATATATATATATATATATATATATATATATATATATATATATATATGTATATATATGTATATGTATTTTGCAACTTCACAAATGGACAGAGACTCAAGAGTTATACTGAAAACATGCACGGCGTTCTGTTAGTACTAGGTAACAGATAAGGAATCAAGTATTAGGGAGTACTACAACTACTAAGAGCTACACTACCTATCGACAAACCTAGATAAAAGTCTCATTGGCAGCTGTTATGGTCCCTTATCGTTCGCGGGAAAAATAACATTTTAAATCTTGCGTGTGGACCCGCGTTGTGGCATCTTGGTCCGTGCCGTGGTCCGTGCGACTTTCGCGGGAGAACTTCGCGTGAAATCCGTGTTAATTTACGGCGTTTGATGTGGTCGCATTTCGATTAAAGTGCATTTAACTTTAAAACGCAGTATGGAGGTTTTTTCAGCGCTCTTTATCGGTCATTTGCTTGAATTCCGTGTGCGTCACTGGAGGAAACAGCAGAAAGAGGAAAGAAAAAAATATTTCGTTGGCTTTCAACTTGACTTAAACTTCGACATATTTTATATTCTGAATTCACTCCTATAGGTCTTACGGTATTCGGGATATCCTCCTATTGGACGAACTAGGAGACTCACTGATTAACTAAAACTAATTTTCGCATATTTAGGAAGGTGAATAAACCCCTTATCTAGATGCGAGAAGTTGTTGACATAATACATTGCCCCAGCATGTCTCCACTCTTTAATACACCATTATATTTATACGCCCTGAAGTATGTCATTGTTTTTTCCCAGTACCTCATCCAGAGCCTTCACCTATATTTATTCATCTTCGCTTCACTTATGCGATACGAAAGAAGGGACTTTTAAAGTCTCAATCTCGCCCCAATAAAGACGTTCATGTATCTATCTACATCTACGAAGAACCGTGCAAGCCACCACTAGGGTGTGTGGCACGGGGTGATTCCACACCAGGCATGCAGCACTCTTCCCAGAACAATTCAGAACCTCGCACGCTCCCCCTGGCCGTTAGGCACAGACACCAAAAAGCAGTCAGGAGAACAGTGCGCAGTCCAACCGGAAACTGGGAGAGTGATACGTAAATATCAACATGCAAAAAAATGCTATAGACACATCCAGTGGTTAATACTGTACTAATGCTATTAATTTATGAATGCTACGAGATGCTACTTCATGCAGAGAACAAAATAAAACAATGCCGGACAAATCGATCGGTGTGAAGTGTTAGTAATGATGTTGTGTTATTAAGCACTAGTGAAAATTCTACTCTACCTATTGAGGGTGGGAGTTTCATATCAATGATTTATTGCAACCTATGTAACTATCTATATACGATAGCAGCCTTCATGAGGTGTCGAAATAAGTCTCCATTATGACTAGGGAAATATCTCGCCCAAACTGGATTCCGAAGCGTGGTGATGGGGCGTGGTGATGGGGCGTGGCCCTGGAGAATAACAACGGAGGCTTTGATTCCTTGTGGCGAAGTCGCTTCTCGGAAAGTCCTCTTTTCCTCATGTCATAATCGCACTTCGAATAAATTAGCCCGACTCCCTTTTCGATGTACTATTCCTCCTTCCTCCCGTCGATCGTCTTGGCGTGGGTATCGACGCTCGAGTATTCCTAGTAAGTGCAATGGGATATGAGGAAAAACCAACCGGCGTAAACACGAGGAAAAGTCACTCAAAGTCAGTCGCAGGAAAATAAATACACGTCGAAGGCGGCTTGTTGTCGAACAACACCAGGAATATCCTCCTCCACATGAGGAAGTCATTTAGGGCCTGGTCACTATGGAGGAGACTTCATAAAACTGGCATTCAAGCGTGTGTTGCTATATCGTGGACTTGGGTTGAAATTTTATTTGAATGTTAACGAAAAATGAGGCCGGGTCAAATCAGCAGCTAGGATAACATGCGTCCGATCGGTATTGAATGATATGTCGTCTAATTTTTCCTCTTTGCTAGCGCACTTGTCCTCAGTCTTTTGATCTGAAAATGATGCAGTACCTTCTTGGAAACGTATATCGGAATAAACATTCTTCCGAGTGGAAAATAGTTAATTATTTGGTCTTCCACATTGTTCGTAATCCACCACATCACACCTGATCCGTCACTTTGCATACTGTAGGAGGAATTGCTGACCGCTTTTTTGTCTACGCCTAGCGGCCGGGGGAGCGTGCGAGTTCCCGATTTGTTCTGGGACGAGTGCTGCATGCCTGATGTGGAATCACCCCGTGCCACACACCCTAGTGGTGGCTTGCACGATAATTCGTAATGTAGATGAATTTTGTAATAATTTTTGTACCCTTTGCGTGTTAGCGTGACTGAACTTTTACAACTGACCCCAGAGTTTAGAGTGATTCCCTTGAGTGCATTGGCTATCCCGTATGATTAGGATAATGGTTATCAGCCGTAATGAATGTTAAGTCCCTTCCACCTACCTTATTGAATTTAACTAAAAATTATATTCGGTAAATATCGTATTAGTACGAAAACAGCATCAATGGTTATTCATTTTTTTCGTATATGAAAGACGATTTTTTAGAAGTGGGCTGAAAATCCTCATTTCGGAATCTAGCCTTCCCAACGTGCCCCGGAATATTACAAAAAACATTTTTAAAAAACCAAGGTTTTGCCAGTTTTTTATAAAAAACACATCTACTTATTAAAGTTACTCCACTTAAATCAACAAATGACTCTTCGTCTACAGAAGACACAAATTGCAAGTCTCCCGCTATCACGGCAAAGTCGTCTCTGGGCTTGAGGGAAACGTCTGAAACGAGCTTCTTAGCCCTGGTATAGCGCCACCTTAATGAAATAGAAGCGTGATGGTACCACAATGTCTATACCGTTTTCTATGTATGTGTACATCAAAATTTGTAAGAGCAGTTTTGAAAACAGTTGGCCAGATGTGTATCAAAATTTGAAAGAGCATTTGTGTTTCTACATTCGTTCTAAAATCATGGACGGTGAGCGTCTTGTTTCTATCCGGAAATCATGTCAAGTCCTCTCCGCGAAAATATATCGCGAGCCAGACATTTCCGAGAGAAATTTACATGAGGTGCGGAGGTAGACAGACCCAAGGAGAGTGAGAGACGAAGGTATTATGCCTCGTGTTCATGCCCACAACCGGGAAAGTTTCCCCCCCTCTTTCATCTCAATCTCAGGAGGAAAATCTTTCCATGCGGATTTCTTGGAACTCTTGAACCTCTGCGGTAGTGTAGTGTATAGGCCGCGCCGTCTTTCCTATCGCATACGAGACGTATAACCTCGCGTCGCCATTGTGCCAGATTGACACGCTTTGGGTTTGGCGCAGAACCGGTTAGGTGGCTCCCGATCGGTCCATTTTCCTCAGGAGGCGAACTCCTTCCTCAAGTACGTGCTCTTAAAGAGGCTGGGGAGGGCGAGGAAAGAAGAAATCTTTTCGCCATTCGGCGCTTGCCCCGAAGAGGAGAGGTCGCCAGTTTGTTTCCAAGGACGGTGACATAACGATTAATGTTTCTCGGAAAGCCTTCAGCGGGAATGGATCGAGATGATAATTTTGCTTTTCTTGGGAAGTGAAAATCTCAATGATTATGCATGAATATGCATGCATGAATTGTCTCAACATTGAGGTCAACGACCTCTCTCGGTGTGCGGTTCCTCGTAGTGAGAGTTGAAATATATTCTTAGTATAGGGCTTTCCACATTTAGTTGGCAGTATGGGCTCCTATGGAGACATGTTTCCAATGTAAATGTCTACATGGCTGGAGTTGCGATGTTGCCAATAGTAGCTGGAAAATTAATACTGATATGCAGTATACTAGCAGTAAATTCTTCTCGGGATATCATCCGGGTAATCTCCTCAATCTCCATCTCTGTCGACGTTTCGATGAAATCCTTTTTGACGAAATTTTTTTTTCGATGAAATGACAAAGGATTTCATCGAATCGTCGACAGCGATGGAGATTGAGGAGATTACCCGGATGTTATCCCGAGAAGAACTTACTGCCACCATTCGCCGTGAAAAAGTGAAGTCCTACATATGCAGTATACTAACTGTACATCTAAGAGTCCTCCAATATCAAAATTATAATCCTTGAAGAGCTTAATGAAGTTTAGCTTGGTGTTGGAAATGATTGCTTGTGTACCTTCGAAGTGAGAATACAACGTAGTAAGTTTGGCAACGGCTTTCTCCGTAAGACCATTACTGCCATATAGATGTGGAACACTCTAGTAAGGAAGTACGTATGGTTCCGAAACTTGTTCCGCGTGGAATGGGGGTGAGCATAGATTTTAGGCTTTCGAGACGTGGGTTTAGATAATGGAGAGGATAAGTTAGGTGTGGAGAGGGAGCTGCTGAACATGGAGGTTTTCAATGTGTGTGGGGGGAAAAAGGAGGTTGATAAGCCAGATATGAAGGAGGCAGAAAAAGCTGTTAGATGTGGTGAAGGATAATGCGCTGTTACACACAGGGTTACGGAAGGGAGGGCGTGGTAAGCGTCCTGCCTCGATGGAAATACCGCTTTTCTCTCAGTCAACGAAGTTAGGCATCGTTTGTTTTCGGCTCAATTTCAAAGGGGTGGTCCTCACATTAGCCCTTTTAGTGCCGTTGCCCCTGCCTGCGGGTGACGGGCAATATGTGCCACATGACATAAGCCGTAGAAGCGCTTTAAAATACTCGTAAATAGCAATGGTACCTCGACTTGCTGACTTAATTCTTTCTTGTCTTGAGGTTCTCATCTAGAATAGTGGGTGGTATCTCGAATAGTTCGTGTCTCGAAAAGTTCTTATCTCGGAGCCCAGTTTTAGATTTATCTAATTGGAAATTATTCCGTTCCCAAATTTTGAAATTTTGGAAAATATTTAATTAGTATTTTTGCGTTTATGTCAGTGGATACCTTGAAAATAATTTTTACAATATCGTCGCTCGCATAAAGTGATACGCTTGTGATACGCTGCATTAGGAAAGCATCTGATGTTCGTATCTAGAGATATAGCAGTGTGTGAAAAACGTTCGTAAGTTGAGGTAACACTATGCTACTAAATGGAGAACGGGGACGTAGTATAATTACGATGCAAAAGCGAAAACACTCGCAACTTTGATACAAAAGGAAAGGATTGAATGTACTTGCATGTAAACAGTTGTTTTGTTCTGTGATTGTGAAGGAGGTTCCGCCTCGACTGTGTGAGTCAAAACAAATACTAAATTCCACATTTTTTTATATTTTGTCCAAAAAATCCTGCTTTCACTGATGCAATGCGTATTTCCTATAGAAACCCAAAAGTAAAAGTAGAAAATATGCAGATTATTCCACGAATGTATTTTAAATGAGCACTTTTTCCAGCCATAGGAGCAGACTGCAGCGCCATTTCCTACGAATTACCGCATTTTGACTACAATTACGGCATTAATTATTCAATAACTATAAAAAATAAGGTGGTAAGATTCCTGCATTTTATTTTTATTCAATTTCTCTGGATTATTTTCTTCTAAGAGACAGTTTTCCACGAAAATGGCATTTGTATTTTATGGAAAAATACTATATTTCCCCGTGTTTCTCTCATACTCCCATTGAACAATACGTAATTTTAAGTTCAATTAGAGAGTAATATAGCGTGGAAAGGTATTATTTTGTTGTTCATATCAGATAGAGGACAACTTTTTCTACAAGTAGGCAGAATATTAATAAAATGACATTTAAGTCATTTTACGGTGGAACCACCACCTTAAAAGTGTTGACGTGTTGCTACGGGTGGAGAGATAAAAAAGAGACTGACTGATTTGATGAAATAATGCAATAAAAAACATATGCAGAGTGATATAAAGAGTTCATTTTAATCGCGTTGGTGCATCAATGGGCTATTGGGGAAGAAGTCAGAAGTGGGAGAGAGGGGTGGGAATTTTGGACGCATTGAAGGAAGGTTAAAGGTATGAAGAGTGTAGTATGTGGATAATGTATGGGAGATTATGTGAGATTATAGACGATAGTGTATTTGTTCAGACGAATGTATGCACCTGTAGGTTGGGGTTTTGTGGGAATTGGTACATGAGCCTAGCTCTTTTCACTGATAGAACACCTTGATGAGAAGGCAGCATGCCGACACTTGTATTCGAGGACACTTCAGGTAGTTTGAACGAAATATCACTTCACCTTGAATTTGATGAATTTGACGTCATTTTAAAGAAAAAACTCCTATTTCCAATTATATTAAAAATAGTTAACCCCTTGCCGAAATACTTTTCGAGCAATTTGCCTGAAAATAGAAGCTGTTTTACATGGGATAGATTACGGCTGTACACTCCAGAGGGAGAATATGGAAAAAATTAGGAATTTATAACTCCTAGATTTCGTAAAAAAAACTAGCGGTGTGTGGTTTGTATGTTTTCTCAACTATTTATTAGAAATCAATCCATTACTCATCGCAGTAATTTTTACAAAATTGCAAAAAAAAACGTTTGTTGTGAAGGTTTTTTTTAGCTATACGGCGTGAAAAAATGAGTCAAGTTAGAGACTTAAATAGATATATTTATTTAATTACTGAGAATGTTGGTCATGTATAACTATAAATTTGCGCCATTAATATTACATTTTTTACTTCATACTTCTTACAGACGCTTAAATAAAATAATTAAATTCGAATATGGTCTCCATTATGACTAGGGAACTATCTCGCTCACTGGGAGTGGGCCACCTTAGTTGGGGGATTTCAACGCTCGTCGTCATCATGTCGTCATTTATTGTCAGTATTAAAATAAGTTGACCCAATCTTCTCTGCCCCCCGCTAATGTCCTGGTGGATCTCGAATTTCTTTGAGTTTTAAGATGCTCTTGAAATATACATAAACAAGATGACAGCTAAGTGAGGAACGAACGCGGCGGCGAAATAAACCGAAAACATCGGTAAGTACTTCGAAGTAATTATTTCTGTGACCAATATATGGGAGGTGTACACCAAAGTGAAAACAATCCGCCTTGAAAGAAAATCATCTGCCAGCGTTCGTCATCATTTGTGTATTTTCCACTTTGAATGTGGTTTAAGAAGTCAGTCGTTTTGAAGACATTATGTTGAGTTTCTCCTCCGCGACAGTGACGAAGTGAGAATAACAGCTACTCTGGTGCAAGTGCATACTGGAGGCGAATACACCTAGTTCAGAAACCCTCGGAAATTAGTTATAACTATTAACTCCGTTAGTAAAATTAGTTCGTAAAATTAGTACACTATAGTGAAGGAAGTTCCCGTGTTAAGGTGGTTCCATCGTAAAACTTCTTAAATGTTATTCTATTCATATTATGTTTACTTGTAGAAAACGTTGTCCTCTATCTGTTGATAAAAAACCACAAAATGTTGCCTTTCCACGCTATATTACTCTCTATTTGAACTTGAAATTACATGGTGTTCAATGCGGGAATGAGAGAAACACGAGAAACATTCCATAAAATATAAATGCCATTTTCGTGGAAAACAGTCTCTAAGAAGGAAATAATCCAGAGAAATTGAATAAAAATAAAACACAGGCATCTTACCACCTTATTTTTCTAGTCATTGAAGTATTAATGCCGTAATTGAAGTCAAAACGCGGTAATTCGTAGGAAATGGCGCTGCAGTCGGCTCCTACAGCTGAAAAAAGTGTTCATTTAAAATGCATTCGTGGAATAATAATCTGCATTTTTTCTACTTTAATTTTGGTTTTCTGTGCTAACGAATTTCATCAGCGAAAGCAGGATTTTTTTGACAAAATATCATAAATGTGGAATTTAGTATTTGTTTTGAGTCACATAGCCGCGGCGGAACCTCCTTAAATGATTTTAATGTCATTTTAGTCACATTCCTTCTTCCTCCATTTGATAGTATAATAAAAAATTGTACCTTTCCACTTAACATATTCCACCAATTGAAGTCACACGGAGAATACAATTATTCTAGCATATACCAATAACATTTTTGCAAAGAACGAATGTGTGACGCGGATTCTTCAAAGGGAATCGAATGTTACAATCCATCTTATATGTTAGAGTTGTCAGCTGATTATGGTATTCAGGCTTTTAGTTTTGCGATTAAATTATTTAATATTATGCAACAGTTACTTTCCGCGGCTCATAAGGGAGGCGATTGAAATAGAAAAAATACCAAATAACTTCAACAGAGAGGATAGTTATAAACCCCCTTATACCTGGAAAAGACTTCTTCGAAATTAAGTTTTTTTTACTTCTCAAAATCATCAACCACTGGAATTGTTTATTTATTTTTTGAAACAAAACCATTGTTGTTCTTAAAAGCCCGACGAAGCCGGCAGCATAGCACGGCGAAACTGTTGCATAGTATTAAATAGTTAAATCGCAGAACCAAAAGCCTGAATACTGTAAACAATGAGCTGCGAAAATCTACAAAAAAGTTGTTAGCTGATTGTTGCCATTATAGGAGTCAAAATGCGTTGGTTCAATGGGAATAGCGCTGCAGTTGACTTCTCGGGCTAGAAAAATTATAAATTAAAAATATATGTCGACTAATTTGCATAATTAAGCTATAAGTTTTGCTTATTAGTACCTATGTAAGGTATGGCATCAGTGAAAGAGACATATTTTGGATTGTATATGTACGAAAATTGTAATTTGTTTTGACTCTCATAGTTGCGATAGAACCTCCTTAACTCCAGCGAGTCTTCGGTTCCGTCCGACTGTTTCCCATTGTTTCCTCAATTTTCTGTTTATTGCATCGATCTCCTCTTGGACATGCACGTGCGACTCTTCAAGGATTTCCTCTTACACCACCTCTGCCCTTGAGGCCAGATTTAGCGCGACTAAGTATCTCTCGTTATCCCTTGATTAAATGATTAATCTTCTGCGTGTAATTGTCTCTTCATTCTCCCGTATCCTATCCAACACCCACTCGTTGCCTTCAATTCGTCTTATCTTTATCTATTTTATTGAATAGCATCTTCAGCGACTCGCGAGCACACTGAGTTGACTGGAGGGGGCGATAGCTTCCCAAAGTTGAAGCCTGTCCGTTTTTCCTGCTTGCGCATTTAGCCATATTGCTATGCCTAGCTATCCAAGTTTTGCATTGAAATACGTGCTGACAAAATTTCCAGTTTCGCCCTTATCTGTTACTTATTAAGTGTATTCAAGGTAAACAAACACTAAGGATCAATTCTGTTGTATGAGATATTATTATTATTTCTCTCCGAAAGTACGTCTTTTGGCCGTAATAAGAAAAACTTACTTGCCATCCACAGATGGTTTGCTGCTCGGCTTACGGCTCCTGTAATCGGCGCGATAGGAAGATACCAGGGATTACATTCAGTGATTTAACGTGCTTATGACAGTGACTTTTTAGCCAGCATTGACTATGCATCTAAACTTCGTGTTAATGAGTGAACGATACCCCTCTAAATCGTGCTCATTATTTTAACGTGGTGTTCGACAGTTTTGCCAGCATTGACAATGTATCTAAACTTAG
Organism: Pyrrhosoma nymphula; assembly: GCA_963573305.1. NCBI lineage: Eukaryota > Metazoa > Arthropoda > Insecta > Odonata > Coenagrionidae > Pyrrhosoma > Pyrrhosoma nymphula. Next base: position 118,648,424 of record OY754338.1, read on the forward strand.
TGCTTATGATTTAACGTTGCCCCTAATTTCATACTACAAATAGTGCTCTATATTTTGACGTGACGATGACTGTGATTACCGGCCGAGGATTGAATATTTATCTAAGTTTTCTGTTGAAGAGGAAACCTCGCCTTTTACATCATATTCCTCTAATTGTAAGTGCAAAGTGATTTGACATGCATTTGACAGTGATTGCCTAGTTGGTACTGAAAAAGTATCTAAAAATTAAGTTAGGAAGGGAACCATACCCTATTTGCCTCGTCCTATTAATGCTATGTGATTTACAAATGTTGAAAATGTATCTAAAGTTTGAGTTAATACCTACGCGATGAATCATTTTAGAGTTATCCTCCTAATTATGCTCAGTTATTGTTGGATATGTAATTTATGTAACAGGAAGCTTCGTATTGGATTTAGTTATTCTATTATAATTCAACTGTACCAGGTATGATCTTGTATCCGGTTGTAATTCGTTTTCTTTCTTGCAGTGTGATCGATAAGCGTTACGTGGTTCGGTGCCTACGAAACCGCGACTTTTGTTCTTTCGCAATCGCCCATTTATTCAAAACCTTAACAGTTATTTTTCATATTATTCAGTGTGATTACCTTGCTGGTATATTCGCGCTGTTTTATTTTTTCATCGTTCATACTGACTTTTGCACAGGGGTATTTTTTGTAATAACCTGGTGATTATGTTAAAATACTGAGAACATTATATTGTTTACACTACTGATTCTTGAGTACACTACTCTTGAGTGTTTTTCAGTCTTTCGAAACAATTGTTTCGTTACAATTAATGCGTGTAGCCTTTGATTGTGAAAAATCAATAGTGAAAGTATAATTTTTTCAATATTTGTGCAATGCATTAATTTTTAATGCAATTAATTTTATTGGTCAGTTGATTTGTATGATTTTTTCACATTCTTCTAAGTTTGGCACATTTTATTTTTCCTGGCTGTATTGTTACATGTTCTGGTTCCCACAATATATTTATAATAATTATTATAAGTGTCCTAAAGGATTTTTTTCCATTGGTAACACCTTCCTAGCTATAAAAATTCTGAATATTCGGTATCAAATCAAATCTTTTCATAACGGCCGCTTATCTTGTATAAGAATTTTATTCCAATTCCTATTTGATAATTTCTATCTTCTTCTGTAATTACGTAGCATTTCGTTTAGCATATAAGGTCCTTAAGGTGTATTTTGCTCCAAAATTGTTTGCGCGTTATGCATATAAATCTTATGTAGTTTCGTAAATAACATTTCGTGCGCATATGGGATTATTTCACTTTAAAAAGACTATATTTCCTGTATTATTTAACAAATTTGGCCATAATATTACGCATTCAACCATCTAATTTGTATTCCCAAACCACGAGTATACAAAATAATGTATATTAGTGCGCAAAACATTCGCGTCTCTCATGTGTTGCCTTGGAACAGTATATTCATCTTGATTTTTACTTGCCGTTACCGTGGCTAAATAAATTAAATACGCCATTAATGTGTTTTCCAGGTTTTTAATTTTTATCGTGAATATGCAGAAGAGTCGTCGTCCAAATATTATTAGGGCAAAATAGAAGTCGTGGAGGTAAATAACATACATGTCAATCCTATATCTGGGTACAGCAATATGGCCGGATGCGCAAAAATGCCCCGCCCCCCTGGCTTCACTTTCGGACGGTATAAGGAGACACCCCCTTCAGTCAACTCAATGCTCGTGCATGATCCATTCAACTCCCCATCCTTGCCGTGTTATGATTTTGTCCTCCTTAGTGAAGATGTGGATTTTTGCGAACAAATAGACCCATAGCGCAGTCTAAACTATCAGTCTACCCACTCCCATATAAGCAATAGGAAAATCGTGAGAACTGTCTTGCAAGCCTATAACAGGGTTTACAGCTACGTTGCCAATTCTACGGCTTTAGTTCAGGGCATATGGCAACACTGTTGAAGCGGGAATCTTGAAAGACGGAACTGGTGTGATATCAACTCATATCAAAAATATACTGTTCCCTCCCTCTTGATGGCAGCATCTTTTGAAAATGCCCCATGCCCAACCTTCTGAATGCTTTTTTAGTAATTTACAGCATAAAATAATCCTATTTTAACTTCAAATAAGATGATGTAATATACATTATATAGTTACATATCGTTTAGACTCTACCCATGGTAACTGCCGAAGCTACTTTGTTGATTCCACGCTAAAATCGAACAAATGGATATGTACTCGTAGCTCGAACATTTTATATTCTCACGACTTAAGACGCAAGGAAAGTTTATTAGACAGATATTTCTTATGTAAAATATTAGTCCTTCGTAACTAATAAATATCGAAGGGGCTTTGAACATCCGAATCGAGTGAAAACAAGCATGGTGAATCGCCGCACTCTGACTAACATTTAATGATTAAATTTTAAATATAAGAACCCCTCCGTGATCTAGAGGATGCATACTGACTGTTTTAGCAAATGTTGGCTACTTAAAAGCGCATATTTATTGTCAACTCATAGAGAAATGCGATTTTTAAATTTTTTCGGATTTTAATCCAAGATTGAGACTCAAATTACTCGTGCGAGTACACCAGTCAGCATTTGAAACTTTTTTCAAATGATTTATTAAAAATAGGTGTTCTTGAATCAATTTTTTATGCTGATTCTAAAAATGACTTCAGTTTTTTTCTTCCACGTCAGGTTTTTACAAAAAATAACAATTTATGGTTTCAAGATTTTAACTACTGTAAGCACAGTTATATTAACATCACTTCATGCAATTGGCAATTTTTCAACAAAAATGAAGATTAAATAGCACTTCCAAGGTCGCACAACAATAGCAGCAGTTGTACCAACCTAAGACTCATTAGCTTGGGCCAACCTAAGGCTCATAGCTTGTACTGAGAAATATCTCTCGCACAATAATTACACACTTGCACATATAATGCACTTATATGTGCCAGTGGGTGCCAATACATCTTTAAGTTAAACTGGGTCCATTCTGAAAAAAACTGTACGTGATAGAAGAACACTTAAGAACAGTTCTGAAATCAGCAAATCAAAGTTAGCTATTGTCACTTACTAGTTTTTAGTCATCTGATATCATGCAGACTAGTGTTATCTTCGGAAATATGCACCGCTTTCCGGATTTGGAAATGAATCGCGACGACTTGTCTTGAAGCCGGTCGTTGATTTTGTGGTAAACTGCTGTGTATTCATTATAATGGAGCAGTTCAACCATACCGGCCTGCATGCTGTATTATTTATTCGCAAAAGCTACCTGGAAGGTGTTTGGCCGATAAGGGTTCCTGACTCAGAGACTAAGCACCAGAGATAGTCTCATAAAAAGGTTTCAGAATGATTTTTTTGTCGGGATTTGCACCCGTGAACAAAACTGCAAAAAATGGTGGAAGAGGAACATTTTCCATGAAAATAGTAGTCAAACTTAGTTGACGAGTCATTAGAAAATATCTGTAAAAAGAAAATATAACACATAAATTGACAATGAGGTTCGTTTTTGGGATCATTTTGGAATGGTGGTTTTTAAGTGCTGGCTGCTTATTAAAAGGGTACAGGTTTGAGTAATAAGATAGTGGAATAGTAGCTATGTAGTGGATAAGTAGCATTTTAACTCTTGTTATCATGCATTCAATCGACTGAAATTCATCTGACTGAGACATCACCTCATTCTGACTCTCTATGTAATCCGATTACAAAAAGGTTTTTTTTTGTTACAAAATCATTCCTGTACTTTTCCGTATTTCCATAGTTTCATTTTGAGCTCATGTCGGAAATATTGCCAAGCGCATGTAAATGTTGTTGGCATAGACTTAAGAAATACTTTTGCTAAGTCTGTATAATGATCCTTAAATATCAACATTTTTCTTCTCTGCAGCAAAGATCGGGCTCTTCTACTTGATCTTCTATGGAGTGCTGGCTGGCATGTTTGCTGCCATGTTGATGGTCTTCTTCCAGACTCTTGACCCTCGCATTCCAAAATGGAAGTTAGATTCCTCAATCATTGGCACCAACCCTGGTAAGTATCAATTGAGTATATTTCCATTCCATTTCTTGAAGGGCATACGCTTATTGGAAATCCTGCAATCCAGTGACGTAGCCATGGGGTCCGGAAACACCCCAATATTTTTAATTCAATTTTAAAAAACTGTGCGAAAAGAGAGTTATAATAGTATTTTTTTTACTAAGAATGTGTGTTTTCCTTTATTTTCCAACTTTAACAACATTTTAAAATGCAAATTTTTGTAATATTTAGAATACAAAAAATTTTGGTTTTGTAATCTTTCAGAAGTTAGCACAGTTAAAATCTGTCAATATTGATCTTAAATGCACTCCCAAGTTGCCTAAACACTCAAATCTGCTCATAATGGAGAAAAATGTCCGCCCCCCCCACCAGCTTCGACTCAACACTGATGGAACCTTCCAAAACAAAATCCTGGTCACATGACTGGTGCAAAGCTACCCTTTTAAATTAAAGATCAATACAAATTATCAATAAAGGCAAAGGAATTTTGACTCATATGCACGCATTTCTGTCATCCAGGTGACCATCGGCAGGCGGAATTTAAATCTTGAAACTCGTGCATGTTGTCAAAGGTTCAAAGTCTGAGTGTCTTTATTTCTTATGTTAAGACAATCGGACTGTGAACTTCGGACAGCACGAATTTGTTTATGAGATTTAAACTCTCCCTGCCAATGGTCACCTGGATGACAGAAATTCATGCGTATGAGTCTAAATTCCTTTGCCTTCATTGATAATTTGGAGTAATCTTTAAGTTAATTTTCTCGCCAATTGCTTGCTTCTTATATCATAAACCTACCCTTAATGGTTCAAATAACCTCTATTTTATTTCATTCCCCCAAATGTCCAACCTAGTAATCATCTAATTGCTACCCACTTTTAAAAAATTTAGATTATTTTTAAGTACCCCTAGTCATTGTATAATGTAGAGAATGAAGCATGAAAACATAACGTGTGTAAGTGGCATTTTTTATAATTTGGCTGATATGATATTTCCTACTATTTTAAGTTCACTAAGTGATGACCATGCTAACCATGCGAACTTTGAATCTGTACTTTGATTTCTATCAACTTCTTTGGCTAGCCTGATATTGCTTCCTATGATTCAAATACATAAATGCCGGTGTCTTTTTTTGTTCAGGCCTGGGATTCCGTCCAATGCCATCAGATTCCAACGTGGACAGCAGTCTCATCTGGTACAAGGGCACAGAGAGGGAGAACTGGAAACACTGGACAGATAAGCTGGATCATTTTTTGAATGGTAAATGGATTTTCAATGGTTTCCCTGATTACGTGTGTGTTAGGCTCTTTCTATATATGCAATTGCATTAGTCCATTTTTGCATTAATATATTCAAAGCTCTTCTTTCTTAATATAACTAAGCAATATTATAATCACTGATGTGTCTTGCTAAATGTATGGCTATGCATAGACAAAGCCTCTATACACTTCATTTTCAAATTACTTCAAGTGTTAAGAGCACCAAATTAACGAGACATTTTCTTTGCTACTATGGAGATATCAGACCAATACTCGGAATGAATTCCTGAAAGGTAAAATGGATTTTATGGCTCATTTAATTACTCACGTAAAGTTGGTACTTCCTCTAATTACCATCACATTGATATGTTTAGTGTCAGTCAAATTTCTCTAGGCTATCAGAAAATAATTGTTTTTGAGCAAGGCCATGATATATTTGTATTTTTTACATTAGGAGAAGATAAATATGTAGCTTGTTTACACACTGTGGTAAAGAAAAATTGAAAGTTATAAGCAATGGGCCCTCTCGAAGAGTACATTCTCCACTTGATTTCATCACCCTTCCTGTTACCTCCCATCTTCAGCTTGAATCCTCTCACATGCACAAATAAATATTCCTATCTCTCCGGGGGGAAAAGTCTGTGGTGCAGTCTAGAGAATATATATACGTATAAGGAAAACACTTGATATTTTATTCATTTCCTTGCTACAATACTTAAATTGTTATTTCATCTCCTTAGTGTACCGGGTGCCTGGCTTAACTCCCGGACGAGGAGAGAACATTTTCAACTGTGATTACGACAATCTCCCTGGGCCTGGACGAGTTTGTGATGAAGATGTCAAGAATTGGAGTCCGTGCACCTCAGAAAATCACTTTGACTACCACAAGTCTACTCCTTGCATCTTCCTGAAGTTAAATAAGGTAACAACACAAATGAACTCTCTAAATATTTGATTTTGTGGATCAATTTTATATATATTCATTCTGTAGTGTCAATCTAAATGAAATAATCCAGAATTTAAAACAAATTGGTCAAAATTTTTTATTTTCCTGATTGTTTGGTAGTTACTTTGCCAGGATTTTGGGAGTTCAAAACAAGGTCTGAACATTTTTCAGCTCCTTGTATTTTTTGTGACCATTTTTTAATATCCTTGCAAGTATTTATTTGGCAAAAATAATGTTTTGGGGAAAACCTTAAGAAATTTTTTTTCCAAGATGACAAACTACATAATTAGAAAACCAACGTTCACATTTAGCGAGACATTTTCTATATTTTTGAAGTGTAACTTCTCAAGCTGCGTATACAGCACTATAGAATGTGGAGTAAAACCAATATAACAAAAATTTATCTGTCACCACTTCGGGTGATCTCGGCGTGCTTCAGCCGCACTCTGCAGTCAGAGGTGAGTGCGCCGCCTTTCACGCTGCTTGCTTCGTCATGCCATGAGTCCACCACTTCGCTTTCTCTCGCTCCTTGACCGTAAAGCGAGCTGGATCAGCTACGCCACCACCGAGCTTCTTTTCCGACGAGTTGCTACCTTTAGTGCTGTCATTGCAACCGTTGTGCTTGGTGCTGTGCAGTGTGAGATATTTATTCTTTTGTATTTTAATAAACAATGCAGAACTGAGTGCCATATTCAGTATTGAAATTGTGTGTATCATCAGTGAACTTTTATTAGCTCTATAAATCAAGGTCACAAAAAAGGACTACATATTGCTGTACAAAATTTTGAGTACGACACTTTGGCTTTTTCGACTTACACAACGAGAAGAGGCTTTACTATTTATTTTGCCAAACTAATTACCAAGAAAGCATGAAGAATCTCATTTGTTGTTTTCTATGAAGTTTCACTTCTGTAGAGGGTCCTGAGACCCATGCATTTTTTTGTAATAAGTAATAATAATCTTTATTTATTCATGAGTCAGAAGACATGGAACACATCAAAATAGTAGGAGTATACTCAACATCTTTGATGTATATCCAGGAAACTATATGTACAGTAAATTATCACAATTAAATTGTATATAGAAGCATATTCAAAGTTTATCGCTGAAGAAGTCTTTTATATCATAGTATACCTTCTTCCCAAGAATTGTTTTTAAGTTGTGTTTAAAACTCGGTAAAGGTAATTTGCTGATTTGTTGAGGGATATGGTTATATATTTTGGAGATGGAATATTTTGGTCCACGTTGGCACTGTGAGAGGGTTTAGGAATTTAGATGTATGTTATTTCTGGATCTAGTTTCATATTCATGGAATGCAGCATTGGTTATGAAGTACATATTTCCTCGTGACAAGCATTAGCGATTTATGCTAATGCATAATTAGTCGTAGTTACACTAACTTTAGGGTATAGTGTAATGTATGTTAGTGAATACTCACCCCCTGCCACACACCCCAGAGGTGGCTTGCAGGGTATTTTGTAGATGTAGATGTATATAGTTGGGATTTTTCTTGGCAAATATAGCACAGTGAAAAAAGAACAGTGAGGGGAGAGTTAAAAGTCAAGGATACTAGAATTTAAAGATTGCAGACTCCCAACTTTGGCATGACACCTTTTTAGCAGCAGCCAACCGTGGCGCCGTTGTCATAGGTGAGGGAATCAGACGATCCCAATGTAGTCAAATTTAGTTTTGCTTTTTTCTATTTCGAACTGAGGGAAATTATTGATAGTTAGGAAGCAACTAATGGTTTTATCCATCAGATGATAATGTTAACTACATCTGATATCAATATAATCACACAAAACTCCTTCAATAGCCTATCAAGGTATCAATAGCCTATCAGTCTAAAAGTTAACATCTAATAAATAAGCTACAAACAACGAAATGTTAGAATGATTGCAACTACAAAACAAAAACATTTGTGTCAGTATGGGCAATGAGCATAATTCACGAGTACTTGAATTTGGTGATACATACTCAATGATCACATCCAAGAACTTTGCTGTCACTATGCCTGGCTCTGCCCTGTGAGGTATGTTTCAGCTGTTGAAAAAATGGCTTAAAATTATTACCAAAAACTGAACCCTCTCTTTATCTAAAACCATGTTTTTAGCATGAAAATTTCTTCTGAAGGACGTAAGCCTTGCCTTTATAATTTTTTTCTGATGCAGTTCTGTTGCAGATCTATCCTCAAGAAAAGTGTAAAACCTGATAACTGTGTTTTCTGTTATAAGTATAGGATGCATTTGTTTTATTAAGCAATTGATTTGCCTTCTAAATGTTTAAAAAATGTGTACCGTTGGTGATATTACTTAAGTGTACTTACCGTGTAAACGTACTGATCAGCTGTTTGATAGGCACTTTCCTTCAGATTACTATTTCTGTTATGTTCTAGAAAAATAAGAAGTATTTAATAGTTTTGCTGCTAATGGATCAATCTAACTGCCTTTGGTGCCAGTGTAAAAATAGGTATTGGTTATAATCATTTATTGGGCATAACTTGTAAGCATATGAATTTGTTAATTTTTTCATTATCATTCAATCTCAAATCATTTCATATCACTTATAATATTTCCAAATTTATTCAAAATGTTTGAAAGACCACCCTTAGTAGAATGAATAAATATTATAATTTCTAGAAGTACAAAATTACAACTACAAATAAAAATAGCCTTGGCAGTCTTCGCACACCCTACCTGGAATTTACCAGCTGTGGAAAGGGTTTATATACATTGTTTACATTTATACGAGTAATGAAAAATCTGGCCTAACATAGACGAGGCTGCTCTGATCTTTCATTCCAAGTGAATAGCTTTCAACTTTGAAATAATTTTTTATTACAGATTTATGGGTGGATTCCTGAGTACTACAATGACACTGCAAATCTCCCGCCAGCAATGCCTGATGACCTAAAGGAATATATTCATGAGATCAAGCGAACCAATCCTAAGAAAGTGAGCAATGAGTTACTAATTAAGTACATGTAGTTGAAAACAATTGAGGAATCAGTCATAAATGTAACTTACATTTTCAATTTAACCAGAGCATGATGGTTGCATGTCACTGATTTGTAAAAGTTATTCGATTTCCCCCAAAGCATGCATTTGTGTATTTCAATTTTGGCTTTCTCCTTTTTGACAGCCAACCTCCACCCTTAAGGTATCCTTTTCCCTAATCCCTAAATTAGCTTCGAAATGCTCCCAAGGGGATTGATTGAAAATCCAACAAATGGGCTGAAAATTAATAAAAATTTGTTGCTACTGCCATAAATGTATGGGAGTGTGCAATTTACAGTAATTCCGTAAAACATTCGTTAGAGAAAAAATGCCGCAACCTGGGATTGAACTGCAGCCACTGTATGATGATAACCGTCTCAGCGCCTCAACCCACTGGGCTACAAGCTCGGATGAGAGAGGCGTGAACTTTAAAGGATTTATACGGAGGAAGATTCTTTAATAGCGTCTTTCTCTCAAACCCCGGCCTATGTGGTAGAAAGCCATGACACTTTTTCCGCATTATCTCTATAGTTTCAGAAAATAATTGCCTCGTTTGGATCCCGAACATAAGTCACGCGATGTCTCCTTGTAAGTAATACTTATGTTGCAATGAATTACATTTTAATTTCAAATGTATTGGTCAAAAATTCAATTCAATAGACTACCTACTTTTCCATCCTATGCAACACACACATTGATAGATATGAGTAATTTCTCATGGAGATATTGAGACTGAATAAATCTATATGAAACAATGCTTGCACCATCTGTGAAGAATATTATATTACTAGCTGCCCAGCCGGCACAAGGTGGCACATATCCCTTATGGCACGTAGGACCTCCACGCCGTTAGGAAGAAGTCCTCCCGGTTAGGGAGGTAACCTCCCTAAAATGAGGGAGGGATCTGGGAGGGATTGTGAAGAAATCATGAAGAAATGAGGGAGGAATGTCAGTGATTATTGGAAGGTAATTGGGAGAGAGGAGAAATTAGGGAGGGGATCTCTCACAAAATCACTTTATTTGGTAGGCTCTGGTTAGCCAATGAGGGCCAAGGGATCCAAAAGAACAATTGCAGTGCCGCGAACGGAAATATACGGAACTACGCGACATGGGTTGGTCTTCAGTGCCACCTGCTGGAAGTTCTAGGAACCTACTTCATATTCTACCAGATTCTACTACTTGCTATTTAATTACGCGCAGCTAATAGTAATTTTAATTTTAACCAGTCATTTCATGGCACTTTTATGATCGACTACCAGCCACATCCAACCATGATTCTGAAAGGCTTTACCAATTTCCACTCTCGAAGAGCATCCATCATTACCTAAACTGAAATCAGAGAACACCCAGAAAAAGGACAAAAAATCACATTTGCACGACCATTGAAAATATAAATAAAACATCGGTAGGAAAGGATATTAAAGAGTAAACCAACCACCAGAAATAACATTTTTCCATAAATTAGTTTTTTTACCATAAGATTCACTTAAAACAATTAAAGTAGCAGTGTAATTAACAATTCAGTAATAGTACTCGATCGACAATGATCAATCAAGCGTAATGGCTTCCTTGATGCCCTCGAGTGGTTTCAAAATGGTCTGGAAAATATAAAAAAGCAATAAATTCGTTACCTTCCATTGCTCTGATATTTTAAAAATACACTGTAGACTCTTCAAATATAAGTACGAAGGAGGATTCTTTATCATACAATCTGGACATTATAATGGCAAATCATGTAAACTTCGACTGGGTTCACTTTGCACAGGAAATACTTCTATCGGATTGTTTCAATTTGGCATCATCGTAAGCAGTTATGTAAATATAATGTATACTGTTACCGTAAGCACCTTAATATGTCACTGGAGAGATAATTCTTCACTCAAAAATATGGCGCCTCTGCCGTTCAACAATGTTCGACACAAATTCCATCTCGACACAATGTCATAACTTTCATGCATGATGCATTAACGAACATGTATAAATATTAAAAAACCACATTCATAATACAAAAATTGGAATCCTTTTCAAAATCAATTTGGGAATGTTTTGATGTATCACAGACAAGACATGTGGCGAATAAAGTGTCTTCGTTGAAAATAACGGAAAATCAGAATTTCTGTATTCACAATAACGAAATTCTAAGCTTACCTTAAAGCGCACGCGCAAAGCCAGAACATGGTGCAGTTTTCTGTAGTTCCTCTCTGATTGCAGGAAAGCTGAGTTCACCGACGGGCAATCAGGCAATGTTCTTAAACTCTCCGTCTGCATTCGATCAAACTTTAAACTTGGCGCACCATGGCGGGTAGACTACTGAAATCACACACGTTGATCGCTCTCAAGCGAGCGCAAATAATTATGCTAGTACCCAAACAACATTACGAAAATTTATTTATCTATTTTTCTTTGGTAAATACATTTATTTATACCACTTTGTGTAATAGAGCTCCATCCGAGATAATGTGAACTTGATCAGGACCTTGGGAGGGATGGTGGAAAATAATGGACATTCCCTCCCTAAAAGTAATAATATAGAAACAATGAAGAAACTCTCCATGATTTCTCCCTAAGTGCGGAAGAAGAAGTTGCTATATTGATACAGATATTTGTGAGCGGTCACATCAATTCAAAAACATTGCCTGGAAATTTTTGTCGTAATTTTTAAGTGATAAAAATAAAATAAAATATGCTTTTCATCAATATATTTCCATCCGAAAGACTTTATGCTGAGTCACCTGATGGGAAGATTTATGGAGAGAATTGGGAGGGGAGCACTTGTCCCTCATCCCTCCCTGATTTCTTCCGAAGAACATCTCCCTTGTGCCGGCTGGGTGATAACTCGTCAAAAATGGCAAGCCAAGTATATGTAAAAATGGAGGCTGATAATAATGTTTACAAAATGTAAACATGTGTGCTAAAGCGCTACGTTGTTGGCGATAACTACATGGTTGTTATGCAAAAATAACAAGGGGCATATGATTTTGAGTGACGGGATGATTATTTTTTCGATTTGTAATTAATCTGGGTCAAAAATGAAAATTCAGGGATTTTCACTGTTTCATGTTGTCATATGAAAAAAATGAAACCATTGAATGAAAAATATGAAAAAAGATATTGATGATTAGTATTATCGATATTTGTTGATGTGTTTTCAACTATTTCCTAAAATGGATATTTAACCAGGGGTTTGACATTAGGCAAATACAAGCTACCTATATATTAATCAGCGAGAGATTCATCATTCCTGTCTAATAATTCCAATGTTCTCTTCCAGCTGAACACAGTGTGGGTCAGCTGTTCTGGGGAAAATCCAGCTGATGTTGAAAATGCAGGAGGTATCGAGTACTTGCCTTCTGATAGGAGAGGGTTCCCTGGTTACTTCTATCCTTTTGAGAATTCAGAAGGTTACCTCAGTCCACTGGTGGCCATCCATTTTAAGCGACCAACATGTAAGTTCTACTGTAAGAGTGGACAGTGGGAGCTCTATCACAGTTGCATTTCTTCTGAGCCAGCTAAAAGAAATACGCTCGGGGTGATTCAACCTTCCTTAAGGTAGTTTGAGCGATAAGACAATTCACCTAGAATTTGATGAATTTTGCTTCATTTTAAAGAAAAAACTCATTTTTCCGATGATATAAAAATATCAGACCCTTGCAGAACTACATTTCGAGCAATTTGCCTGTAAATGTAAGCTGTTGTACATGGGATAGATTATGACTGTGCGCTCCAGAGGGAGAATATTGAAGGAAATAGCAATTTATAACACCTAGATTTCGTTAAAAAACTAACAGTGTGTAGATTGCACATTTTTTCAACTATTTATAAAAAATAATCAATTACTCACCGCAGTAATGTTTACATAATCGCAAAAAAACCTGCCGTTTTGAAGGGTTTTCAGCTGTACGGCGGGAAAAATTGAGTCAAGTTAGAGACTTATGTAGCTTATATTTATTTAATTACTGAGAATTGTGGTCATATATGTATAGCTATACCTCTACGCCATTAATATTGCAATACTTATTTCATACTTCTTACAGCCGCTGAAATAAAAAATATAATTTTAATATGGTCTCCATTATGACTAGGGAACTATGTATCTCGCTCAAACCACCTTAAAAAGTGGGAAAACTTCTTGAAATTACAGTCTCTTTTGAAATTATGCATGATTTGGCACTGCGTTTTTGCAACTCTGGGAAATACACTTCAAAAGTTGATTCATGTGGAGTGTTTTTGAAAATTATGAAAATAGCAATTGTTATTATTTGCTAGTTAAATAAATATACATTATTCATTCATTTGATGCCTTGCAATGGGTGTCTTTCCTTAATTCCGATTTACAGTCTCATAACTGTATCCTGTGAATTAAAAATGTCTTAGTTGTGAGTTGATCCTAAAATTGAACTCTCGGATTATTGCAAGTAAGAAGTCATGCTATTCCTCTGCTGCATGATACTGTATTTAGTGAATCCCATAGTGTAACTGATACTTCCACTGAAACTTGTGCCCTGGGTCGTGGGCTCAGTTGAGCGCTGGAAATATTGTAACTCCCAATTAGTTTGCTTTAATGTGTGGAAGCAATGACTAACAGAGCTGAATATGTATTTTTTAGAATAATACATTTTGCATTAATTATGAAGCATTTGTGCAGCCAATGAAGAACTTTGGTTATACATTTCCAGCCATCGTAATTTCTTTACTAGCTCTTGCAGTCTTGTCCAAATTTCTGAATTGTACCACTTTTCTGAAGGGTCTACAACTTCTTCTTGTTCAAATGTTTCCATTAAGAACATGTAAATACCTAGGAAACAGCATGAGAAATTATACTGCACTTGACTAAGAGCTGCAAGATCTAAAAAAAATTAATAGACAGAATGTGCATAAATAAATATAGTAAATGCTACGTCACTTTAACATGTTGAGTAACTCTTGACATTGGATTGGGAAAGGTTAATGAATGCAGTTCATATAAATAAATTAGTCACAATCAAATATTTATCTCTTTACTCATGTACTAGGTCTGCACCAAGAGTGTGAGAATAGAAATCTTATATAATTTCTTACCTCAGTCGAAGAGAACTTTTTAACATTCGATTTTACATCCTTTTAATTGAATTACTTTCTCTTTTCTTACAGCTGGAGTGCTGCTCAACATTGAATGCAAGGCCTGGGCCAAGAACATTAAGCATGATCGTACAGATCGAATCGGATCTGTGCATTTTGAACTCATGATCGATTAATTTCAGATGTGTGCATGATGAAATTGAATCTGACGTGTAAGTCGGAAGACTTTTTTGAGGTTAATGATTGAGAAGTATTATAATTTTTTTTTACTTTCCTACGCCTTCATCGAGCAAAGCCTTTTGTGCTCTACATTCCTCTGCTTTTTAGACTTTCATGAAGGAGAATGTGTCTCCGGCAATGCAGGATATTGCATTTTTAGAGAAGAATAAATCATATCAATGGATTTTATGAAAGATGAAGCTCCATTTTCTTGGAATGCTCATTATCTATAGAAAAGGGGTGTCTTTTGGTCTAGTAATGCGAGCCTTAAGGAACATGTTTTCATCTTGGGTGTCATCGCTCAGTTCATTAGAGTAACCTGTATAAAAAAAACCTTGTGCTTCTATTGGACAGTTTCTTTCAACAGAGAGATGACCTAGGACACAATAACAGTCTCCATTATTGGTTGAATAACATCAACAATGAAAATTTTAAAAATTAAACTTCTTGAATGAGTGGCATGTTGTTGATACGATAAGGATGTAGGTGTGGATCCAAGAAAAACTGAATTTGTCTTTCATGCCATTTATTTTGATTGGTCCAATTGATTATCCAAGATATGTTGAAGGTGAAAATGAAGATGGAATACCCTTTAGTAGGATAAATGACATAATGATAAATTATTGGTGTGTGAATATCTTCTATTCTCTCTAAGCTCACCCGAGCTACAAAACTAAAGATTTCTTTGGTTTTGACATATGGCAACAATTTTTGCATCATCTCATCCGTTGAATCTTTTCTGGCAAATAATGTAGTGAATGATGAGTAGGTTTATATTTTTTGTGTTATAGAATATGAATTGTTGGTTAAAGTAATTGTAAATAACTTCAAATTAAGTTTATTTTTAAACAGTCGTTACATATTTTTTATTTTAATAAGACTCGAGTTGTAAATTGTCAATGCAGAGATTTAAGATGTGTTTTAAAGTGAATTGCTCAGTTAGGAGTATATTTTTAGAATGGTTTCAAGTAAATTAACGGCCGCTGATGGCCATTTCTTATGTGTTCATAGTCTCCTATCTTGGGAGTATTTTTAAAGAGTTACTTTTTCATTAATCATGATTTCTAAAATTGAGGAATCATGAGACAAATTGATGTATTCTTAACAAAAAAAATGATGAAGAGTTCATCTTTGCTTGAAAAAAAAACATATTTTTGAATACTCATTATTGCAAAATTATGGTTACACATGTACAGTGAAAAAGTACATTTCTTGTATAAAGAGTGATACCTCTGTTAATCACTATTAAAAAATTTGTCCATTATACCTTCATTCTTTTTACTAGTATATCATTTCTGGGGCATAAGGGAGCTTTGTGGGTATTGTGACAGGTGATAGTATCAGAGCATCTTGTTAAAATCCAGATGAAGCATCTTAACCCATTTAAACCCAAGCGGTCGAAAACGACCAGGGTGCCATTTTATCCCAAGTGGTCGAAAACGACCTTGGTGGAATTTCTTTGCTCCACACGCCGGTAATCTCCCAATGTACCTATAATACAACTTACATGTAACTGTAGATATCTGGGAACGATGTGGGATTGAGATCTCGCAAATAAGTCAGTGTAGTAGAGATTTCTGACTCGTGAACTTCGGGACGCGTTTTCTTCATTGACATGTCAGGAAAAACGGCTCGGTAAGTCTTGTTTTTTTCATTTGTTCAATATCAAATAACTCATTTTTATAATAAACATGGCCTGTTTAACTATACAAGCTTGAATTACATATTTATCTAGAGTCCTATCCAGCCTACAGCTTAATTACTGCTAAGTGGTCGTTTTCGACCGCTTGGGATAATACATGCTATATTTGCTCATTTATCTTAGCGAATCGCGAGGTGAAAGATTTGTCGGCCCATTGTTTTCGCCGTGGGTTTGAGACTACCCATCGCTCTGAAAGATTAAAATTCTCTAAAACCCTTTGGTACATAGTTTGATTGCCGTACAGCCTATTATTTTTATGTTCATATGCTCATATACCCATAACTATGCACGTAATTTCTATTTTGTTTAGAGGGAAATGTCTCACCGCCGCGAAGCAAAAAACTTCGAAAATAGAGGAATGTGAATGCTTGAGTACCGTCATGAATATCGTCACGATGATATTCCCGATTCCATTTTTGCATTGCCTCCAATCGAAACTTCAGCTGAGACTGATGAAGACTCGGGAGAGGAGTACGATTTCGATCCGTATAGATTGAACCGTAATCAG
This sequence comes from Pyrrhosoma nymphula, assembly GCA_963573305.1. NCBI lineage: Eukaryota > Metazoa > Arthropoda > Insecta > Odonata > Coenagrionidae > Pyrrhosoma > Pyrrhosoma nymphula. The sequence goes on from OY754338.1 coordinate 118,665,148, forward strand.
TTGATGGCTCCGGCGGAAGTGTCTTTTGGTGAACGTGATGATAAGTGTGAAGGCATTCCTTATGTAGAAAGCGCAAAACTTCTTAAGACGCTGAAAGTTAGTGAATGGGTCAAGGGAGATATCGGTGATATGTATCCAATACCAGTGCCTGGAGATCAATATTACCTTCCTTCTCTAACAATTTCGGAATATTCCGAGACAATCGACTTAGTGAAATTATTTCTCAATCGAGAAGTATTCAAGGATTTGGTGTAATACACATCAATGTATTCCTCTAAAAAACAATATCCTCCATGTGACTAGTGATGATATGTATGCATTCAGAGGGATTTTACTTCTATCGGGCTACAACTCATGCCCTCGCCGAAGAATGCATTGGGAAAATAGAGCCGACACCGAAAATATCCTTGTGAAATACACCATGAGACGGAATCAGTTTGATGAACTATTTCCCAATTTTCACGCTTGCGATAATTTCAAATCAGACGTTTGTGAATTTTTCATACGAATAGCTCCATTAGAGTGTTTTGCATCAATTGATGAATCCATAATGATAAAATATTTCGGAAAGCATTCGTGCAAGCAGTTTTTGAAGAAAAAGCCAGTACGTTTTGGTTGTAAAGCTTGGTTGTATGCATTCAAATCAGGGTACTGTCTGACATTTATGTAATATCAGGGAAAAGAGTCTTTCAATGACAAGAATAAGAATGAATTTGGCTTTGGAGGTTGTGTTCTTTTCAGTTTTGTAGATTTACTAAAGAAATCATATCCAGGTTTTTTGTTTTCCTTGTTTTTTGACAATTTTTTACCAGCTCTAAAGTAATACCACAACTCTCAGAAAGAGGAGTAGGTGCTACTGGTACTGTTCGTGAAAATTGACGGGAATAATGCGCCATCATATCAGAAAAGGACATGAAGAAAATGGAAAGAGGAGTGATTGACAAATGCGTTGAAAAAGAAAGAAATATTATCGCAGTGGAATGGAAAGATAGCAATACAGTTTTACTTCTCTCAAACAAATTTGGCATAGAGTCTTTATCAAGAGCAACGTGATATTCCTTGAAAGAAAAACGAAAATAATTAAAATGTACAACAGATATAGGTATGGGTGGAGTGGATCAAATGGATATCATATTTCTAGTAATCAGATAGGTAAACGCGGTAAAAAATGGTATATGCCTATTTTCTTTTTGACCATAGATGTTTGTGTAAACAATGCATAGCTCGTCTGTAGGTCGTATGTGAGTTGGTGGGATAAGCTAGAGGTTTTACACCAGGTTGTTTATTCACTCTACAAAACCTATGGTACAAAGCGAAAAGTCACTGCTCTAGACAAAAAGTAGAGTACTATTAAGTAAAGTATAGTGTAAATATTTATTTTTATAAATATTGGATGAAAGAAATAAAGCCCTAAGTTAGCAAAGGTATTTTGATAATGTGTTTTCTTATGTATATGACAGAAAAAAATATTGGGGAAAAGTGGGAGTTGACATATCATTTTATACCCCATTATCCCAAGTGGTCGTTTTCGACCTCACCAGAAAAAATAATTTTTCGGCTAAAATTTAAAATGTTCAGAGTTTATGTGTCACTTGTACAACATATAAATACATAATTAACTTCCTGTACGACAAAAAAAACAATTTTGGAATTCTGGGCATTCGGAGGTATTACCGATTGCACAGTTGTGGGCTTAAATGGGTTAATATAATACGAACCTCACAGTTGCATTAGAGCGGTGTTTATTTTTTCTTAATTGATGAAAGTAATGTCTTCTTTCTCCTAAAACTTATTTTTGGGGAGTTGGAATCCACATGTTGACGTACAGTTGAAGTTTCTCATATGGAACCAGTGCCTAATGGGTATAGTTGTCAAACCTTCCTGAAAATGAGGATTATTTGGTCAAAAAATACTTTTGATAAATGTGAATAACTATAAGTTCTTTGACTTTGTCTACCCTGAAATGGAATTGCACGATGGGTATAATGTATACATAAGCATATCCATAGGGGGGGGGGGGGTTTGGGGGTTGTGACCCCCTTCCCCATTGATGGCTTTATTTAACAACAATTTTTAAAAACTTTGATTAAAAACATGCAATTGCTAAGGGAATTTCAAGTCTCATAAGATGTATATTTTTCAAAATTCCTGAACGTTTTACAGGGGGGGTATTCCACACTCACCCCATCCGTACCCCCCCTCTGCCAAACGGGCAATGATGAACTGAAATAGGCTGGGTGATTGTAGCTGGTGCACAAATTTTCTTGTGGCTACTGTACATTTTTACATGCACAGGCCCCTACCCTCTTCATCTTCCCAATTGAATAGCTCTCGGGTTTTCTTACGGTTAAGGTTCTCCACTACAGCAATTCGGCACGTGACTAGCCTATCATCAGTGACAATGGGCGAGTCACCAGTAGAGATGGGCCTCTCTGAAAAATACCTCTGTAATTTTCGTAAATTACTGTGGTATTTTTCGTAATTTAATGCGTCCCTTGTAAATTACTGTAATTTTCTAGATAATTCACCTATGGCCGAGATAGTATTTCATACAGATAAATTCCCAACAAGTTCTTTTAAGCCAAGTTCACATTTTCTACATGTTTAATTATAAATTGAGGCATCCGTAAAACTCATTTTTGGAATATTTTACTTAAATTATAACATTATAAGACTAGATCATAAGAATATTCTTCTTGAAAATTTCTCATACTTTGACAAAAGAAAGCCAGATAGCGTGTTGCTGCTGTAGTTCTTTTTACAATTTTAAACATTTCTTATACATTAATGTTGTATAAGGTATGGTTTTAACATGGTTATTCCCTTCCTTTTGCTATTGGCTTTCTTATTTAACCATACATTTGTTGTTTAATACTTTTAACTAAAAAATATTGGAAAATTACGGTAATTTTCGAAAATTACAGTCATTTACTGTGGTAATTTACCTCGGATGAAAATTGCTGTAATCATCCCATCTGTAGTCGCCAGTTGACATGCTGGAAGTAATGCAGTGGAAAACCCCAGAGCTGTTCAATCGTCAGATTCTACGGGAAAGCTTGAAGTCAATCAGCATCCTACCCTGTATCACAACCTTCAGCATCTAACCCTTCGCCCCTTATTACCTCTTCCAACCATCGACTCTGCTTCCTCCTGATCTCTTTCAGGTTTCCTAATCAAGAGTTGATTCTATCGCACTATGACCCTCTGTTTCAAATTCATATATGAACAGAGAGGAAATACTCACCCTCTAATGTGTTGATAATGAATGTGCTTCGTATTGACTAGCTAGTGAAGTAACAAAAGAAAAAAAAACAAAAAAGAGAAATGCGATGGTGGGTGGCGTAACATGGTGGAACTCCTTCATGATGCACAAAGGGTAAGAAAAAGATTTTGCTGTTCCACAAAATAAAATATATTTGCGACCGGTTTCGATACGGCGTATCATCATCTGGCGGTCGCAAACCGGTCGCAAATATATTTTATTTTGTGGAACAGCAAAGTCTTTTTCTTACCCTTTGTGCATCAAAAAAGAGAAAGTAATAATAATGAAGTTTATTGTCCGTGGGCAAATACACTTGCATGGAGTCATCAAAAAGTGCAATTACATAAACTTGAACAAGTCAGTTACATTACAAAAAACATAATATACAACTTGATCATGTCAGTGACGTATACAAAAAACAAATATGCAACAGGAATAGTACATCTACGTTAAGAACAGCAAACAAAGCGAAACCTCAAAAGTGACACTTCATATAGTATTCATTAACATCATAGAACAAATGTTTTCTTAGGATATTTTTTACAGATACTTTGAATTTCTGGTATTCTTGGTATTTTATTGCAGATGGCAGTTTGTTATAAAGGTTGAATCCCTGATGTGTTAACCTTTGCAGTCTTTTAGCTGTTCTATGGCTTTTTAGATGGATGAGTTCATTTGATCTGGTGTTGTAGTTATGAAAAAATTAGTTTTTTTTTTAAAGATACACGGTTCTTGTGTATGAAGGACACTGTTTCTAATATGTAAATGCGTGGTTCTGGTAAGATGTTGAGTTCTGCATATACTGGTTTGGTGAATGTTCTTAAAGGAACCTGTTTCACTATTTTTAAAATTCTTTTCTGCATCTGAAATATTTTTTCATGTAGTGGGAGGATCCCCATGTAGTGGGAGTATACAGGGTAACTTAGCTGTTTACTATTTTGATAAAGAAAAAATGACGAGATCGGAAAAAACAAATGCATACATGTGAAATACATATGCTGGGTCTGCTTGATGTTTATTATATGAACACAAAGCTAAATAACGAATTTTTCTTCTACTGGGCAACTACTGTCGACATACATGCATGAACATGAACACAATTTCAAATATTTCTTTAAAAATCAGTATATTATCCTTTCTGCGGTCTAGAGCTTCAAACCCCCCCCTCCCCCTTTGCCCCTCTCTGGATATGCCCATGTGTATATTGAGGATGAGAAAACTTGAAATAAACATTTGTTGATCAACATTACCTACAATTGTATTTCTGATAGACAAATGAGGAAGTGCTTGACATGGTGGGTGAGCAGGGTGCCCGCAAACAGGGAAATGAAATGCAACGGAATTGGACAGGGAAACGTCTGGGATCTCGAAATCTTTTTCGAAATGTGGGAATTAATGATTAGTTAGCGCCATATACTGTGCAGCACACTGCGCCCTTGGTCTATGCTCTCGCTCTGTTCGGCTGGGCCCTTGGTCTATGCTCTCGCTCTGTTCGGCTGGTGCGCTCACTCGTGCATGGGCTCGCATCGGACCGGCTCGGCTGCCAAAGAAGTCCCCTCCCTTTCCTCTCTCTTCGCCCTCTCCACTCGGCTAGCGTCGGCCTGGCTGGACTCGGCTGCACAGAGGCGGAGTGTTATGAAACGGACAACAACACAACAGGGAATATCGTACTGAAGGAGTAAACCTTTTCAAAATAATAATGACTTCCAAATTCAACCCTGCATGGCTTGATGCTATCCTTCACCCTGAGTGGCAAAGCTGGTTGCGGGCAGACGAATGGGATGTGAACTCTGCTAAGTGCATCGTGTGTAAGAAAACTTTTTCGTTGAGTTCAATGGGCAAGCGGGCTGCGACAAGCCATGCTGCAGGGAATTGGCATCTCAATGCTATCCAGGGTTGTCAACGTCAGGACAACTTGACTAATTTCGTGGTCCAAACACCATTTCAGCAGATACACAGTATTACTACCCAGACTTTTTGTATGATGAACAGTACCGGTATGGTTTTCATTATTCGATGGGATAGTTTTGTGCCGTTCTTAGCTTTTAAAACTTAAGCTTTTATTATGTATGCTGTAAGTTTAGGTAGATAAGTTTTTTAGTTGGTCACGGCATATGCGTGTATGTAGCACCAGCACTCCCTTCGCATACGCCTCGACCATGCAGGCAACATGCTAGCAGTTCGGTTAGGGGCGGACCAAGGGGCCTATTCTATAACTCAAAGCTACAGAGCTTTCCAGTGAAAAGATGCTTCAATAAACTACTTGCTCCCATCGGTATTCTCTATCATGGAAGCTACCAAAGAAAGAGCTAGCAGAAGCTACCGGTAGCATATTAGGCTCCTACCCGTATTCTGTAAATGTCACAAAGCTACTTCTGTAGACCCAGTAAGCTCCCACGGTAGCCTGTAGGATCCAGTGGTCTCCACGTCGTTCATGGTGCCTTTCAGTACAGTTTCGTTAAGTATGGTTGAAAGATTGCAATATTTTTTAAGTTAATCCATAATGTCTTCAAGGATTCTCCCGTGCACCGTGCTGACTTTACATGTCTTACTGAAAGTGGTGAATTTACTCTCAAATTTTGCAATTGCCGATCGCTAGAGAATGGTCCCGTATGTGAAAGTCATTACAATACTCAAGAATTTGAAGACCTACTTTCCCACTGTGAAGGATTTGCCTGACACAGGGTCGATTAGAAAATTGAAAGAATGCTTTGCTGACCCTCTTCTGCTGGCAAAACTTCATTTCTTTGCGACAATAGCATCATCTTTTAAGTCATCTCTCAAAGCGTATCAGACGCTGAATCCAGTCATCCCATTTCTTCAGGGTGACGTTGAGGATCTTCTCCGAGAGGTGTACGGGCAGTTTGTGAAATCAGACGTCCTAAAAAAAGCGAAGACAGCCTACAAGCTGATCAATATTAATGTAGATGATGTTGTGAATGGTTTGAAACTGTCCCAAATCAATTTTGGTGTGGGGGCAACCCTTGCTCTCCATGATGCAAGAGTGAAGGACATCGAAGAGGACAAATTTTGGTTGGAATGTAAGAAGTGTTTGGTCTCCATTGAGAAGAAAATAGTTGAGAGAAGCCCAATAAAGTACAAATTTACCAAAGCAGCATCATGTCTGGATCCTATCAAAATTCTTAAAAAACCTGAGTAGTGTAAATCAGACATGGATTCTTGTCTTAGGGTTCTCATGTCTGCAAACCACATGACCACTCTGCAGGCAGACCGCGCAGGATCCAGTTCAAAAGGTTTGTATCCCAGGTGGATAAAGTACAGCTCACGGGCTTTAATAGGGATACGGATAGATTGGACTCATTCTATGCAAGCCAACTTAACAAACCAGAGGACTTAAAGGATTGTTGGGTAGCTGTTTAAATTATCCTGCTGTTCTCGCATGGTAACGCCTTTGTCGAGAGTGGGTTCTCTGTGAACAAAGACATGCTAGTTGAGAACCTACATGAAGACACTCTCATTGCTCTGAGAAGAGTTTGGGATGGGATTTTTCATGTGGGAGGCGAGGCGTCAGTGGAAGTTGATCGGGAGTTGATCAGATATGCACGTGGAGCAAGTGCCAAGTACAGAGATGCGCTTCAGAAGAGGCGAGAAACTGAAATGGTGAAGAAGAGTAGATTACAGAGAGAAGAAGAGAAAAGGAAGAAAAATGAGCTAGGTAAGTTAAAAGCAGAGAATCAAGCCCTGAAAGAAAAACAGGAAGAAGTAGAGAAAAAAATTAAGAAGATGAAGAAATGTAAATCTTTGCTTTTTTTAGTGTAATTGTCGGGTGTTACCTGAATAATTGATTTCTGGTCATTTAATGTAAGACAGCAATATTTTCACAGAAAGTTCCTGATTATTTAATTAGTTTTGTTTTATCTTTCAAGTTAGAGGATCGATTGACATGTTTATTTTTTTGCTGCCTGTACAGTCTCATTTTTTATTTTTGATTCTTTTCATAATATTTTTTCATAAAAATAAAAGTCTATTATGATGAGAAATGTGTTGATCTCTGCTCCCATTTATGCAAAATTATTTAGGTGCACTTTTGGGATGTATTGAAACCCTATAGTTAGCACATTTATTAGGATATTATGGAGAAACCTGCTAGGGAAAATACAGGGAAATGATTCAGAAAAAGTTTTGGGCACCCTGGTGAGGAGAGGAAACTTATAGATGAGATCAGGGGAAGGAAGGGTAGGTGGCTGGAAGGGGTAATGAGGGGCGATGGTTTGCTGAAAGCCGTGATAGAGGGAAGGATGTTGGGCAAGCGGGGAAGGGGAAGAAAGATATGTAATAGGTTTTATGGACGGGATGAAGAAAGGTAGGACTTACGCTGAGATGAAGAAAGAAATACTAGAGGTAGATAGGGCACGGCACGTTTAAGAGTCCGTTGATATTCTCTGACTTTCATCATAACCTACCTCTACCCAGAAGATTATCTTCCCTGCTTGTTCTTTTCGTACAGAATATACACTCTTGTTACATCCGAAGATAATTGAAGTGAATACGGCTTCCCTTGCCTATTGAGAAAAAAATGGAAAATAAGAAAAGCGCAGACATATAGTTCCAAGCATAGCGAAAGAACTTGATATAGTGTTGGTTGCTTGTCATATATAACGGTAAAATCCTCTTGTTGCTAGAGAACCGCACTTCAATTTAGAATAATGATTTGAATGATGTTAAGGCAGCAAAAAAACTTGAAAGTGGTAGGCTTCACTTCGTAGAAGTTTGTTATATCGGTGCATGGTTAAAGATGGATCAATAAGCAGGCTGATATCTCGATTGTGCCCACCTTCCATTCTGGAATCCCATTAGTGCGGCCTTTTTTTACTCCTTTCCTTAGTTTACAATTCATGCGATGTATTTAAGCGCAAAATATTAATAATTAACGTTTTAATTTTAAAGTAATGAGCTTTCTAGAGTATCCAACATTATATCAAGTTCTTTCGCTATGCTTGGAACTATATGTCTGGGCTTTTCTTATTTTCCATTTTTTTCTCGATAGGCAAGGGAAGCCGTATTCACTTCAAATATCTTCGGATGTAAGTAGCTCGATGCTCATAATGAATAAAAACACTTGGTAATCTTCCACAGATTTATTTCTTTGGCACGACGCATTTCACCACACTGTGGCATAATCATGTGCAGGGTTCTTCGGTTTAGGTCAAGCATGTATAGCATATAATCTTTGATGTATAGCTTTCCACCAAGGCGTTAGGGAGTGGGGTGGGAGGAAGGGAAAGGCTAAGGGAGGAGCGGATAGGGGGGGGGGTAAGCGGGGGTGGGAAGAAGGAGAGGGAAGCAGCGGGGGGAGGGGAACTAAGGGTTTGAGTGGACAGAGGGCGAAAAGACATAGGAGAAGCGGACACATGGGTTGGGACTGGGTGATGATGGAGGCCTCCTTTCCTTGAAAACTCTGGATGGTGAGGGAAAGGAAGGGGGGGGGGGGTCAGAGGGTTTTCAATGGCCAGTGCACTGCCCACACCAGAGCACTGGAGGAGGGGGGGGAAGGAGTTAGAGTGTGAAAGATTTTGGGACATGGGAGTCGGTTGGAAAGAAAACAGTTAAGGGGGGAGGGTGGGGGGGGGGTGCTTTAATCTGGGAAATATTTTGTGACCAATTAATGGTTTGTTACCAAATGTTTTTATTCATTATGAATATCGAGAACTTCCACCACATCCAGCCTGAAACAGTTATATTTAGCTCGATGTTATTTTATTCCAATATTGGATGGCTAGGAAAAATGAACTTTCGATCCACTTAATCATGAACAGTTATATTTAGCTCGATGCTATTTTATTCCAATATTGGATGGATAGGAAAAAAAATTTCGATCCACTAAATCATAACCTCAATTATTATTTCGCGGTGGAAATTGGATTTAATATCCTTGTTACCATAAGAGTAACCTGATGCCAATAATTCCACTTTTCTAGTCTCTCAAATGCCTCTTTCAATCTACTCAGTTAGTGAGTTAACTCTATTAGCGAAGATCTTTGCATAGAGGCACCACCCGTTTGGTCTTTCCAATCTTTCCTGAGAGAGCAATAAACATTCGGAACCAAATAAGAAAGCCCCTTCCATCACCCTCGCTTGAAGAAAGGCCCTAAACTGCCAAAAAGTGACAATGGAAGGGAGCAGCGGCTTCTTATTCCACTGGGAGCGAAGAAGCAGCGTTGCGGTCGGTCGAGCAGTTTCCGCACATTATGTGGATGTGTGGAAGCGGCCCATACATGTGAAAACTTACATGATCTCTCGTTCACAGCAGCTAGGAAGCACGGAAACGAAATGCCCACTTCATTGGCTTACATCCCCGTTGATAAATTTAGATAAAGACATTATCATTGATAAATTAGCTAATACTAGTGAGGAGATAAGGAAAAAGTTATTGATTTAATTGTTAATTGATCCACAAGATATTTTTCCAGGGTGATAATTCAAAAAATATTTTTCCAACTAAATACAGTCTTTAACATATTTTTGGTAATCATTTAGGTTTCACAGAATAAACATCATTATTATTTATGTAACAATGTATTGATTTGTTGATTTTTAGAACGACGAGTTTGATAAAAAAACAGAAATTCAAGGATCCAAAGTAAAGGGCTTTTGAAATTTCTTTTCTTTTTGAATTATTTGTACTAATGTCTGTTTTTTAACTGTAATATATGACAAAATGTACTGTAAGTACATTTCATATAGTCAATTAAATTATTATACCTAGTTAAAGAACTATTTATTAGTGCCCTTTCTACCTCATATACATGAAGAATTAGGTTTTCAAGGTTTTCATAATAAACATAACGTCCAAGTTTTGATAAAAATTCCTACTTTACGCCAGTCCCGCAATTGCAAGTAGGCTATTGGGCCTGCAAAAAACATTCTCATGTTCCAGTATTGTAGTGCGGGTGCATAATAAATTCATAATTTTCGTGAATGTGTTGTTTGAGCGAGATAGTTCCCTAGTCATAATCGAGACCATATTCAAATTTTACTTTTTGATTTCAGCGTCTGTAAGAAGTACGAAATAAATATTATAATATTAATGGCGCAAAGATATAGTTATATAAAACGAAAATTCTCAGTAATTAAATAAATAAAGCTACATAAGTCTCTAACTTGACTCATTTTTTCCCGCCGAACGGCTGAAAACCCTTCAAAACAGCAGTATTTTTTGCGATTCTGTAAAAATTACTGTGGTGAGTCATAAATTATTTTTTATAAATAGTTGAGAAAAAATTAAATCTATACACGGTTAGTTTTTTGACAAAATCTAGGTGTTATAAATTCCTAATTTGTTTAATATCCTCCCTCAGGGGCGCACAGCCATAATCTATCCCATGTAAAAAAGCTTATATTTTTAGGCAAATTATTCGAAAAGTAGTTCGGCAAGGGGTTGATATTTTGATGTCATTGGAAAGATGAGAGTCTTTTCTTTAACATGAGGCCAAATTCATCAAATTCTAGGTGAAGTGATTTTTCTCTCAAACTACCTTAATACGATCGTGGACGCAGTTGAATGGTGCGCGATAATTCGGAGCTAACTCAAGCAGCAAGAGGGAGAAGGCGTGGCGCATGTGTCACAACCAAGGCCATCTATCCATGTCCTTGGTCACAACTTGCGAGATCGCTTTGATATATTTAACTGTCTCCACGCTCTCAACGCAGAACAATTAACGCCCAATCGATTGATTTTTGATACTTATTAGTTGAATAGTCTCCATATTGTGTAATTATTAAGTTGGATTCATTTTTCGAGGGAACAGTAAACGCGCCCGTATCTGGAAACCAGTTTATCGCGCTGCCTATTACAGGCCCATGTTAAATATTTATAAAGGCTATTCTATATGTATTGTATCTGGTTTATTTCGCAATAAAACAAACATATTTTGTTTGCGAGTTCTTCTGGTGTCCAAATAGCATGGACAACAGCGCTTCCTTTCTTGCAACAACATTTTTCTAACTACGGCCTAGCCATTCACCAGCAATAAAATAAGGGGCCCCAAAATCGTTTCCAGCCGAGGGCTCCCGAGGATGCCAGACCACCCCTGATTAAGATATCGATCAGTATGCGTCTTTTTTCTATAAACACTGTCCACGTTTACCATCCCTGCCGGAAAATTCCCTAGAAAATTGAACCCCCGTTTTCCCTAGAAAATACATTTAGGAAAACAATTCCCTAGAGTTTTAAGGGCATTTCCTTAGAAAAAGAATGGTTTTCCCCTAAAGTAGCATTTTGTTCTTAGGGAAGTTACTAACCGAAGACTGTTATTTCTAAGGAAAACAGTTCAAGGAAAAAATTCCCAGCAGCTTTAAGGACATTTCTCTAGAAGAGAGCTCCTCCTCATTCCCTACGCAGTAACTCCATTCTTGACATTCCCAAATTCAGACTCTCAATATCCCATCGTTCCCTATTCTACCATATCCCAAAAACTCCCTAGTCAAGAAGAAAAACATGAGTCAAGTTTGAGATTTATGTAGCTTTATTTATTTAATTACAGAGAATTTTGGTACTTAATATATAACTATATATTTGCGCCATTAATACTACAATATTTATTTCATACTTCTTACAGATAGTAAAATAAAATTTGAATATGGTCTCCATTATGACTAGGGATCTATCTCATTCAAACCACCTTAATAAACGAAGTCAAAGTCGCGATGGCTTACTCCTTAATGCCCTCAAACAATTTCTCATATGAAGACAAATTTAAATCTAAAATAAAGTAATGAAAGTTATAGCAGTGCGTGGAGGCTATTGAAATAATTGGGATGGTAAATCGCTTCCGCAACGTAAATTAATGATTAAGACTACTGAGTAAATTTTAAGCGGGTTACTTCTCCGAGGACGTTAAGGTAGTTTGTGAAAATACGAGTAAAGTCAAAGAATTATGCACCTATGCATAATTAGTTGATTACTGAGAATTTAAGTGATTTATAAAAATGTATTGCGTCATTGATGTCACAATATTTACTTAAAGCTTCTTATACTTGCTTAAATTTAAAATAAAACTTGAATATGGTCTCTATTATGACTAGGGAAAAATCTCGCATAAACTACCTTGAATTGTAAATACAATTATAGCGTCTCGAATTCAAGGATCTTGTAAAGCATAGTATCCTTCGATTAAATGTAAATGGTAACGATAGAGAGTACCTTACATTTTTTTTAAAGTCATATATATATATTTATTTTTAGCACCCCCTTAGTTATTTTATTTTAATTTAGCCTTCAATGTCTGCAATGGGACGCCAATTAAATTTATGTTCGATGTAAAAGGTTTAATTAAGGCAAAATCTTACAATACCACTTAATAATTTTGAATAAAAAGGTAAAAGTGTTGTTTTTTCCACATTAGGTTTTAATTTTGACGACCATGGTTTCGACGGTTAACGTCATCATCAGGTAAATGATACAATTTGTGGGACACTAAGATATATACATAGTTGAGAGTGCAACACCCAACTTCCCCTCCTCTCCCTCCCCACCTTCCTCCCCCACCCCACCTCTACAGCACCCTTATTCTCTATCCCCCCCCTGCACTCTCAACTATGTATATATCTTATTGTCCCACAAATTGTATCATTTACCTATTGTTGACATTAACCGTCGAAACCATGGTCGTCAAAATTAAAACCTAATGTGGAAAAAACAACATTTTTACCTTTTTATTCAAAATGAATAGCAAATTCTACAAAGTTACGCCGGAAATCACCAATTTTACCACATAATACATAAAACTCACGACCCATTTTTCAACGCTTTAGATCCATGTGATTCAGGTGATTTCTGGCATTTTCCCCTTATATTCATCACAAAATACCTTATATGTACACATAAAATGCAATAGAAGGAAGTAGGGGGGAGGGGGAGGATAGACGGTCGTGGGGATATGGGTGGAAGATCAGGGGGGGGGGGGGGGGAGAGGTAGGAAGAGGGGTGAGAGGTGGAGGGGGGAGGGCTAATTGTAAGAGGGAAACGGCTGTGAGGAAGGGGGAAGGAGGCAGGGTTCAAATATTCATTTACAACGGCCACTACAGGGTCATTACGAAATTATCATGACGGCCATTGAAGTATCTCACCAATCTTCGCTGCACGAGTTCTAACTAAGATTTTAAGCCGGCCTCACAAGGATCCCAAATACTGGCAGCGTATTCCAAGTGGTTTCTAACAAGGGAGAAGCAGCATATTTCTCTAACCTTATCATCGTTTTCTTCGCATTAACCTTTTACTAAATCCCAATTTGCGATTAGCTTGTGATTGGCTTGAATAGTACTAACAGCACGCCGTGCATGTTTTCTACATAAGTCTTGAGTCTCTGTTCATTTATGTAGTTGCAAAATACATATATATTAACGGTCCCTCTCCATTGTGATAATATCTGTAGTGTAGTAGTGCATGCTTGAGAGGCTTCGCCTCGTGACGAGCATTAGCGATTTATGCAAATGCATAATTAGTCGTAGTTACAAAACTTTAGGGTATGCATGTTGGTGAATACTCACTCCCTGCCACACACCCCTGAGGTGGCTTGCAGGGTATTTTGTAAATGTAGATGTAGAGCGGTTATTTCTCGAATGTTTACCCCGCGAAAGATTACCCCCTCCACATTACAAAATGACATGTATAACATGTCCGTCCTGAAATCTATCTAAAGTTCATGCATGTGAACGAAGTACAATATAATATAGTAGCAGTAGTATGTACAATAGTAGGACGGCGTTTTACTATGTTCATCACGTCTTTGGAGAAGTAGACCCCTCAAATGTACTCAGGAGATGAAGTCTATTCTTTGATGTTCGCTGTGATATAACGAATCCCTTTCCAAATATTTTAGTAGCCTCGTTACACTGCAAGATATCATAACAGCTCTTTACAAACATAGCATAGCATTTATTCAGTTGAAAAATACATAAATATGAAACATTTCTCTAGCATATATATTGTGCAGTGGCATACCAATCTACATCAACATATACAAAATACCCTGCAAGCGACCTCAGGGGTGTGTGGCAGGGGGTGAGTATTCACCAACATGCATTACACTATACCCTAAAGTTAGTGTAACTACGACTAATTATGCATTTGCATAAATCGCTAATGCTTGTGAACGGAAAAACGCTCGTCGTCATAGAATAGATCGGTTTGAAACTTACATAATAGATTGAGTCTAAATTTTAATCGACGCGACAATCTGAAAGAGTTTCCTTACCAATACCAATACTGCAAACCATGCTGGTGAAACTTCACCTCTCGAAAAGTATTTGCTGTTTTTTTCTAATATATCAATAGAGTCGTAGCTTTGTTAACTATATTTGTTTTCAGTGAATCTACTTCAACATTCATCACATCAACATTATACCATGCAAGCCACCTCAAGGGTGTGTGGCAGCATGCCACTGGCAAAGGGGTTAAGCTGTTACCAACATTCATTGCATTATACTCTCCTACAGTTTATGTAACTACGACCTTTGTTGATTTAGCATACATTGCTAATGCTTGTCAGGAGGAGAAAGCTCACAAGCATGCACTACACTATAGGTATGCTATCATCGTTAAAAGGGACCGTTTGTGTAAATGCATTTTGCAAATACATCAGTAGACAGAGATTTAGACGTAAGAATTTCCTAATTAAAAAAAATATAATAATATATAGAGAGAATGAATTTCCAGAAGTCTGCTGCAGCTTCTTCACTCGTCATACACAAAGAGGTCAAAAACCTATCCGGTGTAAATCTGATTATATTTTTTGTCAAAATCCTCGAAAATTCGTTCCTTAAGGGGTTAGTATTTTGATATCAGCGGAAAAATGTGCGTATTTTTTCTTAAAATGAGGTCAAATTATTCAAATTCAATTTTAAGTAATATCTCACTCATACTACCTCAAGTGGGCTTGAAAACATTATCGATATAGTGTCTAAGATAAATGTCAGTTCTAATTACTCTTAAGAACTACGTTCCATAATATATTTTTACTTCCCAACATGTCTTTTTTTATCCCTCACGGGTTTCCCACAATAACTGCTCGAGGCCTCGTGGAAGCCGGGAAGTGAGGGAAGTGGAGGGATCAGTGGAGGGATAGACGAGGGTGGTTGCCCCCTGCCACCTTCCAGGCTGGAGACGTGGAGAACAGGGTCGCGAGATAGGATCCTGGGGGTTTGGGGGGGGGGGGAGGGTGAGTAGGGAAGGGAGGTGGGATGTTCAGTATGGGCGGCGTCTTGCGGTCAATGTGGCTCCACCTCCTCTTCCACGCTGCACGTGTTCCCAAAAGGGTCGTCTCTCCAAACTCCCCCGCCAGTTCACTCTGCACGACCTTCTCAATATCCCTCTCTTCTTCCACTTACAATTAGAAGATAAGAGAGAAAATGAATTTCCGGGAATCTGCTGCTTCTTCACTTGTCGCACACAAAGAGGTCAAAAACGCCAAAACTGTCTTTCGGGGTGAATTCTGGAGACTGAACGAATTTACTTCGAGGTGGAAATTTGTCGAGAGGGTTGAGACTGGAGAGTATGTAAGATATAATCTTTGCTGGAGAGTGAGTGTGATATTTGGTGCTCGTTCAGAAGAGTGGTGCTTACGGTGCATCCTTCACCGGTGATCATCGACTAAAAGATAAAGTGACTTGGTGTACGTTGGCAACGCAGGATTTCTGCAATTGGTAAGTATGTATGTACATACATTTTTACTCCAGTGATTATCATATTGACCGCAATTATTCCAAGCATTTGATTTTATCGTGTGTTGGTGAAATATATAAAACCAGTTACTCTTTTCCAACATTTCGGAATATAATGTATTCCATATTGATGGCTTCGAAGAAATTCTTCATGAATTTATCTTTATGAAAAAAATCATCAATTTTGGTAATTTCTCGGAATAAGGATGCATACATTGCACACGCAATTCATAGTGCCTACTTGCAAATTACATTCATGTCTGTATTATGACGTACAGGTGAATTATTATTAATATGAACAATTTTAAGCTGTAGTTCATGAAGAATTTAGTCTAAGCCCTGAAGATGGAATACATTATAATCCGAAATGTTAATTGGCACTCTCCATCATAGGTACCACGATTATTTGTAGATTTTTATGGACTCTTCAATGAACGTGGAGTGTTCAGAATGGATGAGTCATTCTCGATAATCAAAGTTGAAATAATGAAATGTATTTCTTAATTTCCTCCTCGCGTGAGTCATAAGAAAGTGGGCAGGACGTAATTATCCATTACAGTCTTCCATGCTTGGCATTCCGCAGTTCAACGATATCTCGCCTTTGAAAGATTTTTTAAATTTTAACTATGGAGACGTTCATTAATTATGTAAACAAAATAGGGGGGGAGGGTGTTTGAAGAAGTTTGACAATTGTTGACACGAGGGAGGGGGGGGGGAGAGAGCTGAAGATATATTGACGTCAACAATGTTACTTTTTTACTTTTTGCAGTAATTTTTGTTATCTTAAACCAGTTGAGTTCTTCCCAAGTAAATCATAGTCTTGCATCATCCTAATTTATTTTTATTCAATGTACTTGATAGTAGACACATATGGTATTAATTTGAAGATTATTATTATTCATTTGACAGATTTTTGAGGGAAGCTGTTAGTAAATTCAAAGACTGCACTAAGCCGTGGTCATCTAATAGTATAGCTATCCATGGACTTCTATTAAATAGAATCTGAAGCCAGCCGTATAAAATATTATTAGTCTGTGGGGAGGTGGGATTGAGGGGGGTGGGGTAAAAATTGTTTGTCATAATTTTATTAGGGGGGCCACTGAAAGTTTGACAATTGTTGACAAGGGGGAGGTAAATATTGACAAAAAATTGTTGACATAATTAGTGGACGTCCCCTAAGACGTTTCTCTAGAGCAAAACAAATGTCATTTAGGTGTTATTTTTGTCATTTGATTTTTTGTACCCCTTTAATTGGTGTTCCCTTGACAATCGTCTGTGATCAGCTTCTCATCTCTCTACCGAATTGGCAGTCGTTGCAAAATTTATTAACACTCACTTAATCCTTTTATAATTATGGTTTTCAAGAGGCTGTGTAACTAATTATTTCATTTTTCCTTCGATGCTTTTGTCTTAATATGCTACGTGGTATTGACAGTATGTCTTACATGCGTCCTTTTTCTCGGTCGTCTTCCTTTCAGTGTAGATGGAAATCAAGAGTTTTACTTCCTGTAGTGATACTCTTGACTTTCATCTACATAATACCCTGCTAGCCACCAGTTTGGTCAAGGGTGTGTGGCAGGGGTCGAGCTGTCACCATTGTGCATTGCACAAAACCTGTGTAAGTTAATGTATTTCAGTGCATTAGCTTAGTTGCAAAAAACATAAGTACTCATATTGTCTGTAAAATTGGTAGCATACCCTGAGTTTGGTGAATGTATTACGTGAAATTGAATTTGCATCGATAAGGATTGCGTCCGCATACCTCAAGATTGTGGGAAGAATTGTCATTTGCTTAAGCACGAATACCAAATAATTTGGGAACTTCAATCAATTGTGGAACATTTACCATGGATTACAAAATGATTAGGTTAGTAGTGTAACTAACTGCGGTAATTTTGTCTCATCCCAAAATTTTGTTCTCATTCCTAAAATATTTCTCATCCTTAAATTATCACGAAAGTTGATTGCATGAATTGGTGGGGACGATGGCTATATCCAAATTCAAAGAAAAAAAGCTATTTTTTTCTACTGTCAACAGCAATCGGTTTGCTAGAGCAATGAATTTCACTGAATTTATTACAACAGAATACATTTCAGTGCATTAATGAGAGCCAATGAGATAAGTTCATTGAATATTTAAAAAATTGTACATCTGTGAGTTTGTGTGAATTGTACATGAGTGCTTTCATTGAAAATTTAGTTTAATAAGTAAAAGTTACAGTGAAAGAAAGCAATACATCATTGTTGGATGATTTCATTGTGTCATTAGTTTTTAACTCGGAAACCAAGATTGCTAGTTTAATCATTCTACTTATTGTGGTACTGATTAATCGAAGTGATATGCTATATTATTTTTTTAAATATATACCTGCGCGTTCATTTTTCCGTGCAGCTATATCTGTGTATTGTCATTATTAGTTCAACTGGAAAACCCTTGCCTATCAGACACCATTTGCATTATCTTTGGATCGAGAATAAGAAGTGAATGCTTGTTTTTTTTTCTTCCGCATGTACCCAAAATATCAATTTTTTAGTCTAAATTTGAATGCGAGATGGTGACTGTAATTTGTTTGAAGTGCATATCAGTGTTTTTTAGAATATTTTTCACCCAAGATTTCTTTCTCTTACTAATATGACTATCAAACGCATTGGGCCATGACTTTCAGTTTCCGTAAGGTTATGTTAAACTTTTGCACTCAGCCGTGACTGGAATGATCTAGGGGGGGAAACGTGAAGTAGCCTTAAATGTTTTTTCTTAAACTATCTTTTAAATATTCCTTGGTTCCACGGTTATTTTATTTGCGTTAGATTTTTCAGAAATGAGTTGAATTTCTTCCTGTGAAAAGGTCGCACAGGGATCAATTGCTGGCAGTAGTGCGTGCTGATAAAAACATTTATTGCGCCCCATTACTTGTATCCTAAGTTATTTTTTTATTCGCATTGACCGCATTAGTTCCTAGACATCGGCGTCTTACTTTATGTATCATTGGCGTGTAATCATCGACATTTTATTTACTCGTGTACTATATGTATATATTATTATATCAAATTACAAAGCAGATCACATAGTTCTGAGGGACCGGAGAGTAGCGTCCTTCATACAGTCATACTTACTTAATGGTAGTTCCCACAAGCGAAAATCCGCTAGGTTTGTCAAGGTGGCTGCAGCGTTTTTTGTTTGTAAATAGATTTGCGTGTAACTTCACAAACATTTTCTCATTAGTGACATCAATAGATTAAAGTGAAAAAATTGCATTATACCGAAAATTGCATTATGCCGAATTGGTTTTTTGGCAATTCAATGCTATTTTAACACATAGCATTATGTCACATGAGATAAAATACATCGTAATAATTCGATTACATGAGTACAGATTTCTTTATAGACGCGAAATAATACATTTATTATTGTTATAATTTTTGCTACAAATATCATGGTGTCACGCCGATACCAACATTACTTTAGGGTATAGTGTAATGCATGTTGGTGATTACTCACCCCCTGCCACACACCCCTGAGGTGGCTTGCAGGGTATTTTGTAGATGTAGATGTAGATTCGAAA
This sequence comes from Pyrrhosoma nymphula, assembly GCA_963573305.1. Taxonomy (NCBI): domain Eukaryota; kingdom Metazoa; phylum Arthropoda; class Insecta; order Odonata; family Coenagrionidae; genus Pyrrhosoma; species Pyrrhosoma nymphula. Next base: position 118,684,654 of record OY754338.1, read on the forward strand.
ACAACATATTTCAATACAACGTGCCGAGAACTATTGCCATAACATGTTTTCATTAAGGAACAAATTTAAAATTTAATTCCTGTATGATTTCCATTATTTTGAGTGCGTTCGGTCGCGTACAACGATGCGCGTAAGTGAAATGCGATCCAAGATTTTTTTTTGACTTTCTGAAAAAAATATCTAGTTATAATGTAAATGGTTACAATAGGCAGCGTTTTTTTTGCTCTTTATAATTTTATTTTTTCTTTTCTGCTTGGAATGGTACTTTTCTTTTTTTTTGCATTAAACGTCCGCAATTATAAAATCATTTTTGCGATTGACCATGAAAGAACTTCTGCGCTCAGTAATGTACGAACCTGAATACAATGACGGTTAGAAACCTTAGATGATATGAAGTCGCCTTCCATGTGCGGTATTTAATTTAACTTAGCTGTATACTTATCAAAAAAGCTAATAATATTATGGTACAGTGTATGACGGCTGGAGCATGCCAAGTGTGGAATCATCCCTATTGTGTATACATATAGAACACCTTTTATATGTTTGTTATCTATTGTCACAAGTTTATGTATGGTTTATATTATGATTACGTTATGTATGGTTTATATATTGTCACAATTTAAGGGATCTTTGCAAAACGGTATCACCCAGCTCATACAGTACCTTTTATATGGTTTTACATTCATTAATTTTTCATGTTTTTATCTTTTATGCTTTTACGTGTTGGTAGAAATTAATTCGTGATTATATGTCGTTTGGTTAGTATGAACAATGTGATTAAGGCATCATATATTGTATCTCTTTTACTGGGATGGTAACAAATGTATATATTTTGGTACAAAATAAATAAATAAAGCCCCTGCCACACACCCTTGGGACGGCTTCAATGGTACCAAACAGATTTTGATGTAGAACCGAAACACTTAAAAGCGACTTTTATAAATGTAATCATTTTTTTCGGAGTAAATATCAGGTGATTTTAGGTCAAATAATATATTTATTTTTCAAACTTCACCCAAAGTTTCGGACCTTTATTGATCCAGGGCTATGAATAGATGTTACATTTTGGTGAAAAATGTTTTATAATCCCTTTTTTCTTACGAATTGGTTAAAATATATAATTTACAATATCATATATTTATTTATAATATATAATTTAAGAAATGTATCCTAGCAACCAAATTAAAATTGTATATAAAATTCATTAAAAAAATGAAAGGTAACAATCTAGAATATGTCCATGTATTTTTCTTTTTAATGACTGTAAATTATATTTTTTAACCATTTTTGTATTAAAAAAGAATTGTAAAACATTTTTCAATATCATATAACATCTATTTATAGCCCTCAAGATGGATCAATAAAGGTCCGAAACGTTGGCTGAAGTGAGAAAAAAAATATTGTTTGACCTAAAACCTCCTATTATTTACACCGAATAGTATAAGAGGTCGAGAAATAAATACCATTTGAATTATTTTTTTTACCAATCAGTCTAATAATAGATACATTCGTGGAATTACCCAATACCACACACTCAGGAGGTAGCTTTCATGGTAATTTATAGACGTAAGGTCGTTTTTTCAATAAAATATTTGGTAAGGGGGCATGCGGAAGAATGTGAATTTACCCTAGGGGTGGCTTGCAGATTCTTATACAAATGAATATGATTAACTATTGTCATCCATAAATGTGAACTTAAAATTGAGAGAGGAGAAATTTGGGGGGGGATACATAAAGTTATCTCTAAGACACTCTGCTAGGACATCTGGAGTATTTTGTGATCCCTCTCTCTCTCTATACATGAATGAGAGGATGAAGATCTTTCGTCATACCTGAGAAACTGGAACAATTATCTCTAAATACACGGGACGTGCCAGCAGAGTTAACAACGTTAACTTTTATTGGAATGGGTAGACCGGATTGTAAATTTTGCTATCATTATTGTACATTTTTCCAAATGTACTCTTATAAATGCTCTTCTAAATACCATGTGGCCAATAACTGTACGGTTTACCCTACTTATTGTGCGAAGATCTTTTTAGGTGGCGGATACATCCATATTGACGCTTTCAATGAACACTGCTAGCAGAAGACGATTCCAGCAAAGACATGTGAAATTATTTATACAATTATTCCAGCACTAATTATGATTTCTGCATGATAAATACTCACGAATGTGAACGCGGTATTATTAGTAAACGCCTGAGGGAATAAAAATTGGAATTTCCACCGCGGTGAGATCAAAGTACTTACGCGGAGAGCTTAACGAAGGACGCAGTGCGTTGTTAGGGTTTACAGGTTAACAAAGAACCACGGGGGAAAGGATTTGGGAAGTCCCGGAGGCATTAATGACTACTATCCCTTTCCCCACTCGCTCACCACGTGTGGTCGAAGGGCGTGGGGTTTTTTAGTCCCTACCCCTCTCAAGCAACTATTATCCCAGTGGCCACTCCAACTCCTTTTCAGTGAAAGCGGCAAGAAAATTTTTCCGAGAAGCCGTCATAATAAGCCCTTGAGAGAAGGATAGCTTGCAATACGTCGTCGCCACGGACTTAAGTTGGAAGAATAATTTTCTGGTGGCCAGTGTCAAGGGGGACGTCAAGGGTGCCTTAATAACTCTATGATATTCCTGGAGCACTTCCTTCGCTGCTGTCTTCGCGATATGCTAGCTGGTCGGAGGAGAGGTGAGTCCATTTTTATTTTTCAAAATCCCGATGCATTACCTCGGGGAGGCTGAAGAATTTTTTTTAAATTTAATATTGTAATAAGACCTATTTACATTATGCATGTACCCACGAGGGTTCATGTGTATATGCATGCCCCGTAAAAATTCATCCAACTACTTTCGCGAATGCACACGTAGGCGGATAAAATTAGAGACATTGATTTTTGGACCGACATGTTTCCGCGCAAATGTAATTGTTTCCGCGCACAGTTAAGGACCACAATATCTATTATCTAAGCCTTCAATAACGTCAGTGGTTAGGATATGTAGCTTTAACTTTTTTGTATTCTTAGCTCTTTTTTGAGATGTTAATGGCCGCATGAAAAACTAATTAATTTTTCTATCTCTAATTAATTTTTGGGGTCTTTAATTATGTTATTATAAATTATGTAATGAGACGATGTTTCAGAAATTGGGATGCAGGATGGGGACTGTCCAAGAATCTACCAATCAGCGGCTATAATACTCAAATAATAAACAAATTGCGATAACACTTGCATGTCAGCGCTATTTCCGAGATATGAAAGCGAGACTGAACGTCGCTTAGTTAGTAGGCTAGAGTTTGTACATACATTTGTTCAATATTTTGTGAACATTACTATCCCATCATCCCGTTTGAAATTTCTAGCATGATTTATTTTTCTGCGAGGATTGATGTCTCGTAGTTGTGGATTCATAGTTTTAATCGGTAGTACATATATTGTGTCAAACCTTGCACAAAAAGTTAGCATTTTCTTTAACGTAGCACTCCCTTGGTATCTGGTTTGGCCTTGCATTGTGTTATCCTGACTGCTTTCTGACCCTCGCCTAACGGCCGAGGGAGCGTGTGTTGATCGAATCTGAACATGGACGGGCACTACATCTACAGAATACCCTGCAAGCCATCTCAAGGGTGTGTGGCAGGGGGTGAATGACAAGAATGAAACTCCTCGTGCCATACACCATTTCATCTACAACTACAAAATACCCTGCAAGCCACCTCAGGGGTGTGTGGCAGGGGGTGAGTATTCACCAACATGCATTACACTATACTCTAAAGTTAGTGTAACTGCGACTAATTATGCATTAGCACAAATTGATAATGCTTGTCACGAGGCGTTGACGTGGCTTGCATGGTATTTCGTAGGTGTAGATGGACCACTTACGAATGAGCTAATGTAGCTTTAGAAAATAGCCCCTATTCTCTAGGCCGTTTTAATCGACGCTCTTTATCGCACTATCTGAAGTAAGATTGAATGATCGTTGAAAAATGCGTCGTGGAAAATGGTAAATTGCTAGAATTAATGCGCATATGCTTGATGGAGAGAGGGGAAAATATAGCCCCTGCTATAATTTCTCGCCTAATTTCTCGCATTACGACAACAGATGCTACTTAAATTGTGCAATTAAGAGTGCGTAGCGTAAAAAAACCTTAATGAGGTGTAAAATGGGAATAGTGTAATGCATGTAGGTGACTACTCACCCCTTGCCACACACCCTTGAGGGTATTTTGCAGGGTATTTTGTAGATGTAGAAGTATTTGTTCGCGTCAGTGTACTTTATAACTATTAATGTTCGCTTTGCTAGGTAATTCGTTTCTACCGCCGTCATCCCCATTGTATTTGATACTTTGAAATACGCACTGGTTGTCTATCAACAATTCTTTACAATTTAAATGCACCATGACCGAATTAACGATTAAATGCTCAAATATCTTATCGACGAGATAGTTAAAGAGCAATGTTATTTTTCACTCGTGAGACCTCACTTGGAGTTTGCTGCTAGAATATGGGACCCTTACGAAGTAGGACTAATCTCTGAAATAGATTGAATACAGCGGAAAGCAGCAAGATTTATGAAAGGTTGTTACGATAAACTTAGCAGTGTTACCGAATTGTTGAAGGAATCAGGGTGGGAATCTCTAACTGATCAAAGGCATTAGTCGTTGCAGTAGTGAACTGCCGTAGTTTAAAAAATAAGATTCAAGAATTTCACCACGTTATTCATAGCACGGAGTGTAACGTCATTATTGGCACAGAAAGTTGGCTGACAGACGATATTTCTGATAGTGAAATTTTTCCTAAATCATTCAACGTTTACAGGAAAGATAGGTCCAACCGAACCGGAGGCGGACTATTTATAGCTGTAAAGAAAACCATAGTCAGCCGAGCGGAAACCGTCCCAGATACCAGCATAGTTTCTGTATGGTGCTCTATTAGATGCCCTAAATCAAAAACTATATTCGTGTGCGCATACTACAGACCACCTAACACCGACGTCACCTCAATTTTAGAACTCGAAACACAAATAAAGAACATCACATCCAGGAACACCGAAAGAAATTTTATCATAGGTGGAGATTACAATACGCCCTCTATAGCTAATCGTAAATTGGGATTTGTTAAAAGACTTCTAGGCAAGTGCGACGACAAAGTGAGATAAATAAGCTACTTCTCCCTCGTTAGACCCCATTTAGAATATGCTTCCAGTGTTTGGGATCCTCATGACACAGGCTTAAAAACAGAGTTAGAACGTGTACAGAGAAGATCAGCCAGGTACGTGAAAAGCCGTTACGATAATCTTGTTAGTGTTACTGACCTCTTAGAACAACTCGGATGGGAATCACTGTCAGACCGTAGTTTGAAAACAAGACTAAATCTATTATGTAAATTCAAGAGTAGTTTATTTTCCGACGAAGTTGATCATATTTTACGACCTCCAACGTACTATGGTAGATTAGATCATAAAAATAAAATAAGAGAGATAGACTGTAGAACAGATAGATTTAAAATGTCGTTTTTTCCGCGAGCGATAAGAGACTATAACGGCTGTGTAAGGACTTAGAAATAGATTAGTGGACTGGTAGTGTAGCTTACTAACTTATGTATTTCTTAAAGCATGTTTACGGAGTTTTATGGTGTTTCTTACAGCATGTTTTGCATGTTCTAGCTTCATAGGCAGATTGCCCTCTTAAGTAGCATGTAGAATATTATGTGTCATCGTACATGTTTGGCGTGCATGTGGGGATTCTCTTGCATGCTGCATGATGGTTTTTAGTTCATGATGGAATTGGTTAGTATCCTTAATATTCATGACCGTGCGGTGTGCATGTGGCGGTCCGCTTGCATGCTGCATTTTGGTGACTTGTCACCCCCTGCCAAACACCCTAGAGGTGGCTCGCAGGGTAATATGTAGATGTAGATGTATAGATTGGAGGACCTACAGTTACATATCAGGAGGAAGAGACAAAGATATATGCGAGTCCCTGCTGCACACGTTCTCATCAAATGCCCTACATCAGATAGCTACGACGCCTAACAGAGGGGACAACATTCTTGATTTATTGGCAACAAATATACCGCAAAAAGTAATTAAGGTAAACACTGTTGAGGGCATTAGTGACCATAGAGTAGTTACCGCAAAGTTCTCTTTGAATATCATTAAAAGTTTTAAACAAAGAAGAAATTCTATATTTAAAAAAAAGCCAATTTCAATGCGTTCAAGAGTCATCTAAAAAGTTCTCTTCCCGAATTCCAGGAATCAAGCGTAAAGTTAGACACGGAGGGTAGTTGGAAAGCTTTCCTTTCGATCGTACATTCAGGGATCAGAAAATACATTCAAAGTAAAGTAAAAAAAGAGGGGAGCTAACCAAGATGGTACAATGCAGAAGTGAGAAAATCGTTAAGACCTCAGAGAGTATGCCACGCCAAGATGAAAAAACTCCGTAGAGATTTGTCCACTAGTGATCAAAATTTAATATTTGAAAAATACAAATTGTCTAGAGCCACTACAAAGGAAGCCTTTCGGAATGCATTCATGGATTTTAAAAGAAAAACATTAGTAGAACAATTACAGGACAACCCAAAGGCATTTTGGTCATACGTAAGGGAAGTTCAAGGCAATAGATCAACAGTTCTTCCACTACGAAACGAAAATGGCGAACTATTAACAAGCAGCTCGGACAAAGCCAACTTATTAAATTCTTATTTTCAAAGTGTGTTCACCAAGTCATCGCAGAGTACATCCGTAAAGTTAAATGATCACTTCCAGCAAAAGATGCCGCCTATCGATATTTGCACTCACGGAATAGAAAACTTGCTAAAATCTATAAGTCCAAATAAATCCCCAGGTCCTGAAGAAATTCCTGCCCGCGTGTATAGAGAATTAGCATGTGAAATAGCACCCTTCTTGCAGAATATATTTAGTAAATCCACCAACGAACACAAAGTACCCATGGACTGGAAAATTGCAAATGTCACTCCAATATTCAAAGGCGGCGATAAGGAACAGCCATCGAACTACAGACCGATATCTCTCACATCTATCTCTTGCAAAGTCCTTGAATATATAATTGTAAGTTCAGTTATGAGACACCTCGATATAGAGAACTTGTTAACAAAAACACAACACGGATTCAGAAAGGGAAGGTCTTGCGAAACTCAATTAGCACTTTTTGCTCACGATATTTTAGTCTCGGGTGAACATAACGCTTCAGTTGATGCAATTTTTCTTGACTTTAAAAAAGCATTTGATAAAGTTTCCCACAGTAAGATACTCATGAAAATAAAATCCTACGGTTTAGACGACGACGCAATTTCCTGGATTAGAGAATTCTTAAGTAATCGCGTGCAAAGCGTTGTATTAGATGGCGCTATCTCTAATGAAGTAAAAGTCACATCGGGTGTCCCACAGGGAAGTGTCATAGGCCCACTTCTGTTCCTTTTGTCCATAAACGACATCGGTGACAAAGTTGACAGTAAGCTTAGATTATTTGCTGACGACGCAGTGGTGTATAGAGAAATTCGTAGCTTTAATGATAAGGAAGCGCTAACTAAGGACCTCGAGGCAATACAAGAGTGGTGCGATGCGTGGCAGCTAGAATTAGACCTGAAAAAATGCGTTTTTGTGAATTTTTTTAAACGGAAAAACGCTCCTTGTAACAGCTATCGCATAAACAACATAAAATTACAGACCGTAGAATCCGTTAAGTACCTCGGAGTTAAACTGACTAATGATCTATCGTGGAGTAAACATATTCGAGAAGTTACCGGTCAAGCTAATCGTAAATTGGAATTTGTTAAAAGAGTACTTGGCAAGTGCGACGATAAAGTTAGGGAAATCAGCTACTTCTCCCTCGTTAGACCCCACTTGGAATATGCTGCCAGTATTTGGGATCCTTATAAGAGATAGGCTTAGAAACTGAGTTACAACGCGTGCAGCGAAGATCGGCAAGATATGTTAAAGGCCGTTATGATAATCTCGTTAGTGTTACTGACCTTTTGCAGCAACTGGGATGGGAAAAGCTTTCAGACCGTCGATTTAAATTTAGACTACATCTATTATGTAAGTTCCAAACCGGTCTATTCTCTGACGAAGTTGATAATATTTTACGAAATCCGACATACTACGGTAGATCAGATCATGAGAGTAAAATTAGGGAACTAGACTGCAGAACGGATAGATTTAAGATGTCATTTTTCCCACGAACGATAAGGGACCATAATAGCTGCCATGAGACTTTTATCAAGGTTTGTCGTTAGGTAGTGTAGCTCTTAGTAGTGGTAGTACTACTAATACTTGAATCCTTATCTGTTACCTAGTACATACTAATGGCACGCCTAGCATGTTTTCTACATGGGTCTTGAGTCCCTGTCCATCTGTGTAGTTGTAGAATGCATGTATATTGAGGTCACTCTCCATTTTGATGACATCTGTAGTGTAGTGTTGCATGCTTGTGAGGCTTCGCCTCATGACAAGCATTAGCGATTTATGCTAATGCATAATTAGTCGTAGTTACACTAACTTTAGGGTATAGTGTAATGCATGTTGGTGATTACTCACCCCCTGCCACACACCCCTGAGGTGGCTTGCAGGGTATTTTGTAGATGTAGATGTACATACTAACAGCACGCCTAGCATGTTTTCTACATGGGTATTGAGTCTCTGTCCATCTGTGTACTTGTAGAATGCATGTATATTGAGGTCACTCTCCATTTTGATGACATCTGTAGTGTAGTGTTGCATGCTTGTGAGGCTTCGCCTCATGACAAGCATTAGCGATTTATGCTAATGCATAATTAGTCGTAGTTACACTAACTTTAGGGTATAGTGTAATGCATGTTGGTGATTACTCACCCCCTGCCACACACCCCTGAGGTGGCTTGCAGGGTATTTTGTAGATGTAGATGTACATACTAACAGCACGCCTAGCATGTTTTCTACATGGGTATTGAGTCTCTGTCCATCTGTGTACATGTAGAATGCATGTATATTGACGGTCCCTCTCCATTGTGATGACATCTGTAGTGTAGTGGTGCATGCTTCTGAGGCTTCGCCTCGTGACAAGCATTAGCGATTTATGCTAATGCATAATTAGTCGTAGTTACACTAACTCTAGGGTATAGTGTAATGCATGTTGGTGATTACTCACCCCCTGCCACACACCCCTGAGGTGGCTTGCAGGGTATTTTGTAGATGTAGATGACGATCGTTTATGCGTTTTAGGGACATTTCAAGATTGATAACTTCAATTAAGCTATTCTAGCTGTTCTCGGGCCCTACACTCGGAGTACTCTTTGCTGAATTACTTAATGGAAACAGAATTATTGACCCCACTAATTGACCTGCTCTCCACCCTACCGTCTATGTTAAACTCGACGAGTGTGCTCAAGTATCCTGCGCGCTACCTCCTGCGATGCCTCGTACGTATAGTGGACACCCGAGTGATTTATAGGCGACCGACCCGAATCCAGCACCTGCCTGAGATCCAAAAATTAGATTCTGTCTAATTGTGTTCCGTGACACTAATCCTAATTTCCCATGATAAACCATGATCTGCAAGAGTCTTTTCGTGTTCTCTGGTAAATTGAGTGAATTTGTGAATCATATTTTTTTATTAAATAGGTCGTTACAATTAGGTAATGTGCCTTGTGGCAACGGTCAAGAATATAACAAAAAATGAAGTTGAATGCAATAAAAAAAATACTCATTGTGAAACATATGACTGATAAACACATGCTCTTAGTATGTACCCTTGAGTAATTTAGCTCTTATTTCCTTTGTAAAATTTTTCACTGTCTTAGGAAAAGTCTTAAACGTATCTTCAGGTAACTCATTCCATTCTTTAATTCCGCGGTTTAGGAAGGAATTTTTAAGTACATCCTATTTCTGTGGCATGTAATTTTATTTTAAAACTGTGGTCCATCCTACCTATATAGTTGGGTTTGTCTAACTCTTTAGTGAATTCCCCCCAAGTCTTTTCTTTCTTTATCGATTTGAGGATCCCACACAATCTATTCACCTTCCTCCTCAATTGGATTCATTCTCACCTCAGTAACCCTAACATTGCTGTAACACTCTCTGTCCCTTTGAGATTCCTTAACAAATACCTGGATGCTTTCCTTTGGACTTTCTCTAGCTTTTTAATGTGACCTTTTCCTTTGGATCCTATACCGTTGTAGAATATTCCATTGTAGGGCGGACAGGTGATTGGTGGGCTAATTATTTAGTGGCCTTGAAACTAACCTTTAGATTCCTCATTACACAGTACAGGGTTTTAAAGGCCTTCCCCGGCACCTTGCCAAGATGCTTAAGTAAACAGCGAGAACCAGCATTGGTTTATACAAATTAACTGTTTAATTTATGTAAGTGAAAAGTGGTTACATACATTTGACTCTTGATCAGCAGCATCTAAACACGAGTCCATACAATAGGACAACGCCATAGAATGTTGGAGAGATCATAAGAAAGGCGATTCACATATGATTTTTATATTTAATTTGAAAATACATTTGACACAATCAGGAAAGGCACTTTCAAGATCATTATAAATTGCAATTAATGATAATAGCCTGAAAATGACATGAAATGTTGAAACCCGGATCGTGAATAAAAGACAAGTGAAATTCGCAAAGTTTGTTCCTTTTCCAACAATGATAATAGCAATTATTTAGCATAAAGCTATTTCATAATACAGTTTTAGTTGCATAGAGGAAAACATCCAATGCATCACTAACAATACATGAAGCGTACGTAAAATACAACGTACTCATAATCAAATTTCCAGTACAATTTGCCTGCAACTGATACCTTATTCATTTACTCATAGATAATACCATAGAGTAAATATATATAGAGGGATCACCGCCCGCGTAAAATTCGTATAGATTTTTTATGTAGTTCGAGAGGTATATCGTAGATGGCGCAGATGGCGTTGGAAGAAATTCTAACAAATTATGAATTTGCTTGATCCACAAGCCTGAAAATATATCCTGAAGCAGAAAGGGTCGCCACATTTAGTGGTGACAATAGTTAGTCGATTTTCTTAATAACAAGTGTTATAAAAAATATTTCCTTGAATTTCGGGTAGTAACTTGGCTCTTCCGAGTTTATATTCCTAATCCTGTTGCTGGCAGACTGTTCTCAGTATTAAGTTGAAACTTGCAGGAAACCTTTGTTTTACATTGTTTTCCATACTGGTGAACTTTAATTTGTGCTCAACTACTTTGTAACGTTGTTATATTTGTTTATATAACTTTTGGACGAAAAATCTGGAATTTTGCAAGGTAAAAAGCGATCGCCTGCTAACTTTCGTATCTTACTATATAGGTCCATATATGCTGTGTATGAAATTTGGTGAAAACTATAAATGCATTTTTGGTGAAAGAATTGTGACTTTATCTCGAATACGAAAGGAGTGACGAATTTTTGATTTTCTCAATTTATTTTACCGCGCCATTATTTCAGCCGCTTGCTATTTCGTGGTAGTTTTCCGTGGCTATCTTCTTCATTCAACTGTCGGCTAACAGTTCTCAACAACAGCCTAAAACTTGCAGGGCAAGTTTTTAATGCCTTACTTCCCATACCGGTAAACCTTTTTATGTTTTTGGCTGAGTTTAGACGTTGTTATATTTAGTTAAGTATCTTTGGGCCTAAACTTCCGATTTTTGTAAGGTGGGAAGCAGTCTACTAACTGTAGTATCAGTCCATATATGCTGCATATAAAATTTGAATAAAACTATAAACTTATTTTTGGTGAAAGAGTTGTAACTTTATCTTGATTGCAAAGGGAGTTATGAGTTTTTTATGGCCGTACCTCGTTAGGCTTTCCTTACTGGCCTGAGATCTGCACTGAAGGCTCCCACCTTCCAAGATGGTCGTTTTGCCATTAGATTAGTAGGCGAGGTGAGGCTATTGTTTTGACGAGGAAAATATTTTCCTTGAGGGAAGAATTTTTCGCTTCAAGAGACTATATAAATCCTACTTGACGTCCATCGCTTCGACGAACGATCAACATATCGAATGAAATAGATTTCGCGTAGCCTACTTCGGACAATTAAACTTTAGTTAGGAAAATTTGATTGGGGATTACCTCACATTGGTGAAGTGCAAATGTTATTTAAAACGTTAAGTTTCAATACGAAGTTGTTGACGTAGTGATAAGCTAATCCTGTACTGGAAAAATACATTAAAATAGGAATGCGCGATTGGACCTCCAAACTGAAAAACTAAGCATTGTTTGCCTTTTGCTAACGGTCATAGCCACTTTACTGCAGGTGGTAACAGAAGCTGTAAAAGTATTTTGTAATCAATTCTTAAGCGCGCCGCTGCAAACGAACACAAGAGGTGAGCAGCATCATATTTTTGGGATTAGGTGTGGTCGGTGACCTTGATTTGTTTGCTTGAGAGCGGAATGAGTAATGTCCCATTCAGTTATTACGTCGCAAGTGTATAGCGGGAGGGAGTTGGGTTCTTCCGGCTCGTCTTAAATTGTCTTACGTACGGGGGCCGAGATCACCTAGTGTATGACTTTGTCTTCTCTTGAGACCTTACCTTGTATCACAATTGTGATAATCGTTGTCTCGTTAACCCTTAAAGTGCCAGCGTCGCTATAGGCGACGCTCGAAAACTCTCCCAAAAGTGCCAGCGTCGCCTATAGCGACGCTAAGTTTATAGTTTTTTTATTCATCGTGAACACAATTATTCGCAGTATTTTTTTAATACTTAAGCTTCATAATGTTCTACAAACATAATACTACTCAAATTCACTTTTATAAAACAATTGGCTATTTAAATCTCTTTTAAATACTGTGGTCTCAAGTTCAGTGGCACTTCCACCGCCCTCTTATTTGTTTAGTGTTTTTCTTTCGATTTTTTCATGGGATAATCCTTATAATTCACGAATATTGCGTGTCAATATCTTTTTCTTTTTGTATTATCTTCTACAAGGATCTCCGCAACATTATTTTACGGGTACTGGGAAAAAAAAGATAGGTAATCAGTCCTGGATACGTAGTGTTTTTGAGACGAATGCTTTCTTCACCGCCTTCGTATGACTGATTGTGAGATGCTGCCACTCTTGAATCTTTTGCAGCACAAAAGATTCTGACAATGAGAGTCACTGCAGGCGTAAACAAAGTTGCCACCGGCCTGACCCAGAGAGATTAGGCCAGCGGCTACTTTTTTATGACTCTGAGGGTCTTAGTCATGCCTTTTGGTCGACAATCACATGTGACGGGCAAAGTGGAGGGTTCCGTTTGGGAGATTTATTTATGACTTTGAGTGTCTGAGCACGGCCATCTGGTCTAAGTCATGCGTTTGGGTTAACAATTACAATGAAAGCTCTTTCGGTCACGGGAAAAGTGGAGGATGCCGTAGAAAGCAGTTGCATTTCGGAAAGAGCAAGAGACGCAAGCTAACTAGGTTTCTTATTTCCTACCGAAATTTGCATGTGATACGAACGAAAGTTTTTTTATTTACGACAATAGTTTATTTTCTCTATGATGAGTGAAGTGCGGTAAAGAAAGAAAAAGTTGACAAATATTGGTAAAGGTGAGCTTTCGTCTCGCCAGTGAAAACGCAATTTTCACCCACTTTCAACAGATGTATCGACGTCAAAAGCACCTCACATATTGTTATATGATTGATAATCCTCACCCAATAATCTCAACACCCCTCATTTTAGAAATGTTTTTGAAGGAGCCCACTCCTTGCCATCCCATTCTCCAAGTGCACAACCACATGACACATCCCCCCCCCCCTTCCTCATCCACCCTTTTCCACTTCCCACCCCCACTCATCCGACCTGTATAAATACAGCTCCTATTTTCCAAAACCACTCAGTGTACTTGAAAATGACCTAACGGTCGAAACGCGTTGTACTTCAATAAATTTGTGGAAAAGTGCCATCTCTCTTTTCATTAATCAGGATGTCATTCCACTACATCTCGCCTGCCTCAGTTACTTTTATTCGGAATGCGTGCATGGCAGTCCAGGCTAAGCTCTTTCTAAGACTTTCTCTGAAGTTCCGGAAAGCCGAGCTCAATACCCGGAATGGATCTTCTTCGCAGACTGGGTTAAGGATCGGGTGTATGAGATGGGGTGTGAAAAATCCTGAGTTATCCATGGGAAGCTCCAGAACCTAGTGAGTGTCCAGCATCCCCCTGCCCGTCTGAATTCCCCTTCTGACCAGGAGTGTGATCATGTGTTCCACGACCGTGTCATAAACTTATCCAACACCAGCCTGTCTTCGGCCGAGATTGCCCTTCTTCACAAAGGCCTGAAATACGCCCCCCCAGTGTCTTCCCTACGTTCTTTAAAAAATCTGGTGGTAGACTGTGAAATTGCCCTTGATCGGGAGCATTTGGGAGCCAAACATTTGTGCGCCAATCTTATAACCTCCTTCATTCGCCAGCCAATCGATAAGAAACGGGTTGACCCCATCAAGAAAGTTCTTAAATCTCTCTCGGTGAAATTAGAAACAGAAGACATAGTTGTGACTAAAGCTGACAAAGGGAACACCATCGTGATTCTCGAGAAAGAGGCGTATGTCAACAAATGCACGGACGTCATCAGTAAAAACACGTTCGCCATCCTTCCCAATGATCCGACCCCTCGCTTCCAGAGATGTGTGAAAAGAGCCGTGGCGGAGTGCACCGGTCTTTTTGACGAAAGAATGAAATACAGTCTGATCCAAATGAACCCACTCCCCCCGAGACTACTTGGGCTCCCAAAAATTCACAAAGACGGCAATCCCATCAGGCCCGTGGTGTCAAATATAGGTGCCCCGACCCATAGACTAGCGGCCAAACTAAACGACGTAATCAGGAACTTCACTTCTTTCACCTCTAAATTCAGTGTCAAGAACTCTATTCACCTGACTGAGTGCCTTGTGAATCACAACCCCCCCAAATGCTGCAGATTGGTTTCTTTCGATGTAGACAACCTCTTTACTTCTGTACCAGTCGCCGAAACTATTGAATTGACGAGTCGTCTACTTCAGGACTCTCATGTTAATGACGTCCTAATAGAGGAAATTCTGTCCCTTGTGACAACCTGCACTAGCCAAAACTATTTTACGTTTAATGGCGGTTTTTATCACCAGACGGAAGGCCTGGCGATGGGTAGTCCCCTGTCTCCGTTACTGGCCGAAATTTTTATGGCAAATTTTGAGTACAATCTTTTTAATTCCGGAAATCAACTTTTAAGAAATGTAACGTATTGGCATAGATACGTCGACGACATCATTTGCTGCTGGGCGGGTAGTGATCGCCAATTGAACTGTTTTTTAAAGCTTTTAAATAGTCAACACCCTAACATCAATTTTAAGTTGGAGAGAGACAAAAATGGACGGTTGAATTTTTTAGATCTCACGATATCCCTAAAAAATGGCAAACACGAATTTGGAGTGTTTAGGAAAAAGTGCTACAATGATACAGTGATTCCAATAGACTCGGTTCATCCCATAGCGCACAAAATGGCATCATTCCACTCATTAATTCATAGACTAATATCGCTACCCCTTCAACCGGTGGAATTCACAAAAGAACTCAACATAAGTAAACACATAGCTCTAGCTAATGGCTACAGTGACGGATTAATAGACAGACTTTTAAATAAAAAACAACGCGACGTCGCCTTAATCAATTTGTCTGCCCTCGTGCTGCCCCCACCCGAAACCAAAACGTAGTGCAAAATTCGGTTCATTGGCGATATATCATACAAAGTCGACAAACTTATCCCAAAAAATAAACTCAGAACGTGTTTTTACAATCCGGTCACCTTGGAAAAGCTACTTTGTCAAACGAAAGATAAGATCCATCCCCTTCAACAGTCTGGTGTATACAAAATAAAATGTAAGGACTGCGAAAAAGTGTACATCGGTCAAACAGGCCGGAGCTTCACCACCCGGTTGAAAGAACACAAAAAATGCTGGGAGAAAGGAGATACCACCTCACTCGTGGCGAAACATCTCCTTATAGAGAATCATTCGTGTGATTTTGACCCGGAGATCGTCCACGTGGAGAGGAAAGGCCGAAGACTCGACGCTCTGGAAAAATTGGAAATTGTGCAAGAAGGAGACATTCACTTAATGAATGAACAAACATTCATGAGCCACTCCCCACTCCTTGCCATCCCATTCTCCAAGTGCACAACCACATGACACATCCCCCCCCCCTTCCTCATCCACCCTTTTCCACTTCCCACCCCCACTCATCCGACCTGTATAAATACAGCTCCTATTTTCCAAAACCACTCAGTGTACTTGAAAATGACCTAACGGTCGAAACGCGTTGTACTTCAATAAATTTGTGGAAAAGTGCCATCTCTCTTTTCATTAATCAGTGTGAAATAGTGTCATTTCTTTCTCATCATAAATTAAATGTAAATTTTCTTTCGGTAAAATCCGGAATCAGCGGAGCCGAGGGATCATTGCTTCATTGCCACAAGAAATAAACGGGAAAGTGACTGATGACCAAGAACCATAATAAGAAACAATGAAGAAGAAAGATAAAATTCTAATGAGAGAAAACTTGAAGAGGAGCAGGCGAGAAAATTCTAAAGCGCTTAATATGATCGCTCACCAATGCCCTCGAATATAGTTGACCTTGGAAAGTATGCAGTCACACAGTAGCATGTGTATTCGACTTTCGATGTTATTTATTCATTCGAGACAAGGTGTATTCTCCAAGTGACCTGTATTGATTTCCTTAATGTCTTCAGATTTGCCGTATTCACGTCGTGAGGACAATAATAAACCTGAAGTATCTTTCTGCCGAGTTTTCGCCAAACAATCACCGCATACTAACCAACCAATGTTGTGACTCTTGCACATTCAGAGATTCACGAAAAGGAGTGATTCGAGAAAAAAAAACGTCATTACTAAGTCATTGACTGACAAGGAGTAGTCTCGTAAGGGAAGATTAAGTTTATGTTCCATGACTACAGCGATCAGTTTCTTGTTAGAGAGAAGCAGTGTCTCATCAACTCGCATCATCTCATTGATATGAAGTATTTCTCCGAATGAAACTGACATTCTAGTTTGGCACATAGTTAGGCAATGTAAAAAATGTTCCATTTAATTCCGTCCACATTGTGTTCTCCTGAAAAAAGTTCTCCATGAATTGCACTCTGCATGGCTTAGAAGAAAAAATACGAATGGTTGTCAATGATCGCAACTGCTTTTCTAGTACTGACCCACGACTTGGTATCAGCATTTCGAATCATGTCTCTTGTCAGTAACCCGTGCGCTTCGATGAAATATTTTTTATTACTTATGTACCCGCTACTTTGTAACCGAAACGATGGAAAAAATTGTCACGTTCGCATTTCATATATATTACTGAAAGAGTCGTGGCTTGAATAATGTTTTCGCGTTTTAGTTGTCAATCACCAAAATCAGCCGACGGCGGCCATTCAGAGCAAGTTTTCGTGAAAGCGATGAATCTGTCGCCAAGTTTCGCTTTTTCCCAAAAATTAAAAGCCGTTGTAATTGGAGCAGCTGACGCCTTGAAGTATAAACTAACTCCAATAGCATGTGTCGAACCAAAATGTAGCGATAATATGATTAAAAATACGTTATCACAACCAATAAGAAATTTATGGATCTACCTAAGTTCATGGGAAGCTAAACGTCCACAAACTGTGTCGAAGGCGAAAGAGCTCTCGGAAAAGGATTAGGAAATAGATGGGGAGTAGTGTACCGTGATAAAATCAACATGGTTCAACTAGAATAAAAGTAGGAATCCAGCGCCTCCCGCGATCATCTCCCCATCCCCCTTAGCCCCTTCTCCTGACGTTGGTGAAGAAAAGCGACTGGGAATGTATGGGTGCAAAGATTCGGCAATTACTGCAACATAGCTCTAATACATTTAATGCCGAATGTAATCTCAAAAACAATTATTTTTAACAATATCAAGTGGTATTGGTTGGTGGAGTAGGTAGGTACGTCGTTCCTCGGAAGTCGAGCGTATGGAAACTTATCAAGGGTCCATTCAAGTGTTACGTAAGGCGTTTTTTTCTCCATCTATGTTTATTAGCTCACACTGTCTGTCTGCTTGTCTGTGTACATACATACCCGTCGGAGCGGAAGGTGTGGAGTTCGATTCCCAGCTGGGGAAATTATTTTTCTTCTTTTTTTCATAGCCGTTTTCACTTACAACTTTAGAAATTTTGTTTTCATCATCGCATCACCCTCTTAACTTTTTTTTGCGATATTGTACTCGTTAATTATTCATTAATGACGGCGATCACTTAGTCCTTGGAAGTTGTGGGAGATGGACCGTGGTGAGCCAACAACTGTGATTATCGCTATTTTATATTTATAATAATATGTGATAATATTTATTGGCTAAGATACCATAAAACAATGAAAAATATGTAAGAAAATGCACTGAGAATATGAGACGTTAAAACGTGGCGTAATGCATATGAAAATAAAGGAAGTATAATTAAAACTTCGTTTTTATGAGATAATATTAAACCTCCCCCCTGCCACACACCCCTGAGGTGGCTTGCAGGGTATTTTGAAGATGGAAGACAACGTAAGATTTTTCACGAACCCTCCACTCCCAATCTTACGTAAGTTATCAGACATTTTTGAATCCATGGGCATAGAAAGTAAAACTATGGCGGATTCTATGTCAAAATGCCCAAAAACTGACCTCGTCACGGATATCGATAACGGTTTTTGATATTTCGCGATTCACTGTACCTACCTACGCAAAACATGTGATCTGTAAAAATGCGACATCTCCAAACTAATGAACGCAACGAATTAGTTGTCCGTTTTTCTATAGTTTAGCATACACTTAGCCACAGCCGCGGTGATCCTAAAAGGTAAGAATTTTTTTCCACGAAAAAATTTTTAAAAATTGATAAAAATACGAATTCAGAAGTGACTTACCAATATCTTACGTAAGACTGTCTCCGACCCCCTCACCCCCTACATAAGACAACGTAAGAAAAGCCCAACCTCCCTCCCTCCCCAAAACGTCTTACGTAATACCTGCATGGCCCCTAAGACAACGAACACTTGGGTGGAAAATGTGCAAGTCGTACTGGAGTAATGAGGAAGACAATAAAATTTTCTTGAATCACATCCACGATGGACAGTCCATGTTCGCGAATTGTACTGGCAGAAGAACCTTAGTATGGAAAATAGTCGATGGTGATGAAATGTGGAAAATATTGGATGGACTGGCGTTAGGGCTGACAATGAGACGTATATTGAGACTCTTATTCGGATGAGACTCGCGTCTGATTGTGAAACCCACGATTGTGGTGCACAGAGCGAAATGCAGGAGCATAGAACATTAAGGCATTGCTTACTTCGAAATTTAGTGGTACCAGTTTATTTGGCCCAGCAGTGTGTCTTGAAAATCAGAAAAATCAGCACATCCGTCCACAAAAAACCCACCAACCTTCAGCAGTACTTGCATTGGGACAGCTGTCATCCCGAACACTGCAAACGCTCTCTCCCATTCTCTTTGGCACGTCGAGGTCGCCGAATCTGTTCTGAAAATTCTCACTTATTTCGATAATTGGAAGACTTGGAAAAAGCTTTCGTGATTCGGGGTTATCCGCCCTCCTTGGTGAGAAAACAGCTCGTTGAGGCAATCGAATCCTCTTCGAGACCGCGCTTCGTGACTCAACCGGAGGATAATATATCCATTGACGATTCGATTATCTTTGCGACTACCTTTCATCCAGGTCTTGATGCTTCACTGAAGAGCCTTCTCAAATCAGCACACTCCATTCTCTCCTCTTCCAGGACTTCCATGATCAGGATCGTCTTCATTTTGAGATTCCTGATTTACTCTCCTCTGTTGATGTAACTTAGCTTGTAGCCATGAGGAATGGGTCAGTGGGTGCCTCGACTTTAAGTGACTCACAGCATTCGATATGCCACCGTTGTTGCATGGCAGTATCTTCTGGCACAAAGTGCATTTCACCTTTTCGCGATCAGGCGGGTCAGTATCTTTAAAATATCGCCATATTACTGCTGTACGCTTAGCGACAAACATGATGACACGCTTTGAAACTAACTTGAACACCTGGACTGAACGAACAACGTGCTCCACCAGCAAGCGGTGTTGTGGGATGAAGCCAGAGCTGAGCCCTGCACCACCGCCGCGACAGTTCCTATGTTTACGCTCGGCAGTGTTCAGGTCTTCGGCCGTTTCACGGGCCAACTCCCGAACACTGCTGAACCGTGACCACCGAGATACTGAGTATCTCGGTGGTCACGGCTGAACGCCCCCTACCACTCCAACACCCAATGCGACTGCCATTGTTGTCCTCTGCGGGGGCGTGGAGTAGCGTATAGTTAGGAACTTATGAACTGTTTCGGTGGTGGCCGAGGCTTGGCTTGGACGAGAGAAGGGAGGGAACGCCGCGCTCGTTAACTGCTCGATTGGCACCCACGGAAAGATGGAAAACGTCAATATAAAAACGAACTCAAAATTCAATATAATATAATGAAACCCCAATAAGGAATATTGAGCTCAAACCTCAATAAAGAATATTGAGTTACACAACCTCAATATTTAATATTGAGATATTGAGGAACAGAATATTGACCCACATCAATATCATATTTATTGAGACTCAATATTTAAAAAATATTGAGTTATACTCAATATATTGAAATTTTGCCCAGCCTTCTACGTTGGCCTCACCAGCACACCTTTAAATATGCGGGTAAATAATCACAGGAGCAGCGTGATGCAACAGTTGCAGTTGCCTGTAGCCGAGCACGCCAACTCTCATAACCTCTCCTTCAACAACTCCTTTCACATAAAAATAATTCGCGCCCTCCCACCTGACATACCAATAATAGAACTCCGCCACTGAGGGCTGTCTTATATTTCCATTTTAAAGTCAACCTGCCCGCCCGGAGTCAATCTTCGCTAGCTCCCTCCCCTCCCCCCTCTTGCACTTCCTTCCAACCAATCCCCTTTCCCCAACAACTAACCCCGTACCAAGACATACCCTAAACTCTCAACTCCAGTGTGACACTCCTTAGTAGTGTATCTCCTCCAGCTGAAGAAGGGTTCTTTGCCCAAAAGCTACCCTAAGTAGTGGACACCGGTGTCGTCATGGATCATCTGCCGGTGAGTGTCCACTGATTTACTTTCCTATCCTTCCCCAACCTCAACGCCTTGTTGCTAGCTTATACATATATATTATATATTTATTTATTTCTCAAGTATCATCATCACATGAGCGATGTAAATCACAATCATTGTAACTTTTGCAACAAGCTGAGTCTGAATTAGAGCTTTACAAAGTATTACACATGGAGATATTTTTTACTGAATTCCGGGCACCTATAACATTCCCATTCCGTCTCTATCTCTCTCTTTTACAAAACATTTACAATGACCTTGATTAGTCGCCTATTATTCTCCTCTTTTCAATTAGGTTATTTAACGCAAATGCACAATAATCGACTCCTTATATACAGCTCCCTCTCCCCACGTCACAGTATCGTTCGCTTCAGTCAGAGAACATAATTATATATCACTGATTATAATGGTTTCACCACAATCATACGACACCGCGAAATAATTTCAACAGACCAATCGTTTCAACGTGATAAATCGGGGCTCATCGCTTTCCGATTCGCATTCTCGGCGATCCTCCACATGAGTCTACGATTATTCCGTCCGTCACAGATATATCCGCAGAAAAATCGCATGATTATTTACCGATTCTTCAAATAATCGATTATGCTACCCGTCAGGCATGCCCACAACAAAGCTCATCCTGGTCGATCCTTCACAGGCTTGACATGAATCGTTTGATTCTTCTGCTCGTCGCAGAAGCTACGAACTTCACAGAAAAATCGTATGATTATTCACCGATTCTTCAAATAATCGATTATGCATTCCCGATTTTTGTTCTGAATGAGCAATATGTCGCTAACTGTGATTGACTCACTTATACTGAAAAGTAACAATCACAACCTGTGACTTGATATCCGAAATCACTGTGATTGTGATCACACAGCTACCAACTCCAATACTGCTACTGCGAATTAACTGTGATTGAACGTGATCGACGAAGCCACGGTAGTAGTTGGTAGCATAAGCGTGCGCTTCTCTGCGTGATCCGTGCGATTTGGCGGTGAGGTCTATTCCAAATGGATAACAGAAGAAAATTTAGCGAAATTTGGAACTTTTTCTCAGTGGTAAATGGAGAAATTGTGTCTTGCAACATATGTAGCCTTTCGTACAAGACGTCGACAACGAACTTGAAAAAAAAATGATTTCAAAACATCCTACTGTGACCCTGCCGTCTTCGTCAAGGCACATCCTGCCATGCTCGAATATTTATAACAATAAAAGCTTACAAGTGAGAATATTTGTGATAGTATTTTTGAAAACTATAGTCGCACGTTTATTCCATCTGAAATTTGTACTCGCATTGCTGACTTCTTTTAGTCATTATATAGGTACAAAAATGGTTGATATTTGCAGAATTTGTAATTTAACTGGGGTATTTTTTATACTTCCCTCATTAATGTTAGATCCAAGGTATTGAACGAGTATCCCGCTTAGCACACGTGCTTAGGTGACGATAAGCTGAACGCAAATTGTTCTTAAATTCAAATTTAAGTACATACCTGTACATGGAAAAAATAAAAGCCAGAAGAGAAAACATGAATCAAAGAGAGGATTTTTCTTATTGTTCTCGTATATATAACGCCATCACTATAGTGATGTAGCATATCTATCCTAATCGTATTTATCGATTTGCCGAAGGGAAAATGTTATTTTTGTAAATGTTATTTTTTGTCTATGTTATTGAATGCTATTCTTTAAGCAAATCTTTATGTTACTTAGTGAAATTGTATACTATTTAATGCAATTATTTAAGAAAGCCTTAATGTTATTATTTTGTCCAATTTTTTAATAAAGTCTTCATGTTATTTAGGGAAAAAAAATAAATAGTGTTAGTCGAGAAATATTAAAAAATATTTTCAAGATATAAAATCCCTGTCAAATTCCAGTGCAATATCAAAAGTTAAACAAACGCATAAATGTGTAATTTCTTTGGAAGATAAATTGACATCGAATGAAAAATATGACCAGGCAAATGTTTTACGCGCATATTCTTTCGTTGGTTTTATTGAAGTTAATCTCCGAGGTTTATTTGTAAAAAAATCAGCGTATGTGCAAAAGCAAAAGTACGCAAATGGACATTTCGAGCCTGTAATCGGGATCCGTAGCGCCGCTAATATCAAACGGCGGCGATTCTTATCCTGCAATCGCAATCACAGTTAAGAATCACAGATACTGACGAGTAGCAGTCACAGGTAAGAAGGTGATTGGAATATCACAGTTCCGCTCACCTCTAGTTCTGAATCGATTCTTCCCACACGGTCATCATGTGATACGATTACTGGGATATATTACCCATCTTCAAGATGAGAGTGGTACCAAGATATTTGGCCCAGCAGGTGTCTGCTGAGCACAGTCAAAAATTAGTTTCTGAGCCATAAATGTTCCCCTCCACGGAAATCTTTAGTAAAAGGCGAAAGATTTATACGTTTGAAGGGAAACAAGGCTTGTTCAGATTATTATAATTAGGTGTCCGGTTTAAAACTGACCGCAAACAGCATAGCGCGAGCTACTGTATACTCGAGTATTCACTGTAATTAGCGAGAAAATAAAAAAAGTATGAAGCTTTTTGCGACCTTTGTAATTTGTTCTTATTAATAAGATTTGAAAATACCGATGTACATGCATTTTTTGCCGACAAATGGAGTTTAAACGAGGGAGTATGTGCTGAATTCTTGTACACCACCTAGCGGCCAGTGTTTGAACTACGCCCACTGTCGATTGGAGAATGGGATTCCATTTCGAGTGGAGCTTATTCGCTAGAAAGCATGATGACATTTCGGTACCACCGATAGGAAATGGCCATTTTATTCCGGACCACGTACAATTCTATCCTAGAGTCTCATGCTCTGAATACTCTATCAGCTGAGGTGAGATCAGAAAACAGAAGTCCTCCTCACCACCGAAAGGGTTGGGTCGCTTTCAAAGCCAAGGCTCAGGCTCGGAGTTCGGGTGCCTCCCAGGTACGGCACCCAACGTAAAGTGCCTTTTCGGGTCACATCCCTGATCAGGCGAGGGTGCAAAATATCACAGTTCAGCTACATGGGATATGTACGCCAGAAGAGCTCTTCCTATTTTTGAAGACACCCTATGTCCCAATGGATATGGATCCCATCGAGTTCTGGCACGCGCAGCAATCGCCATGAATCCTGCTATGTCCAACGTAGCACTAAAGCTGAAGATCGTCATGCCTACACTGGGAGGTTTATACGGTTTAAATCCACTGTTTTTCAATGAGTGCATGATTTTTTTATACTACCAAGCTTAGAATATTTTTTAGCGAACAGGCACAGCCAATATTGTTTATTTCATAATGAAACAGTGATGTTTTTTTTATTTTCAAGGGTAAATTAAATGGAAAAATATTCGCGTTTTATTCATCAATATTTTCCTAAATAGGATCCGAAAGTCCAATTTCCGAATAATTTTCAAAATAATTGTAACTTTTTAAGATTTAAAAATACATCTGATGCATAACACCTAAATTAACATATATTAACATATTTAAATATATACATTTCATTGGCCGGTCGAGCCTAACCTTGACCACGCCCATACCCTCCGTGCGCAGCACGTAGAAGGCGGCGGGTTTGTCCTATTAAGTCCATGTGTCCATTACTACTAATGTAATAAAGCACACAACAATCACTATTGATTCACTGTCAAGCAGTGTCCTACCACAGAAACTACACAATGCAAACTACTTTCTTCTCCCTAACCAACATAAAGAAAACTAGTGTCTACTACTGTCCATTGCTTACTTAAAATTATAATAACGAAATCACTCACACAATCACTCACTACACTTTCACTATCTTCTTTTCCTGCGCCGCTCATCCCTCTCTCGATCCCCTACTAGTATTACCACCTGCTGGGAAGAAGGAGAGAGAACAGCATCAGGGTGCGTGATGGCAAGGAGTGTGCGAGCGCCTCCCTCTGGCTGGTGGTCCTTGTTAATAACTATAAGTATATACATTGAGAATGAAGTTATACGCTTAGATGGCCAGTTGCCAGTCTGATTAAAGATTAATTGAGGGCCTTAGTTTACAGAGGGAGTAATTAGTAAATTCTTAAAACAAAGCATGCATTTTCACTGGATGATCAGTGTGGTCAACACATGAATATAGATCAAAAAGAAAGATGTTAGGGAGAAGGAGCAGAGGAGTCGGCTGATGGCCTCCTCCTCGTGATACTTATGCGTTAGTGGTGTCCTCTTCTTCGCCGAGGGGTGCATCCTCGTTCACGGAAGCGTCGGGACCGTACTGCCGCTTCCCAGAGACATGCTCTACGTAGATGTCTCGCGTCCACTTTATGGCCGCTGAGACCATCTGCCGTCGGAGTTTGGTCAGGCGGCCCTTCGGAATCCGGAGACGGCGGAGCAGAGCCTCGTTGTCGGGATCCCAGCTGCCCAAGGCTCCAACGACCAGAGCGTCCAGGTGCACAGGCACCCTGTAGCCTCGATGAACCCGCATTCTCTCGGCTAGCTCTGCGTACTTGCAGATCTTTGCCGCCCGCGCGGTGCGGAGAGCTTCACGTCGGTTATCGAAGGGAACAGTCACATCTACCACGTGAATGGCTCCCCCCGGAACTTCCGTGACCACGAGATCCGGCCGGAGGCGGGAGGGGTCTCCCGGCACCTGCTTGTTGGTCTCCACCTTCCAAGCCGGTGGTAGGACGGCCCGCAAGAGCGCTAGGATTTCATCGTGCCGACGGATCCAGGCGCCAGAGTGTCTCAGGCAGTGGTTCACGACGTGCGGCAGCGTCTCGTCCTCATCTCTGCATACCCGGCACCTTCTGCTGGTCCTCACGGCTCCCTTCCTGGCGCCGTTCAGTGGAAGCAGGTTCAGCCGCGCCCGGTGGATGAATCGCCAGTCGCAGAACCGGGTGTATCTGCCGCTCCGCACGAAGTGGCTGCTGTCCCGCGATGCTGTCAGCGCGTCGAACGCCTTCCCCTGGTCCAGCTTAGCGCACAGCTTCCTCCGTAATCCCTCGATGACGGCGCGGCGCAGCAGGGCGAGGACTCGGTGGCGGGCGGGGGCGGGAACGATGATCTCGTCAGCTCGCGGTGTCGGGTGGGCGAAGCGCAGAGACAGCTCATGTCGGGCGTCGCTCCACTCCCAGCGTGGGTTGATGGCCACGAAGAGGTCCCTCGTCGCCTTCCGGGTGCGGGACCACACGGAGGACACGGCTGCAGTTGTCGTCGCCAGGTCGCCGTCGGTGGAGCCGGTTAGGTATCTGCAAAGCAAAGATTTACTCGGCAGTGGGCCGCTCCGACCGATCTTCCGATGCACGACCTCTCTCAGTGAGTCCCACGCGATCTCACGCACGTACGCGTCCCTGCACGTGAGCATGCGGAAAGCATTGGTGATCACGAGGATGTCCTTCTGCATCGGAAGCGGGATATATCCTCCGCCGCCAAGGTGAGGAGAGATCGCCACTATCTCTCGACTCGCCCTCTGCGGCAGATTCAACAATCCCTTGATGGCGCTGTAAAGAAACTTGTCCGTTAAACGTAATGCCTGCATGGCCCCTAAGACAACGAACACTTGGGTGGAAAATGTGCAAGTCGTACTGGAGTAATGAGGAAGACAATAAAATTTTCTTGAATCACATCCACGATGGACAGTCATGTTCGAGAATTGGACTGGCAGAAGAACCTTTGTATGGAAAATAATCGATGGTGATGAAATGTGGAAAAGATTGGTCGGACTGGCGTTTGGGCTGACATAGGGATTGGAAATTTAAATCCAGAATCGACTTTCGATTTTTGTTTTTAAAATCGATTTTCTAAAAATTCGATTTCTTGCCCAAAATAATCGAAAAATCGAAATCGATATTTATCATAGTAAAGTAATTGTCTGCTGAAATACGGATGTGCTGTTGTAACAAAATGCAAAATATGGGTTAATGGAAGCACTAGGGATAAGAACCGAATACAGTTAAATTTATTAACACAATATATTATTTTAAAGATATTAATAAGATATACAGGAAAGTAATAATCCATAACAGATACTTATAAACACATAGGTAATATAACAAGCAAATTACATATAGTTTAGTAGCAATAAGAATTGTATATTCAAAAGTGGGCATACCACCAAATGAAAAACAGAATTTTATCTATTTCTTGTTTGCAAAACCGTGGAACCAGTGTTCCACAGAGATGGACCTTAAGAAAACTAACATATTTAAATGTTCTCCGAATAATCGATTTTGCACCTGAGTTGCAATTAACCCGGCGTGAGAAAATAGTCGCTCACACGGCACGGAAGAGGCAACTAGATAGATAAAATCCTGCTGGCTACTTTGTATAATACGTGGGGATATTCTCCCTTAATCTCCTTCCAAGCTTGTAGTGGATTAGAGTTGGACTTACGGTCGACTGGAGGGCGGTTTACGAACTGGCGCAGCTCGATTGGCAAAATTCAAACGCTAGTTTTAGCTAGCAAGCTAAAAATCGAAAATCGATCGGCTAGAATCGATTTTGATCGGTTTTTCAAAACAAAAAGTCGACTTCGATTAAATCGAAAATCGGAGTGTGATAATCGATTTTCGATTAAAATAGAAATCGATTTTCCAATCCCTAGGCTGAGACGTATATTGCTCGTATTCGGATGAGACTCGCGTCTGATTGTGAAACCCACGACTGTGGTGCACAGAGAGGAATGCAGGAGCATAGAACATTAAAGTATTGCTTACTTCGAAATTTAGTGGTACCAGTTTATTTGGCCCAGCAGTGTGTCTTGAAAATCAGAAAAATCAGCACATCCGTCCACAAAAAACCCACCAACCTTCAGCAGTACTTGCATTGGGACAGCTGTCATCCCGAACACTGCAAACGCTCTCTCCCATTCTCTTTGGCACGTCGAGGTCGCCGAATCTGTTCTGAAAATTCACACTTATTTCGATACTTGGAAGACTTGGAAAAAGTTTTCTTGATTCGGGGTTAACCGCCCTCCTTGGTGAGAAAACAGCTCGTTGAGGCGATCGAATCCTCTCCGAGACCGCACTTCGTGACTCAACCGGAGGATAATATATCCATTGACGATTCGATTATCTTTGCGACTACCTTTCATCTAGGTCTTGATGCTTCACTGAAAAGCCTTCTCAAATCAGCACACTCCATTATCTCCTCTTCCCCATCAACTTCCTCCCTTATACAAAAGACCTCCCGTGCTCGTCTTCCGTCGCCCTCCCAATCTACAAAATAGTCTCTGGATCCGTGAGATCCGTCAACCTTCACTTGCAAGTGGTGTTACCAATCTCTCCCCTATTGGTTCTCACTCTTGCAATAAGCCTCACTTGCCCAATCAACACCTCTTCCCGTTTCTTCACTACTCCGGTGACTAATGTCACATATCAAATACTTACTCGGGGAAACTGCTCCTCGAATAATGTAATATGTCTTATAAACTGCAAGCACTGCCAGGCCTACGTTGGCCTCACCAGCACACCTTTAAATATGCGGGTAAATAATCACAGGAGCAACGTGATGCAACAGTTGCAGTTGCCTGTAGCCGAGCACGCCAACTCTCATAACCTCTCCTTCAACAACTCCTTTCATATAAAAATAATTCGCGCCCTCCCACCTGACATACCAATAATAGAACTCCGCCACTGAGGGCTGTCTTATATTTCCATTTTAAAGTCAACCTGCCCGCCCGGAGTCAATCTTCGCTAGCTCCCTCCCCTCCCTCTCCGCGACCGCGCTTCGTGACTCAACCGGAGGATAATATATCCATTGACGATTCGATTATCTTTGCGACTACCTTTCATCCAGGTCTTGATGCTTCACTGAAGAGCCTTCTCAAATCAGCACACTCCATTCTCTCCTCTTCCAGGACTTCCATGATCAGGATCGTCTTCATTTTGAGATTCCTGATTTACTCTCCTCTGTTGATGTAACTTAGCTTGTAGCCATGAGGAATGGGTCAGTGGGTGCCTCGACTTTAAGTGACTCACAGCATTCGATATGCCACCGTTGTTGCATGGCAGTATCTTCTGGCACAAAGTGCATTTCACCTTTTCGCGATCAGGCGGGTCAGTATCTTTAAAATATCGCCATATTACTGCTGTACGCTTAGCGACAAACATGATGACACGCTTTGAAACTAACTTGAACACCTGGACTGAACGAACAACGTGCTCCACCAGCAAGCGGTGTTGTGGGATGAAGCCAGAGCTGAGCCCTGCACCACCGCCGCGACAGTTCCTATGTTTACGCTCGGCAGTGTTCAGGTCTTCGGCCGTTTCACGGGCCAACTCCCGAACACTGCTGAACCGTGACCACCGAGATACTGAGTATCTCGGTGGTCACGGCTGAACGCCCCCTACCACTCCAACACCCAATGCGACTGCCATTGTTGTCCTCTGCGGGGGCGTGGAGTAGCGTATAGTTAGGAACTTATGAACTGTTTCGGTGGTGGCCGAGGCTTGGCTTGGACGAGAGAAGGGAGGGAACGCCGCGCTCGTTAACTGCTCGATTGGCACCCACGGAAAGATGGAAAACGTCAATATAAAAACGAACTCAAAATTCAATATAATATAATGAAACCCCAATAAGGAATATTGAGCTCAAACCTCAATAAAGAATATTGAGTTACACAACCTCAATATTTAATATTGAGATATTGAGGAACAGAATATTGACCCACATCAATATCATATTTATTGAGACTCAATATTTAAAAAATATTGAGTTATACTCAATATATTGAAATTTTGCCCAGCCTTCTACGTTGGCCTCACCAGCACACCTTTAAATATGCGGGTAAATAATCACAGGAGCAGCGTGATGCAACAGTTGCAGTTGCCTGTAGCCGAGCACGCCAACTCTCATAACCTCTCCTTCAACAACTCCTTTCACATAAAAATAATTCGCGCCCTCCCACCTGACATACCAATAATAGAACTCCGCCACTGAGGGCTGTCTTATATTTCCATTTTAAAGTCAACCTGCCCGCCCGGAGTCAATCTTCGCTAGCTCCCTCCCCTCCCCCCTCTTGCACTTCCTTCCAACCAATCCCCTTTCCCCAACAACTAACCCCGTACCAAGACATACCCTAAACTCTCAACTCCAGTGTGACACTCCTTAGTAGTGTATCTCCTCCAGCTGAAGAAGGGTTCTTTGCCCAAAAGCTACCCTAAGTAGTGGACACCGGTGTCGTCATGGATCATCTGCCGGTGAGTGTCCACTGATTTACTTTCCTATCCTTCCCCAACCTCAACGCCTTGTTGCTAGCTTATACATATATATTATATATTTATTTATTTCTCAAGTATCATCATCACATGAGCGATGTAAATCACAATCATTGTAACTTTTGCAACAAGCTGAGTCTGAATTAGAGCTTTACAAAGTATTACACATGGAGATATTTTTTACTGAATTCCGGGCACCTATAACATTCCCATTCCGTCTCTATCTCTCTCTTTTACAAAACATTTACAATGACCTTGATTAGTCGCCTATTATTCTCCTCTTTTCAATTAGGTTATTTAACGCAAATGCACAATAATCGACTCCTTATATACAGCTCCCTCTCCCCACGTCACAGTATCGTTCGCTTCAGTCAGAGAACATAATTATATATCACTGATTATAATGGTTTCACCACAATCATACGACACCGCGAAATAATTTCAACAGACCAATCGTTTCAACGTGATAAATCGGGGCTCATCGCTTTCCGATTCGCATTCTCGGCGATCCTCCACATGAGTCTACGATTATTCCGTCCGTCACAGATATATCCGCAGAAAAATCGCATGATTATTTACCGATTCTTCAAATAATCGATTATGCTACCCGTCAGGCATGCCCACAACAAAGCTCATCCTGGTCGATCCTTCACAGGCTTGACATGAATCGTTTGATTCTTCTGCTCGTCGCAGAAGCTACGAACTTCACAGAAAAATCGTATGATTATTCACCGATTCTTCAAATAATCGATTATGCATTCCCGATTTTTGTTCTGAATGAGCAATATGTCGCTAACTGTGATTGACTCACTTATACTGAAAAGTAACAATCACAACCTGTGACTTGATATCCGAAATCACTGTGATTGTGATCACACAGCTACCAACTCCAATACTGCTACTGCGAATTAACTGTGATTGAACGTGATCGACGAAGCCACGGTAGTAGTTGGTAGCATAAGCGTGCGCTTCTCTGCGTGATCCGTGCGATTTGGCGGTGAGGTCTATTCCAAATGGATAACAGAAGAAAATTTAGCGAAATTTGGAACTTTTTCTCAGTGGTAAATGGAGAAATTGTGTCTTGCAACATATGTAGCCTTTCGTACAAGACGTCGACAACGAACTTGAAAAAAAAATGATTTCAAAACATCCTACTGTGACCCTGCCGTCTTCGTCAAGGCACATCCTGCCATGCTCGAATATTTATAACAATAAAAGCTTACAAGTGAGAATATTTGTGATAGTATTTTTGAAAACTATAGTCGCACGTTTATTCCATCTGAAATTTGTACTCGCATTGCTGACTTCTTTTAGTCATTATATAGGTACAAAAATGGTTGATATTTGCAGAATTTGTAATTTAACTGGGGTATTTTTTATACTTCCCTCATTAATGTTAGATCCAAGGTATTGAACGAGTATCCCGCTTAGCACACGTGCTTAGGTGACGATAAGCTGAACGCAAATTGTTCTTAAATTCAAATTTAAGTACATACCTGTACATGGAAAAAATAAAAGCCAGAAGAGAAAACATGAATCAAAGAGAGGATTTTTCTTATTGTTCTCGTATATATAACGCCATCACTATAGTGATGTAGCATATCTATCCTAATCGTATTTATCGATTTGCCGAAGGGAAAATGTTATTTTTGTAAATGTTATTTTTTGTCTATGTTATTGAATGCTATTCTTTAAGCAAATCTTTATGTTACTTAGTGAAATTGTATACTATTTAATGCAATTATTTAAGAAAGCCTTAATGTTATTATTTTGTCCAATTTTTTAATAAAGTCTTCATGTTATTTAGGGAAAAAAAATAAATAGTGTTAGTCGAGAAATATTAAAAAATATTTTCAAGATATAAAATCCCTGTCAAATTCCAGTGCAATATCAAAAGTTAAACAAACGCATAAATGTGTAATTTCTTTGGAAGATAAATTGACATCGAATGAAAAATATGACCAGGCAAATGTTTTACGCGCATATTCTTTCGTTGGTTTTATTGAAGTTAATCTCCGAGGTTTATTTGTAAAAAAATCAGCGTATGTGCAAAAGCAAAAGTACGCAAATGGACATTTCGAGCCTGTAATCGGGATCCGTAGCGCCGCTAATATCAAACGGCGGCGATTCTTATCCTGCAATCGCAATCACAGTTAAGAATCACAGATACTGACGAGTAGCAGTCACAGGTAAGAAGGTGATTGGAATATCACAGTTCCGCTCACCTCTAGTTCTGAATCGATTCTTCCCACACGGTCATCATGTGATACGATTACTGGGATATATTACCCATCTTCAAGATGAGAGTGGTACCAAGATATTTGGCCCAGCAGGTGTCTGCTGAGCACAGTCAAAAATTAGTTTCTGAGCCATAAATGTTCCCCTCCACGGAAATCTTTAGTAAAAGGCGAAAGATTTATACGTTTGAAGGGAAACAAGGCTTGTTCAGATTATTATAATTAGGTGTCCGGTTTAAAACTGACCGCAAACAGCATAGCGCGAGCTACTGTATACTCGAGTATTCACTGTAATTAGCGAGAAAATAAAAAAAGTATGAAGCTTTTTGCGACCTTTGTAATTTGTTCTTATTAATAAGATTTGAAAATACCGATGTACATGCATTTTTTGCCGACAAATGGAGTTTAAACGAGGGAGTATGTGCTGAATTCTTGTACACCACCTAGCGGCCAGTGTTTGAACTACGCCCACTGTCGATTGGAGAATGGGATTCCATTTCGAGTGGAGCTTATTCGCTAGAAAGCATGATGACATTTCGGTACCACCGATAGGAAATGGCCATTTTATTCCGGACCACGTACAATTCTATCCTAGAGTCTCATGCTCTGAATACTCTATCAGCTGAGGTGAGATCAGAAAACAGAAGTCCTCCTCACCACCGAAAGGGTTGGGTCGCTTTCAAAGCCAAGGCTCAGGCTCGGAGTTCGGGTGCCTCCCAGGTACGGCACCCAACGTAAAGTGCCTTTTCGGGTCACATCCCTGATCAGGCGAGGGTGCAAAATATCACAGTTCAGCTACATGGGATATGTACGCCAGAAGAGCTCTTCCTATTTTTGAAGACACCCTATGTCCCAATGGATATGGATCCCATCGAGTTCTGGCACGCGCAGCAATCGCCATGAATCCTGCTATGTCCAACGTAGCACTAAAGCTGAAGATCGTCATGCCTACACTGGGAGGTTTATACGGTTTAAATCCACTGTTTTTCAATGAGTGCATGATTTTTTTATACTACCAAGCTTAGAATATTTTTTAGCGAACAGGCACAGCCAATATTGTTTATTTCATAATGAAACAGTGATGTTTTTTTTATTTTCAAGGGTAAATTAAATGGAAAAATATTCGCGTTTTATTCATCAATATTTTCCTAAATAGGATCCGAAAGTCCAATTTCCGAATAATTTTCAAAATAATTGTAACTTTTTAAGATTTAAAAATACATCTGATGCATAACACCTAAATTCAGACAAAGGCATAAAACACTCACTGTATAATGAGTGAGTGGCGATTACTTTCATAAACATCGAAACATTGGCCACTCGATGTGGCACGCTTAACACAAAGAGTTACAGCGCCGAAAACACGAGTTTGTTCGAGAGATTTTCTCCAGATTGAGTGGTACCAAGATATTTGGCCCAGCAGGTGTCTGCTGGGCACAGTCAAAAATTAGTTACAGAGCCATGAATGCTCCCCTCCACGGAAATCTTTAGTAAAAGGCGAAAGATTTATTCGCTTGAAGGGAAACAAGGCTTGCCAATCTAAAGTTAGTAAGGAGACCCGGTTAAAATTGACCGCATACTGCATAGCGCGAGCTAAAGTGCTTTTAAGAATGCACAGTAATTAACGATATGAGTTTAAAACTTTGAAACTTTTTATAAATTAATTAATAAAAGCCTTGTAAGTAAATTAATAAATACTGATATTTCTGCATTTATTACTGACAATTACAGTTTAAACGATCGGAGTATCAACTGGATCCTTGTGCACGGCCTAGCGGCAAAAGGTGAAACTACACTCAATTCGGCGGCCTATTCAAACGAGTCAAGGACTTTCTTCACAGAAACGAGACTGGGCGGTCATAGTCGGCTTTATCGGGAATGAGGTATGTTTCTGGGTAAATTTATTTTTCAAATAGTTCGAACAATTCTACGCAATAACAATTCATCACCCCGGAAACGAAAAAAATGGCATGTTTCTAGTAATTTTTGTGCTCAACAGCAAATTATAGTCACCGAGTGAACACCATACCATCCTAAAGCAAATGGCCCAGCTGAACGTGATGTTCGTACAGTAAAAACAGCATAAAAGGATCTTTCTTTGCAATCCTTATCTATGACATTTTCTCATAGATTGTCCAATTTCATTTTTCAGTACAGAAATACTCCCTGTACTATCATTCAATTTACCCTGCTCAAATTATGATCTCATATGAAGTATGCACTGTTATTACAATGTTATAAACTATCTGCATGTGCAAACCATGTGCTAAATATTAACTTCTCAGCCAGGGGAGGAAGTATATGTGAGGGTAAAGAAATATCAACTTCCAGAAATTGTTCGAAAGGTATTGTTCCAGGTATTGTTCGAAAGGTCAGTGTATTTACTTGTTGGAAATTGGTGGTAGACTTATAAATATTCATGTCTAGCAAATGAATGTTTCAAAATGGTTAGTTTTTGATGCAAGGGCATATTTTGATCAGACACATCATGAGTTGCCAAATGATTTTCAGGTTTGATTGAGGTACCTATATGCTTGTGGGTTGTGACAAGCTTTCGATGGTGCAGTGTTTTAAGCTGGTATTATTAGTCAGTTGGCAATAGAGACGAAAGCATTTGTTTGTGGCCATTGCATATTATTATTATTATAAGCATTTGTTTGTGGCCATTGCATATTATTATTATTATATTAATAATGTTACAAGTGGACAATTGGCCAGGTGGTAACATAGATAAACAAGGTACGAACAATATACATCATCGCCCTGGTTAACAATACCTTACAATTAAATGATAAAAACATCCTTTTTCAACCTATTCTTATATATATTTACATTTTTTGGGAATGGTTCGAGAAGCTTTGCTGGCAGATCGATCCAGTCAAGTATTGTTCTATTTAGGTATGAAAACTTCTTAACGTTAGTCCTTTGTGATCAGCACTTTATCTTGAATTGGTGATCATTCTTTCCAACAAAGTTTGGCTTTAATATTTCCTTCCCTAGGTCGTCCCATGCCGTTTCCCTGGTAACTATTCTATACATCCCACATAGTCCTTTTCCTCCTTTGCTTTAAGCTATCCCATCCTAGTTCGTGGATCATTTTCTAAACACTTTCCATTTTCTTATATCTTCATAACACATGCCTGGCTGCTTTTCTTTGCACTTTCTCCAATTTAATATTCTGACCTTTCTTGTGTGGATCCCATACAAGAGAAGGGTACTCTAAGATAGGGCGAACCAGTGTTTTATAGGCCATATTCTTTGTAACCTTGCGGCTCCCTTTGAGGTTTCTCATTACCCAATGCAGCATTTGAACGCCTTTTTGGTAAGGCAATTCACATTTAAGTCCCAGTCTAAATTATTTGTCAAATGAACACCTAAATACTAACAGCTATCGGATTTCGGAATTGCATTGCCAGAGAATTTTTATATTCTATTTGTGGTAATAATTTTATTGCTAAAGTTAATATACTTGCATTTTTGTACCTTTATATCCATCCCATTTAACGATACCCAACTCTTCAATTTGTTAACATCGTCCTGAAGGGCTTCATGGTCGCTCAGATTACCTATTCTTCGATAAATGATGCAGTCATCTGCAAAAAGTCTTATGCTCGAGTTTATCATTTCTGGAAGGTCGTTTAGGTAAATTAAGAACAATAAAGGTCCAAGGACGCTGCCTTGAGGGACACCCGATGCTACCTTGGCTAGTTCAGAGCATTCTTCACCCACTTTAACCCTCTGGGTTCTATCTTTAAGAAAACCTTTAATCCACAAGATAACTCTTCCATCTACATGCAACGGCAATTTCCTCATTTTTGCCATAAGCCGTTCATGATCCACTCTGTCGAATGCTTTAGAAAGGTCGACAATAATTGCACCTAATTCTACTCCCGCATCCATGGAGTCAGAAATTTCTTGGCAAGACCCTAGCAACTGAGTTTCAGTTGAGTGACCCTTTCTAAATCCATGCTGTCAATTAGACAACCAGTTTTCACTCTCCCATAAATCCCAAAGGTAATTAGCCACTATCTTTTCTAACTACTTACAGACTACGGAAGTCAAACTTACCGGTCTGTAATTTTCAACAAGGACTTTGGACAAAGCATAGGACTGTGTTGTGAAGTTTTACGCTATGCAATGATCGATAGAGATGAAGTGAAGCTTGTGGAATCATTTGTTGATTTCCGTGAACTGCCAAGAATATTTCAACGATGATTTTGGAAAAATTAGAGAAAGATGGAATTAATATTCAAAATTATAAGAGGGCAAGAATATGATAATGCTGAGGTGATGGCTTCTCTGCATACTGGTGTTCAGAAATGCATCAAGGAAATTAATCAAAAAACAGAATTTGTCGCTTGTACAAATCACTCACTGAATAAGGCGGGCCTAAGTGTCTCAATAGGAGTTCATTGAAATGTAGTAGGCAAATGAACCAATGCAATGGCTTCCAAGTACCATTTGAATACTCCTGATTACTCTAGTATGCCTGCCAGTATTTACTGCAGTTCCATCACACCCTATCGCTCGGAGTCCATTGATGTCTATTCTTTTTTCTGTAAGAAATGTCATAATTGTCATTAACCAAACTAATAACAACTAGAATTAACACCCTGCACATTTTTAACATGTATCCCAGATCTATTTTTGGCCTGTCGCAGCCACTCGCCAATGCTCCTCTTGACGGTCGACAAGTCAACAGGTTGAACGGTGGCCGCCTTCTGCTTCACAGTCTCTGTAACAAGAGAACATGAAATATTTGATAATAATCACACGGTTAAAGAATGGTGAATTGAACACATTAGGAAATAAGCAGGATGTACATACCATAAGTTAGTTGTGTGGTGTTTGGGTAATTTTCCTCAAGGCACACCTTCTGTGTATTCCTTTTACTTAGACACATGGCACTCGCTAGTCCATTGGTCATAATTGAGGCACATGCCTCATTAACTGTTTTGTTAACAGCCGAGGTACATTGCATCCCCTATTTCACGGCATAGTAGGTTACAACACCTGTCTCTTAAATACCATAACTGAAATACAATACATTTCATTATAATCAGTTCACAAATTTCTTTCCATGAAAGAAAATGCAGCAATAAACATTATATGATCTCATCATAATGGTTAGTTTTTTGCTTATAAAGCTTTGATAACTAATAACCTTATTTTTAAAGGATTAATACTTTTAGAAATACTGACCAGGCATTCCTTGTAGTTGGCATTGGAGCATAGGTCTTCTTCAAACATCCCAAGGTCCTCTAACGTTTGAAGGGGAAAAGCATGCAAGGAGACAAAAGGTCCTGAGCATGGGATGGAGGAGGTGAGGAGCCACCGGCACCCAATCTTTTTATCAGGGACTCCAAGGAGTCGAACCTATCACGTATTTCATTTGCTAGGTGTGACACCTCAGCTTTCAGCTCCCTTCCAAGCTTCTCCACTTTCTCTTCAATGAAGCTTTTAATGTCTGGGAAGAAACCCATGCAATTTTAATTCATAGAGAATAGTCACCTCATTAGACAAGGCATCAATCATAAAATGAATAGGCACTACAATAAAACAAACCTGTTTCTGATGAAGGAGGGACAGAATCCACTGTTGTCACTGAGGCCCGGATGAGGTTAATCCCCTCATTCAGCCGCCTTTCACACCCATCCATTCTGGGGATGGAAGTGGCTTATGGCGCTTCTCTGGAGGGATCCTTGAGGTGGCTGGCGAATTGGCCTCCGGTTGTGGTTATGAGTTTCCGACCACTCATAGTCTCACTTGGGTCAGCTTCCTGCTCTGTCCTGCCACCATCAAATCTTGTGGCATTGGTGTGAGCTCCTTGCTCATAGATGCCTCACAGTGATTAGATGATCTGCCGTGAACAGAAAACCATGAGGACTTAGCTGCAAGCATGAAATAAGGACAAATTTAGCAACTTTTGCATTCAAATCAAGTTTTGATCTGGAGCCTTCTAACCTGTAGTCAGGAGGGCCTCTTTGACTTCAATGCTCTTAAGACCTCAATTCCAATTCTCATGAGATACATCTCCAAAACTTACGTGGTGATGGTGGTGTTGGAGGATTACTTAAATAGTCATCCTCAGAAATGTCAGCACCACTCTCTGATTCTCCTGGATATTGTACTATCCGTGGCTTCCTCATCCGCTTCCCACTATTGAGGACCTGGAAGAATCCCTCCAAATCAGTGTCTTCACAAGCTGTAGCTCTTATTTCCATCGATGTGGCAGCTATCAAATCACCTATTGAGGAATATGAAATCACGGATCACAGGTTAGCTGTGATTAATTTAAAGCAATGGTTATTGTAATACGTGGAGTAAATGATGCAAGAAATAGCCTGCTTTCAAAGTGAAATGCAGAAGTTTTGGTTAAAGGTAGTTTTCTGGGACCATGTCACAGGTATACGCCAGTTGGGTGTGGTTCACCTTGCTAAGGATCGAAATCCGAGACCCTTTCCCGAGCACTCGGCCCAACGCTGGCCTCTCTTTCTGACCCATGCGGTGGGGGGCTACCGCAACAAAAACTGACTTTACCCAGTATTATTTAAACTTTTACAACTACGCCATATTGTAACAAATACTATTTTTCATCATACTCCTAATAATTGTGCAAGTACGTACGTCTTTTAATCGTCGTTCTACAATGAAAAATAATAGTTTTATAGATTTTGGTAAAATGTTTAAAGATTCTGGTGGAAAAATGGCAACGTCGCAGTGAAATGGAGGTGGTTGCATGAAGTTTGAATACGTCTCGGGTATTTTCTGACGCTTTCCTCATTGTGTGTACGTACGTGTATTGAGTGTAGTTTTATTTTTGGTGTTATTGACGTCGATGAATGATATTTAACATTTCCCGACTTTCTGGGGATATACATTTTGAAGCTGCATCGACCCCTGAAGGCAATTAACAGTTCATCAATACAAGTTGAGGTGCCCAATTGATAGTAGCGTTGAGAGATTATTATTACCCCTGTGGTGGCTTGCAGGGTATTTTGTAGATTAGACAAAGCAATAAATTGGAAATTGGGGCTACCGGGTCAGTTTTGATTCGAGCCATTCTGTCGGCATGGTTATCGAAACGGAGACTCGTGAGAAGTAGATTAAACCGTTGTTCTGACACTGATAGAAAAATTTCCCTGGCTGTGCCATCTGTGGCAAAATAAATACTGCATATGTCTTCATTATTCGATTTGAAAACCGCAGAATAAGCTAAAAGGACAAGAAAGGCTTTATCTTTGGGTAGGTAGGTATGGTAGGTATCTTTGTAAAGGTAGATATCTTTGTAGATTACGAGTGCTCTGTGGTGGGTTTTGAGTGAAGAAAGCCACCCCCGTTTCGATTTGAGGGCTACGGAAACCCAAAAGGTGTACAGGAGGGAACTAAGATTCGAAAAGATCTTTTCAAAGACAGAGATGAGTGACTCCACCCCACCTCGACATTACCCATTTCCTCACCCTTTACCTCCTGCTGTCTCAAAAGCACCTCGCACGAATGGTCGTTAACTCGGATAACAAGTCCGCGTTTCCTCCCCTTATCCCACCTACCACCCCTTTCATTCACTCCACGTGGCAATGGCACCCACCCGGAGAAAGGAGACTGCATATCGGATCTTCCCAGGCATTTCCTTCATAGGGAACCATGGAAATAAGCAAGGGTACCCGTAAAAGTGGCCTAGGCAAAACTGCATTAGCAGTATATTTGCATCCATTCCAATGTTTCTTGCCGAACTTCCATTCGTATTTGCCCCATCCCTTCCAATTTTTCCCCGTCGTGAAGAAACAGACGTGTCTAGTCCGTGTTATATAATTTTTAATAATTTTCAAGATCTCCAAGAATGGTCCTGCATTTGCGGGTCTTCATTGGGACTTTCAGGCCATACTGAAAGTATGACCTCTCATGAAGACGCTTCACAATTTGAGGAAGAGGTAAATTAGGCTTCCTTACTAATCTTTTGATCTGGAACAATTTGTCCTCAAACCTAAAAGAGCTAAAGCTGTCCAGAGGTCCATGCACTCTAAGAGTCCTCCACCAAATGAAGCAGTCCATGAACATTGTAAGATAAATGCTCCCTACCATAGAGGATTTTAAATTTTTGCACAAAATACTCCAACAATGTCTTGGCATAGTTAATATGGTGGCGATAATAGTGGGAGAGAAGCACTCTGATTGCATAGTGGGGGGACAGAAAATGCTTATATGCTGATGTAGACAAAATATCTTTCATTAAAATTGGCCCAGTGTACGCGATGAAAGTTCTGAATTCCGTGGCTTTCCAGCACGGTAAATCTCTTAACGATCTTGGCTTTTTGAGCAAAAGTCACAAGGTATTCCACCAACAATTCCCATTGCGCACTCATTTATGAGTGCTACTTTTCTAGCCTGCAATCTAACATTTAAGCTGCCATTCAACCAAGCCAGAAAAAGTTTTCTCGTCACACCTAGGCACACAAGTGCATATACTCATAAGGGAATTGAGTAACCATTTTTGTGTCCGGTATCCTCTCCAAAGGTGGAAGACCCACGTGATGATCCTCTTCTGTATTACTGGAAAATCTGTCATCAGTCCTCAAGGGTGCATTGATTTCATTTCATTACTTTCTGTTGGACAATTTATCAAATGTATTCTTACACATCTACAAAATACCCTGCAAGTCCCTTAAGGGTGTATGGCAGGGTGTGAGTAGTCACCAACATGCATTCCACTAAACCCTAAAGTTAAGGTAACTACGAATATTGATGCATTAGCATAAATCGGTATTGCTTGTCAAGAGGCGACTACAGATATGCTACCAATGGTAGAGGGACCGTTATTATTTATGTATTTTTCAACTACATTAACGGACAAAGATTCAATAATTAAGCTGAAAACATGCACGACGTGCTGTAAGTGCTAGGTAGCAGATAAGGATACAAGTATTAGAAATAAAAATAGAAAATGATATTTATTATTCCTGGACAAGTGTGTCCCTTAGGAAGATACATAGTTAAAAATATCTTAGAGTCAACAAATAGTACATACAATAGGAAGATTTATATGATGCATCAATATCGCAGAATCCGACATAATATTTAACAAAAAGGCAAATGTATGAATACACATGAAAAACATCAAATTTTGTACAGTGTAGCACAATATTTAGTTCACTTACAATATTTCGTTCACTTGTAGTAATATTTAATGGTATTTTTTTTTTAATTGACTAGCATTTTCAGATTTTTTTTATGTCGTCTGACAATTGATTCCATACTTCGCAAGAGGTGACATGGAAAGACCTAGCGTAGACAGATGTTCGATAGTGTGGTAAGTATATATTATCTAATCTTCGCTGCACACGTTCTAACTCAGTTTCCAAGCCTATCTCATAAGGATCCCAAATACTGGCGGCATATTCCCGCGGCATATTCGCCGCATGGAAGAACTTCTTCCATGCAGCGTGTTTGACGTTTATTTGTTCTAGCATTATATTGTAAATTTCGGTGTTAATATGTGGGCAGTTCTGTCATTATCAA
Organism: Pyrrhosoma nymphula; assembly: GCA_963573305.1. Lineage (NCBI taxonomy): Eukaryota > Metazoa > Arthropoda > Insecta > Odonata > Coenagrionidae > Pyrrhosoma > Pyrrhosoma nymphula. The sequence goes on from OY754338.1 coordinate 118,726,719, forward strand.
CTTGTACAAGAATGTTGCCTTAGAAAGTAAGCACCTATTTTGTATTTTTAGCCATCTGAGTTTTTCAAAAAATTACATGTATTTATGACGTGTTCTATGATTTGTAGAAATCCCACAGAACAAATAAAAATTATTATTATTATTATGATGTCACGTGTTCATAATAAGTGATGTCAAAGATATACCTCACACAGGAGTTCTGAATCCTCTGGAGTTTTAGATTTAGTTCGTTTGTAAGGTCAGAATATACCACACAGCAATACTCTATGTGTGGGAAAACATGAGTATCCACTAATTTTGGCGAAGGGAGACAGGGATAAGGTCTCTAAATTTTTTTAACTGATATAGAGTCTTAAACACCCTATGCAAAATGGATTTTATGTGTTCATTCCATGATAAGGTTTTATTTAGTATAACTCCTAAGTTAGTTACACTATCAGAATAATCAATTTGGACACCTTTTACATTTATCTTTGGCAGGACATCAAGTATAATTCTATTAACATAAATATTACCACCAATGATGATACTTTTGGTCTTGTTTGGATTTATTTGTAGGCAGTTTTATAGTGACCACTTACAAATATTTCGAATATCCTCATTCACCTTAGTAATGGCTTCAGTCACATCAGATGGGTAACTGTAATTGTAGATCTGATGATCATCAGCCTACATGTGGTATTTACTGTTAAAGATAACTTTAAAAAGATCATTGACATAAATGGAAAACAGAAAGGGTACAAGGATTGACCCCTGTGGCACTCCTTTGGTTACAGGACAATAGTTTGATAGCTCACCTTTCGGTCCTCTAATGGCCTGTTTCCTGTTAGAGAGGTATGACTTGAACCAAAGCACGGGTGAATTTGAGAGTCCGACATCATTCAAGCGATTTATTATTGTGTTGTGATTCACCAAATCGAAAGCTTAGTATAATAGGACCAGTAAAGTCTAATAGGACCAATAAGGTTATCTTTTTTTGCGCAATTGAGAGTCTTATAACTCGGAGTTAAACTGATTAAAAATCTCTCGTGGAGAAAACATATTCGAGAAATTACCGGTCAAGCTAATCGGAAATTGGGATTTGTTAAAAGAGTACTTGGAAAGTGCAACGATAAAGTTAGGGAAATCAGCTACTTCTCCCTCGTTAGACCCCACTTGGAATATGCCGCCAGTATTTGGGATCCTTATGAGATAGGCTTGGAAACTGAGTTAGAACGTGTGCAGCGAAGATTGGCAAGATACGTTAAAGGCCATTATGGTAATCTTGTTAGAGTTACTGACCTTTTGCTGCAAATGGGATGGGAAATGCTTTCAGACCGTCGATTAAACTTTAGACTCAATCTATTATGTAAGTTCTAAACCGGTCTATTCTCTGACGACGTAGATAATATTTTACGAAATCCAACATACTACGGTAGATCAGATCATGAGAATAAAATTAGGGAACTAGACTGCAGAACGGACAGATTTAAAATGTAATTTTTCCCACGAGCGATAAAGGACCATAACAGCTGCCAATGAGACTTTTATCAAGATTTGTCGTTAGGTAGAGTAGCTCTTGGTAGTAGTAGTACTCCATAATATTTGAATACTTTTCTGTTACCTAGTACTAACAGCACGCTGTGCATGTTTTCTACATAAGTCTTGAGTCTCTGTCCATTTGTGTAGTTGTATAAATACATATATATCAATGGTCCATCTCCATTGTGATAATATTTGTAGTGTAGTAGTGCATGCTTGTTAGGCTTCGCCTCGTGACAAGCATTAGCGTTTTATGCCAATGCATAAATAGTCATCATTACACTATCTTTAGGGTTTAGAGTAATGAGGCAGATGTAGCTGTAATATCATCTGCAACTTTTAAAAGGGAAGACTGAGTACTATGCCCCTTTCTGAACCCTGATTGATATTGATCTAATAGACCGTTTCTAGAGAGGTGTTCCAAGGTGGCATCATGTTAAAATCGCTCAAGTGGTTTTGACAGTGTACTTAGAAGCGCGATTGGCCGAAAATCCGACATTTCTTTAGGGTGAGAAATTTTAGGAATCGGCTGAATTTGTGCGGACTTCCAGGGAGTCGGGAAAGTTGAGTAATTTAACGAGTTGAATATATCTAGTATCACGGGCATAGCGACAGGGAGTAGAATTAAAAAAAATTTATTATTGATCCCGTCTACACCAGTGGCATTAGTTTTAATAATTTTTAAGGTCCGAAGTAAAACTTCCAGCATATAATGTGGTAGGTACAGTCACCTAAAAACATTTTCTGTTGTCAATTCTAGCTCACAAGCAAACTTACCTCTGTATGCATCCTTGTGTTTACTACAGCCTGGCCTTCGTCAGTAAATGTATTTAGGAAAAACGTGTTGAGCTCATCCAGATTAAAATTTAAATCACAAGAGTTTTTCCGACTTTTCGCAAGACTTAGCCGTTTAGTTCTTGCCAGGTTGACCGAATGTCCCCTTTATCTTTAAAACATTCGTGATAGTCATTTACTGCAAGATATAAGCTTTAAGTGCCGTTTGATGGCAACACTACATTTAACACAGGTATTCGGCATTCCGTGACAAGAGGGACTAACAGATACGTGCTTTCACTACGCGAGCTGACTCTAGACTGCATAATTAGGGAGTACTACTACTACTAAGAGCTGCACTACCAATCGACAAACTTAACTCATAAGACGCCTCATTGGCAGCTGTTTTGGTTTCTTTTTGTTTGCGGGAAAATGACATTAGAAATCCTGTGAAATGAAATGTTCTGCAGTCTGTTCAAAGTCAAAGATTTCCCTAAATTTGTCGTCGCAATTATATATTTTTTACAGTTATTTACAATTTTATGTTCAAGGGCTTTCCAAGAGATAGATGTGAGCTGCATGTGAGAATAAATAAATTATCCAAATTTTATGACTAACAAATGACACATTTATTTGGCTAAGCACAAATATTTGATCAGTAGTGCCCCTGCCAGTCCGAAATCCGCATTGGTATTCTCCAAGGATATCCTCTGCATATAGGTAGTTTAATTATTTCACTAATCAGGCCAAACAAAATCTTATGCACCACGCCATACACCATAATTTCAAAATCCAAGCGATAATGAGGTTTAATACATTATCTTTTTACACGGTTTGGACTTGTGGAACGACATTTCGAGGTATATTTCAGAAAGATGGCCAAAGGATTAATTTTCCCTGGAAAAACTGAGAGAGGGAAGCCCATAATAAGGTGGAGGAATAGTTTCAGAAGTAAAATGGAGGAATCCCGTTAAATACATAAAAATATCATGATATTTTCTAATGAGAAATAGTCTCCTTTTCATCTATTGAGGTGTTAATTAATTCATGGCCTCCACCAAATACATTTTCTAAGCATCCTTGTAAAGGAGAGTGCTAGTTATTTGTTTTAATTTTGCGTTTAAACTTGAAATACTCCAGTTAATCGATCGATAGAGAAAAATCTGTTGCAAAAATTAAATGTATTGATGTTTTGGCCTCATTTTGGTCGAAGAATGAAACTTAATTCATCTCAATTATTTCCTATTTTGATGAATGAAAGAAAATTACTCTACACGGAAATTATTTGTTTTTCCTGTTTAATCCCATCAAAAATCAAAATCGTATCTGGGCTCAAAATCAATGAAAAATGTAAGGGTTTTTGATTTTTTCCTGACTTGACACCAAATTCCTAACCTCCTCTGAAAATTTCAAACTTCTACCTCGATTAGAAATGCCCAGGAATTTGTGTCATTGAGTGAGTGAGTCAGTTTTTTCAGTCAGTCAGTCAGCTTTACATGTAAGTAACTAGTAAATGGGGGCTTGCCGTTTGCAAGTGGAAGGGGTAAAGTGAATGATAGTACATTGTAAATCATTCAAAAAGAAAGCAATAAGGCCTTACAGCTCATTATAACCAAGCTTTTTAAATAAAATTGTGAAATATATATACCAATGTTTTATAATCGTTGGAAAGAAACTTAAACCTTTGCCAGTTGGGCATATTTTTCTCTAAGTTTCATGGTTGTAGGGTTTTTTAAAGGTAAAATTCGAGAAAGATCGTTTTTATACATGAAAACTTATTATTTTACTGTTTTAATAACAAAAAATTAAATCCTTTCAGGTCTGGAACTTGGGGCAATACTCGTGGATATTTTTATATTGATGCTTTGGAAAAAATGTAAAAGCATAATGAATATGCTAACTACTTACAAAAGTACTCAAAAATGGTAGTAATAAGCAAGATATAAAAATGGCGAAACCTAACCTAGATTAAGTGGACCCTTTAAGACGAAATTGAAATTGAAATGTAATTGAAAATTGCCAACAGATTGCAAGTAAGTTTTACATATGATTTTTATCTGTAAAACATGAAATGCAAGAGCAACATGCTTGTGAACCTTATCATATTTCTCTGAGTTATGTGTATAAAGATTTTTTCCAATGGAAGACATGTGTTTGTAAGAAATTTGATATATTTACTTGAAGAACTATTCTCTTCCATTTTATTGATCACAACAACAAGGATGATATTTAATATTCATGTAGGCTATGGCCAAGCATGTGTTGCTACTTCAATATTCCTGATCAATGTTTGCTCCAATAACTTCCATTGCACTCATTACAATGTAATGCCATATAACTGAGGCAACTAAATATGCTGAAGTTCTGTAATACTGGTGCAATGTTGTCATATTGAAAAAATTTTATTTCCTTGAGGATGCCGTGGGTGGTTGTAGAATTTCCTGCCACACAGGGCATGTGTTCAAGCGACGCACCTGACCATTCCTGCTGGCTGGTTTAGTCAAGAGATATATGGTTTGGGAAGTGGGAAGCGTTTTCTCTGGACACAGTGAAGAAGCTAATTAGGAATGAGGGTACGGGTACCCTTGCTTATTTCCATGGTTCCCTATGAAGGAAATGCCTGGGAAGATCCGATATGCAGTCTCCTTTCTCCGGGTGGGTGCCATTGCCACGTGGAGTGAATGAAAGGGGTGGTAGGTGGGATAAGGGGAGGAAACGCGGACTTGTTATCCGAGTTAACGACCATTCGTGCGAGGTGCTTTTGAGACAGCAGGAGGTAAAGGGTGAGGAAATGGGTAATGTCGAGGTGGGGTGGAGTCACTCATCTCTGTCTTTGAAAAGATCTTTTCGAATCTTAGTTCCCTCCTGTACACCTTTTGGGTTTCCGTAGCCCTCAAATCGAAACGGGGGTGGCTTTCTTCACTCAAAACCCACCACAGAGCACTCGTAATCTACAAAGATATCTACCTTTACAAAGATACCTACCATACCTACCTACCCAAAGATAAAGCCTTTCTTGTCCTTTTAGCTTATTCTGCGGTTTTCAAATCGAATAATGAAGACATATGCAGTATTTATTTTGCCACAGATGGCACAGCCAGGGAAATTTTTCTATCAGTGTCAGAACAACGGTTTAATCTACTTCTCACGAGTCTCCGTTTCGATAACCATGCCGACAGAATGGCTCGAATCAAAACTGACCCGGTAGCCCCAATTTCCAATTTATTGCTTTGTCTAATCTACAAAATACCCTGCAAGCCACCACAGGGGTAATAATAATCTCTCAACGCTACTATCAATTGGGCACCTCAACTTGTATTGATGAACTGTTAATTGCCTTCAGGGGTCGATGCAGCTTCAAAATGTATATCCCCAGAAAGTCGGGAAATGTTAAATATCATTCATCGACGTCAATAACACCAAAAATAAAACTACACTCAATACACGTACGTACACACAATGAGGAAAGCGTCAGAAAATACCCGAGACGTATTCAAACTTCATGCAACCACCTCCATTTCACTGCGACGTTGCCATTTTTCCACCAGAATCTTTAAACATTTTACCAAAATCTATAAAACTATTATTTTTCATTGTAGAACGACGATTAAAAGACGTACGTACTTGCACAATTATTAGGAGTATGATGAAAAATAGTATTTGTTACAATATGGCGTAGTTGTAAAAGTTTAAATAATACTGGGTAAAGTCAGTTTTTGTTGCGGTAGCCCCCCACCGCATGGGTCAGAAAGAGAGGCCAGCGTTGGGCCGAGTGCTCGGGAAAGGGTCTCGGATTTCGATCCTTAGCAAGGTGAACCACACCCAACTGGCGTATACCTGTGACATGGTCCCAGAAAACTACCTTTAACCAAAACTTCTGCATTTCACTTTGAAAGCAGGCTATTTCTTGCATCATTTACTCCACGTATTACAATAACCATTGCTTTAAATTAATCACAGCTAACCTGTGATCCGTGATTTCATATTCCTCAATAGGTGATTTGATAGCTGCCACATCGATGGAAATAAGAGCTACAGCTTGTGAAGACACTGATTTGGAGGGATTCTTCCAGGTCCTCAATAGTGGGAAGCGGATGAGGAAGCCACGGATAGTACAATATCCAGGAGAATCAGAGAGTGGTGCTGACATTTCTGAGGATGACTATTTAAGTAATCCTCCAACACCACCATCACCACGTAAGTTTTGGAGATGTATCTCATGAGAATTGGAATTGAGGTCTTAAGAGCATTGAAGTCAAAGAGGCCCTCCTGACTACAGGTTAGAAGGCTCCAGATCAAAACTTGATTTGAATGCAAAAGTTGCTAAATTTGTCCTTATTTCATGCTTGCAGCTAAGTCCTCATGGTTTTCTGTTCACGGCAGATCATCTAATCACTGTGAGGCATCTATGAGCAAGGAGCTCACACCAATGCCACAAGATTTGATGGTGGCAGGACAGAGCAGGAAGCTGACCCAAGTGAGACTATGAGTGGTCGGAAACTCATAACCACAACCGGAGGCCAATTCGCCAGCCACCTCAAGGATCCCTCCAGAGAAGCGCCATAAGCCACTTCCATCCCCAGAATGGATGGGTGTGAAAGGCGGCTGAATGAGGGGATTAACCTCATCCGGGCCTCAGTGACAACAGTGGATTCTGTCCCTCCTTCATCAGAAACAGGTTTGTTTTATTGTAGTGCCTATTCATTTTATGATTGATGCCTTGTCTAATGAGGTGACTATTCTCTATGAATTAAAATTGCATGGGTTTCTTCCCAGACATTAAAAGCTTCATTGAAGAGAAAGTGGAGAAGCTTGGAAGGGAGCTGAAAGCTGAGGTGTCACACCTAGCAAATGAAATACGTGATAGGTTCGACTCCTTGGAGTCCCTGATAAAAAGATTGGGTGCCGGTGGCTCCTCACCTCCTCCATCCCATGCTCAGGACCTTTTGTCTCCTTGCATGCTTTTCCCCTTCAAACGTTAGAGGACCTTGGGATGTTTGAAGAAGACCTATGCTCCAATGCCAACTACAAGGAATGCCTGGTCAGTATTTCTAAAAGTATTAATCCTTTAAAAATAAGGTTATTAGTTATCAAAGCTTTATAAGCAAAAAACTAACCATTATGATGAGATCATATAATGTTTATTGCTGCATTTTCTTTCATGGAAAGAAATTTGTGAACTGATTATAATGAAATGTATTGTATTTCAGTTATGGTATTTAAGAGACAGGTGTTGTAACCTACTATGCCGTGAAATAGGGGATGCAATGTACCTCGGCTGTTAACAAAACAGTTAATGAGGCATGTGCCTCAATTATGACCAATGGACTAGCGAGTGCCATGTGTCTAAGTAAAAGGAATACACAGAAGGTGTGCCTTGAGGAAAATTACCCAAACACCACACAACTAACTTATGGTATGTACATCCTGCTTATTTCCTAATGTGTTCAATTCACCATTCTTTAACCGTGTGATTATTATCAAATATTTCATGTTCTCTTGTTACAGAGACTGTGAAGCAGAAGGCGGCCACCGTTCAACCTGTTGACTTGTCGACCGTCAAGAGGAGCATTGGCGAGTGGCTGCGACAGGCCAAAAATAGATCTGGGATACATGTTAAAAATGTGCAGGGTGTTAATTCTAGTTGTTATTAGTTTGGTTAATGACAATTATGACATTTCTTACAGAAAAAAGAATAGACATCAATGGACTCCGAGCGATAGGGTGTGATGGAACTGCAGTAAATACTGGCAGGCATACTAGAGTAATCAGGAGTATTCAAATGGTACTTGGAAGCCATTGCATTGGTTCATTTGCCTACTACATTTCAATGAACTCCTATTGAGACACTTAGGCCCGCCTTATTCAGTGAGTGATTTGTACAAGCGACAAATTCTGTTTTTTGATTAATTTCCTTGATGCATTTCTGAACACCAGTATGCAGAGAAGCCATCACCTCAGCATTATCATATTCTTGCCCTCTTATAATTTTGAATATTAATTCCATCTTTCTCTAATTTTTCCAAAATCATCGTTGAAATATTCTTGGCAGTTCACGGAAATCAACAAATGATTCCACAAGCTTCACTTCATCTCTATCGATCATTGCATAGCGTAAAACTTCACAACACAGTCCTATGCTTTGTCCAAAGTCCTTGTTGAAAATTACAGACCGGTAAGTTTGACTTCCGTAGTCTGTAAGTAGTTAGAAAAGATAGTGGCTAATTACCTTTGGGATTTATGGGAGAGTGAAAACTGGTTGTCTAATTGACAGCATGGATTTAGAAAGGGTCACTCAACTGAAACTCAGTTGCTAGGGTCTTGCCAAGAAATTTCTGACTCCATGGATGCGGGAGTAGAATTAGGTGCAATTATTGTCGACCTTTCTAAAGCATTCGACAGAGTGGATCATGAACGGCTTATGGCAAAAATGAGGAAATTGCCGTTGCATGTAGATGGAAGAGTTATCTTGTGGATTAAAGGTTTTCTTAAAGATAGAACCCAGAGGGTTAAAGTGGGTGAAGAATGCTCTGAACTAGCCAAGGTAGCATCGGGTGTCCCTCAAGGCAGCGTCCTTGGACCTTTATTGTTCTTAATTTACCTAAACGACCTTCCAGAAATGATAAACTCGAGCATAAGACTTTTTGCAGATGACTGCATCATTTATCGAAGAATAGGTAATCTGAGCGACCATGAAGCCCTTCAGGACGATGTTAACAAATTGAAGAGTTGGGTATCGTTAAATGGGATGGATATAAAGGTACAAAAATGCAAGTATATTAACTTTAGCAATAAAATTATTACCACAAATAGAATATAAAAATTCTCTGGCAATGCAATTCCGAAATCCGATAGCTGTTAGTATTTAGGTGTTCATTTGACAAATAATTTAGACTGGGACTTAAATGTGAATTGCCTTACCAAAAAGGCGTTCAAATGCTGCATTGGGTAATGAGAAACCTCAAAGGGAGCCGCAAGGTTACAAAGAATATGGCCTATAAAACACTGGTTCGCCCTATCTTAGAGTACCCTTCTCTTGTATGGGATCCACACAAGAAAGGTCAGAATATTAAATTGGAGAAAGTGCAAAGAAAAGCAGCCAGGCATGTGTTATGAAGATATAAGAAAATGGAAAGTGTTTAGAAAATGATCCACGAACTAGGATGGGATAGCTTAAAGCAAAGGAGGAAAAGGACTATGTGGGATGTATAGAATAGTTACCAGGGAAACGGCATGGGACGACCTAGGGAAGGAAATATTAAAGCCAAACTTTGTTGGAAAGAATGATCACCAATTCAAGATAAAGTGCTGATCACAAAGGACTAACGTTAAGAAGTTTTCATACCTAAATAGAACAATACTTGACTGGATCGATCTGCCAGCAAAGCTTCTCGAACCATTCCCAAAAAATGTAAATATATATAAGAATAGGTTGAAAAAGGATGTTTTTATCATTTAATTGTAAGGTATTGTTAACCAGGGCGATGATGTATATTGTTCGTACCTTGTTTATCTATGTTACCACCTGGCCAATTGTCCACTTGTAACATTATTAATATAATAATAATAATATGCAATGGCCACAAACAAATGCTTATAATAATAATAATATGCAATGGCCACAAACAAATGCTTTCGTCTCTATTGCCAACTGACTAATAATACCAGCTTAAAACACTGCACCATCGAAAGCTTGTCACAACCCACAAGCATATAGGTACCTCAATCAAACCTGAAAATCATTTGGCAACTCATGATGTGTCTGATCAAAATATGCCCTTGCATCAAAAACTAACCATTTTGAAACATTCATTTGCTAGACATGAATATTTATAAGTCTACCACCAATTTCCAACAAGTAAATACACTGACCTTTCGAACAATACCTGGAACAATACCTTTCGAACAATTTCTGGAAGTTGATATTTCTTTACCCTCACATATACTTCCTCCCCTGGCTGAGAAGTTAATATTTAGCACATGGTTTGCACATGCAGATAGTTTATAACATTGTAATAACAGTGCATACTTCATATGAGATCATAATTTGAGCAGGGTAAATTGAATGATAGTACAGGGAGTATTTCTGTACTGAAAAATGAAATTGGACAATCTATGAGAAAATGTCATAGATAAGGATTGCAAAGAAAGATCCTTTTATGCTGTTTTTACTGTACGAACATCACGTTCAGCTGGGCCATTTGCTTTAGGATGGTATGGTGTTCACTCGGTGACTATAATTTGCTGTTGAGCACAAAAATTACTAGAAACATGCCATTTTTTTCGTTTCCGGGGTGATGAATTGTTATTGCGTAGAATTGTTCGAACTATTTGAAAAATAAATTTACCCAGAAACATACCTCATTCCCGATAAAGCCGACTATGACCGCCCAGTCTCGTTTCTGTGAAGAAAGTCCTTGACTCGTTTGAATAGGCCGCCGAATTGAGTGTAGTTTCACCTTTTGCCGCTAGGCCGTGCACAAGGATCCAGTTGATACTCCGATCGTTTAAACTGTAATTGTCAGTAATAAATGCAGAAATATCAGTATTTATTAATTTACTTACAAGGCTTTTATTAATTAATTTATAAAAAGTTTCAAAGTTTTAAACTCATATCGTTAATTACTGTGCATTCTTAAAAGCACTTTAGCTCGCGCTATGCAGTATGCGGTCAATTTTAACCGGGTCTCCTTACTAACTTTAGATTGGCAAGCCTTGTTTCCCTTCAAGCGAATAAATCTTTCGCCTTTTACTAAAGATTTCCGTGGAGGGGAGCATTCATGGCTCTGTAACTAATTTTTGACTGTGCCCAGCAGACACCTGCTGGGCCAAATATCTTGGTACCACTCAATCTGGAGAAAATCTCTCGAACAAACTCGTGTTTTCGGCGCTGTAACTCTTTGTGTTAAGCGTGCCACATCGAGTGGCCAATGTTTCGATGTTTATGAAAGTAATCGCCACTCACTCATTATACAGTGAGTGTTTTATGCCTTTGTCTGAATTTAGGTGTTATGCATCAGATGTATTTTTAAATCTTAAAAAGTTACAATTATTTTGAAAATTATTCGGAAATTGGACTTTCGGATCCTATTTAGGAAAATATTGATGAATAAAACGCGAATATTTTTCCATTTAATTTACCCTTGAAAATAAAAAAAACATCACTGTTTCATTATGAAATAAACAATATTGGCTGTGCCTGTTCGCTAAAAAATATTCTAAGCTTGGTAGTATAAAAAAATCATGCACTCATTGAAAAACAGTGGATTTAAACCGTATAAACCTCCCAGTGTAGGCATGACGATCTTCAGCTTTAGTGCTACGTTGGACATAGCAGGATTCATGGCGATTGCTGCGCGTGCCAGAACTCGATGGGATCCATATCCATTGGGACATAGGGTGTCTTCAAAAATAGGAAGAGCTCTTCTGGCGTACATATCCCATGTAGCTGAACTGTGATATTTTGCACCCTCGCCTGATCAGGGATGTGACCCGAAAAGGCACTTTACGTTGGGTGCCGTACCTGGGAGGCACCCGAACTCCGAGCCTGAGCCTTGGCTTTGAAAGCGACCCAACCCTTTCGGTGGTGAGGAGGACTTCTGTTTTCTGATCTCACCTCAGCTGATAGAGTATTCAGAGCATGAGACTCTAGGATAGAATTGTACGTGGTCCGGAATAAAATGGCCATTTCCTATCGGTGGTACCGAAATGTCATCATGCTTTCTAGCGAATAAGCTCCACTCGAAATGGAATCCCATTCTCCAATCGACAGTGGGCGTAGTTCAAACACTGGCCGCTAGGTGGTGTACAAGAATTCAGCACATACTCCCTCGTTTAAACTCCATTTGTCGGCAAAAAATGCATGTACATCGGTATTTTCAAATCTTATTAATAAGAACAAATTACAAAGGTCGCAAAAAGCTTCATACTTTTTTTATTTTCTCGCTAATTACAGTGAATACTCGAGTATACAGTAGCTCGCGCTATGCTGTTTGCGGTCAGTTTTAAACCGGACACCTAATTATAATAATCTGAACAAGCCTTGTTTCCCTTCAAACGTATAAATCTTTCGCCTTTTACTAAAGATTTCCGTGGAGGGGAACATTTATGGCTCAGAAACTAATTTTTGACTGTGCTCAGCAGACACCTGCTGGGCCAAATATCTTGGTACCACTCTCATCTTGAAGATGGGTAATATATCCCAGTAATCGTATCACATGATGACCGTGTGGGAAGAATCGATTCAGAACTAGAGGTGAGCGGAACTGTGATATTCCAATCACCTTCTTACCTGTGACTGCTACTCGTCAGTATCTGTGATTCTTAACTGTGATTGCGATTGCAGGATAAGAATCGCCGCCGTTTGATATTAGCGGCGCTACGGATCCCGATTACAGGCTCGAAATGTCCATTTGCGTACTTTTGCTTTTGCACATACGCTGATTTTTTTACAAATAAACCTCGGAGATTAACTTCAATAAAACCAACGAAAGAATATGCGCGTAAAACATTTGCCTGGTCATATTTTTCATTCGATGTCAATTTATCTTCCAAAGAAATTACACATTTATGCGTTTGTTTAACTTTTGATATTGCACTGGAATTTGACAGGGATTTTATATCTTGAAAATATTTTTTAATATTTCTCGACTAACACTATTTATTTTTTTTCCCTAAATAACATGAAGACTTTATTAAAAAATTGGACAAAATAATAACATTAAGGCTTTCTTAAATAATTGCATTAAATAGTATACAATTTCACTAAGTAACATAAAGATTTGCTTAAAGAATAGCATTCAATAACATAGACAAAAAATAACATTTACAAAAATAACATTTTCCCTTCGGCAAATCGATAAATACGATTAGGATAGATATGCTACATCACTATAGTGATGGCGTTATATATACGAGAACAATAAGAAAAATCCTCTCTTTGATTCATGTTTTCTCTTCTGGCTTTTATTTTTTCCATGTACAGGTATGTACTTAAATTTGAATTTAAGAACAATTTGCGTTCAGCTTATCGTCACCTAAGCACGTGTGCTAAGCGGGATACTCGTTCAATACCTTGGATCTAACATTAATGAGGGAAGTATAAAAAATACCCCAGTTAAATTACAAATTCTGCAAATATCAACCATTTTTGTACCTATATAATGACTAAAAGAAGTCAGCAATGCGAGTACAAATTTCAGATGGAATAAACGTGCGACTATAGTTTTCAAAAATACTATCACAAATATTCTCACTTGTAAGCTTTTATTGTTATAAATATTCGAGCATGGCAGGATGTGCCTTGACGAAGACGGCAGGGTCACAGTAGGATGTTTTGAAATCATTTTTTTTTCAAGTTCGTTGTCGACGTCTTGTACGAAAGGCTACATATGTTGCAAGACACAATTTCTCCATTTACCACTGAGAAAAAGTTCCAAATTTCGCTAAATTTTCTTCTGTTATCCATTTGGAATAGACCTCACCGCCAAATCGCACGGATCACGCAGAGAAGCGCACGCTTATGCTACCAACTACTACCGTGGCTTCGTCGATCACGTTCAATCACAGTTAATTCGCAGTAGCAGTATTGGAGTTGGTAGCTGTGTGATCACAATCACAGTGATTTCGGATATCAAGTCACAGGTTGTGATTGTTACTTTTCAGTATAAGTGAGTCAATCACAGTTAGCGACATATTGCTCATTCAGAACAAAAATCGGGAATGCATAATCGATTATTTGAAGAATCGGTGAATAATCATACGATTTTTCTGTGAAGTTCGTAGCTTCTGCGACGAGCAGAAGAATCAAACGATTCATGTCAAGCCTGTGAAGGATCGACCAGGATGAGCTTTGTTGTGGGCATGCCTGACGGGTAGCATAATCGATTATTTGAAGAATCGGTAAATAATCATGCGATTTTTCTGCGGATATATCTGTGACGGACGGAATAATCGTAGACTCATGTGGAGGATCGCCGAGAATGCGAATCGGAAAGCGATGAGCCCCGATTTATCACGTTGAAACGATTGGTCTGTTGAAATTATTTCGCGGTGTCGTATGATTGTGGTGAAACCATTATAATCAGTGATATATAATTATGTTCTCTGACTGAAGCGAACGATACTGTGACGTGGGGAGAGGGAGCTGTATATAAGGAGTCGATTATTGTGCATTTGCGTTAAATAACCTAATTGAAAAGAGGAGAATAATAGGCGACTAATCAAGGTCATTGTAAATGTTTTGTAAAAGAGAGAGATAGAGACGGAATGGGAATGTTATAGGTGCCCGGAATTCAGTAAAAAATATCTCCATGTGTAATACTTTGTAAAGCTCTAATTCAGACTCAGCTTGTTGCAAAAGTTACAATGATTGTGATTTACATCGCTCATGTGATGATGATACTTGAGAAATAAATAAATATATAATATATATGTATAAGCTAGCAACAAGGCGTTGAGGTTGGGGAAGGATAGGAAAGTAAATCAGTGGACACTCACCGGCAGATGATCCATGACGACACCGGTGTCCACTACTTAGGGTAGCTTTTGGGCAAAGAACCCTTCTTCAGCTGGAGGAGATACACTACTAAGGAGTGTCACACTGGAGTTGAGAGTTTAGGGTATGTCTTGGTACGGGGTTAGTTGTTGGGGAAAGGGGATTGGTTGGAAGGAAGTGCAAGAGGGGGGAGGGGAGGGAGCTAGCGAAGATTGACTCCGGGCGGGCAGGTTGACTTTAAAATGGAAATATAAGACAGCCCTCAGTGGCGGAGTTCTATTATTGGTATGTCAGGTGGGAGGGCGCGAATTATTTTTATGTGAAAGGAGTTGTTGAAGGAGAGGTTATGAGAGTTGGCGTGCTCGGCTACAGGCAACTGCAACTGTTGCATCACGCTGCTCCTGTGATTATTTACCCGCATATTTAAAGGTGTGCTGGTGAGGCCAACGTAGAAGGCTGGGCAAAATTTCAATATATTGAGTATAACTCAATATTTTTTAAATATTGAGTCTCAATAAATATGATATTGATGTGGGTCAATATTCTGTTCCTCAATATCTCAATATTAAATATTGAGGTTGTGTAACTCAATATTCTTTATTGAGGTTTGAGCTCAATATTCCTTATTGGGGTTTCATTATATTATATTGAATTTTGAGTTCGTTTTTATATTGACGTTTTCCATCTTTCCGTGGGTGCCAATCGAGCAGTTAACGAGCGCGGCGTTCCCTCCCTTCTCTCGTCCAAGCCAAGCCTCGGCCACCACCGAAACAGTTCATAAGTTCCTAACTATACGCTACTCCACGCCCCCGCAGAGGACAACAATGGCAGTCGCATTGGGTGTTGGAGTGGTAGGGGGCGTTCAGCCGTGACCACCGAGATACTCAGTATCTCGGTGGTCACGGTTCAGCAGTGTTCGGGAGTTGGCCCGTGAAACGGCCGAAGACCTGAACACTGCCGAGCGTAAACATAGGAACTGTCGCGGCGGTGGTGCAGGGCTCAGCTCTGGCTTCATCCCACAACACCGCTTGCTGGTGGAGCACGTTGTTCGTTCAGTCCAGGTGTTCAAGTTAGTTTCAAAGCGTGTCATCATGTTTGTCGCTAAGCGTACAGCAGTAATATGGCGATATTTTAAAGATACTGACCCGCCTGATCGCGAAAAGGTGAAATGCACTTTGTGCCAGAAGATACTGCCATGCAACAACGGTGGCATATCGAATGCTGTGAGTCACTTAAAGTCGAGGCACCCACTGACCCATTCCTCATGGCTACAAGCTAAGTTACATCAACAGAGGAGAGTAAATCAGGAATCTCAAAATGAAGACGATCCTGATCATGGAAGTCCTGGAAGAGGAGAGAATGGAGTGTGCTGATTTGAGAAGGCTCTTCAGTGAAGCATCAAGACCTGGATGAAAGGTAGTCGCAAAGATAATCGAATCGTCAATGGATATATTATCCTCCGGTTGAGTCACGAAGCGCGGTCGCGGAGAGGGAGGGGAGGGAGCTAGCGAAGATTGACTCCGGGCGGGCAGGTTGACTTTAAAATGGAAATATAAGACAGCCCTCAGTGGCGGAGTTCTATTATTGGTATGTCAGGTGGGAGGGCGCGAATTATTTTTATATGAAAGGAGTTGTTGAAGGAGAGGTTATGAGAGTTGGCGTGCTCGGCTACAGGCAACTGCAACTGTTGCATCACGTTGCTCCTGTGATTATTTACCCGCATATTTAAAGGTGTGCTGGTGAGGCCAACGTAGGCCTGGCAGTGCTTGCAGTTTATAAGACATATTACATTATTCGAGGAGCAGTTTCCCCGAGTAAGTATTTGATATGTGACATTAGTCACCGGAGTAGTGAAGAAACGGGAAGAGGTGTTGATTGGGCAAGTGAGGCTTATTGCAAGAGTGAGAACCAATAGGGGAGAGATTGGTAACACCACTTGCAAGTGAAGGTTGACGGATCTCACGGATCCAGAGACTATTTTGTAGATTGGGAGGGCGACGGAAGACGAGCACGGGAGGTCTTTTGTATAAGGGAGGAAGTTGATGGGGAAGAGGAGATAATGGAGTGTGCTGATTTGAGAAGGCTTTTCAGTGAAGCATCAAGACCTAGATGAAAGGTAGTCGCAAAGATAATCGAATCGTCAATGGATATATTATCCTCCGGTTGAGTCACGAAGTGCGGTCTCGGAGAGGATTCGATCGCCTCAACGAGCTGTTTTCTCACCAAGGAGGGCGGTTAACCCCGAATCAAGAAAACTTTTTCCAAGTCTTCCAAGTATCGAAATAAGTGTGAATTTTCAGAACAGATTCGGCGACCTCGACGTGCCAAAGAGAATGGGAGAGAGCGTTTGCAGTGTTCGGGATGACAGCTGTCCCAATGCAAGTACTGCTGAAGGTTGGTGGGTTTTTTGTGGACGGATGTGCTGATTTTTCTGATTTTCAAGACACACTGCTGGGCCAAATAAACTGGTACCACTAAATTTCGAAGTAAGCAATACTTTAATGTTCTATGCTCCTGCATTCCTCTCTGTGCACCACAGTCGTGGGTTTCACAATCAGACGCGAGTCTCATCCGAATACGAGCAATATACGTCTCAGCCTAGGGATTGGAAAATCGATTTCTATTTTAATCGAAAATCGATTATCACACTCCGATTTTCGATTTAATCGAAGTCGACTTTTTGTTTTGAAAAACCGATCAAAATCGATTCTAGCCGATCGATTTTCGATTTTTAGCTTGCTAGCTAAAACTAGCGTTTGAATTTTGCCAATCGAGCTGCGCCAGTTCGTAAACCGCCCTCCAGTCGACCGTAAGTCCAACTCTAATCCACTACAAGCTTGGAAGGAGATTAAGGGAGAATATCCCCACGTATACAAACCAGCCAGCAGGATTTTATCTATCTAGTTGCCTCTTCCGTGCCGTGTGAGCGACTATTTTCTCACGCCGGGTTAATTGCAACTCAGGTGCAAAATCGATTATTCGGAGAACATTTAAATATGTTAGTTTTCTTAAGGTCCATCTCTGTGGAACACTGGTTCCACGGTTTTGCAAACAAGAAATAGATAAAATTCTGTTTTTCATTTGGTGGTATGCCCACTTTTGAATATACAATTCTTATTGCTACTAAACTATATGTAATTTGCTCCTTATATTACCTATGTGTTTATAAGTATCTGTTATGGATTATTACTTTCCTGTATATCTTATTAATATCTTTAAAATAATATATTGTGTTAATAAATTTAACTGTATTCGGTTCTTATCCCTAGTGCTTCCATTAACCCATATTTTGCATTTTGTTACAACAGCACATCCGTATTTCAGCAGACAATTACTTTACTATGATAAATATCGATTTCGATTTTTCGATTATTTTGGGCAAGAAATCGAATTTTTAGAAAATCGATTTTAAAAACAAAAATCGAAAGTCGATTCTGGATTTAAATTTCCAATCCCTATGTCAGCCCAAACGCCAGTCCGACCAATCTTTTCCACATTTCATCACCATCGATTATTTTCCATACAAAGGTTCTTCTGCCAGTCCAATTCTCGAACATGACTGTCCATCGTGGATGTGATTCAAGAAAATTTTATTGTCTTCCTCATTACTCCAGTACGACTTGCACATTTTCCACCCAAGTGTTCGTTGTCTTAGGGGCCATGCAGGTATTACGTAAGACGTTTTGGGGAGGGAGGGAGGTTGGGCTTTTCTTACGTTGTCTTATGTAGGGGGTGAGGGGGTCGGAGACAGTCTTACGTAAGATATTGGTAAGTCACTTCTGAATTCGTATTTTTATCAATTTTTAAAAATTTTTTCGTGGAAAAAAAATCTTACCCTTTAGGCTGTGGCTAAGTGTATGCTAAACTATAGAAAAACGGACAACTAATTCGTTGCGTTCATTAGTTTGGAGATGTCGCATTTTTACAGATCACATGTTTTGCGTAGGTAGGTACAGTGAATCGCGAAATATCAAAAACCGTTATCGATATCCGTGATGAGGTCAGTTTTTGGGCATTTTGACATAGAATCCGCCATAGTTTTACTTTCTATGTCCATGGATTCAAAAATGTCTGATAACTTACGTTCGATTGATGTTGATTTTATCACGGTACACTAGGTCACCTCAATTTTAGAACTCGAAACACAAATAAAGAACATCACATCCAGGAACACCGAAAGAAATTTAATCACAGGTGGAGATTTCAATACGTCCTCTATAGATTGGAAGACCTACAGTTACATACCAGGAGGGAGAGACAAGGACAACTGCGAGCCCCTGCTGCACACGTTCTCATCAAATGCCCTACATCAGATAGCTATGACGCGACGCCTAACAGAGAAAACAATATTCTTGATTTATTGGTAACAAATATACCACAAAAAGTAATTAAGGTTAACACTGTTGTAGGCATTGGTCACCATAGTGTAGTAGTAGAAAATTACGATTAGTGTCACGGAACACAATTAGACGTTAAAGGCCGTTATGATAATCTCGTTAGTGTTACTAACCCTTTGCAGCAACTGGGATGGGAAAAGCTGTCAGACCGTCTATTAAAATTTAGACTTAACCTATTACGTAAGTTCCAAACCGGTCTATTTTCTGACGACGTTGATAATATTTTACGAAGTCACACATACTACGGTGGATCAGATCATGAGAATAAAATTAGGGAACTAGACTGCAGAACGGACAGATTTAACCCTTAGGCTGCGGGAAACGTACATGTACGTGTGTATCGGGAACTGCGGAGAGAACGTTCTTGTACGTTTGACCCTCTCTGTCTACCTGCTCCCTCAGTCCTTTCATATTTTTATGACCCGAACTCTTTCTTTCCAGCGGTGGACATCTGGGAATCCACCCCTTTTACCCAAACCACTCCCTTCCCACTCTCTTTAGGAATCGCATACCACCGAAATGAGGTGCGACCCTTTCTTCCGATTGTTCACTCAAGAGGCTACGGTTGTCTCAAAAATGAGTTGTCTTATGCTCGCGCCCGGCTCAATTATCAACGGATTTTCTTGGTGTTTGGTATCAAATTAAACAGAAAGTTGCCAGAAAATATACTGTCATATTTGTTTTCAACAATTACGCCTAAAAACAAGTTTTAAAATTAGTTCAAAGTTCCACTAATCCCTCGACAAGTTCCGGTGCCCACTCCCTGGGATCCCGAGAAAAGGGTTGGGAGGGGATTACATGGTTCATATAACTGCCCGGCCTCGGCCCGTGGGAAGGAATGACAGGCTCCGTCCAAATAGATATTTGCCGCACAGGGTGGACGAAATGCGCTCTAGCTGCCGCAGCTTAAGGGTTAAAATGTGATTTTCCCACGAACGATAAGGGACCATAAAAGCTGCAAATGAGACTTTTATCTAGGTTTGTCGTTAGGTAGTGTATCTCTTAGTAGTATTGTACTCCTAATACTTGAATCCTTATCTGTTACCTAGTACTAACAGCACGCCGTGCATGTTTTCAACATAAGTCTTGAGTCTCTGTCCGATTGTGTAGTCGTCAAATACATATATTAATGGTCCCTCTCCATTGTGATAATATCTGTAGTGTAGTAGTGCATGCTTGTGAGGCTTCGCCTCGTGACAAGCATTAGCGATTTATGCTAATGCATAATAAGTCGTAGTTACACTAACTTTAGGGTATAGTGTAATGCATTTTGGTGAATACTCACCCCCTGCCACACACCCCTGAGTTGGCTTGCAGGGTATTTTGTAGATGTAGATGCTATTTTAGGATCTCGAGGCAATACAGGAGTGGTGGGAATGATCTCTCGTGGGGTAACCATATTCGGGTAAATATCGGCCAAGCTAATCGAAAATTGGGATTTGTTAAAAGAGTACTTGACAAGTGCGACGATAAAGCTAGGGATATCAACTATTTCTCCCTCGTTAGACCCCACTTGGAATACGCTTCTAGTAATTGGGATCCTTATTAGAGTTAGACATTGAAGGCCGTTGTGATAATCTCGTTAGTGTCACTGACCTTTGGCAACAACTAGGATGAGAATCGCTTTCAGACTGTCGATTAGAATGTATACTTAATCTATTCCAGTTCCAATCCGGGCTTTTTAGCCGTACGGTGTGAAAAAATTAGTCATGTTAGAGACTTATGTGGCTTTATTTATTTAACTACTGAGAATTTTGGTCATATTTAACTGTATTATTGCGCCATTAATATTACAATATTGATTAGATACTTCTTACTGACGCTGAAGTAAAAAAATAAAATATTAATATGGTCTCCATTATGACTAGGGAACTATCTCGCTCAAACCACCTTTAAGTAATGACCCACGTAAAAATTTGTACGTTTGCACCAAATTTTCGTTTGGATTAAGTTTGGCCCAAACATCGGCAATGAGACTTCTAACTTCAAACATCGTCTAAATATTTATACTTTGCCGAACTTATTTAGGAAAGGTATGCTTGTCATGCAACTTGTCATGCGTAACTTGTCCCAAAGATTCATTATATTTTTCAAAAACGTTTGTGTGAATATTCACTTAAGGTAACGCTGATTTTTGGGAAAAATGTGGAGTGAATTTGTCAAATGAATTAGCTTTCGAAAAAAGTACAAAACTAGCTAAATTTCCCCAAATGGTGTTGCAACTTTTTAGTAAGTTTATTTAAGTATATTGGGTTAAGTATAACTATTTGGACGTCATTTGTAGTTAGGATTCTCACTGCCGATGAATGCGATGAAGTTAATCCAAACATAAATTTGGCCCAAATTGGGCGCAAACGTAAAAATGTTTACTACGTGGTATCTCACGCGCAAGATTGTTGATAAAAGCCTGCTTCGTGACTATTATTAGTCGATCGGGGACCGCTTAAGGTAGGCATTAAATGGATCCGAAATACTAGACGCGTTTTCTTGGTGGGGCCTTACTATTGAAAAATAACTGCACCTTTCTACTTTCTCACGGCATTTCACTAGTATAATTTTAATAAATCCGTGATTATTAGAAGGTACTCTTTACTCACTAGCGACAAATTTTACCGAACAAGCAATAAGTATAGTTACTGTTCACGGAATTAGTAACCACAAAGCAGTGACAGCCTTAGGTATTCCCTTAGCATAGATTAGAACCGTAAATCAACGAGATACACTAAATTTTTTGAAATGGCTGCTTTCAACGGGGTGCCAGTGGAATTTCGAAATTTGTTATCTTACACCAACATACTAAGAGCTCGTGGCAAGCTTTTCTTGATGTTTCACGTTCAGAGAGTCAGAGTGGTATAATGTAAAGGTGTGGAAGTCAATTAAACTTCGGCGAATCTATCATGACAAACTAAAATAAGCACAAATAACCCATCTGATGTGAATGGGTTCGGGCAAAATTACAAACAAGCCTACGCAAATGTCTAAGGGTGGATGCATAATGCATATAAAAGGCGATATCAATTGGGTGAACATGTAAACGATAGCCATGCATGAAAATGCATTTTGGTTGTATGTAATCGAATTAAAAGGTAGTGAGTGAAGAATAAACACACTTAGGAATGACTATGGAGAAAGATTAATTGGTTGAATTTGAGAAAATTGGCAATTTCCATTCTTCAATTACGATATTCCACCATATCACGCCTGAAACGACATTTTATTGTTATTTGGTTGTTTGAAAAAGACTATTGCATTAAACTCATTGTTTAAAAGTAGTTTCATATCAAGCTCGCAGGACTTATCTGAGTCCTGAGATTTACCTGATTTTTCCCTACGGATGTATGAAATTATCATTGCTTGTGGTGGCGCATAAATTTAAATACAAAAAACAACGTCCCTAACGAATCAATCCTGGTCAAGGGACTGATAAAATTCTTGTTATACGATACAGCACGTACCATCGGAAATTGCACCATATCTAGAGATCATATTTACCAAATCGCTAGCAGATAAATTAGTTCTGAAGGATTGGAGAGCAGATAACATTGCACCTATTTATGAAGGCGGCAGTAAAGAAGGGCCCAGTAACTACCGACCTATCTCTCACATCTATGTCGTGTAAGATATCTACATCTACGTAGTACCTTGCAGGTCACCACTAGGGTGTGTGGCACGGGGTAATTACACACCAGGCATGCAGCACTCGTCCCAGAACAAATCAGAACCTCGCACGCTCCCCCGGCCGCTAGGCGCAGGCCAAAGCAGTCAGGAGAACAGTGCGCAGTCCGACCAGAAACTGAGAGAGTGATACGTAAATGAACATGCAAACATGGAGAACAATGCTATAGACACATCTAGTGGTTAATATTACTAATACGGTTAATTCATGAGTGCTACGAGATGCTACTTCATGCAGAGGACAAATTAAAATAATGCCGGACAAATCATCCGGTATAAAGTGTTAGTAATGATGTTGTGTTATTAAGCACAAGTGAAAATTCTACTCTACCTATTGAGGGTGGGAGTTTCATATGATTGATCTATCGCAACTATTATGATCCCTTATTGTACGTGGGAAAAATTACATTTTGAATCTATCGGTTCGGCAGTCAATTTCCTTTATCTTATTCCTGTGATCGCTTCTACCGTAGTACGTTGGCTCTAGCAATATATGTTGAACGTTCGGCAAAAAACTGTCTGCTCCGAGTTTGCGCAAAATATTTAACCTATAATTCTCCTTTCGATCAGGAAGAGATTCCCACCCTAATTCCTTCAACAATTCGCTAACTTTGCTAAGTTTATCGTAACAATTTTTCACAAATCTTGCTGCTCTCCGCTGTATTCGATCCATTTCAGAGAATAGTCCTACTTCGTAAGGGTCCCATGTACTAGCGACAAATTCCAAGTGAGGTCTCACGAGTGAAAAATAACTTTGCTCTTTAACCTTCTCGCCGATAAAATATTTGAGCATATAATCGTTAATTCGGTCATGGTGCATTTAAATTGGAAACAATTGTTAATAGACAACCAGTGCGTATTTAAAAGTATCAAATACAATGGGGATGACGGCGGTAGAAACGAATTACCTAGCAAAGCGAACATTAATAGTTATAAAGTACACTGACGCGAACAAATACTTCTACATCTACAAAATTCCCTGCAAGCCAACTCAAGGGTGTGTGGCAAGGGGTGAGTAGTCACCTACATGCATTACACTATTCCCATTTTACACCTCATTAAGGTTTTTTTACGCTACGCACTCTTAATTGCACAATTTAAGTAGCATCTGTTTTCGTAATGCGAGAAATTATAGCAAGGGCTATATTTTCCCCTCTCTCCATCAAGCATTTGCGCATAAATTCTAGCAATTTACCATTTTCCACGTCGCAATTTTCAACGATCATCCAATCTTACTTCAGTTAGTGCGATAAAGTGCGTCGTTTAAATCGGATTTTAGAATAGGGGTTATTTTCTAAACCTACATTAGCTCATTCGTAAGTGGTTCATCTACACCTACGAAATACCGTGCAAGCCACGTCAACGCCTCGTGACAAGCATTAGCAATTTGAGCTAATGCATAATTAGTAGTAGTTACACTAACTTTAGAGTATAGTTTAATGCATGTTGGTGAATACTCATCCCCTGCCACACACCCCTGAGGTGGCTTGTAGATGTAGTGCCCGTCCCTGTTCAGATTCGATCAACACACGCTCCCTCGGCCGATATCTATCTATCTATATCTACAAAATACCCTGCAAGCCACCTCAGGGGTGTGTGGCAGGGGGTGAGTAATCACCAACATGCATTAGACTATACCCTAAAGTTAGTGTAACTACGACTAATTATGCATGATAGGCGAGGATCAGAAAGCAGTCACGATAATACAATGCAAGACCAAACCAGATACCAAGGGAGTGCTACGTTAATGAAAATGCTAACTTTTTGTGCAAGGTTTGACACAATATATGTACTACCACAGAGTAATGCCTTATTCTTTGGTACTACCGATTAAAACTATGAATCCACAACTACGAGACATCAATCCTCGCAGAAAACTAAATCATGGGAGAAATTTCAAACGGGATGATGGGATAGTAATAGTCACAAAATATTGAACAAAAGTATGTACAAACAAACTCTAGCCTACTAACTAAGCGACGTTCAGTCTCGCTTTCATATCTCGGAAATCGCGCTGACATGCAAGTGTTATCACGCAATTTGTTTATTATTTGAGTATTATAGCCGCTGATTGGTATATTCTTGGACAGTCCCCATCCTGCATACCAATTTCTGAAACATCGTCTTATTACATAATTTATAATAACATAATTAAAGACCCCAAAAATTAATTAGAGACAGAAAAATTAATTGATTTTTCATGCAGGCATTAACATCTCAAAAAAGAGCTAAGAATACAAAAAAATTAAAGCAACATATCCTAAACACTGACATTATTGAAGGCTTAGATAATAGATATTGTGGTCCCTAACTGTGCACGGAAAATTTTCATTTAAACCTGTCGGTCCAAAAATCTATGTCTCTAATTTTATTCGCCTATGTGTGCATTCGCGAAAGTAGTTGGATGAAATTTTACGGGACATGCAAAATGTAAATAGGTCTTATTGTAATATTAAAGTAAAAAAAATCTCCAGCATCCACGAGCTTTGGGATTTTGAAAAATAAAAATGGACTCACCTCTCCTCCGACCAGCTATATAGCATATCGCGAAGACAGCAGCGAAGGATGTGCTCCAGGAATATCATCCACAACAGCGCACCCTTGACGTTCCCCTTGACACTGGCCACCAGAAAATTATCCTCGCTACTGACACCTTGTGCGACGACGTACGGCAAGCTATCCTTCTCTCAAGGGCTTATTATGACGGCTTCTCGGAAAAAGTTCCTTGCAGCTTTCACTGGAAAGGAGGTGGAGTGGCCACTGGGATAATATTTGCTTGAGAGGGGTAGGGACTAAAAAACCCCACTCGCCCTTCGACCACACGTGGTGAGCGAGTGGGGAAAGGGATGGTAGTCATTAAGGCCCCTGGGATTTCCCAAATCCTTTCCCCCGTGGTTCTTTGTTAACCTGTAAACCCTAACAACGCACTGCGTCCTTCGTTAAGCTCTCCGCGTAAGTACTTTGATCTCACCGCGGTGGAAATTCCAATTTTTATT
Source organism: Pyrrhosoma nymphula (assembly GCA_963573305.1). Taxonomy (NCBI): domain Eukaryota; kingdom Metazoa; phylum Arthropoda; class Insecta; order Odonata; family Coenagrionidae; genus Pyrrhosoma; species Pyrrhosoma nymphula. The sequence continues at coordinate 118,752,578 of OY754338.1, forward strand.
CCCGCAGGCGTTTACTAATAATACCGCGTTCACATTCGTGAGTATTTATCATGCAGAAATCATAATTAGTGCTGGAATAATTGTATAAATAATTTCACATGTCTTTGCTGGAATCGTCTTCTGCTAGCAGTGTTCATCTGCCATTTGAAGCGTCAATATGAAGGTATCCCCAACCTAAAAAGATCTTCGCACAATAAATAGGGTACACCGTACAGTTATGGGCCACATGGTATTTAGAAGAGCATTTATAAGAGTACATTTGGAAAAATGTACAATAATGATAGCAAAATATACAATCCGGTTTAACCTTTCTAATAAAAGTCAACGTTGTTGACTCTGCTGGCACGTCCCGTGTATTTAGAGGATTTAGAGATAATTGTTCCAGTTTCTCAGGTATGACGAAAGACCTTCATACTCTCATGCATAAATAGAGAGAGAGGGATCACAAATACTCCAGACGTCCTAGCAGAGTCTCTTAGAGATAAACTATATATACCCCCCCCCCCAAATTTCTCCTCTCTCAATTTTAAGTTCACATTTATGGATGACAATAGTTAATCATATTCATTTGTATAAGAATCTGCAAGCCACCCCTAGGGTAAATTCACATTCTACCGCATGCCCCCTTACCGAATATTTTATTGAAAAAACGACCTTACGTCTCTAAATTACCATGAAAGCTACCTCCTGAGTGTGTGGTATTGGGTAATTCCACGAATGTATCTAATTATTTGACTGATTGGTAAAAAAAATAATTAAATTTATAAAAGTCGCTTAAAAGTGTTTCGGTTCTACATCAAAATCTATTTGGTACCATTGAAGCCATCCCAAGGGTGTGTAGCAGGGGCTTTATTTATTTATTTTGTACCAAAATTATATACATTCGGTACCATCCCAGTTAAAGAGATAAAAAATATGATGGCTTAATCACATTGTTCATACTAACCAAAAGACATATAATTACGAATTAATTTCTATCAACACGTAAAAGCATAAAAGATAAAAACATGAAAAATTAATGAATGTAAAACCATATAAAAGGTACTGTATGAGCTGGGTGATACCGTTTTGCAAAGATCCCTTAAATTGTGACAATATATAAACCATGAACAACGTAGTCATAATATAAAGCATGTATAAACTTGTGACAATACATAACAAACATATAAACGGTGTTCTATATATGTATATAATAGGGTTGATTCCACACTTGGCATGCTCTTGCCGTCATACACTGTACCATAAAGTTAGTAGCTTTTTTGCTTTGTATACAGCTAAGTTAAATTAAATACCGTACATGGAAGGAGACTTCATATTATCTAAGGTTTCTATGCGTCATTGTATTTAGGTTCGTACATTATTGAGCGCAGAAGTATTGTCATAGTCAATCGCAAAAATGATTTTAAAATTGCGGACATTTAATGCAAAAAAAAGAAAAGTACCATTCCAAGCAGAAAAGAAAAAATAAAATTATAAAGAGCAAAAAAAAAAATTTTAAAAAAATTAAATTTTAAATTTGTTCCTTAATGAAAGCATGTTATGGCAAGAGTTATCGGCCCACTGTATTTTTTGTTGTTTTTGGTTTTCGAATATTGGTATCGGCATGACACCTTGATTCATTCAAATATTCTACCAGCTGATTGGTAGGTTCTTGGAAAGTCCCCATTCTGCATCCCAACCTCATAAACATTGTCTCGCTTTCCCTCCTAAGGATGGCCCGTTATTAGATCCCTCTTCAATTCTTCATATCTTCTACCTCCTCTTATTTCGTCCAGAATTCCTATCCTCTTCCTATCCTCTTCCACGCTTCCCCAGTGTTCTCCCCTCTATCACTCTTTTCGACATGCCCTCTCCTCTCAAAACCTCCTCCATCCATCTCTTCTGCCTTCTCCGAACCTCTGCCACAAGCTTCCTCTCCGACCATATCCAATACCTCCTCGTTCGTTTTTCTCGCCATCCAGCTTACCTTCTCCATCCTTCTCCAAACCCACATCTCAAACGCCTCAAGTCTACGCACATCCTCCCTTCGCAATGACCAAGTTTCCGACCCATACAGTGCCACGCTCCATATTAAAGTTTTCACCAGCCTCTTCTTTACGTCTCTCCTCAGACCCCCCCTCATCAATTCCCTTCTCTTTGAAAATGCTTCTTTAGCTAGCGCAATTCTGCATCTGATGTCCTTACCACTAAACCCATTCTCCTCCAAAATACTACCCAGATACGTAAACTGCTCGACCTGCTCTATCTTCTGCCCTTCCACCCTTATATTCAGCCCCGCCTTCTTATTTCTAGAAAATCTCATTACTTTCGTTTTCTTCTGATTGATCTTCATCCCATACTTTTCGCACTGCACCTCTAATGCATTCACCATTGACTGCAACCCCTTGGCCGACTGACTAACCGATGTTTGATCATCTGCAAATCTCACTGATTTTATCAGCTCCCCTCCTACCTTTATTCCTACCTCCTCCTCCCCCATGCCTCCCTTACCATTTCTTCTGTATACACGTTAAAAAGCAACGGCGATAGTGGGCACCCTTGCCGCACTCCCCGTCCTATCGTGGCCCATCCCGATTCTCCATTGGCTACCCTAACCTGCGCCGTCTGGTTCATATATAAATTCCGAATCAGACGCCTGTCCCTCCAATCGACCCCTAATTTCTTCAACATTCCCATTAATTTCGTCCATTCCACCCGATCAAACGCCTTCTCGAAGTCTACGAAGCATGCAAAAACATCCTGCCCATACTCTAGGTTTCTTTTTACTAGCGTCCTCATCACCACTATAGCGTCTCGCGTTCCCGTTCCTCTCCTAAACCCGAACTGGTCGTCACCCAGGTAATCATTTGCCTTCTTCTCCAGCCTTCTGTTTATAATTCTCAGAACTACTTTGGCCGCGTGAGATATTAAGCTTATTGTCCTATAGTCTTCGCACGTTTTTGCCTTACTCTTCTTTGGTATAGGAATTAGTACAGTCTTCGCGAAGTCTTCCGGCCACACTCCATCCTCATAAATCCTACGAATAAGCGCAAAAAGTTTTCCTCTTCCATTTCTCCCCATGCTCTTTAAAAACTCTGCAGGTATGTCATCTATTCCCACCGCCTTATTCCTTTTCATGTCTCGTAGAGCTCTTTCGATTTCGCTATCTAGGATACTTGGTTCGATGCCATCTCTGTCGATATCGTCTTCCCTTTCTATATCTAACCTATTGGGCCTTATTTCTTTACAATACAGCTCTTCAACATACTCCTTCCACCTCTCCTGGATCTCTCTCGGTTCTACGATTACACACCCCTGAGGTGGCTTGCAGGGTATTTTGTAGATGTAGATGTAGATTACCTTTCCCGTCTCGTCTGTTATCGTCGTAATTCCCCTTCCCCTATTACCACCTGTCAGTTCCTTTACTTTCCTATATACTGCATCTGCTCTTCCCTCTTTTTGGTATTTCTCTAACGCGTCGATCTGTTCTCTCCACCACGCCTCTCTTGCTTTCTTTGTTTCTCTTCTAAGCCTGTTATTAAATTCTCGGTATTTTCTCTTACCTAGTTCTGAGTTTACGCTCTTCCATTTCCTTCTCTCCTCCATCTCCCTGATCATCTCCTTCGTGATCCACGGTTTTCTAATTTTAGTTGCACTCACTACGCCTACCGTTGCTTTCGCCGCTTCTACAATTCCATTTTTCAAACTTCCCCATTCATCTTCCACTGATCTAGCTCAGTGTTCCTCACCCATTATCTCATCAACCTTCTCTCGATATTTCGTCTTCATTGCCCCAGTTAATTCCTCCGTATTCCACTTTCGTACCCTCCTTCCCATTCTTATCTTTTTCAATTTTACCCGACATTTCATAACTAATGAGGTGTGGTCTGTGTCTGCATCTGCTCCTGGATAAGTATGCGAGTTTTTAACAATATTCCTGTATCTGCGACGAGCCATTATATAATATATCTGGAACCTATTTGTGTCTCCCGGCTTCTTCCAAGTGTACCTACGTCGAGGATGATGTCTGAACCATGTATTTGTAATTATTAGGTTATTTCTACGGCAAAACTCCACAGCTTTCTCGCCACAGCTTTATAACCAGTAAATAAGGGACCATAACAGCGGCCAATGAGACTTTTATCTAGGTTTGTCGATAGGTAGTGTAGCTCTTAGTAGTAGTAGTACTCCCTAGTACTTGAATCCTTATATGTTATCTAGCACTAACAGCACGCCGTGCATGTTAGAACGTGTACAGAGAAGAGCAGCCAGGTACGTGAAAAGCCGTTACGATAATCTTGTTAGTGTTACTGACCTCTTAGAACAACTCGGATGGGAATCACTGTCAGACCGTAGATTGAAAACAAGACTAAATCTATTATGTAAATTCAAGAGTAGTTTATTTTCCGACGAAGTTGATCATATTTTACGACCGCCAACGTACTATGGTAGATTAGATCATAAAAATAAAATAAGAGAGATAGACTGTGGAACAGATAGATTTTTAAATGTCGTTTTTTCCGCGAGCGATAAGAGACTATAACGGCTGTGTAAGGACTTAGAAAAAGATTAGTTGACTGGTAGTGTAGCTTACTAACTTATGTATTTCTTAAAGCATGTTTACGGAGTTTTATGGTGTTTCTTACAGCATGTTTTGCATGTTCTAGCTTCATAGGCAGATTGCCCTCTTAAGTAGCATGTAGAATATTATGTGTCATCGTACATGTGTGGCGTGCATGTGGGGATTCTCTTGCATGCTGCATGATGTTTTTTAGTAAATGATGGAATTGGTTAGTATCCTTAATATTCATGACCGTGCGGTGTGCATGTGGCGGTCCGCTTGCATGCTGAATTTTGGTTACTTGTCACCCCCTGCCAAACACCCTAGAGGTGGCTCGCAGGGTAATATGTAGAAGTACATGTAGATGTTTTCAACAGAATATTTGAGTCTCTGTCCATTTATGTAGTTGCAAAATACATACATAATAACGGTTCCTCTCCTATGTGAGCATATCTGTAGTGTAGTGCATGCTTGTGAGGCTTCGCCTCGTGACAAGCCTTAGCAATTTATGCAAATGCATAATTAGTCGTAGTTACACTAACTTTAGGGTATAGTGTAATGCATGTTGGTGAATACTCATCCCCTGCCACACACCCCTGAGGTGGCTTGCAAGGTATTTTGTTGATGTAGATGTGGATTGGTACACTGCACAATAGATATGCTAGAGAAATGTTTCATATTTATGTATTTTTCAACTGCATAAATGCTATGCTATGTTTGTAAAGAGCTGTTATGATGTCTTGCAGTGTAACGAGGCTACTAAAATATTTGGAAAGGGATTCGTTATATCACAGCGAACATAAAAGAATAGACTTCATTTCCTGAGTACATTCATCTACATCTACATCTACGATGTACCGTGCAAGCCACCACTGGGGTGTGTGGCACGGGGTGATTCCACACCAGGCATGCAGCACTCGTCCCAGAACAAATCCGAACCTCGCACGCTCCCCCTGGCTCTAGGCGCAGGCCAAAAGCAGTCAGGAGAACAGTGCGCAGTCCAACCGGAAACTGGGAGAGTGATACGTAAAAGAACATACAAACATGCAGAAAAATGCTATAGACACATCTAGTGGTTAATATTACTGATACTGTTAATTTATGAATACTACGAGATGCTACCTCATGCAAACAAAAAAATAAAATAATGCCGGACTAATCGACCGGTGTGAAGAGTTAGTAATTATGTGGTGTTATTAAGCACAAGTGAAAATTCTACTCTACCTATTGAGGGTGGGAGTTTCATGTGATTGATCTATCGCAACTATTATGATCCCTTATCGTACGTGGGAAAAATGACATTTTGAATCTATCGGTTAGGCAGTCAATTTCCTTTATTTTATTCCTGTGATCGCTTCTACCGTAGTACGTTGGCTCTAGCAGTATGTGTTGAACGTCCGGCAAAAAACTGTCTGCTCCGAGTTTGCGCAAAAGATTTAACCTGTATTTCTCCCTTCGATCAGTAAGAGATTCCCACCCTAATTCCTTCAACAATTCGGTAACACTGCTAAGTTTATCGTAACAACCTTTCACAAATCTTGCTGCTCTCCGTTGTATTCTATCTATTTCAGAGATTAGTCCTACTTCGTAAGGGTCCCATATGCTAGCGGCGTACTCCAAGTGAGGTCTCACGAGTGAAAAATAACATCGCTCTTTAACTTTCTCGTCGCATTTTCCTAATATTCTCTTGATAAATCCCAATTTGCGACTAGCCTGTCCGTATATTTCCCGAACGTGTTTCCCCCAAGACAGGTCCTGAGTAAGGGTCACACCTAAGTATTTAACTGACTCTACATTTGATAAGTCTGTTTGATTCATTGTGTACGTATCGTTGACCGAGTTATTCTTTTTCCAAATATTCATAACAACGCACTTTTTAAAATTCAATTCTAACTGCCAAGTATTGCACCATTCATTTATAGCGTCTAGGTCTTTTTGTAGCGCAATCTTGTCGGACTCATTGTCTACATTCCTGTACAACACTGCGTCATCTGCGAAGAGGCGAATTTTGCTAGTAACAACGGTAGTGATATCATTAATATACAAAAGGAACAATAAGGGACCGATGATACTTCCCTGAGGTACACCTGATGTAACTTTCACTACATCTGAGCTAACGCCATCTAGAACTACCCTCTGTTCGCGGTCGGCTAAGAACTCTTTTATCCAACATATTACGTGGTGGTGTATTCCGTATGCTTCCAACTTAACGAGTAACTTTGAATGAGGGACCTTATCGAAAGATTTTTTTAAATCAAGAAATATTGCGTCAACTTGGTCAAGCTTCTCTCCCGAGGAAAGAATGTCGTGAAGGAAGAGGGCCAACTGGGTTTCGCATGACCTGTCTTTCCGGAATCCGTGCTGATTTGGCGTTAACAAGATTTGACTATCCAAGTACCCCATAATCGAACTGACGATTATATGTTCCAATATCTTGCACGAGATAGACGTAAGGGAAATCGGTCTATAGTTACTGGGCTCTTCCTTATCGCCACTTTTAAATATTGGTGTAACGTTCGCGATTTTCCAATCGTAAGGAACACGAGATTTAGAGATTTTTCAAATATTATTTTCAGGTATGGTGCTATTTCTGATGCTAATTCTTTATAAACTCGGGCGGGAATTTGATCGGGACCGGGTGATTTCTTGGAATTAATGGATTTCAGATGACTTTCTATTCCACGACTAGTGATATTAATAGACTGCATTGGGTGCTTATATAGCCTAGGCATTGTAGTGGTGTCATTTGGAGAGTATGTTGTATAGAAGCTTTGAAAAAAAAAGTTGTTGAGGATATTTGCTTTATCTAATTTGTAGTTTGCTCTGTCTCCTAAATTGTCCTTTGGTGACGATACTGTTGATTTTCAGCCTTGAACCTCCCTCACGTATGACCAAAAAGCCTTTGGGTTGTCCTCTAAATATTCGCCCAATATTTTATTTTTGAATTCGGTTAATGTTTTCTGAAAGGTCGCCTTTGCTGCTGTTTTCGCTTTCTTGTATTTGTCGCATAACTTCTTATACTCCTCTTCGGGGAGATCCTGACGTGCGATCTTCATTTTTGCGTGCTGTATTCGTTGTCGCTTGAGAGATTTCCGGACGTCAGTATTATACCACCTAGATTCAGTATTGACCTTTTTAAGTTTACTTGGTATTGCGCTAGTTATGGCTAGTTGTGTGATGATACGAAAAGTATTCCATGTATAGTCAGTACAACGGTTTTCACTAATATCACTAAATTTTTTATACGAGGTCAATAGTTCTTGTTTTAAGCCTTCGAAGTCCGCCTTGTGAAATAAATATACCCTCCTCTTTATGGGTGCCTTTTTGTCAGTACTAATATGGAATCTAGCATTTACTGCTCTGTGATCCCTAATTCCGTTCACTGTTACTACGTTAAGGACGCTTTCTGGTATGTTAGTCGCCAAAAGATCTAGAACGTTGTTTCCTCTGGTCGGTGTTGTGACTAATTGATGTAAGGAATTAGAAGTGAATGTGTGGAGTAGAGTGTCGCACAACTCTTTATCTTTGCCGCCAATTTTGAAACTATATGTCTTCCAGTCAATCGAGGGAACGTTGAAATCACCACCGATAATTATATTATTTTCGTTATTTTGACGTGTGAGACGCTTCACCTGTCTATCCAACTCTAGAACTGAATTTAAGTCTGCATCGGGTGGTCTATAATATGAGCAAATAAAAATTCTTTTTGTTGAGCATTTAATGGAACACCACACACTTTCTATATTACTATCTGGAAATATTTCGGCTCTGCTGACGAACTCATCTTTGTCTGCGATAAATACTCCTCCTCCTGTTCTCGCTGTTCTGTCTTTTCTGTATATTGCATATGATTTTGGGAAGATCTCGGTATCCGCAATTTCATTCGATAACCAACTTTCTGTTCCTATTACTACATCAGCTTCCGTGCTCCCAACGAGATGGTGAAAATCAGCGACATTTGAGGGGTCTACTTCTCCAAAGACGTGATGAACATAGTAAAACGCCGTCCTACTATTGTACATACTACTGTTACTATATTGTATTGTAAAACGTTCACATGCATGAACTTTAGATAGATTTCAGGACGGACATGTTATAAATGTCATTTTGTAATCTGGAGGGGGTAATCTTTCGCGTGGTAAACATTCGAGAAATAACCGCTCTACAACTACATGTACAAAATACCCTGCAAGCCACCTCAGGGATGTGTGGCAGGGGGTGAGTATTCACCAACATGCATTACACTATACCCTAAAGTTAGTGTAACTACGACTAATTATGCATTAGCATCAATCGCTAATGCTTGTCACGAGGCGAAACCTCACAAGCATGCACTACACTACAGATATTATCACAATGGAGAGGGACCGTTAATATATATGTATGTTGCAACTACACAAATGGACAGAGACTCAAGACTTATTGAGAAAACATGCACGGCGTGCTGTTAGTACTGTTCAAACCGTTCAAGCAATCGCAAATTGGGATATATTAAAAGGTTAATGCGAAGAAAACGATGATAAGGTTAGAGAAATCTGCTGCTTCTCCCTTGTTAGACCCCACTTAGAATACGCTGCCAGTATTTGGGATCCTTGTGAGGCCAGCTTAAAATCTTAGTTAGAACTCGTTCAACGAAGATTGGTGAGATACTTCAATGGCCGTCATGATAATTTCGTAATGGCCCTGATGTGGCCGTTGTAAATGAATATTTGATCCCTGCCTCCTCCCCCTTCCTCACAGTCGTCTCCCTCTTACAATTAGCCCTCCCCACTCCACCGAACATCCCACTTTCTACCTCTCCCCCCCCTGATCTCCCACCCATATCCCCACAACCGCCTATCCTCCCCCCTCCCTCTACTTTCTTCTATTGCATTTTCTATATATACATATAAGGTGTTTTGTGATGAATATAAGGAAAAAATGCCAGAAATCACCTGATGATTAAGCTAAAGCGTTGAAACACGGGTCGTGAGTTTTATTTATTAAGTGGTAAATTTGTTGGTTTCCGGCGTAACTTTGTAGAATTTGCTATTCATTTTTAATGAAAAGGTAAAAACGTTTTTTCCTCATTAGGTTTTAATTTTGACGACCATGGTTTCGACGGTTAACGTCATCATCAGGTAAATGATACAAACTTTTTAAATTTTCAATGTCTTCATTGCTCATTAACACAATTAATTCTGATAACGAGGTAGTTATTGTGCAGAAAAATATAAGAAGTCTGAGAAGTAACTTCGACAGTTTTTTAATTCATTTATGTGCCTTAAAAAGTCAGCCATGTATTATTGTACTCACTGAAATTTGAAAAGGAGACTATGAAACAAGTCACTATCGGATTAATGGCTACAAGTATTTTTTTGTAAAATGCAACAATGACAGCCGAGCAAAAGGTATTGTGGTGCACGTAAAAGATCATTTAAAGTGATTTTCTAAGCCCGTATCTATAAATTCTGCTGATTGTATCTCTTTTTATAAAATTGCTTTCCTTAGAATTAAGTTTTTGTAATATTGAGCTGCTTAGTGTTTATAGAAACTTAAATACTCCTACGTTACAGTTTTTTAATGATATACAAAGTATTTTGAGAAATTGTCGTAGTAATCTTGTTTTTATTGGTAAAATGAATATAAACACCCTGGTCACAAATAATGATACTGATAGTTATTTTAATTTGTTAAGCTCATTTGGTCTAATTTGTCTGATTACTCAGCCTACTAGGATAACGAATATTTCTGCTTCATGTATAGACCATGTATTTATTATATTTTCACATCCTTATAAGTATACGCTATTACCAGATGTATTACATTTAGGAATAACCGATCATTCATTGGTATCACTCACTTTCTCTGCTAATGAATGCAAAAGTATTTGTGTAAATAATCCTCCAAGCAATACATGCACCACGAGAGTAAATCATGTCATATTTAAAAATTCCGTAACAAGTGTTAATTGGAATGCTGTGTTCAGTGAAAACGATTCATCTAATGCATTTTTGCTTACGTTGGTATCTCTCCAAACTAGTCTCGAAGCTGCAAAATATAAAGTAAATCACACGAAAAAATACGCTAAATTAAAACCGTGGATTACTGGAAATCTCCTACGACATATCGAGAGGAAAAATTACCTTTTCAAAAAATACAGAAAACATCCAAGCAACGTTAGCCTAAAAAATGAATATCTTACGTGTATAAACATTTTGCGCAAAAACCTTCGGAACGCCGTACGTAATTACTACATGTCAAAATTTCATAAGGCAAATAGAAACATTAAATTGCAATGAAATTTAATTAAAGAATTAATTGATGAAAAACAAATAGATCTTTCGATGATGCAGTTACAATTGTATGTGTAACGTCAGACGTTTATTTTCGTTAGAAAAGTCTTTATTCTTTCCATTACAATGTTCCTTGATGCATCCAGCATCCTCTCGCAAATCCAATTCTCCCCAACAATACCCCTTTTCCTTTCTATCAACAACTCCCCAGCAACCCAGCATCAGCAACACAATTCATATCATACGTTACAGTCTTCCTCCACCGTTTAAAGAATTTTTGTCCAGGGATGTTTAAATACTTACATCACTGGACAAAATTTTACTGAGATCCCGTTTTAGTACCCCTTTGCCAAATGGCGCCACACCAACACGATCAACTGCAGCCCGTCCACTTCTTCCGCAACTTGACTTCCAACCGCCGGCAGAAAGAAACCAAGACGTCTTCGCTCGCAGCTCCAACTTCGTCACTCAATGTTGCGTCCTTCCTTGAAGCAAATACCGCCTCCAGTCAGCTTCCTCGAACCGGCAACCGTAGATCCAATTAATCCGTTCCCAAATTCCGATTCCGATTCACACGTTCAATCCGGCTGCTGCGTTTTTTCACGTTCCATGGGCTTTTTTTCCGAAGCCCTCCGATTCCGATTCACGCGTTCAATCCGGCCGCTGCGTTTTTTCACCTTCCACGGGTTTTTTTTCCGATGGCCTCCGATTCCGATTCGCGCGTTCAATCCGGCCGCTGCGTTTTTCCACGTTCCACGGGCTAGTTTTTTTTAAACCCGTGACGAATATCCCATCCTCGTCGCCAGAAAAGTGGGTTCTCATCTCCGTCTGTAACGTCAGACGTTTATTTTCGTTAGAAAACTCTTTATTCTTTCCATTACAATGCTCCTTGATGCATTCAGCATCCTCTCCAAATCCAATTCTCACCAACAATCCCCCTTTTCTTTCTATCAACAACTCCCCAGCAACCCAGCATCAACAACACAATTCATATCATACGTTACAAATGGAATTGTTATCAATGATTCAAAACATTTATCCTCTGAATTTAATAATTATTTCAACAAAATTTTTGAATGTGCAAAAGTAAGATGTAATGACGAGAACAGGGCACGTACTCTAAACCCATGTGCTAAAAAAACTGAGTCGACTTCATTGTTCTTAGAACCAGTGGTGCCAATCGAAATTGCAAAATTAGTAAAAAATCTTTCGTGTAATAAGTCCCCCGAACATGATGGTATAGATACTAGAAAATGTTGAAATTAGTCATTGACGATGTTGCTCCAGTGTTTGCTCACGTTTGTAACTTAAGTTTTATCAATGGCGTATTTCCGAGCCCTTTGAAGAAATCTGTTGTTATACCATTGCACAAAAAAGGGAACGGACTACAAATCACGAATTATCGACCGATATCTCTTTTGTCAGTGTTTGCAAAATTTTTAGAGAAACTTGTTGAAAGCAGACTACTGAATTTCCTAAATAAAACCAAATTTTTTAGCGAAAACCAGTTTGGATTTAGACATGGATTAGGAACTGAAGATGCTCTAGAGAAGCATATGATCGAAGTATACAAATCAGTCAATTCAAGCATGCGGACTATTGGGTTATATCTACATATAACTAAGGCATTTGATACACTCTCGCACAAAGTATTATTAATGAAACTTGAGCAAGCCAGAATACGTGGAATATCACTAAAGTGGTTCGAAAGTTATTTGTCAACGAGAGCACAATGTGTGAAAGTAAATAATTGTTTTAGTGAATATGTAACTATTGAGACGGGAGTTCCACAGGGCTCAGTTCTAGGAACCTATTCTGTTTTTGATTTACGTAAACGATTTGTGTGAAAATAAATTCAATGGTAAACTCACAGCTTTTGCTGATGATATAGCGCTGTGCTACTCAGCACCTAATTGGAATTGTGCTGAAACATTTGTTAAAGGTTAAGTTAAACATACGTTTATTACAAAAAAGGTTTGAATTCAATGGGTTAGAGTTAAGTGAAAAGACGAAGTTCATGTGTTATGACTTCTGTAATACAAGTATTTTTAATTGTAAGTTTGTATTTCATACTACAAATTGTTTTAATTGTACTTGTAACTGTCCAGATATTGAGAAAGTGAATGAAATGAAATATTTGGGAGTAATTTTAGACAGTAATCTACGCTGGGATAAACATTAACTTACTGTAAACAAATGCCTTAGAAAATCCTTGTCCAAATTTTACTTCTTACGAAACAAATGTCCACTTCCGGTCAAAAAGACCATTTATCATGCTCTTGTTCATTTCAAAAGCTCTTACGGTATAATCTGCTGAGGCAGTACATACATGAACACGTTTAAGTGTGCACTCGTGTTGCAAAAAAAATAATTCGTGTAATTCTATCCTATTTCTATTCTATTCTAATATCCAAAATTTCTTAAGAACACTCATTTCCGATGTTCGTGGCCCTCAAATTGTTACCGCTAAGGCATTTGTATTTATTTAAAGTCTTAAAATTGTTTTATGCCAGAAGTGGCAATATGCCGAGTGTATCTGATAAATGTACCTAAATATAATTTAAGGAATGAGTCAAACATTGTAACAAAAAGACCAAGATTAACTTTATATAAACGTTGCATTCTCTATATGGGGCCAAAGATATTTAATTTACTGCCCGCTGAAATTAAAAAAACTAAATTCTCAAAAAAAAATTTAAAACTTGCCAAAGACTGGCTTTTTTCTCAAGAAAATATTGAACATTTTTTTGATGGTATTTTTATTGTAACAATACTTATGTAACAGTTACTGCATTTATTTTTATAGCATACATTTTTGTAATTTGCTGGTGGCTCAATTCTGGTCTTATGACCTTGGAAACCACCTAAAGCTCCCGCTCTTTTGTTTGTTACCAGTTTGAACAAATTGTATTGGGAGTAAATAAATTATTATATTATTATTATTAATTTGTGAGACACTTATATATATACATAGCTGAGAGTGCAGGGGGAGGGGAGAGAATAAGGGTGCTGTACAGGTGGGGTGGGGGAGGAAGGTGGGGAGGGAGAGGATGAGAAGTTAGGCGTTGTACTCTCAGATCATATTAATTACGAACGCAGAATCAATAATTAATTGATTTAATAGCCTACACGCACTGCTATAATTTTCATTACTTTATTTTAGATTTAAATTTGTCTTCATATGAGAAATTTTTGAGGGCATTAAGGAGTAAGCCATCGCGACTTTGACTTCGTTTATTAAGGTGGTTTGAATGAGATAGATCCCTAGTCATAATGGAGACCATGTTCAAATTTTATTTTTTTATTTAAGTGTCTGTAAGAAGTATGAAAAAAATATTGTAGTATTGATGGCGCAAATATGTAGTTATATATGACCAAAATTCTCTGTCATTAAATAAATAAAGCTACATAAGTCTCTAATTTGACTCATGTTTTTCCGCCGTACGGCTAATAACCCTTCAAAACGGTAGGTTTCTTTGCGATTCTGTAAAAATTACTTCGGTGAGTTTTCGATTATTTTTTATAAATAGTTGATAAAACATGCAATCTACAAACCGTTAGTTTTTTTTACGAAATATAGGTGCTAGAAGTTCCTAATTTGATTAATATTCTCCCTCTGGAGCGCACAGTCATAATCTATCCCATGTAAAACAGCTTATATTTACAGACAAATTGCTCGAAAAGTAGTTCGGCTAGTGGTTGATATTTTGATATAATTGGAAAGATGAGAGTTTTTCTTAAAAGTGAGTACAAATTCATCAAATTCTAGGTGAATAGATTTTTCGCTCAAACTACATTAAGCTTGTTTCTTTTTAGGACACGTCTCTTCGGGGCGACACCCCACGGCATGTGATCAATTAACCACTTCCTCACTACGTCATCGATATCCGTGCGTCGCCGTTTAAAAAAAAATATCTATACATATATATTTACCCCTATATGAAAGACTTTCATGCCGGTCGACTTACCGGCTTGGGAAAACTCGAGTTAGCACCGTCCTTCCTTACTACACAACCGGTGACCGCCGGAGATGGATCACGATGCTTGGCTTTGCCACGAAAATTATTACGAAACCGTTGCTCGCGCTTGGAGACGAGAGGACATCGAATCTTTCGTCCTGAGGAGAGGGGATGGGGAAAGTGGGAACGGTCCGGGGGGGAGAGAGAGAGAAGTCCAGGAGATCACGTGATGAAGAACGCCACCCACATACAAGGTTCCTTCCGTTCCTTCGCCACTCTCGAAGTTTCTTGTGCAAACGAGCTCCTACTTATTCTGAAGAAACAGAAGCAATGTCGTCTTCCGTCCACCTTGAGATAATTAAAGGAAGCGAGGAACTGAAAAAAGAAAAGAAAAGAGTCCCCATGGTGGAGGTGATTGATTCATTTGGTGACGGAGCGCAACGTCTTGCGCAAGGTAAAAATGACGCCATTTCGAGATTGGTTTCACTTTCGTGCTAATGATCGCGGGTGGCTTCGAAACTCTCCATCAGCTCGGCCCACTAGTATGCTGTCTACACCTACATCTAGTTGTAGATAGATCACGTAGAATTAATTCATAAAATAATAGTATTAGTAACATTAACCACTAGATGTCTCTTTAGCAGTGTACTGCATGTCTGCATGTTTGTTTACGTAGCACTCTCCCAGTTTCTAGTTAGACTGCGCACTGATCTCCTGACTACATTTTTGGTCTCTGCGCCTAGCGCCAGGGGGAACGTGCGAGGTTCTGATTTGTACTGGGACGAGTGCTGCATGCCTGGTGTGGAATCACCCCGTGCCACACACCCTAGTGGTGGCTTGCACGACGCTTCGTAGATGTAGATCTATGAAGTACCGTGCAATCCAGCTTCAGGGTGTATGGCTTTCTTTTATTACTATTGCTTCCACTGAAAAAACTATTTCCATTTTAATTTTCCCATTCTCACGATTTATGAAAAAACCTGAAGTGATACGAACTTTTGAATTTTTTTTTCAAATTTGCTGAAAATTATTATAATCCATACATACTTTATTTAGAAAAAAACAAGAAATAAAATTTTTCGTGCTTTGCTAGTATACTTCGTACTCATTCTCCGCATTTGAGCACGTAGAAAACCTTGACGGCATTCTTTTTGGAAATAAAGTTTGTTTTAACTATTCAATTTGACTAATATGTATACGGAGAGAACATTTTTACCCACTATGAAGACTTCACTTACGCAATAACATAAAAAAATCGCCTTTTCACGTTTTCGTGATTGGTGGAAAAACCGGAGGTGATATAGGAATTTGAAGGTAATTTTTGGAATCCACAGAACAGTACACCACTTCATTTCAAACAAAATATTGCATATTGGTGATAGTCACTGATTTTCCTAGCGCTCAGTACCTTTTCTAAAAATTTTCATCACTTTCCCGTAAAAGCAGAAACCGCAATTTCTTTAACCGTTAATATTATATAAATATCGAGAGCGTAGGCCACAAGTAGATTTATTTATTTTTTAAATTAGTAATTTAAACTATATTGGGGCCCTGCAGTGAAATTTATATAAGGAGCGTAGCAATCCAAGTAGGATAAACTTTACTTTTCAACTACTCGCGTTTGGTATAGTCTGGTTGGAGGGCAATTAGCTGTCGAGTGAGTCAGCTGTCGTGAGGCGCGATGTTAGACTACTTCTGTCCTTGCTAATATTGTTGACACACCCTGCCGGGGGCCCCCCAAAACCGCCTCGGGTCGGGGGCCCTCGGCGATCGCCGACCTAGCCAGACCGCCCCTGATCTTAATGCACGTTCAAACCACCATCCACAACAAAAGGCATTGTCATTAAGACCGTATTTGATAGCGCTCACAAAGTTTCTGATGCTGACTCCATCTCACTAGAATTAAAACATCTGAGGGAGACACTAAAGGATAATGGATATAGCTCTAAATGAATTGAGACACCTAAACCTTCGGGATATGTTATGCTACCTTACATTGTGGGAACACCTGCACTCCCTCCAGAGTTCCAGATCATCTTCGAGGAACTAAAGTTCCATCACCTCCCACAATGTTTGAAGGGATATACGAACTTTTCTGCAGTTGCGGAAAATCATATATTGGCCAAACAAAGAGGGTCATAAGGTACATGAACGAGCTATTGTAAATATAGATTGGTATCACTCTGCCGTGGCTGAGCACACTCTATTAGAAGAAGGTCACACTATTGACATCAAGATGACGAAAGTATTATGCAAAGAAAGTGGCTACTCTCCACGGATCATCAGGGAATCCATTGAAATAGAAAAAAATACCTTAGAACTTAAACAGAGAGGATGGTTATAAACTCCCGTATACGTGGAAAAGACTTTTGCAACATTAAGTATTCAGTAATTCGCAAACATAGTAACCACCGTAGTTTTTTATTTCTTTACCATTGTTATTATTTTTTTCTTCTTTCAGGAAATATAAGTTTTATTAATTTGTAAATTATTTATTTCTCTTAACCGAAGTTTCGCATTTTTATGCATGCTTCTTCAGGGCTACAAATGAAAATTATTGGGCGTATTGTACATCAATTGAAAATAGTAATGGTGGAAAATTGTAAACCATGATGTGCATGAAGTTTGATCAACATTGAAGAGATATATGGACAGTCACTGAAGAAGAGGAACGCCATAGCTGCATCCAGAATTCATAAGAATATTGGAAAAAGTGGTTAAACAAGTATATTTTATCCAAAGAGAACTGCTTTGGAGAGCATAAATGTAATGCTGCTTAATTGTACAATACGCCCAATAGTTTGTATTGTAGCCTTGAAGAAGTATGCATGAAAATGCGAAACGTCCCTTTGACTACCAACGGGACATATATGTCCCAGGTAGATTTGCCGTCCCATAAGTACCAATGGGACATATGTGTCCCGTACCAATGGGACATTTGTGTCCCATTGGTACTTATGGGTACTTAAATAGGAGAAAAAAAATGGTAGTCTAAGGGTAAAGGACGTTCGGTGGTTTCACTCAACTGAAGGGAATTCAACGAAACTTTCTGGAAGAATAAATTATGTTTTCCTAAAGCTACCTGAATTTTTTCAAAATTATTTACAGCAGATTTTTTAGGATATTTGATGTGGAAGTGGGCCTGAAATTACATGGGTTCTTATGGGAACGCGAGGTGCGACTAGCTTTATTCATTGAAAAGAACGTTTTCTAGTTAAGAATAAGAAAAACAAAAATAATTTTAATAATCAATAGAATAATGTATGAAAATTATTTGATACAATTTATTTTTATTATTTTTGTTTTTCTTATTCTTAACTAGAAAAAGGTATTTTTGATGAATTAAGCTACCTTGAGTTCCTATAAGAACCCATGTAATTTTTTGTCCACTTCTCGATCAAATATCTTAAGTAATCTGCGGTAAATAATTCTGAAATAAATCAGGTAGATTTAAGACAGCATAAGTAATACTTCAAGCAAGTTTCGTCGAATTCTCTTAAGTTAAGAGTGAAACCACCGAATATTTGAATATTAATTTCCAATATTCCTTAAGAGAAACAAATAATTTACAAATCAATATACCTATATCTCCTGATAGAAGAAAAAAATTAATTACATATTGTAAGAGGTCATGAAGTGGAATCATGTAGATATTTGCCATAGTTGTTCCATAAAAAGTCTGACGAAGGCGGCAGAATAGCGGGGCAAAACTGTTGCTGAACCGAAAATAAGCGAAAATATACCGCAGGTGCCGAAAGATATTTATATACAAAAATACAGTGAACTGCGAAAAACCACCAAAAGAAATAGTTTGAGATCGAACCCTAGAACTTACCCGCGAGAACATGAAGCTATTAAAATTTTCCAGCAAATACAAAAGTTCTCGGAAATAAAATGTTCATCTTTCCGTCCAAGGACGTATAAATCAGAGAATCGACATTCAGTGGAAAATGTGGCACCGATAATATTCCATATACCCTGATTATGGAATAAAATGCCGTAACCTCGATCGGAATTCAATAAAAGTATTGGAATCATACCAGTGTTTCTCTCTCTTGAAGATTGATGTCTATCGTCTTCACAAATTTCGTGCCAATACTCTTTCATGCCTATAATGAGTCATTTAAATTAATTATTACACCCAGGTGTAGAAAAAAAACAATTTTGAAATTTGTATCTTTAAGGCAAAAAAAGGTGCTTGTGCCAAAATTGAGCAAAAAAAACTAGGCCGTGTTCCGAATTCTGCGACTGTCCAGGAGTCTCAATGTCATGGCTACTGATAATTCAACTATCGGTGTTTAAGAATTCGTAACTGGCCGAAATATGATTAGAAAAATGACCCACTCCGCGGTGAACTCGATATTCTCAGGCGTTACTTTGTAAAATTCCATATTGACAGAATGAAAACAAACTTTGTAAATTTTACAATGGATTTTATTCAATACGACCGGTTTCATCGCATAAGCGACATCTTCATGTACGACATAACCGATGCGATGCGATCATGCGATGAAACCGGTCGTATTGAATAAAATCCATTGTAAAATTTACACAGTTTGTTTTGATTCTGCCACTCTGCGGTCTTCAAGCAAAAGAAACTGTTAAGGAAAGTTATAAAACGGGAATAAATGAAAAATGACTTCTAATTGCTGACATTTATGGCTCCACATCTACAAAGAATCCATGACGCTAACATCTAGTTGGTACCAATTGCTTAAGCAAGCTATTAGTGTGTGACGCGGGTAAATTCCATTACTACTCGCTCCAGTTCTGGGCCTACTTCCGAATATCTCCCCTAGATCTACATCTAAAAAATACCCGGCAAGCCATCTCAAGGGTGTGCGGTAGGGGGTGAGCAGTCACCAACATGTATTACACTGTACACGAATAAACTTAATGGAGCTACGACTATTTGTACATTAACAAAAACCTGATAATACTTGTCAGGAGGTGAAATGTCACCAACACCATGGATATGCCACCAATGTCAGAGAAACTATTAGTATTAATGTTTTGCAACTACATAAATGCCCAGAGATACATGTAAATGACATTATAAACATTATAAGTTCTGCTGTCTAGTCCCTAATTTTATTATCATGATCTGATCTACCACAGACTGCAGAGCTGCAGAACCGATAGATTTAAAATGTAATTTTTTCCACGCACAATAAGGGATCGTTATAGTTTCGATAGATCAATCATATGAAACTCCCACCCTCAATAGGTAGAGTCGAATTTTCACTTGTGTTTAATAACATAGGACCATTACTAACACTTCACACCGGTCGATTTGTCCGGCATTATTTTATAATTTTGTTCTCTGCACGAAGTAGCATCTCGTAGTATTCATAAATTAACAATATCAGTAATATTAACCACTAGATGTGTCTTTAGCATTGTTCTGCATGTTCATTTACGTATCACTCTCCCAGTTTCTGGTTTGACTGCTTACTGTTCTCCTGACTGCTTTTTGGTCTTCGCCTAGCGCCAGGGGGAGCGTGCGAGGTTCTGATTTGTGCTGGGACGAGTGCTGCATGCCTGGTGTGGAATCACCCCGTGCCACACACCCTAGTGGTGGCTTGCACGGTACTTCGTAGATGTGGATGTACCGTAGTATTCTGGGTATCGTAAATTGTTAATCACATGATCAGAATATAAATTGGTATGGAACTTCCACAAAACATTAAATCCAAAATTTAATCGACGGTCTAATAGCGATTTCCATTCCAGTTGTTGTAGAAGGCTTGAAACCCTAACGATGTTGCCATAACGCCCTATTGCGTATCTTGCCGATCTTCGCTGCACGCGTTATAACCCGGATTTTAAATCGGCCTTATATGGATCCCAAATATTGGCAGCGTATCCTAAGTGAGGTCTAACAAGGGAGAAGTAGCAGATTTGCCTAACTTCATCGTCCCGCTTGCTACGTACTCTGTTGTGCGATATTCCACAGAGGAAAAATCATTCGCCTTGACCGGGATCCGGGTCATTTGGTCGAGAGATTTGGTGTTACCGATGGCCTAGCTATGAGTTTATCGTCAAGTCGAAGAAAAGCAGTACAGACGAGTCAAAAAGAGAGAACATCCCATTGTGTTCAATGTTTGGCTTTATCCACGTGAGCATAAATCGCTAATGCTTATCACGAGGCGAAGCCACACAAGCATGCACTACCACACTACAGATATTATCACAATGGAGAGGGACCGTCAATATACATGCATTCTACAACTACACAGATGGACAGGGACTCAAGACCCACGTAGAAAACATGCTAGGCGTGCTGTTAGTATGTACTAGGTAACAGATAAGGATTCAAGTATTAGGGAGTACTACTACTACTAAGAGCTACACTACCTAACGACAAACCTAGATAAAAGTCTCATTGGTGGCTGTTATGGTTCCTTATCGTTCGTGGGAAAAATGACATTTTAAATCTGCCTGTTCTGCAGTCTAGTTCCCTAATTTTATTCTCATGATCCGATCTACCGTAGTATGTCAGATTTCGTGGAATATTATCAACGTCGTCAGAAAATAGACCGGTCTGGAACTTATATAATAGATTAAGTCCAAATTTTAATCGACGGTCTGAAAGCGTTTCCCATCCCAGTTGCTGCAAAAGATCAGTAACACTAACGAGGTAACTGAGCTTAACTCAGTTTCCAAGCTCATCTCATAAGGCAGGGGAGGATGACGCCTCGGTAACTCCCTTGGGTTAGTAATCTTGAGCTTAATGTGTCTCTAAACCGGAGCTAAGAAGCTTGTTTCAGACCTTTTCCTCTAATCCACTAGTTATCTGTAGATGAAGAGTCATTTGTTGATTTAAGTGTAGTAACTTTATTATGTAGTGGTTGTGTTTTTTTTAATAAAAAAATAGCAAAACTTTGGTTTTTTACGAAATGTTTTGGTAATATTCCGGGGCACGTTGCGAAGGCTAGATGCCGAAATGAGGATTTTCAGCCCACTTAAAAACATCGTCTTCTATGTATGTACATAAGAAATCAACAGCCATTGATGCTGTTTTCGTATTAAGGCTATAGCAATGATAAACGTTCAAGCCTGCATTGAAAGCGGGTAACACCCTTGAGGTGGCTTGCAGGGTATTTTGTAGATGTAAATGTAGATACAGCTTTTAAACGAAATTCTACCGTTAATATTAAGTTCTGTAGCATAAAGAGTCCCGAATTTGTTCGGAGTTTCCTTTATACGTGAATTACGTTAAAAAATAACGGTAGAGTTGTTTAAAATTAGTAAATTAACACCTAAACATAAGGAATGTACTCATAAGTCTCAATTTCCAGAGTACATAGAAATGTTTACATTCACTTTTCCTCTGGATAAACAAGCAATTAAACTGTGGACACGTGCTGGGATTGGAGATCGCCAAAGATTACTAAACCCAAGGCATTGCCGAGAGGAAGAGAGTTTTCCAATTGCCGAGGAGAGGGCCTAAGCTCTCGCTAAGCTGGGTCTCAGGGGGCCACAGCATATTTACCTGCGTTTATCGCTTCGGTGGCAGTCTCTTCTGGAAGAGACTGCCACTGAAGAATGGAACATTCGCCCTCGTCGGGCAGACTTTCGTTCTATTGCGTAGGAAAATCCATGTCGGATATGGCTGCCATCCGTTCTTTTGCGTGTGAAATACCTCGTCGGCTGGCATTCGGCGCGAAAGGGTTGACTGTCCCGTGGACTAAATGTGAAAAATTCTTAATCACACAACTTCACCGCAGCCATTGAGTTAATTTATACATTGCAGCAAACCTCCTGCGGTGAATACATTTCAAAAGATCGGAACGTTTGGCGGTCAGCGACGAAAAAAATGAGAATAAAGAGGTGGTTCATTAGCAGCTGGTCTTCGTGGACTCACGCAACCCACCAGAAAATTCTCACCTATCTTAAAGGACGAGGAGCAGTTAGCAAATCCATCTTCCGCATGGTCTGGCAATGGACCTCACAGAGCATTTTCCATCACCATGAACGACTTTTCAGGCCCAGTTTAATGATCATTGATTAAATATTTTCACGGCATAATAAACTTTAGTGGTACGCTCAGCCATCGAAGATGGTCTCGCGGACTAAAGGACAGAGCACAGAGTACATAGATACAGACCATAAGCGACAATATGGTGCAAATTTCAAGAGTATAGGTCAAATAATTTTTTATTTTTAAACTTTTGCCCACGTTTCGGATGTTTATTCATCCATCTTCTGGGCTATAAACAATGACGTATGATGATAAATGATTTACAGTTCTGTTTTGGTTACACAATTGTAAATTTACAGACATTAAATATAAAACTACATAGACATTCAAGATTTTTACCTTTAAAGTTTGTTGCTGTTTTTATTTATTTACAATTTTAATTTGGTTGCTTGGATATATTTCTTTGTTGAATAGTTATGTGTCATTTATTAAATTATGATAAATTTTGCTTAGATAAGTAATGTCTGTTCTTTTATTGCAACTTTTTTTATTTCTGGATATATGGTACATTTCTTTGAATAATCTTTTTGATAATTTTGGTTCTGAGTCTAAAATTTTGGCTTCTTCGAAATTTAATGAGTGACTATTTGAAATTGCATGATTTGCTAATGCACAAAGTTGAACTTTAGTCTTAATTGATGCTTTATGTTGCGAGATCCTATTTTTTAAATATTGAGATGTTTGCCCTATATATCTACTGTCACAGTCTTTACATGGAATAGGATAAATTATATTGCTTCTTAGCTGTATAGGGGTATCTGACTTAAGTTTTGAATATACGAGTTTATGCTGCGTTTTATGGTTTTTATGTGCTATTTTATAAATTGTTGTTTTGAATACCTTGGTAATTTGCTCTAATAATCCATTTGTATAAATTATTCCCCGATATTGGTCTGTATTAAAATAGATTTCTGTCCAAATTTGTAAATAAATAAAAACAGCACTAAACTTTAAAGGTAAAAATCTTGAATGTCTATTTATTTTTATATTTAATGTCTATAAATTTATAATTATGTAAACAAAACAGAACTGTCAATCATTTATCATCATACATCATTGTTTATAGCCCAGAAGATGGATGAATAAACATCCGAAACGTCGACAAAAGTTTAAAAATAAAAACATTATTTGATCTATACTCATGAAATTTGCACCATATAAAAAAGAGGTCGAGAATAAATACCATTTGAAATAAGCGACAATACTTGCAATAATTTTTGCGCAATCCGCCATGTTATTAGCAAGTTCCATCCCGACCAGTCGATAGTTAAGTAGCGATGAACAGGGAGAGAAAGTGGCTTTTTAGAGAGAAGATATTACTTGAGAGTTATTCGAGACTCGGAAATCACTAATATAAAATCTAAAATCGAAGCCATTATGATCTCTTGTCGCTCACGGAAAAAAATTACATTTGAAACCAAGTTCCGTTCTGCAATCCATTTCCCTCATTTTACGCTCTTGATCCTTGGTACTGGTGGCGATTTCCATGCGACGCTTAACCATTTCACTGCGTAAATTGATTTCGGGTTTCGAAGTGTTTAAAAATCTCTATGGCTTTACATTTTTGTATTAAAGAATGAAAACAGGTAATTATTCATGCCGGAATTGCATAATAAATTTAAAATTTGGTGGTAAATTTACCACTATAGATAAGATACCTCTGGTAAATAGGGAAATAATTTTTTTAGCTTGCTGTTTAAAGTCGAACTCCGCAGTCAGCGAATGAAAATATTCATTCGGATATTTCCAAACTTCGCAGCAAAAGGATTAACTAAGGATTGTGGCCGAGTTCACTTACGTTATCGTTGAACATGGCCAGTGCATTTCCATTGAATCCTATACAACGTAGGGTTTGCGGATATCATGAATCGACGCGGATAATTTCGAATGGAACCCTACAAGATCGAAGTTAACGCTCATTTTGCCTCAGCTATAAAATTTTCAATCTTGAGACTTCTACCTATGTAGTAGCACCATCCTTTCACTTGGGTCGGGAAATTAGCTCCTCCAAGCTAATTTCCCGACACTTATCCCCTAGCAGCTCCCCTTCCTCGCATCAGTCTCTTAATCTGCTCTGAATATTTGTTTGGTCCATCGCTTGAGCCTCTTGCTTATCTTATCATATTCAGCACGCACCTTGAATTAAGAGAGTAAAGTTATAGTACATACATACAAATCTTTCGATCGTCCAAAGGTCAACGTACGATGAACGAATGGTTCAACTACTTCCATCGACAGATTCGACGACGGAAAATTAAATGTGTGTAAATATATACAAAGACGAAATGAATAAAGACCTCTATAAGAATGAAGGAAACAAAAAATGTCAGATACGATCAGGAAAAGGAAAGTTAGGTTAAACAGCCACAAAATGAGGCTGGATAACATTAAACTCACAAAACGAATTTTTAATCGTGTTTATAAGAGTATGAGTGGCAATCAATGGGTCCAATAGATAATGAAAGTCATGGAAGAGATGGTGATAACGGATGGCATGTTACGGGATAAAACTACATTTAGAAGTTTGATATAATACTTCAAGGGCTTCCGAGAGAAGAAAAGAAATAACACGGGGAGGGAAGAGAGAAGGAGAAAACAAAGCGAAAGGGTGAATAAAGAAGAAGATTTGAGAGGAAGAAAAGAATTGGAAAATAATAAATGAAAACGAATGCGCTGGGTTATTTTACCTGACCCTTAGACGTCCAACATCGAGATAAGAAGAAGAAAAACTGAAAAGAATGTAACATATTCAAAACGTCTCCTTACACCTTATCAAGGAATACAACCTGAACGTCAATGTAAA
The DNA here is from genome assembly GCA_963573305.1 of Pyrrhosoma nymphula. Taxonomy (NCBI): domain Eukaryota; kingdom Metazoa; phylum Arthropoda; class Insecta; order Odonata; family Coenagrionidae; genus Pyrrhosoma; species Pyrrhosoma nymphula. Next base: position 118,778,139 of record OY754338.1, read on the forward strand.
TAAAACCAAAATAATGGTGAGTGGAAGAAATGCAGAGGGCACAGTCACCATAAGACATGGGCACCAGAAACTGAAGCTAGGGGAAGAACGTTGTTATCTGGGAAGTGTTCTCACCTGTTATGTAAAAGGAGCAAGAAAGATACGTTGCGCAGAGTAGCGCAAGCAAAGAAAGCAATCTGTCAGAGGAAAAGTTCATTGACAGCCAACATGAGGCTGGAAGGAAAGAAACATTTCATTGAAACATAATCATGCTCTTATATGGCGGTCATGCTTTGATGATAACCGCAGTAGAACAAAAATTGGAACCATTGCAATGTAGTGTTATTCCATGCACACACGAAGCACGCTCGATTCAAGCACGGAAGGAGAAGGAAAAATATAGGGATTTTGGATTACATCTACATAATACCCTGCAAGTCACCTCAAGGGTGTGTGGGCAAGTTTTCACCAACGTGCACTGTAACTATATCCTACAAAAGTTGAAACCACAGCTAATAATGAATAAGAAAAGGCCTGCAAATACCTTTCGATAGGTGAAATTTCACAAAAATGCACTACACTATAGGTATGTTACCAATTTATCTACATCTACAAAATACCCTGCAAGCCACCTCAGGGGTGTGTGGCAGGGGGTGAGTATTCACCAACATGCATTACACTATACCCTCAAGTTAATGTAACTACGACTAATTATGCATTAGCATTAATCGCTAATGCTTGTCACGATGCGAAGACTCACAAGCATGCACTACTACACTACAAATATTATCACAATGGAGAGGGACCGTTAATATATATGTATTTTGCAACTACACAAATGGACAGAGACTCAAGAATTATGTTGAAAACATGCACGGCGTGCTGTTAGTACTGGGTAACAGATAAGGATTCAAGTATTAGGCAGTACTACTACTACTAACAATAAGAGCTACACTACCTAACGACAAACCTAGATAAAAGTCTCATTGGCAGCTGTTATGGTCCCTTATCGTTCGTGGCATGAATGACATTTTAAATCTGTCCGTTCTGCAGTCTAGTTCACTAATTTTATTCTCATGATCTGATCTACCGTCAAATTTTATTTGATCTTGTATGTAGAACCATGAGTATTAGTGTAACTTGAAAACTACATGCGTGCAGAGAGATGCAAGAGTGGTGCAGGAAAAATGCGATACGTGCTGTTAGTACCGATAAAACCACTTTCAGTGCTTGTGCCACACTTTGTGGCACGGGGAAAATCCTTTTCTTTATCTGCTACGTATAACTTGCGAACCACTTTGTTCCGTCATAATTCCTTATTTTGACATTTCACGTTATTTTTGATTGGTTCAGGCTTGACTTCGTGGAAGTGATAGATATCCATTTTTAATAAAAAAAACTTTGTACTTTTCCACTTACTTTGTAGGCCAGAAGATTCCTTATTAAGGTTAAACCGGTCGCAGTCTTAGATAAAGTGTGGAAAAGTACAAAGTTTTTTATTAAAAATGGATGCCGTTATTTTATTCACAAAATCCATTCTCGGTCTTCCCCAGTGATTTTTTCCATTTATTTCTCACTGGTTAGCGAAGGCGTTGGAAGATAAGGAGAAAGGGTTAATGTTGTTAGTATGGAATTGGAAAGCGGAGAAGAGAGGCGGAAAATAAGGGAACGCTTGGTGAGTGATAATCTGCGAGTAGGGATATGGAGCAATGAGTGGGTACTTGTTGGTCGGGTAGATATTCTGAATTTCATGAAGAAAATTATGTCAGGGCAGTCAATGGCCGAGTTCCATAATACTCGTTCGTACCAACTAAATGATTAAAATGCAATCACTTAGAGCCGTAGAGCAGCAGAAAATTCTCACCAAGCGAAGCTAATTCGTACTTTCATATAGACCCTTAAAAGTATTACTTTACAACTTGCGTCCTTACAACTCGTAGAAATCGAGTGGAGAAATTAACAAAGTTATCGGCGAATGGGTTGTAAAAACAATTCCTAATGGCCGCATTTGGATTTAAATAAAGCACTGCCGTGCTCAATTTCATTCTTTGAATCGGTATTCCTAACTTCCTCCCTCCAAGCCGTCGAAAATACCTTCTATATTTCGCTCTAGCCTACCTTTCCAATTTCGGCCTCGACCTTCAACATCCCATTACCGTTTATCTCTTCCGTCTACCTTTTTCTTCGAAGGAATTTCCTCCAAAACTTTCCCATCACCCTTACCACGCCTAACACCTTTTGGTTTGACTTCCTTTCCTTTTTTCATTCCTTGTTTTCTCATTTCAAACTCAACTTTCAACGCAGTAAGTCTTAAGTCCGAAACTTAATTCCGAATAAATACCACTGTTTCAGGCTGGATATGGTGGAAGTTCTCGATATTCATGATGAATAAAGACACTTGGTAATCTTCCACAGATTTATTTCTTTGACACGACGTGCTCCACCACACTGTGGCATAATCATGTGCAGGGTTCTTCGCTTTAGGTCAAGCACATATAGCTTTCCACCAAGGCGTTAGGGAGTGGGGGGAGGAGGGGGAAGGCTAAGGGAGGAGCGGATAGGGGGGGGGGGGGTTTACGAGCGAATACAACGGAGAGCAGCAAGATTTGTAAAACGTTGTTACGATAAACTTTGCAGTGTTACCGAATTGTTGAAGAAATTAGGGTGGGAATCACTAACCGATCGAAGGGATCAAAGTGCTAATGTATTGTGCAACTACACAAATTCACAGAGAAACAAGTGTTATATACACGGCATGCAAGCGTACTACTTCTACTTAACAAATTGAGACAAAAAATTAGATATAAAATCAAGACGTACTACTTCTACTTAACAAATTAAGACAAAAAAATTAGAGATAAAATCAAATTATAAAACTATTCTACCTCTTCTAAAATCTTAATTACAAATTTTCAGTAACTATTCTACATCTACATAATACCCTGCACGTCACGTCAAGGTGTGTGGCAGGGGGTCAGTTATCTGCATCATGCACCGCACTGGACCCTGATAAAGTTAAGGGAGTGGAGCGATTTTTGTATACTTACAGATTTGCGTGAAACTTTGGATGCGTGCTCTCATTAGTGATGTCTATAGATAAACGTGAAAATAATAGAATCATAACGATTTGGTACCTATTTTGACAATCCAATGTTTTTTTTACACGTAGTACCTTATAGCAGGAGGGATATATTTCGAAATAATTCGATTACAGCTAATAACAAATACCAAGGCGTCACGCCGTGTCTAGTACCTATTCTAAAAAAAACATATTTCCGTATAATTTCGTTTTCATTTCGAATGCCGAGCCGCAAACTCTAATCATAACTGGCTTTAATTAAGGAAAAAAATCAAAATAAAATTCTTGTATCATTTACATTTTTGCCTGTATTATAATTTCCACCGCTTAAACAGTTGCACTAAAATAAAATCTGGTCCAGGAGTTTTTTTCAACTTACTTAAAAAAACTATTAAAATGTGCACTAAATGACCCACGATTACAACTCCAGCCACGATAATGAAGCTGCGATAATTAGCAAAAACGCATCAGCAAAACTCTGTAAATAGTAAATACTTCCAGAAACTATGAGTATTGTTGTATCGTAGCGTTCGCGGAAAAAATTAAATTTCTTACCTGCCTGTTCTGAAACTCTATATTTCCCTGATTTAATGGGCATGATCTAATCTGCCGTAGTATTTCGGGTTTCGTAACATGTTCTCATTGTCATAAGGAAATATCGACTTGGAATTTACTCACAAGATAAAGCCTAAACTTTATCTTCCATTTAGATGATCTCTCTTATCTATCTTTAGCAGATACCTCATTATTTACGGAAAATGAAATGGTTAAGAAGCTCTCCGAATATTTTTATCTGCTTTTATTTACTTGAATCAGAAATCTGATCACGGAAGCACCGGTAATATAAGTTGACATTCCGCCTATCATTTACACTGAGGTATTAATGTATGCTCATTGACGTCTTTCAAAGCTGAAATGGCACCACCACAATGATTGGAAATAACTGTTTTCTTTATGAATGTGATGCCAGTCATTGAGGATATTCTGTAGCCAGGTATTTTCGTTTTCCTTCAGATAATAGAGAAATCGCCAACCAATTGGGTTCACGATTTCTCTATACCCGTTGACGATTTCTCTATATGTTCACGGTCGGCTATGAACTCTCTTATCCAACATATTACGTCGTGGTGTATTCCGTAAGCTTCCAACTTCACGAGTAACTTCGAATGAGGGACCTTATCGAAAGCTTTTTTGAAATCTAGAAATGTTGCGTCTACTTGGACAAGCTTTTCTTCCGAGGAAAGAATGTCGTGAAGGAAGAGGGCCAACTGGGTTTCGCATGACCTGCATTTCCGGAATCCGTGCTGATTTTGCGTTAACAAGATTTGACTATCCAAGTACCCAATAATCGAACTGACGATTATATGTTCCAATATCTTGCACGAGATAGACGTAAGGGAAATAGGGCTATAGTTACTGGGCTCTTCCTTATCGCCACTTTTAAATATTGGTGTAACATTCGCGATTTTCCAATCGTAAGGAACACGATGTTGTGTTAGAGATTTTTCAAATATTATTTTCAGGTACGGTTTTATTTCTGGTGCTAATGCTTTATAAACTCAGGCGGGAATATGATCGGGACCGGGTGATTTTTCGGAATTAATGGATTTCAGATGACTTTCTATTCCACGACTAGTGATATTAATAGACTGTATTGGGTGCTTATATTGCCTAGGCATTGTAGCAGTGTCATTTGGAGAGTATGTTGTATAGAAGCTTTGAAAAAAAAAGTTGTTGAGGATATTTGCTTTATCTAATTTGTAGTTTGCTCTGTCTCCTAAATTGTCCTTTGGTGACGATACTGTTGATTTTCAGCCTTGAACCTCCCTCACGTATGAACAAAATGCCTTTGTGTTATCCTCTAAATATTCGCCCAATATTTTATTTTTGAATTCGGTTAATGTTTTCTGAAAGGTCGCCTTTGCTGCTGTTTTCGCTTTCTTGTATTTTTCGCAAAACTTCTTATACTCCCCTTCGGGGAGACCCTGGCGTGCGTTCTTCATTTTTGCGTGCCGGATTCGTTGTCGCTTGAGAGATTTCCGGAGGTCCGCATTATACCACCTAGGTTCAGTATTGACCTTTTTAAGTTTACTTGTTATTGCGCTAGTTAAGGCTAGTTGTGTGATGTTACGAAAAGTATTCCATGTATAGTCAGTACAACGGTTTTCACTAATATCACTAAATTTTTTATACGAGGTCAATAGTACTTGTTTTAATCCTTCGAAGTCCGCCTTGTGAAATAAATATACCCTTCTCTTTATGGGTGCCTTTTTGTTAGTACTAATATGGAATCTAGCTTTTACTGCTCTGTGATCGCTAATTCCGTTCACTGTTACTACGTTAAGGACGCTTTCTGGTATGTTAGTCGCCAAAAAATCTAGAACTTCGTTTCCTCTCGTCGGTGTTGTGACTATGATGTCAGGAATTAGATGTGAATGTGTGGAGTAGAGTGTCGCACAACTCTTTTTCTTTGCCACCATTTTTGAACTTATATGTCTTACAGTCAATCGATGGAACGTTGGAACCACCACCATTAGTTATTTTGACATATGAGACGCTTCACCAGTCTATCCAACTCTAGAACTGAATTTAAGTCTGCATCGGGTGGTCTATAATATAGGCAAATAAAAATTCTTTTTGTTGAGCATTTAATGGAACACCACACACTTTCTATATTACTATCTGGAAATATTTCGGCTCTGCTGACGAACTCATCTTTGACTGCGATAAATACTCCTCCTCCTGTTCTCGCTATTAGTTCTTTTCTGTATATTGCATATGATTTTGGGAAGATCTCGGTATCCGCAATTTCATTCGATAACCAACTTTCTGTTCCTATTACTACATCAGCGTCCGTGCTCCCAATGAGATGGTGAAAAACAGCGATTTGTTCTTTATACTACAGCAATTACAACCACAATGTAAATGGAATCCCTGGGATATGACTTACAAGTCCTGTCTATCGAGTATTTTATATCATTAATGGCACTTGTTTTTTATGTACCTGAGCCGCGGTTTCTCATTCTTTCGGATATTAACTCATTCTGACTTTGAAAAAAGCTCTCATTCCTACCAATATTTACGGTGACCCCTTTACTTAATAACCCACAACATGATCTACTCCTTGCCTTACTCTCTACCCTAAAAAAGGCCTGAATTGCTCTGGCAATAGCCGATTCCTACTGCTGTGTCAACAGCGAGGAAGTTGATCGGCGAATCATCGAAGTATTTGACGGAGTTCAATGACTTCTTTGTCTTGGAAGTAGGATAACTAGGGATCGAAGAGACGAAAAAGATATAGTGAGCAGAGTCACATAGGCGAAGAAGACCTTAAGAGAGATTAAGAGCCTTCTAACAGTTAGTAACGATGTGTTGGACGTAAGGAAGAACTTCATCAAACAATGCAATTCCGTGGCGGTGAATCTTTAAGGATGATAGCTCACCAAAAGAGAAAGAGGATTGCAATCGACGGACAGATGAAGTGAAGTATCTGGGAGTTACGATAACCTCGAACCTATCGTGGGGAAAACATATAAGAAATATTTGTGGCAGAGCTCTGAAGAAGCTAGGATTCGTCAAGCGTATTGTGGGAAGATTTTCGGATGAAAAAGTAAAAGAGAGGTGCTATTTCGCACTCGTCCGGCCACACCTTGAATATGCAGTGAGCATATGGGATCCGGTGCAGAAAGACTTAATTCGGGAACTTAATAAAATACAAAGGAAAGCTGCGCGATTCGTCAAAAACTGCTACGGGCGTACAGACAGCGTTACACAGATGTTAAACGAATTAGGCTGGGAGCCGCTAGAGACTCGGAGGCTGCGCGCTAGGCTTGGATTACTTGAGCAATTAAGAATAGATATCTTTAAGAGCGACACGGAGAACATCATATTAGAACCCCCACTATATTTCCAGGTCCGACAGAAACGATAAATTAAGAGAGATATTTTGTCGAACGGATAGGTATGGGAATTCGTTTTTCCCCCGAACAATAAGGGACAATAATAAATGCTAGGCGTAATTTCATTAGAGCGTTTCCTTTTTATATTTAAACGGCTGGTGTCCTAACACCCCCCGCCACACGCCTATTGAGGCGGCTTGCGGGGTAGTATGTAGATGTTGATGAAATGTAAGTAGTAGTTAACAAAAATCAAATGGACTGAAATAATCACTCTCTGAAGAAGTCCTTCGTATAATTGGGAATGAAAGATGTGCTTGATAGAAACTCTGCGAAGTAGAAAGACAAACCAATTGTGTACTTTATGAAATACAACCGCCTCCTGAGCTCCCCTCTCGGAGGAGGCAAAGTGGAAAGAGAAATCAATGGAAAAAATTATGGAGGAAGAGCAAGCATGAAATGCAAATTGTAAAGAAAAGTCAAAATAGGGAATTGTGAGCGAAGAAAGAGGTTTAGATTTATCTTTTTTATCTAATTATTTTTTTTTAGATTTGAAATGAAATTTTTCCCGCGAACAATTAGAGAATATGATAGCTGACAATGAGACTTTTAACTATGTTTATCGATAGGTAGTGTAGCTGGCTAGGTTACTTAACTCCCTAATACTAGTATGCTAATCTGGTACTAGTACTAACAGAACGCCGTGCATGTTTACAGCATGACTCTTGTATCTCTGCCCATTTATGTATTTGCAAAATACATAAATGGGCAGAGGTATTTGCAAAATACATAAACTGTGGTAAACTTTTCGTGGTAAACTGTCTCTAAGATGGAAATAATCCAGAGAAATTGAATTAAAAAATAAAGTACAGGCATATTACCAACTAATTTTTCTAGTTAATGAAGAATTAATGCCGTAATTGAAGTCAAAATGCGGTAATTCGTAGGAAATGGCGCTGCAGTCGGCTCCTTGGCTGGAAGAGTGCTAATTTAAAATACATTCGTGGAATAATCTGCAAATTTTGTACCTTACTTTTGGGTTTCTATAGGTAACGCATTGCATCAGTGAAAGTAGGATTTTTTGGACAAAATATCAAAAATGTGGAATTTAGTACTTGTTTTGACTCACACAGTCACGGCGGAATCTCCTTAAGCTCGTATTATTTTCAATGGACCATTAATTCCAGTCGGTTGCTATGGGCGACGGACGAATTAATATAGTTAATTTTTCTTGGAATGTGTCATGTTAATCATCCTAGGAGAAGGGAGCTGTTCTCATCGAGCATCTCTTGTGATTTTCTCCCAATAAGAGTATGAAGTTCCATTAAGATCTCTGTGGAAAGTGGATTTGTGATTGAATTTAAGCAAGACTTATTCAGGCATTAAGCCTCAGAGAAACCCCAGGTTAGGAGGGTTGGGAAGGATGGAGGGAGTAACATACAAAAACATGGAAAGTCCAAAAGGTTTACGTATGGTCTTTGCCGACTGGTCCTTATCCGCGGTAGGGTACCCTGGCGTTGTCTCGCACTTCCACGGTGTATGAGGACGTGTGTAGGGGTGAAGAATGGCTTTATATGTGGGAAACTGCGAGTATTTTGTTTCTTTCACTATGGAACGGTTCCACCACAAGAAAATTGAACCTGTAATTTATATAATCTCAATGGAGGCAGGCGATACTTGTTGGAATTTAGTTGCACTGAACATGTTAAAAGAAAAACTTTGTACAATTCAACAATATGATTTATAAATTAAATATCCTCACATGTCACAGTAGAAGAAAAATTTCGTCGCGTGAACATAACGTTCCATGTGACGAAATTTTTCTTGACTTTAAAAAGGCATTTGATAAACGTTTCCCACAGAAATTTACTCATTAAATCAAAATCCTACGGCTTAGACAACGAAATATCCTGGATTAGAGAATTCTGAAGCAATAGTGTGCAAAGGGTTGTATTAGATGGCGCTATTTCTAACGAAGTCACACAGGTGTCCCAAAGGTGAGTGTCATAGGGGTGTGTTCCGCTCCTTTTGTACATTAACGATATCGGTGAAGTAGTTAAAAGCAAACTTCGATTATTTGCAGACGATGCAGTAGTGTATAGGGAAATTCATAGCTTTATTGATGAGGAAGCGCTAACTAAGGACCTCGAGGCAATAAAGGAGTGGTGCGATGCTTGGCAACAAGAAGTAAACCTGAAAAATGCGTTTTTATGAATTTTCGGAAACGAAAAAACTCTCCTTATAACAGCTTTTGCATAAACAACAGAAACTACAGACTGTAGAATCAGTTAAATACCTCGGGGTTAAACTGGCTAATTAAGATAATCTCACATGCTTACAATGGAGAGGGACCGCTAATACACAAATTTCGTAATATCTGTAGTGTAGTGGTGCATGCTTGTGAGGCTTCGCCTCGTGACAAGCATTAGCGATTTATGTTAATGCATAATTATTCGTAGTTACACTAACTTTAGGGTGGTATAGTGTAATACATGTTGGTGAATACTCACCCCCTGCCACACCCCTGCAAGCCACCTCAAGGGGGTGTGGCAGGGGGTGAGTAGTCACCAACATGTATTACACTATACTCTAAAGTTAGTGTATCTACGACTATTGATGCATTAGCATAAATCGCTAATGCTTGTCACGAGGCGAAGCCTCACAAGCAAACAGCACTATAGGTATGCTACCAATGTTGGAGGGACCGTTAGTATTTATGTATTTGCAACTACATCAACGGACAGAGATTCAAGAGTATTGCTGAAAACTTGAATGGCGTGCTGTAAGTACTGGTTAGCAGATAGGGAGTATTAGGAGGACTAGAGTATTAGGGAGAACTACTATTACTGAGAGCTACACTACCTATCGACAAACCAGGTTGAAATTCTCATTGGCAGCTGTATTGTTCTCTTATTGTTCGCGAGAAAAATGACATTTTAAATCTGTCCGTTTTATAGTCTAGTATCCATAATTTCATTCTCATTATCTGATCTACCGTTATATGTCGGATTTCGTAAAATTGCTACGATGCCCATCTTCGTCTTACATTCTACTAAATTAATTATTTGTCCTATGTGGAGTAAAAGTAGTTCTATCTAACTTTTATCTGAAAAAAATGGAATAGGGATGTGAAAAAAAACAATATTTGAAATGATAACTGTTGATGGAGATATTTAACATCAAAAACGTGTCAATTAAACGTACTAAATTTTATATATGCATCCATTAGCCTGCACCTTCACCAATTTATCCAGCCAGCAACTTTAAGTTTTTTTCCCTTGACATCCGCATCGGCACAGATATCTAACGATGGAAACCAAAATCACGAGGTATCTCCGGATATAACCAGCGACCGCGATCGTGCTAAGATGCCTATCGGACGCGACGGCGTGACTTCCAGCGAGGCGTCATTCATAATTACCAACCTTTCTCTCGGCCTGCGGTCCCCCACCCATTTCCCCACCCGTGGCCAGGGGCGAAATCTAATCAACACGCCTTCCTCGACCATCACCGAACGTTTGACGAGTGGTGATGCCATAGGTCTTCTTAACAGCCTTCACCGAGAGCCGTGGCTGGTGCCATTAGAAAAGCGAGTCGTCGATCTACCTTCCCCACTCCGACCTATACGATCGCCCTGTTATCGCCGCGCTTGCTGTCTTCTTCCTCCTCCCCTTCCCCTATTCCACAGCTCTCGCCCTCCTCAACCTCCACATACCAAGGGACAGGAGAGCTCACGAAACGCCACTCTACGCACTGACACATTCGTCCAACGAAAAGCAAGTGGTGATGACGGAGCTATAGTCGCTACCGGGACTGTTTCAAGAGGTTTTTACCAGTTCGGGACTTGGACATCGAAACTAAGAACTAAAACCATCTTATTTGCCGACACGATATAGTTCCTAAGTTTGTCACTTTAAAACTAGTATACAGCTTGTTGTAATCGTGAGTGCGTCGAATTGGTGAAAAAGTAAACGGAAAGAATTTTGATCCGTCGCCGAAGTTTGTGCGTGTGACGTTTTGTTTTACGCCCCGAGGTTTACTGGTCCCTTCTGTCGCACTCGTGTTGCGGAAGACACAACGATGGAGCCTACATTCACGCCACGGGAACCGGGGAGCGAATTCGCGGACATGTATTTCGTGAAACCGGAGGAAAAGACGCTGATTGTGAGGATACAGGAGGCGATCTACGACCCGAAGACTGGGAGTATCCTGGGGAGGACGCCTTACCTATGGGGTAAGTACGAGACATGAGACCATAATATGGACCATAACGATAGGAGACCATAATAGCTGCCTGTGACACTTTTCAATAGGTTTGTCGATTAGTAGTGTAGCTTATCAGTTGATTTGCTCCCTAAACCTTGTTTCTTAATCTCCCACGAAGTGTTAACCACACGTATTGCATGTTTCCTGTATAACTCATCTACACCTACATCTACAAAATACCCTGAAAGCCACCTCAAGGGTGTGTGGCAGGGGGTGATTAGTTACCAACATGCATTAAAATATACCCTAAAGTTAGTGTAACTACGACTATTGATGTACCTATTAGCCTACATGTCGTTAGGCGAAGCCTCACAAGCATGCACTACACTATAGATATGCTATCAATGTTAGAGGGGCCGTTAGTATTTATGCATTTTGAAACTATATAATCGGAAAGAGGTTCAAGGTTGGAAAGAAATAAACTAAAAAGTTTAATTATTTCCAAACATGGTTAAGTTCCACAAAGTAAGCCCGTCAACGATTAATTTTAGAGGTTCAAGAGTTATGCTGAAAACATGCACGGCGTGCTGTAAGTGCTAGGTTGTTCGTGCAACTCTTGTCTCTCTGTGTATTTACTGCTTATGTGGTAGCTGAATACACTAGTACACATTGTTTATATAACATTAACAGCATACATGTGCATGTTGATGAAATTTCACCTCCCAGCTGGTATTTACAGGTTTTTGCAATGCGGTGATAGTTTCATTGAATTGATTAGGGTGAAATGTAGTGCATGTTGATGATAACTCACCCCCTGCCACCACATCCTTGAGATGGTTTGCACGGGATTATATGCAGATTTAAGGAGTATTTTTCTGCATCCTTGTACTCATTATTAGGGTAATTATCGGTTGAGTTAGGTTTAAATGGAATAGAGTTTAAATCCTCGTAGATTTTTACTGGCGCAGGCCCCTTCCTCCTTACACCATTTCTTTCTTCATCTCATCATACCTTATTAATTTCTACCTCGCCTCATCCCGTCCGTTAAGCCTATTCTATTTCTACTTTCCCGATCACCCAACATCATCCCCACTATCACGGCTTCCAGCTACCCTTTGCCCCACATTACCTTTTTCAACCACTTACTCTGACTTCTAATCTCCTCCAGAACATTCCTCTCCTCACCCACGGTACTACTAATTATGTATTATGTACTAGTATGTATACCATGTCCTCACCAACCATATCTAGCTCTTATTCGTTCGTTTCCCCTTCCGTACACCACACTTTTTTCCATTCTCCTCCGCACCCACATATCGAACGCCTGTAACTCATTCTCGTCCTCTGCAAATTATTATCAATATCAGGAACTGGTTTTGTTGTATCTATGGTAGTTCGGATGTAAAAAAAAGCTTTTATAACGTTAAAAAATTTATTCCCATCTTTGGTAATCAAGGAATTGATGTTCACTCCTGACCTAATTGATGTGGAGGCGAGAAGGACTGAAGCTGATCTTGAATTTTTAAAGCGTTTGTTAAACCACCATGTTAAATGTCCTGGTTTATTAAAGAAAATGACTTGCAAACCCACCGATTATTTGAAGTGCCTTTTCAAATAAAATTACTATGCCTTGAAAGGCCATTGTATTAAATGATGAGGGTGGCTGACACACTGCATATAGAGGAAAGTTGATTTTTTCAACGATTCTTTGAACTTTTTCAGAATAAAACTTAATTTACTGATAGTATCGACGCAGCTACGTAGCCTTATTTTAACGTGTCCATGTCTGAATCAGGTGTCTCTTTGATGCTAAATATTGTCAAACGAGGTAATATAAAACTGTACTTAAACCTTTGTATGTACTTTCAACTAGCTCTAACCAATGTATACCTGAAACTTAATCGTTTATTGTACTTTAAAGCACTACTTACACTTTTAATTTTTTTACAAATATTCAAACTGTAATTTCTAGATATCTTTATTATCTGTGTGTGTCTGTAATTAACTTGAGTTTGAAAAAAGGGTTTTCATACCCGTTACAAAGATTTTATAAAAATATTATTATTATTCAACATCCATGTCAGTATGTTAATTTGCGATACAACATTCGTTGAAAGTGGATGACATAAAATATCAGCGTATGACTGGCATCTTTGCTACACAGTTACATTCATTGCACTAAAATTGTAATCGTGACCATCTGTAAGATAGTATTCCGCTTCCGGTTCGGCAGTGTATCTCTCTTATTATGTCACTCCCGGGATCAGCTCTGGAGATATAATGAGGGTTCAAATAATTTCCTCTGCGTCATACTGAATTTTTCAAGTGATTTATGCCTGGCGTGTAGCCTCCGAGTCTCTAACGGCTTATAACCTTGTACTTCAATCAGCCGTGTAATACTTTCTACATCTACGAAGTACCGTGCAAGCCACTGTAATGTATCAAGTCGGATGCTAGTTGTAGAACTGCCAATTTATTTCAGGACAAAGCACACATCGTACACACGATTACAGAGCCATCTATCGGATGGAGTTTGAGAGCCATAATTTGGCGGGTTTTCCAATATACTACATCCCTCCTCCGTTAAATTTGACTAATAAATACATAAATAGAAGCAAATTACATATGAATGAAATACAGAACATAAAAAATTACGTATAAATTAAATACAGAACATCAAAAATTACGTATGAATGCAATACAGAACTTCAAATTCACTTAAGGTAAAACAATTATTTGACATCACAAGTTCATCCTTATCACAGGCTTCCTTTCCCTTAGTGGGTATTTACGTTCTTGGGGCATACTTGGGCTTTGCAAGGGAAAGCTGCGCTTGTTCACAGGAGTGTGGGGATGGGGCGGTGAAGGATGAGGAAGGATATTAGTGCTGGGACTCGTTCTTGGGGGTTGAGCAGGAGATGGGTGAGGAGTTTTGTTTGTGTTTACCTCTGCCCCTTCCCTGCCAACAGCCTGCTCCTGTGCCATCACATCTGGTACAGGAGATATGTCCATGTCATGATCAGCTGATGGGTTTGATATACAACCATCTAGTGCCACAAGCTGATCTATGTGACGCTTCCAGATTATGCCTGCCCTTACTCTCACCAAATAAGTTACTGGTCCTAATACTTTCAAAATGATACCCTCAATCCACTTTTTGTTTGGTGAACGATAGTCTCTCACCAGTACTATTTGATTCGGACTTAAGTGTCTAGTTTTACTACCTCTACAATATTCAATTTGTTTTGACTGATTATTTTCTACAGTTTCAAAAAACTTAGGTTTAATTAGATCCAATCGAGACTTAAGGGGTCGATTGAACATAAGTTGAGCTGGAGACTCCCTAGTTGTTGAATGTACAGAGTTGCGATAACTGAATAAAAATCTAGTTAAAGCTAAATTTAAATCTACAGAGTCATGAAGAGCACATTTCAGTTTGTGTTTTACAGTTTTAACAGCATTCTCGGCTAAGCCGTTTGTTGATGGATGATAAGGTGGAATCAGTGAGTGCTTAATTCCATTCATTGACATAAACAATTTAAATTCATTAGATGTGAATGGTGGCCCATTGTCACTGACAATATGATCTGGCAAACCAAATCTTGCAAACAAATCTCTTAGGTGATTAATGGTATATTTAGATGCAGTAGAGGGTACTTCTAGGGGGCTATTACGAACGAGAGGACGTTGAGACTCCGCCAGGCGGAGTTTCCGTTCCGCCTGCGGTGTCACTCCGACCCCTGCGATTACGAATGGGACGTACGGAGTCACACCGCCGGGCGGAGAGGACTTCACTAGGGGTCGGAGAGGAGCGATGCGGCGGAAGTGACGTTTATATGAAAAATTCTGCGCTCCTTCAACACGGAAACAGCTGCAGCCAATGGCAAGCGTTTGTAGTGTTTCAATTCCGCGGGAACTCTCTCCAGCAGACATCTGAGTTGAGCGCATTCAAGCTGCGACCGCAATGCGCATACGTAAAGAAATGTACGAAAATCCACAACGAATACTTAGCTGGAGAGCCTTAATCACAGGCAAAAACACTTAATTCCTGTGAAATAACAAAAAATCTGTTGCTCTGCATACCTTTCGTTTAAGTGATGGGGATTGGAAAGCTATTCAGAGAGCACAAGAAAGGCACTTTTTTAAATAATGAAAAATAACTTTTAAGCAGTTATCTGTGAAAACCAATAAACAGTTAAAGAAACACAAGAAGTGCAATTATTATTAAAATACACTTTTATTTCATGATAATGTGACAGAGTTTCACCATTTACTTTGGTTGCACGAATACACAATCACAGAAAAAGTCTGCCCACAATACATATGTGAGATCGCGAATCGGTTCTGTGCCAACACGCACACACAAGCGACAACGTATTTCAATAATATAGATAAATCCACAAACGATATAGTAGCACACACCATAAAAATATAGAGGGAAATAGGCTAATACAATCATCCAAACTGGAAGTCACTGCCATTCTTATTTTCATCACGTAAAACATTACAATCACAGGGCTCGTTATGATGAAAACTATTATTTATTCACTGATTTTAAGCCTTACATTAACCCACGCAAGTGGCACAGGTGCCTTTCCTCACTACTATTCGTTGATACGATTCATATACTCGAATAAACAAACTTCACTCTTGATAGCTTGATCGTGAAATATCATCTCTACGGTGAATAACGGAGGTGAACACGCCAGTGGCAATTTTTAAATTACCGTCAGATATATCTCGATAGAATAATAGCACTATTCACATACCAATCAAGATGGAACACTGATAATTACAACTCTTGGCCGATATTTTTCAACCTAGTAAAACTTTGAGCATTACAACACCACTGGCACTGTGATTATCAGCAGTAGATTAACGGGAGTATAGATATAGAATAATAGCACTATTCACATACCAATCACGATGGAACACTGATAATTACAACTCTTGGCCGATATTTTTCAACCTAGTAAAACTTTGAGCATTACAACACCACTGGCACTGTGATTATCAGCAGTAGATTAACGGGAGTAGTCATGTTGAAAATAACACTAGTTTGGCACAAAAGATGTTCGTAGAAATCTCCAAGCAGCGAGCAAAAGTTGTATTCACCTTACAATACAAGCACAGGCAGTCATAAACGACGAATTTTCCGGTACCTATGAATAAATGGATGAAGTTATTGTATATAAAAGCATAGCGGACATTATAAAACATCACAATTGTTCTAATTACATAAACGAATTAGGTATCGTC
Organism: Pyrrhosoma nymphula; assembly: GCA_963573305.1. NCBI lineage: Eukaryota > Metazoa > Arthropoda > Insecta > Odonata > Coenagrionidae > Pyrrhosoma > Pyrrhosoma nymphula. The sequence goes on from OY754338.1 coordinate 118,794,558, forward strand.
GATAAAACCAACTTACAATCAATATGTATCCACCTCCAACGGCCGTGATTCAGACTGCTACAACGATGTTTACTATAAATGTTTTGGTTTCCAATTGCTCCAGTTTTATATTTAATGAACTTACTCAGATATTAATATTATAAATAATACAAAATATGAGGGCTTTCCAGTCTCTATCGTCGGATATTTTGCTTTAAAAACGCCAGCTCGACCCGAAAAAGGTAAACAAACGTCCGCCATTAAGGGGTCGGAGTCACAAAGGCAGGGTATCCGGCCGCGGTGTCACACCGACCCCCTAGCCGTCGTATGGCTCCGACCGGCAGCCACTCGTAATCGCTTGGGGCGGTGAACGCACTTCCGAGCGGAGTGACACCGCCGGCGGAGTCTCACCGCATGCGGTGAGCCGTTCGTAATAGGCCCCCTAGAACCTCTAACCATTTTGTATGAGCATCTTTGATCAACAAAAACATTTTATTTTTGAATGGACCAAAGAAATCAATATGCAATCTAGACCAAGGTTTGACTGGATAGTTCCAGACATGTAGCACACTTTTAGAAGGATTGCTTCTCTCCATTAAACAAGGTGTACAGCTATCTACAAGACGTTCAATATCTGCATCAATGGACGGCCAATAAATGTAAGACCTCGCCAACGCCTTCATTTTAACAATCCCTAAGTGACTAGAGTGAAGCTCATTTAACATGGTTAATCTAAACCTTGAAGGAACTATTACTCTGTGTCCCCACATTAGGATACCTTGTTCAACCGTCAATTCATTTTTCCTTATAAAGTAGGGGGTCAGGGAGTCATCGGCAGGTTTTTCATTTGGCCAACCATACCTGACATAATGAATGATCTTACTTAAGACTGAGTCCTTTTGAGACTCTTTTCTAATGTCTTCAAAACTTAAGGGAATATCATTCTCAACAATACATTGTAAATATGTGCCAACAATACCATCATCAATTGTACATTCATTACACTCCGCTGACTCTAGAGGTAAACGAGACAAACCATCAGCATTTCCATGCTTATGAGATCTGACATAGCAAATGTCAAAATCATATGCTGAGAGAAATAATGCATACCTTTGTAGTCGACTAGCTGCATAGGCAGGGAGTCCTTTCTTTTTCCCAAATATGCTTAGCAAGGGCTTATGATCAGTACATATAGTAAAGGATCTCCCCCAAAGATACTGATTGAACCTCTTCACTCCACAAACCAAACTTAACGCTTCTTTATCAATCTGAGAATACATCTGTTCACTTTTGTTCAATGTACGTGAGCCAAAAGAAATGGGTTTTTCTGTGCCATCTGGCTGAATTTGAGACAACACGTAGCCTATTCCATAAGCTGATGCATCGCAGGCGAGCTTAATTGGTAGCTCTGGGTTGTAGTGAGCTAATACATCTGATGACACGAGCTTGTGTTTAATTTCATTAAATGCTTTAAGACACACATCATCAAAAACAAACTTGACATTTTTCTTTAGCAAATTGTACAGGGGGCCTAAGGTAGTTGACATGTTACGAATGAACCTAGCATAGTATTGAACTAACCCTAGGAATGCTTTTAACTGAGTTACATTGTTAGGAATGGGAGCTTCTAAAATAGCCTTAGTTTTATTTTCAGTTGGTTTAATACCAGCTTTGCACAAAGAGAACCCTAAATATTCTAAGGTGTTTGAGAACAGGCTGCACTTGTTTTTCGCAACTGTCAAACCTTTTTCCTTAAAACGTTTGCATACCTCTCTGAGCCTATCAAGATGTTCCATCTCATCACTAGCTGTAACAAGAACATCATCCAAATAAATTGCTATTCCGGGAATACCCTGTAGCGTTTGCTCCATAATACGTTGGAATATGCCTGGTGCAGAGGCAATTCCATACGGCAATTTGTTGAACATGAACAACCCCTTGTGGGTACTTATTGTGCAATACTTTTTAGATGCCTCATCTAGCAAAATTTGCGTGTAAGCTCCCTTTAGATCAAGTAGAGAGTATGTGACACCACCCTCCAAATTAGCAATAATTTCCTCGATCTTGGGTATAGGGTACCGATCAATGACTAAGTTAGGATTAACAGTGATCCTGAAGTCGCCACAGATTCGAATTTGGCCATTACGCTTAAGAACAGGGACAATTGGTGTTCCCCACTCACTTGAATCAACCGGTGTTAAGATGTTATCTTCTTGCAAGTTTCTTAACTCTTTTTCAACTTTATCCCTCATTGAAAATGGTATCGACCTAGGCTTGTAATACTTAGGAACTGTGTTAGGTCTCAGATTAAGTTTCGCCGGTTCACCTTTATACTCTCCCAGTTTCTCAGTAAATACTTCTGGGTATTCTTCAAACAACTGGGCAACTAACTTGGACTTAGTATAATTAGTTTCGACTATTTTCGAATTTTGAAAACTAGTTTCAGGAATGGAAATTTTAATGCGTAGGGCTCTGATCCAGTCCCTACCCAGTATGGGGTTAGCTCCATTTTTAATTACATACAAATCCAACAATTTAAAAATAGTTTCGTACTGCACATTTACTTTAATAACCCCTAATGGGAATATTTTTTCGCTAGTATAGGAGCTGAGAACTAGATTAGTTGGAACTAAATCTAAATCACTGAAATTGCTTTTGTAGCATTCATCTGATATCGCACTGATACCAGCCCCCGAATCTACTTCAAATGACATAGGTTCACTTTCAACACAGACATTTACACTAAAAGGGGGTACTTTTTCCCGAACACCATCCAAATTAAACAATTCTGAAACATCATAAATAGTATCATCACCGACGTTACTTACACTGTCATTTACAAAGTGTTGATTACTTTGATACTTTGATTTAGCTTTTGGGTTTTGCTTTTCTTGATCAACATCGTAACTATTCACATTATTACGATTAGTCGGCGACTTGCCAAATAGCTTAGCACGACAGACCTTTTGCATGTGACCTTTTATTCCGCAGAAATTACACACACAGCTTCTGAAATAGCACTCGGGTGTCGCATGGTTATTCCTACCACAACACCAGCATTTTTGATCACTTTTCACTGCAACACTTCCTCTTCCCTCCCGTTGAGGATGAGACGAAGTGGGTTTCCTTGTCAATTGGTTTGTCGCGGGAGCCATCCGCTGCAGTCGGTTGTGGTGCTGTCCTTCTGCGTTGCCTGCGAAGGTCAGGGTCGCGGCATCCTTCTCCGCCGACTCGATGGACGTTGCTATTTTCACCGCCTTGTCGAATGTGAGGTCAGGCTCTGCCAGCAGTTTTTGTTTCGTGACCTCGCTGAGAAGTCCACTGACGAGTCGGTCCCTCAGATAGTCTGGCAAGGCTTCTCTGAAGTCACAGAAAGCGGAAAGTTTCTTTAAGCTTGCTATATACTCCGAAACGGTCTCATATTCATACTGCTTCCTTAAACTGAATTTATAACGCTCTGCGATAAATGATGGCGTCGGATAAAGGTGATCCTTCACTATCTTAACAAGTTCATCGTAGGTTTTCTCTGACGGTTTGTGCGGCGTACAAAGGTCCCGCAGTAAATTAAAAGTTTTTACCCCAACCACGGTTAGCAACGTGCTCACTTTTTTCTCGACTTTGAGATCGTTGCAGTCAAAGAATAGCTCGAACCGTTCGATGTACGAGGACCATGTTTCCTCATTACTGTCAAAATTTGACATGGACCCAATCATTGCCAATTCCTCGTCGCCAGTTGTAATGTATCAAGTCGGATGCTAGTTGTAGAACTGCCAATTTATTTCAGGACAAAGCACACATCGTACACACGATTACAGAGCCATCTATCGGATGGAGTTTGAGAGCCATAATTTGGCGGGTTTTCCAATATACTACAGCCACCACTAGGGTGTGTGGCACGGGGTGATTCCACGCCAGGCATGCAGCACTCGTCCCAGCACAAATCAGAACCTCGCACGCTCCCCCTGCCGCTAGGCGAGAACCAAAAAGCAGTCAGGAGAACAGTCCAACCAGAAACTGGGAAAGTGCTACGTAGACGAACGTGCAAACATGCAGTACACTGGTAAAGAGACAAGTAATGGTTAACACTAATCAAACTATTAATTCATGAATGCTACGAGATACTTCTTCATGCAGAGAACAAAATAATTCCGGACATTTCAAGCGAGGTGAAGTGTTAATAATGATGCTATGTTATTAAACACATGTAAAAAGTCTACTTTACCTATTGAGGGTGGGAGTTTAATATGACTGATCTATCGGAACTATTACGATCCTTTATTTTGCGTGGAAAAATTTAAATTTTAAATCTATCGGTTCTGCAGTCGATTTCCTTTATCTTATTCCTGTGATCGTTTATACCGTAGTACGTTGGGTGTAGCAAAATATGATGAACTTCCGGCAATCAATTGTCTGCTTTGAACTTGCGCAAAAGATTTAACCTGTATTTCTCCCTTCGATCAGTAAGAGATTCCCACCCTGATTCCTTCAACAATTCGGTGACACTGCTAAGTTTATCGCAACAACTTTTTACAAATGTTGCTGCTTTCCGTTGTATTCGATCAATTTCAAAGATTAGTCCAACTTCATAAGGGTCCCATATGCTAGCGGCAAACTCCAAGTGAGGTCTCACGAGTGAAAAATATCATCGTACTTTCCGTCTTTCTTTCCTTTCCCTGCTTACCTAACATCCTCCCCTCTATCACAGCCTGAAGCAAACCATCACCCCTCATTACATCCTCCAACCACCTATTTCTTATCTCACCCAGAAGTTTCCTTTCCTCCCATTCCATGCCAAGAACTTTCTCGTTTGTCTTCCTTTACCTCACAACAAACTTTTATACAAATTACAGTCATGCGGGCTGAACGAAACAGTAGTAAACTGGATACGCGACTTTCTGAGTGATCGTAAGTAAAAAGTAGTTCTTGACGGAATTAGCTCTGATGTAGTCAAAGTGACATCAGGTGTCCCACAAGGAAGCGTAATCGGCCCCCTTTTGTTCATTATATACATAAATGACCTTTGCTCTCGAATTAGCAGTAAAATACGTTTATTTGCTGACGACGCTGTCATCTATCGCGAAATTAGTGATCACTCTGACTTTGAAATTCTATCATCGGATTTAAACAACGTTCATGTGTGGAGCCAAGAGTGGGGACTCGAACTTAATCTGAGCAAATGCACGGCGGTACATTTCTTGCGGAGGTCGTCCAACTATTCCCATGTATATGTTGTGGATGGTGTTAAAATAAAGGTGACAGATGAAGTGAAGTATCTAGGAGCTACGATAACTTCGGACCTATCGTGGGGAACACATAAGAAATATTTGTGGCAGAGCTCTGAAGAAGCTAGGATTCGTCAAGCGTATTGTGGGAAGATTTTCAGATGAAAAAGTAAAAGAGAGGTGCTATTTCGCACTCGTCCGGCTACACCTTGAATATGCAGCGAGCATATGGGATCCGGTGCAGAAAGACTTAATTCGGGAACTTAATAAAATACAAAGGAAAGCTGCGCGATTCGTCAAAAACTGCTACGGGCGTACAGACAGCGTTACAGGCGTTACACAGATGTTAAACGAATTAGGCTGGGAGCCGCTAGAGACTCGGGGAGGCTGCGCGCTAGGCTTAGATTACTTGAGCAATTAAGAATAGTTATCTTTAAGAGCGACACGGAGAACATCATATTAGAACCCCACTATATTTCCAGGTCCGACAGAAACGATAAATTAAGAGAGATATTTTGCCGAACGGATAGGTATGGGAATTCGTTTTTCCCCCGAACAATAAGGGACTTTAATAAATGCTAGGCGTAATTTCATTAGAGCGTTTCCTTTTTATGTTTAAGCGGCTGGTGTCCTAACACCCCCCGCCACACGCCTATTGAGGCGGCTTGCGGGGTAGTCTGTAGATGTACATCCAGTGCAATTTATCCGTCCTCCTCCACACCCACAACCCAGACACCTGCAACCTATTCTCGTCCTCTTTTCTCAGGGTCCACGTTTCTGCCCCTTTGAAACGCTGCACTACATGTCAAGCTCTCTTCACCAGGATATTTTTTTATCCTTACACAAAGTCCTCATCATCAGCTCCCTTCTATAACTGAATTCTTCTTTCGCTAGCGCTATTCTCCTCCTAATTTCTTTGTTACTATGACCATTTACTTCTAGAGTACTACCCAAGTAATTATTTAATTGCTCTACTTGCTCCAGTTTGTGCGCTTTTACTTTTTTGTCCAGTGTGAATTTATTTCTTCCACGATCCCTCAAATTCAGCGTGGAGAGAATGCAGTTTTTTTTAGGCCAGCGATGATATTGACGGCCATTCATTCGTAACTAGGACACGCTTGTTTTTTTGCCAAAACTGCTTTTAAAGGCTGATAAAATAAATAGCTCAGCAAGTCACGAAAAGTTTTACCAAGGCCACCTTAACTGTTCGGTGTCACTTAAATGGACTCAGATTATGACATTCAATTTATATCTAAGACCAAAATTCCGGATAATTTTTTATTACCAACGAAGTAGTCATATAAGTACTAAGATTGCTGTATTTTCTCTCAACAGTGCCTTAAGAAACTTAAGATTTATGTACCCAGTGAGGGGACGCCAGTTCATTTTGCTGGGGAAATGAAAAAGGTTTCATATATGTGTAGTAATGTTGATTTCAAATTATCTTAACATTGCCGCTATTCTGCTGCAGTCACGGTTGTGCAAATAAAAAAAGTATCCACACATATCGGACTTGGGTTGATATCTGTATCCATTACGCCACGTGAGTGGTCGTCTTTTTCAGCAACTGGGATGGGAAAAGTTTTCAGACCGTCGATTAAAATTTAGACTCAATCTATTATGTAAGTTCCAAACCGGTCTATTCTCTGACGACGTTGATAATATTTTACGAAATCCGACATGCTACGGTAGATCAGATCATGATAATAAAACTAGGGGACTAGACTGCAGAACGGACAGATTTAAAATATCATTTTTCCCACGAACGATAAGGGACCATAACACCTGTCAATGAGACTTTTATCAAGGTTTGTCGATAGGCAGTGTAGCTCTTGGTAGTAGTAGTACTCCATAATACTTGGACCCTTTTCTGTTACCTAGTACTAGCAGCATGCCGTGCATGTTTTCTACATAAGTCTTGAGTCTCTTTCCATTTGTGTAGCTGCAAAAAAAATAAAAAATAAAAAATATATATATATTAACGGTCCCTCTCCATTGTGATAATATTTGTAGTGTAGTGCATGCTTGTGAGGCTTCGCCTCGTGACAAGCATTAGCGATTTATGCTAATGCATAATTAGTCGTAGTTACACTAACTTTAGGGTATAGTGTAATGCATGTTGGTGAATACTCACCCCCTGCCACACAACCCTGTGCAGGTTATTTTGTAGATGTATCTATTGTGAAGTAGCCAAATAATATCTACGGTGTCAGAACTCGGGCATATGGCATGGAAAATCATAATGAAACATGACGGAGTCATGAAAAATCTTTCAATTATCCCAATTAAAATTCCACTCCGGATAAAGGTAATTGTATTTTACAGATACCGCACCAGTTATGCATTAGGCGTATTCTAAAAGGATAGTTTCTCCAGGATAAAAACGTTATTTCGCAGCGGTGCTATGACCTTAATTCATGCTCACAGCTCCCGTCTTTAAGAGTAATTAGTCGCCTTATTTTATAGAGCACGATTGGAAATGAGGCTTTTTCGGCCAAAGTGTTTATTTTGAATTTGAAAAGGCTTGATCTTAATTTTTTTATTAGCTGGTTTTAATTTGAAGAGCATGAGTGACTTCAAGAAGATAGATAAATTGAAGGGCAGTGAAAATTTATCAACTGGAACGACTATTTTTGATTGATGAGGGTCTCTTGCAGCAAAGCCCAACAACTCACAGCCATCACGGCGTGGAGGAGTATATTGAAACCGAACACGACATTGGTGAATGTGTAATGAGGGATAGTATTTCAATCAGGGCTTAGGAGCTGGAGCCGGGGCTACCTTAATCTCAAAGTTTTGCTGGAGCCGGAGCTCTAAACTAAATAAATTTCCCGCTCCGACCACCAATTTTTAGTCAACGATATGCTGTACCTGTGCCATCCTGTAATGCAGGCGTTCTCAAAGGGTGTGCCTCGGCACACCACTGTGCCGCGTAAAAATAGCATTGGGAGAGTATGAACGCATAAAAACCCGAACGCGGCGATATAGTGTGTCGCAAACGAAAAAGGTTTGAGAACCTTTAGGTTAAGGTTGGTTTGTAATGAGATAAATTTCACTCATGTTAACATCTCACTGCCGAGAATTCCTAAATTACTCAATGAATACTTCTAATGGTGTTATAATGTTGTCCTCGCCTTTCTATGAAAAACCGAAACATGAGGGTGAATCACTTGATTTCTTCCCTTAAAGTATTGTATTTAAAAATGTTTTTATTAAGTCGCTTTCTTGTCTGCCTGTCTTCGGTACAAATTTTGCAATAGATTTGAAACTAACTTCCCGATGAGCTAGAGACTTGAAACTTAAAATATACCACAGATCTGGATGACGATGCAATAATATGTAATAATATAATTTATATATATATGACGTAAAAATAACGGGATTTTCGTTTTTCTTAAAGAATATTTATTTTTTAATCAATATTAATTTTGCCCCTTGAAAGTAATCCATCATAGAAATAATACACTCGTGCCAGCGGTTATTCCAATCTTGGAATCATTTCTGGAACTCACTTTTCGGTATAGAGTTCAGCTCCTTCAGCGATTCTGTTTTTATCTCATCAATGGTGGCAAAACGTCGCCCTTTCATGGTTCTCTTCAGCCTCGGGAATAGAAAGAAGTCACAGGGGGGCATTTCCTACGAATGCGGTGGCTGAGGAAAAATAACGCTTAGTTTTTTTTACCAAAAAAATCACGAATAAGCAGTGAGGTGTGAGCGGGAGCATTATCGTGGTGCAATTTCCACGGGATGTTTTGCCACCATTCTGGGCGTTTTCCTCTGATTGGTTAACACAAATGGCGCATAGCTTCCGTAGTATTCCTTATTGACCGTATGACCATGTGGCAGGAACTTATGACGCACTAGAACATTACAATCGAAGAAAACAGTGAGAATAACCTTCGCATTTGATCGAACTTGTCGAATGTTTTTCGGTCTTGGCTCTTCAGGCAGCTTCCATTGGGATGATTGGGCCTTGGTTTCGACGTCATAGCCATATGCCCATGTTTCATCAGCTGTTATGTCCGTTTTAAGAAGTTCTGGATCGTTGTTGACTTCATTCAGCAATTCCTGAGCGATGTCTACGCGACGTTGTTTTTGGTCGAAATTTAGCATTTTCGGAACAAACTTTGCTGCCACTCGTTTCGTGCCCAAAACATCCGAAAAATAGCCTGGCTTGAGCCAAATGATATGCCGACATCATCAGCAACCTCTCTTGACAGTGATTTAGCGATTTTCCAGAATACTTTTCTTCAGTTTTACGACATTGTCTTCAGTTGTTGATGTGCTAGGGCGTCCAGGGCTGTCGCCATCTTCAACGTCATCACGGCTCACTTTGAAACGTTTGTACCACTCGTAAACTCTTGTCTTACTCATAGTAGATTCTTCAAAAGCCACAGTCAACATTTCAAATGCGGTATTGCACTTTATTCCATTTTTGAGCAAAATTTAATACAATTTTTTTTAGCCATCTTTTTCGAAAGTTAAAATTCACAGAGCACACCAAAACACGTACAACCTTTTCGACTGTAAACAATAAACTAAACATTCCAAATGGCTGCAAATATCAGAACACTTCAGGAACATGTGTAACAATAAGATAAATTGTTGAAAATCGGAATTATTTAGCCCGCGAAGTTTAAAAATTCCCGTTATTTTTTTATCACACCTCGAAAATTAAATACATAACAAAATATATTGATTAATAAATAATATAATCATTTTTAATTAATATAATTAATAAGTTGCTATATGGTATTAAAAAATCTTATAAAATTAATTTTCTTTGCTTCTTTAATTGAATTTCAGGAAAAAAACAATTAAACAGATTGATATATTATTGGTAGACAGGTGTTACAATTTTCCATTTCAAATATAATAACACAAGACTAAAAAGCAGAAAATAATTATTTAAATAAAAAATAATTTTTAAAAACCACCACGGACAAAAAGTATCAAATAATTTCTCCTAGCCCTGCACTCACCCCATACAGATTCATAACCTCCTACAGATTGTCTTGAAAATTTGTGATTGTTAATTTTAATAGCTCTGAAAATAGTGTAAGATTGAAAACGAAAAACGTAGGGCGCATGAATTAGATAATTGATCCATGAACAGTTCACCTAAGTCACTAAAAATGTTATTGCACTGCAAATCATATGAACTGTTATGTGAGTTTTCTCAACGACAGCTCCTCCCTACTATCCTTACTATTATATACAGCATGCACCCCACGTTTTTCGTTTTTAATCTCACAAGAATTTTCATAGCTATTAAAACTCACAGTCACAAATTTTTAGGACAATATGTCAGAGATTATGAATCTGTATGGGGATATAAATGCGTGCGGAGCTAGGAGAAATTATTTTATACTTTTTGGTCCGTTTTAAACACGCGTGTTTTTTATTAAATTATTTTTTATTTAAATGATTGAAATTACGTTGAAAGAAATAATCGCATGTTGGTTAATACGGGATTTTTTTTAAATTTTTACGTGAAAACTCTAGAAATATTTTACAAGTGAAAATATCAAAATTATAATCATTAATTAAAACTATTAGGTTTGACCGGAGCGGAGCTGTAGTTGGGGCTCAGAAATAAACCGGAGCTGGTGCGTGATCATGGATCTCCATAACGCGTGCGTACGCGTCATCGTTAATTTTCAATTGCGCTTATTATAGTGAAATCGTGATGGTCATTATTTAAATTTTGTGAGGTTCTTTAAATCACTAGTTTTACTGTATGGAGTGTGTTCTTATTATAATAGCTGTGAGCATTGCCCTTCTAGAGCGGTCTTCATTTTGGTGCCCCGGTCACCCCTGGTGCCACATAGACCTTGGTTCCATATAGCATGGTGCATATAGGTGGTTTGAGCGAGATAGTTCCCTAGTCATAGTGGAGACCATATTAAAATTTTATTCTTTGATTTCAGCGTCTGTAAGAAGTATGAAATAAATATTGTTATATTAATGGCGCTAAAATATAGTTACATATGTCCAAAAATCTCTGTAATTAAATAATTAAAGCTACATAAGTCTCTAACTTGACTCATTTTTTCCGCCGAATGGCTGAAAACCCTTCAATACAGCAGGTTTTTTGCGATTCTGTAAAGGTTACTGTGGTGAGTAATAGATTTTTTTTATAAATAGATGAAAAAATATGCAATCTATACACCGTTAGTTTTTTGGCGACATATAGGTGTTATAAATTCCTATTTCCTTCAATATTCTCCCTCTCGAGCGCTCGGCCATAATCTATCCCATGTAAAACAGCATATATTTACAGGCAAATTGCTCGAAAAGTAATTCGGCAAGGGGTTGATATTTTTATATCATTGGAAAGATGAGAGTTGTTTATTTAAAATGAGGCCAAATTCATCAAATTCTAGGTGAAGTGATTTTTCGCTCAAACTTCCTAAAAGTATATTATGCAGCACACCGTCCGTCGGATTGGTCGTTAAGTCGTTGTCTCCTTGGCGCCCTTCTTTCAAAGCTGGCTAATGACTGCGCCGGGCTTCTCTGATTCCTTCTGCCACACTCTTCGTCCTCTCCTAATTACTTCCTTCTAGGTCGGAGGCGATGATGCGTGAGGGACAGACTTATCAGATTCGAGGTTTCTGGTTCGAATCCCGGCAATTGCGGAGATTTTTCAGCGGAACTATGATCACTACTGCAGTGGCGTAGCTACATTTAGACTCCCCCGCGGCGGATTATCATAATTACCGCACTTCCTATGAAAAATACGTAATACACATATGAAACCTATACTTACACACAATTTGAAAATCAAGTTCAAGATAAAAAATAATTATATTTCTTTTCTTTTCTAGATTTTCGCCGTCTAAAGATCACATGCATTTCATGAAATAAACTAGCGCATTCATTTTCGTTTTTTTATTATCCACTTCGTTTCTTGCTCTCCAACATTTCTTCATTCTTTTGATTTGCTTACTCCTCCTCTCTTCCATCGAGATTTTATTTTTTTCCCTTCATCAGTAAAGAGGTGGGAGTTTTGTATCGATCTTATAAATGTAGTTTTATCCTTTATTATGTTTTCCATTATCCCCATATCCCTTCTGTGTATTTCTTTACTTATCATCTCTTCCCTCGGATGCACTGGTTGCCATTACTGCTCTTGACAATTGTTATAAAATTCTCCAATGGCCGTAATAAATTGGCACCACTTGTCAAAATCACACCACAATTGCTGTGTTGGTTTGCGGGAAAAAGGGGACAAATCCACGCCAGTGACCAACCACAACCTATATCGACCAGAAAACCCGTTGTGGTTTACGGGAATGTTACTTCCTCGCCAGTGACAACCACAGACACACACTCAACACAAATAGGGATCCTTTACTAGGGCTAATGGAACCCCTATCCAAGGGGAAGGATCCCTATTTCGGGTTGAGTGTGTGTGTAAGTGGTTGTCACTGGCGAGGAAGTAACATTCCCGTAAACCACCATAGGGGTTTTATGGTCGGGAGGTTGTGGTTGGTCACTGGCGTGGATTTCCCCCTTTTTTCCGCAAACCAACACAACAATTGTGGTGTGATTTTGACGTGTTGTACCAATTTATTACGGCCATTGGAGATGTTTATTACTTGTCACTTAAAGAGGCCGTGGAGCTCAAGTTCACTAGATTCCTGCTCTTATAAACACGATTAAAAATTCGTTTTGCGAGTCTACTGTCGTCCATCCTTATTATGTGGCCAAAGAACCTAATTCTCCTTTACTTACAAATCACAAATTTATTTTTAAATGCAAATAAAAAATTGAAAATACATTTTTCTTGAGCTTTCATAGCAAAATCATTTAAGATACCATCAAAATCTTTATTTTTGAAGCTTCGAGCAAAAGACTTTGTTTGTTAGTTTATTTTCTATAAACAAAGAAAGATTCCTTCATAATTATTTTAAATTAACTAGAATTGTTAACATTCTGGATATTTGTTGATAGTTTTACTATTTTTAGCATTAAAAACAGTTTTAAAAAAAATTTAACTTCCACCTTTTTTATTGAAAAAAAAAACTTTCATGCTGCCCTTTTTCTATGAAAAAAAACTTTTTAAATAATAAAAATGGCACCCTGATAAAAGTGCCTCCTGGGATAGACCTCCCCTTGCTGCCCATCCCTAGCTGGACATAACCTCTGCCTTACTTTGATGCTATGTGGAGAACACTTCGAAGTGCAGTATTATATCCTTTGGATGGGACGTTAAATTTTTTCCACCTTTCCTTGCCTTTCATTAATAGTAGGATGATACTGTGTTTTTCTCCACCCTTTCTCCATTTAACCATTCCCTTACCAACCTACCCACCTATCCTCAATGGTGCAAATGGCCTCAATTGTTGGTTGTGTCTCCATAATAATCAAATGGCTTACTGTATCAAATGATTTTTGGATTACTGAATCGAAGTCACTGGTCACAAAAATACATTGCATGCCCTGGAGTCCAACCGCTATTTATGTGACTAAGGACTGTGAATTTGTTAGGAGGAGCAAAATTCATGGCCCCTGGGCATAGAAAGACTGCATTCTGATCGCCTGGTTTGGCCAGCCATTGCCACTTGAGACCCTTGGGTAGTTCTCAGCTGGGGAATTTAACACGACTGCCCAAATAAACGGAGAGTTATGTTTTCAGTGGCTGGCTATGTATGTACGTTTGTTCCACTGTAGCAACTTAACGACTGTGCCGACTTTGATGCACAAACACTTATTTGAACCTCCACGTTACTGGGAGTGTCATAGGCCACATAATTTGTTATAAAAAATAATTAAAATAATAAAATGATTTAAAAGTTAAAAAACACGACTGCAAAAAATAGCACTAAAAAGATAAAAAAAAACATGATTGGTTTTCGCTTTGTTGAATAAATATTCATTCATATCTGTTAATAATGTTCTATTACGAATATTGGTGTTCGTGGTAATCAGCAACCACATCTGTCACCTGGCATGCCTTTTATCAATTGGGAAATGTTGACCTTCGATTAAAATTTTCAATGCAGTCGGGGGCTGTTTAGACAGTGTAACATAACAAATGTATACAGATATGCAGACACCCCCCGACTGTATTGAAAATTTTAATCGAAGATCAACATTTCCCAATTGATAAAAGGCATACCAGGTGACAGATGTGGTTGCAGATTTCCACCAACACCTATTCGTAACAAAACATTATTAACAGATATGAATATTTATTCAGCTTCTTCTTTCCCGAATCCCCTTCCGCTGTTAGGCGTTGGGGTCCCTCAGCCACTTTCCAAATTCTTTCCAGTTCTGAGTGAGATGCTTCACCTCATTCAGGCTTTTTCTGCACCTGACAGCCAATCTCCCCACATATTTTTCCCATTCCACCCTTGGTCGTCCTCTTCCTCGCCTTCCCTCTGACAGGTATTCGAACTTGTCAACCTGTTCTAGTTCTTGCTCTTCCTATGATATATTCAGCCTTTCCTGCATCTTATTTTTTGACACTGCCATAACCTTGCTTTTCCCCACATTCATTCTCATTCCATGGTCTCTAATTGCATAAGCCCATTCTTCCACTGCTGTTTGCAAATCTCTCTTATTCTTGGCAATCAATACAATGTCATCGGCATATACCAGTGACAGAGCATAAACAGGCCTTAACCTATAATTTCCTATCTTGCAGCTTGGTTTTCTTCTTTTGCATTGTTTATGTAGGTATCTGGTCCATCAGAATGATGAATAGGTATTTATTCAACAAAGCAAAAACCAATCTTTTTTTTTTAATCTTTTTAGTACTATATTTTGCAGTCATGTTTTTTTTATTTTTTAAATAATTTTTTTGTACGTAATACCCATTTACATTGAGGTGACAGTGATTGGAAGGAAGGAATCCACGCAAAGATCTGGTAAAGCACCCAAGTATGTACGAAGCCATGGATTCCCATCCTGGAGTGAGAAAACCCCAAGGGGTACTAAATAGTTAAATCATAGCTATGTTTAAAGTGTGGCTAGTATATCAGCACACTGTGAAAAGTCAAGTTGATTGGGGTACTTTTGAGGGAAATGGGCTACTAATTGGATAAACAAGTCAAAAAAAGGCTTGGAATTGCGGTTCTGAGGCAAGGTTAACTAATAATACAAAGGTGTAGAGCTGAGCTGTGATACACCAAGAAGTACATAATTCCACAGACTCGGAATCGAATGCTATGAATAAATACACTTCCTAGAACCTTGGGATATTCAGGAAGCAACCATTTTGGGGGTTGTCTTTCTTTCATCAGGAATTATCATATTTGATGGCATATAAAATGCATGAGCAATTAAGGCCTGCCACTATTACGATGGGACAATTCAGGAAAAAAAGTTTCCACAGTCAGCACGAAATGGCAGCTCTGTGAAAATGGCAGTAGATGATTGTGAGAGTGGAATGATCTATTAAAAAAACTTGTTTCAAAGGTGAGCCATTGTTGTGGCATTATTGCAATACTTTTATAATACTTTATAGTGAAAGTTTTTTCAAGTCTGTTATAATCCATACCAGAATAATATCCTGGTCAAGCCGAATGATTTTTCCTCTGTGGAATATCGCACTTGCAGAGTGAGCTTACAAGTATTCTTCGACAAAAGTGAGCTTCAATTATGTTACATTAAATTTCACTATCCATCAAGTCCAATTTAGGATTATGTATTTCCGACCTAAAGAGATTTTTTTTTTCATTGCAGGAAGAGTTTTGCTGTTTTACATGGTATTTTATGCCTGCTTGGCTGGGATGTTTTCTGGAATGATGAAAGGTCTCTTATATACTCTAGATGACCGCCAACCTAAATATTTATTGGGTGAATCAAGAATTGGGACCAGCCCAGGTAAGAATGCTTTGATTGATCCTCCTAAGTTGTTTGGTTGAATGATGCCTTCACAATCTACTTGCTGTGGAAGCAACTTCTCACTATTTTGTTTTATGGCAGTTTATTACCTTAGGGTAAAATAACTCCAGTTATTACGTACTTAATAGATTATATTTTCACTCCCAAAGTAGTCATTTATTCCCCAAAATTTCAGTTTAAAATAGAACCTCAACATCTCACATATTGCATAGGTTTCCAATATAATCAGTGACATTGACATTGCAGGATATCAATGCTTCAAAAAAAAACCAGAACTTTCTGGGAAAATGTTATTTTAATAAACTTCCTTCATAAGAACAAGCAATGCATAGCCTAGGAAATACGTTCATGAATATTTCACAAGATGTTTTTTGTAAAAGATGCCTTTTACATCATTCAGGAGTATATAGAGAGATAAAAAGTCATAACAATGTAAAAAAATATTTTTTTCTTCGCTTTCTATGACACAACTTTGTGTGAAATTTATTTTGTAAAATTTATTTTTTTTGTGAAATTTTTGTAAAATTTTTAATTTTATAATTTTTATATATGTTCTTGACGAAACCCATACAACTGTAATCTTGTCCTTTTTTGGTGAATAAATCAATCAATCAAACATAGCCAGGGTCAAATATAGGGTCCAGGCCCCTGAACTTTAAACTTTATTTAAATTATGGTCAAGGAGGAAAAATTCATTTATTTTCATTACAAATAATGTTGATCTGTTATTTATTCTTTATTCTGAACAATTTTTTCAAAGAAGATGCTTTTAATGTTCAAACATTAAAAAACCATGGGTATTGATAATAACTTTTGCCCAACAAAATCTAAAAATAATCGGCTGTTGCGCTGCAATTGAATTATTAATTGCTGAAACACATTTTTCTCCCATTTTTCAAAACTGTTCACTTCCCATGCTTATACTCAGCACGGACCCCCCGAAACAAAATCGTGGCTATGATGTCATGGGTGTGACCTATTGGTTGCTGTTTCTCTGTGTTGTACGAAGTGCTTGTTTGAGATTTGAACGACCAGTGTAGACAAAGGTGGAGTGTCTAACCTCAGGGGCACAGTCCCCATGTACATATACTCATGTATGACATGCATCTAATTATTTTATTCTCATGTGTGTAGTAAATGTAATTAGTACTTTTTTGTCACCAGAATAATACATATTTAAAGTTCAGCATCTGAACAAGATGCAATGAAATGATGAATGGTTACTATTTGTCTTTTTGCTAACTCACATTTCATTTCAGGTTTGGGATATCGCCCAGCGTCAATCAAGTACAAACCCGATAGCTCTCTCATCCGCTATATGGCTAGGAGCGTAAACAATACTGTTAATTGGGTTAATGACCTGGATGACTTCTTGGATGGTAGGTACCAACTTTCCTAATGGACTTATCCCAATGGACCTTCTTTTAATTAGACTTTACCTCAACCAGTTTCTCAAAATTTGTATTGCCTGATAGAATACTGAGTGATCTGATGATTAATGAACTCATATAACATATGCACCGTTGTCGCTCCCTCTTGGATTTTAAGGTCAGTGGCGAATGGATGGGGGGCGGGGGGAGGTTTAGGTTTTAAACCCCCCTCCCAAAACATGTTTACCCGAATTTGTTTTAGTTCGTTTAACTGAACTAGCGTTTAGAATTTTGCTTATTGGACTGAAAAATATAGTTGAATTGTCTTCATGAAAAGATAATATTAACTTAATTATTGTTTTTGTGAATAATAATCTAAATATCATTTTATGATGATGCACATAAATATTAATGAAACCCCCCCCCCCCCCCCAGAAGTCAATCCTGCGTACGCTACTGGTTAAGGTGACTAGGATTTGAGAATAATGCCATTCCTATGTGTTTCTCTCTGTGCAATACATATAGGATTACTTACATTATTTTTCCAGCATATAAGCATCCCGAGAAACAGCCTGGAAATGGAAAAAATGTGCAAGCATGCTCCTATGACAGCCCACCCCAGGCTGGAAATGTTTGTTCTGTTGACATGACAGGTTGGGAACCATGTACAAGTGAAATGGGGTATGGATTCAACGAGTCAACACCCTGTTTTTTTATAAAATTGAACAAGGTTCGTTTTTGACCATCTCTCCACTTTGTTATGGACCATTTTTTAAAAGGAATTTCTCTTACGTGACATAAAGTCAGCAAACAGAGTTGCCCAGGAAAGTTTTTCACGTGCATCAACTAAAAGCTCATTTCATTTTCATTTAAGAGGCTTTTTGAACTGAATTTCTCATTTGGAAACGTTGTTCATTGAGAAATATGAACCTGTCTTGTTTTGCAAATACATATACGAAGTATGTTAAAAAAAGAACTGGAATTTTTGTTTTTCTTAAAGAGTACTTATTTATTAATCAACATCAATGTTGTCCCCTTCAAAGTAATCCCTTAGATATATTACACATGTGCCAGTGGTTTTTCCAATCTTAGAAGCACTTCTGGAACTCACTTTTCGGTGCAAAGTTCAGCTCCTTCAGCATTTCTGTTCTTATCTCATCAATGGTGGCAAAATGTGACATGGTTCTCTTGAGACTCAGGAATAGAAAAAAGTCACAGGGGGGGCATTTCCGACGAATGCGGTGGCTGAGTCAAAATAACGATTTGTTATTTTTTACCAAAAAATCACGAATAAGCAGCGAGGTGTGAGCGGGAGCATTATCGTGGTGCAATTTCCACGAGTTGTTTTGCCACATTTCTGGGTGTTTCCGTCAGTTTGCTTCACGCAAACTGCGCATAACTTCCAGGTAGTATTCTTTATTCTTTATTGACCGTACGACCATATGGCAATCATATGACAATTACTGAAAATCTGAATTATAAAACCCCCAAAATCTAAAAATTCCCATTATTTTTTATCACCCATCGTATGTCTTATTTGTTGACAGACAATTTATTTTGCTCCATCTTGTGGACTATATTTTACAGACTGTCCTTCAGGTCCAGTTGACTTCAGGTCAACTGACCTGGACCTAAAGAAGCCTGCAGGATAGCTGGCAAAATATGGTCCACAAGATAGAGCAATGCTGTGGAAGACCCAGAAACTGGAAAGTCAACCCTTCAACTAAGCCCTACATTAAAACTTCATTTAACTATCAATTAAATATTTTGAATAAACTTGACTGGGTGTAAACTATAGTAATAACTATATTAAAAAAATTAAAAAATAGATTCCAGAATGAATACCATTACATAAAAATAGTTGTTTGAAAGAACAATACTGCCTTTCTCTCATTTTTTGGGAAAATTATGTTTTTATTTTGGAAGCATCAGGAGCTCAAGCAGTTTTAAAATATAGTTCAGAAAATCTCAACAGATAGCAGCACTATACGTCTTTGAAATGACAAACACCCCTATTGGTTTCCTATAGTGTTTTCAGAAAATACTATAGGAATTATGTACATTCCTATGGGAATTAAAATTTCGTACAGGAACAATAAAGTTTCCTATAGGAACAATAAATTTCCAATAGGAACGAGAAATCTTCCTATAGGAATGGGAAATTTCCCTATAGGAAATTTTTCTTGTTCCTATAGGAAAATTTCTCGCTCCTATAGGAAAATTTCTTGTACCTATAGGACATTTATTGTTCCTATAGGAACCTTTATTGTTCCTGTACAAAATTTTAATTCCCATAGGAATGTACATAATTCCTACAGTATTTTCTGAAAACACTTTTGGAAATCAATGGGGCATTTTCAATAGGGACCGCTTATCTGAAATTGGCTGGAATGACCGTTTTTTGTCTCATGAAAAGTTTATCTATTGTCTGATAGGCGGTTTGGTTCCTTCAAATGGCAATAGGTTTTACCCTGTAGTAGTAGTTAAATTAACATTGGTGGGTACCTAACATTATTGGACAAGAACCAACTTAAGTAAATATGTACTAATAATTTGATTTCCTTCAGATATATGGATGGGTTCCAGAGTACTATGACCTTACAAATCTCCCTGAAAAAATGCCTGAGAGTTTAAAAGAAGTCGTCAGATCATCTGTTGAAAGTGACCCAAAATTGGTAAAACTATTTTATATCCTCTAGTAAAATTCCTATACTGTAAAATTCTACTATTATTCTACTAAAAATATACTAAAAAATACTATAGTAAAATTCCTGTCCAACATTATCAAAATTTATGCCTTCATTGTATGTAGGTCTTCACAAGTTTGACACTCTTGGTTTTTGAAGATTACAAATTGCTTAAAAAAGTCATTGTTGATCTTAATTTGTGATATAAAGCATCAGTCTTAAAAAAAAATACTTATTCATTTTCTTCCAGCTAGTTCTGGTCAAATCTGGTGAAAATTCAAATATATTCAACTAGAATTTTTCCTCAGGATAACACTGTTTTGTTTTTTGATTCAGATAAATACTGTATGGGTGTCATGTGATGGTGAAGGACCAGCTGATAAGGATAACATTGGGCCCATATCGTACTATCCTAGACAAGGCTTCCCAGGTTACTACTACCCTTACCGCAACACACCAGGCTACCTGAGTCCATTGATTGCTGTGCATTTCCGAAAACCTACAGGTAATTATAATTGGAATGGACTTTAATGGAAGTGGCATTGTTTCTTATTTAAATTGCTAATTATTGGTGCGGTACACATTTATTTAAGGATTCTATTTTGAAGCTTTTTATCAAGCTTGTTTTGTCCTCCTTATTACTTCAACCCAGTGGCGTCACTAGGGGTGTGCAGACCGCACTGGGTCACGTCATCACATGGGGTGACACCAACATGCAAAATATTACTATCTATGATTCTGTCACTCTATGAAATTATTGTTATGATTTGTTTCAACACAGTGACAGAAAATTATTATTGAAATATAATAATATCACTGTTCTGCTAAAAAGAAACAAAAACATGTTTTAGTTTTGCGTGTTTTAAAACTCCTCTGGAAGATAACATTGTATATAGTTACAGTGATAGATAAAAATTGAATGGCGACTACATGTTATATAATCTGGTTACGCTGTTGGCAGCTGGCCAAACTCAATACCAAACAAACCATCAATAGTACTGCTTTAAATAACTACATAATTATCAGGTACCCGGCTGAGATTATTTTCCAATTAGCTACAATGACGTTTCAAAACATGTCACTCACCTGGCTCCCACCATATCATCACTCTACGCCCACTACACGTGCTTAAAAATACGCTTTGTTTTTTTGTCGATGCTGTTTTTAAAATTGCTGTTTTTTATAATAGTCTGGTATTTATAGCTTCAATATTGTGGTAATTAGCCTAGTTAAGACAATAATGATTGTGAGCCTATATCAATAACTTTCTTAAACCAAGAAAAATAGTTTAACTTATTAATTTATTTAATGACAACAATTTATGGTCCCGTTATTTGGCATTGGTGGACTCGGAGGAGGTGCATGGGGTGAGTCATAAGGGGTTGATTCAATGAGTTACCGCACTGGGTGACACCAGCCCTAGTGACGTCACTGCTTCAACCTTTTCACTGCCACTAACATATGTCACATCATTTTCATGAAATTCACCTCTACCCTCCCCCTCCTTCTTCCTATTCCCTCCCCTTCCAATGGCTTGTTTCCCCACACCCCCTGCCACACACATGCAGGGTAGTGTGTAGATGCCATCAAATTCCAAGTAGTTTGATAGCAAAGAGCCATTTAATATAGTTTTTAAATTTTAAAAAGAATTTATATTTTGATTAGAAAATTTACTGTGATGTACCTTAACCCTTTAACCGCTCCCATAGTCTATATAAGCAATCGCCATAGCAGACTGCTTCCATCGTCTTTTGGGGATTTGAAGTATGGTTTTACTCCCAAACACCATAGGTGCTAAACATTTTATCATCTTATAGTAAAAAAAGTCCATCAATTCGCATTTTAAAATAAAATCAGATAAAAATTACTCATAAAATTTTCAAACAATTTTTCCCTTAAATATTAAGTGATAAATAATAAAATTACGCAAAAAATTAGAAAAATATTTTTTTGTGCCTGGGGAGAGCTATATTTCAGATTGTTTGCACAGTTAACCCTTTCTCTACGAACGACGTGATAGAACGGCGTGCCGCTAAGCTAGCCCTAAGCAAGCCTAAAAGGTGTGTTATAAAGGACTTCTTCTCGGGACGCCGTAGGTACCCTTTCTCGGTTTGCGGGAGAGGATTACTTCGACCCTTCCTCGCAGTGTGCACCCCACTCACAGCAGGTGTCCGCGGTCAGTTGCTTGCTGGTGCAGTGGAATAACAAACTTAAAACTTTTTGTATAATTGGCAAATCGAGCATTATAAGTGCATTCCTTATGCTAAGCTCCACAACTAAAAATTTTAAACTGAGTTCTACTGTTATTTTTAGCGTAGTTTGTGTGTAAAGGAATCTCAAAACTAATTTTTCGTTTGTTATTTAGTTAGTTTGGGAGTGATTTTTTCTATAGTTATAAGATAGTAAGGGAGTTATTATTTTTTTAGGTAAACAACTGAATGTTATTCTTTTATACGAGTTGACAACCATATTTTTAGTGAGTCCAAATGTTTATTTTTTCCTGTAATTACTCATGCTTATTTGATCATGATAGCTGTCTATTTCAGTTTGGTTTTTGTTGGTCAATGGTGTATACCTAAAGATAACAGTGATTCCTGGCAGTGTTTTGAATCCAGAGGCACACGAATCTTGAAGTTATAACATATGCTTTGGAGAATTTCATACTCCTCAAATCGGGTGATTTTAGGAATAAGAAAAGTATGAATAAGAATAATGAAAAAGAATGCCGGGAAATATTTACATAATCAACATATTCGTATGTGATGAATGTAATCTGTGCATAAATTTCCAAAAACAGAGTTCCTTAGACTGTACATCTCATGAAATAACGCGGTGAAAATTTGTAAGTAATGATTCTTTGATTTGCACTCTGATGATGCCAATATCCTGAATAAGGACATTTTAAATTTATATTAATTTTTATCTTTGAATACTCATCAAAACCATTTCCGAGTGTGAAATACAATGACGAAATTATTTATTTTACCATTGATACGATTTTTGTTGTTAGAGAGCTTAATATTAACAATAGAATTTCATTTAAAAGCTGTAAACTTATTGTAAAACAAGAATAATTCATTTCCGATTAAATAAATATCAAGGCTGTAGCAACAATGTTTTTAGCAAAACCATCTCATAAAAAATAGTTGACTGCAACCGCATGCCGTAATGGGCAACCCAAGCGGAAAAGGGCGGAGACTATCTTAGCCTGGTGGCCGAGAAAAAGGTTCAACACCCCTCTGGCCCCCGACCCAAGTTAGGAAAGTAGGTACCTGTGAAGATCCTAGCGTACTGAAAGCTCCGTACTGGCAAAGCAAAGAAATTTTCCCCGTCCCCGTCGCGAAAGGGTTAAAGAGTTAATTAAAATATTAGGAATACATATTTTTATTTTTGGCTTTCCCATTGTGTTTGGAGTAATGTTATTTTTGTCATATCATGTACGTATATACTCATTCTGGCTTCGCAATAAAAAAATTAGAAAGTGTTCAAGGTGCAATTTTTCACTGTGTAGTGTGTTCACTAATTTTCTTTAATTGCTTTCAGAAAATGTGATTATCAACGTGGAATGTCGTGCGTGGGCCCGAAATATTGTTTACCAACATAAAAATCAATTGGGATCATGCCACTTCGAGCTTATGATCGATCGCAAACAAGTGTTTCATTTCAAGAACTAACATTCCGCACTCAAAAGTATAGTCTTATCTCTTAAAAACTCATTTTCATCAAGAAAAAACCCTTACCTTGTTCCTCATAAATGTTTTTAATTGAAGTGACTAAAAATATTTATTTTTAAATTTTTTTTGTGGTGCTCATGTTTGAATTAAGTTCTTGGCCAAAATTTTAGGATTGATGCGTAACTTTCGACTAAATGTTGAATGATATTGTATAATTTATTGATTTACATGGAAGTATTATGATCATTTATTTTTTATTTTTTAAGAGCTGTTGGATGGGTGTATTGCTAGAATGTGAACATTTGTAGGCCTGAATGAATTCTCTTTCACTCTTGTACTAATTGTTAACCTTCCTTAATGTCCTGAGATTGTTTGCTGCATAGTGCTGCATTGAACATTTTGTAATTGTACAGTTACCTCTTGATTTTTTTTAAATTTAAGGACAATGATTTACCATTGCTTCTAATTGTGTCAAAACTTTTATCAAATCTTGAATTGCAAATGCATGCGAGCTCTCATTTAGTATCCAATGTCCAAAACTTGTCACCCAAATGTGTTCAATGGCAATAAAGTTTTCATTCAAAATTTACTCTTTTGCTTTAGCTAATGAATATGCCAATAACCCTTCACCTATAGCAGTCTGGTTGTTCCAAAACTTTCAAGAATCTGCATACTTGGCTGAGAACTACCCAATGGTAAAGGGGTAAGAGGTGGACCAATTTAAGTATAAACAATGCAATATTGACACCATCATGTTTTCCAAATAAAAGTATTACGAAACTGCACTTTAGCAAGGTCTTATTGTTATAGTACTCCATCCTTGATAACTACCTTCTGCCCAGTTTCTTGTATCAATTATTCTACGTCTTTTTCAAGTAAAAAACATCCTATGATTAACATTTGGAGTCTCTCAGTATTTTGTTTCTCAGAGAATGCTTCCTTGACCTTACTGTGGACTTGACTTTTTTACCTAAAAACTATTTCACCTTTAGAAAAAATAATGGGTGTCACCATTGAGTGTGGAGTGTATTTGGTGATTCTGTTTTACTCAAATGGCCACCTGTCAGTGACTGTCCTCCCCTGAAGCAAGCCAAAGAAATGAAGTGCGTGCATTCATTCTCGGCTATGAACTATCCAAGATTCGTCGGTCCCGGTGGCGACGGGGTAAAGTCCTCGCCTGCTAAACTGAGGGTCACGGGTTCGAGTCCTGCCTGAGTGGATTTTTCACCACTCAGGACATGGGTGTTTGTGTTCGTCCATTGTTACATGTTTATACACCCGATGTAAAAGGCCGTTCGTGCTGTTTTCGGGGATTTGGAAATAAATAAAAAAAATAAAAAAGATGAACTGTGCATGAATGAAAAGCCACATCAGGATGGGTTTAATTTCATTTGATCACCTGGTGATTGCTGCTAACAGAAACCAAGGGCCCAGGGAAGCAAGGGTTTTAACGTCCTTGAAGGAGAGGACTCATTTTCTCTACCCTTCTAGCTGTTGATATGAAATTCCTCAATAGTAATGATAAAATTGCTATATTATCAAAAAAATAAGTGTTAAATGGCCGTCCATATTGGTCCAAAATGTTGGCATTGTGTGTAAGATTAATCAGCAGTCTGCAACCAAATTGTGCACACATGCAACATTTTATACGAAAGTTAATTACAAGCCTAGTGCATGCCATTCCTGAGTTTGTTAAATTTAACAGGCACAGTCTAATTGTAGTTTTCTTTGCATGCCCTAGATTATTAATCACCAGGTTAAATAATTATCCCAGGTGGGCTTGATATTACAATTCCCAGTGGTAATATTTTTATTGTTTTAATATCAATTCTTGTACCTAGGTTTTGTAGGTGACTTGGAGTCAAAAATGGGATGACATGTGTTTGAATTTTACAGTGGCTTCTAAATGTTTCATATTGAAAACTAAGTATGCAAAAATACATTATCACAGAATAAAATCAATCTTTTTTAAATATTTTAAACAAAATATGTAATGAGTTAGTGGACATTAGTAAGTTAGTTGGGATGCACCTTAAAGAATGGGACGTGTACTCAACATCAAGCCATCATTGTCCCTTAAATATGATGGTGAATGTGGTAGTGGACTTCAAATCCTCGGCCCAAGCCCGGCACTCAATTTTCACAGATACACCACCTGAAAAAGAGCAAGTTGGAATTAATTACACACTTGCACAGTAATTTTCATTAGCTGGAGTCCGTACTAGTGATGGTAACAACAGTAACAACTTCATTTTGGGGCAAGGCATTTTTCTCGGGTTTGTCCCCAGTAATTCTAACTCCAAATATTTGTGGTAAGAATGAAATTGATAGGAGTAAATCGCAAGCAGCAGCGGCCCAGGGTAGAAGGATAAATACATGAGATGAGTAAAATACAATGGAAGCTGCACGTTTTGACAAAAAAATGTCAAGAACATTAAGAAAAAGTGACAAAACTATTAGAAGAACTGGGTTGGAACCAACTGCAGGTTATATCCTAGGCTGATGTTATTAGAAAAATTCATATCTATTAATATATTTTCACCCCAGACTACATTCAGGGCACAGACTGCAGGAAAGAAATTAGGGCAATTGACTGTTGAACCAAGAGCTTTCAAAATTCTTCCCTCCAACATTACATTAATGATTACAACAGAGACTTAGCAAAACTGTCTGTCAAGGTGCACCTCACTTTTCATTTCCTCCTGCTTCATGCATAAAATGAGACTGCACCATGAAAAAAAAATAATTTGCCATCATTTTGCATGTACATCCATAAGGGAGAGATTTCCTGTAGAATAAAGAATCCTGGCAAATGATGGCAAAAATTTTTGATGTACCAAAATGTTTAGTTAACTGTCTATATGATAAATAGTTTTTGGGATAAATGTGGAAAAACATCTCGCCACACCATATTGACTCATATCTTCCTCTCCCTTACAGCTGCTGAGGAACATAACTTTCCCTTGTCTTGTACATACATTTGTGACAATACAAGAGTCATGAGTTACACATCTCTGCCTCAGAGACATGAGCCAAAATAGAATCGCCGGTCAAATTACTGGGGGTGTTTGATATATTCAGCCGTGTTGTCTAGAGCATTGAATGAATTGATGTTATGTGGGTTGCGTATGCGTAAGGATATACTACTTTGGGCATAGCAGCCACTGTATGTATTGAAATTGTCTGAGGTGTCCTAGTATTTTTTTTGTACTTCATCATAGATGATGGTCCGTTTCCACAATGTGTATAAATGAGTTTTTTGGTAAAAGAATCTATCTTCGCATTCAGAAAGGTGGCCAAAATCGAATTCCCTCACCTTTGACCTGACAATGTCCACTCTAATTTGGAATAAACTGTAGTCTGAAAAAGCCAATGCTCTCTGTGAGATCCCTGGAGAAGTGGAGAAATCCACTATGCATACGTGCATACCCTTTACACCATTCACTTTTGTGGTAGGCAAAGTCAGAGAACTTAGTTATTGCAGTTAGCCCTAGAAAACTAGCTTCTCTCTTAATAAATTCCTCAAAAATGTCCAATACTTGCATACCTCTTCTGCTTCTGTTACATCCATGCATTGGTTCGTACAAGCTCTCTCATTCTTAAGACTCCTATTGTCCCTTCTCTACAGAGTCTTTTCCACTGCACTCATCCTGACTTTTTCGATCACATTCACTCCACTATCACATGTGTACATACCTGCTTTGTTATTTGACTCTCATCTATTTTCTCATCATGGCCAAATCACTACGCAGTGCCACAAAACCTTAGCAGCATCCACTGCAGTGGTTCACATCAATGAATTTTTTTTCAAATCAAACAGCTGGAAATTGAATTTTCATTGGTAAAGCTCTAGTTCCTTTCCCTGAATTGATCTTAGGAAGACCTAGTTTCAAAAACAAGTTTTTCGCTAGATGATCAATGTATGTAGCATGTGTACAAAATTTTAAGATCACAAAATTAGTCACTATGCCATTTCACTTTGCATAATGAAATGAATTTGTGTGTGAAGAGGGTTTTTTTTTTACAAAAGACCTCTTCTTTGATGAATCACATGGGATCCCTGAAATACTTTCTGATACCAAAGGCATACAAGTGGTCAAAACTATGAGAACCAGGATCAATGCTTTGAACACTCATGATCCTAAAACTTGACCAAATCTATTACCTTACTCACTTTGGCTGCTCTCAAATTGTACTGCAACGATTGGGCTTAAGTGTTTCTTCTTCCCCTTGAATGGATAGAAGTACGCAGGAAATCCTTGACCAGGCCAGTATTTATATCCTTTCAAATATTTTTGACTTCGAGTTGTCTCCAAACAGCTCAACCAAATCATGTGCCTCTGAAGTCAGCATTGAAAAAAACAGGCGACACTCATAATGATTAAATCAATAATTTGATCAGGAATGAAAGTATGCAAGCAATTACACGATTACATAAAAGGTAGTTATTTCAGATAAGTTTGAGTAGCCTACTGTTTAATGCTGTATTATATTATAACTATTCTTGCACAGATAATTATTTCAGATATGCAAAAAAACATCCTAGCAATGGGCATGGGCTCAATTGGAAGCTCCACTGCAGAGTTGATAATGGACACACCCATTCTTATTTCTGATCAGTGTACATTTTGATGAGGTGGTTTAAAGTCTATAAACTACTTAATAAAATTAAAAAAAAGAAATTTTGAGAATTCATTAACGTGGGAATACTTTTTAAACAATTTTCCATGTCACCTTTTGAGATTCCTGCGAATTGATGTAGTCCTTCAAACTGCTTGGCATGTCATTAGGAAGCTTCTCTGGATTGCTGTAAACTTTTGGTGCCCATGAGTAAACCTTGGATAAGAGAATCACTAGTTAGAGAAAATTCTAGAATGCTTGTATATTCAGATTGAATACATAAAATTGAACATTATATTTCTTTATGATCCTAAAGTGACCCCAATCAAAAAATGTTTTGAATTGAAAACTAATGTTTTTCTTGTGGGACAAGCTATTCCATGGAAGGGGTGAAATGTAAAAAAAATATTTTTATATGATACTATCCAGTGCTGTCCCTAGGGTAGTGCAACAGGTGCTGCTGCACAGGGCCCCGCGCCTATGGGCCGCCCGGGCTTTCCTCTATCAGACAGCCCGGGGAACCTGCCTATTAATCGCTACTTATTACACATGTAAATTTCTTGAAATCATTAGCCAGTTTGTCGGTAAATTTCCTTCTTTCCATGAAATATGGTTAAAAGATGCTACTATATCAATAAGGGACTATGTATGTGCATACAAAGTTAAGGGGGCCCCTGACTTTCGTTTGTACAGGGCCCCTTAATCCCCAGGGATGGCACTGATACTATCTATAAATCACGAGTCTTCATCGTCAGTTTGTTTATTCTTGATGTACCCAATATCAGGTAATATTGAGTCAATAGATCTGGGAAAATCAATATTATTATTATTAAGACAGAGCTAACAGATAAATATGTACAGGCAAAGGCCAACATGCATGCATTAACGAACAAATTCACACATCAGGATAGGGGTTCTATTACTTCCTCAAGATAATCCCTATTCTGGCTATCAGGAACCTATCAATTCACAAGTATTTATTTAGCACACTAGGTTATCCATAAAGATGACTTAAATCTTCACTCACTTTCAACCTTGAAATACAAATTAGCAATTGGTGATTAATTTTTTGATACCTGTGAAAATAAAAATATCTCTCTTGTGAAAAGAACCTTCAGAAACTCTGGAGGCCATAAGATCCATATTCTGAGGAATTTTTTGGCTTCTCTGTGATTTTCTAATAATTATCAATCAACGTTTTGCCTCTTTTGGTGGGTGCTTTTTCAAATATTTGGTAAAACTTAGGGTTCACCTGGAAAACTTTCTTTCAGAAAATAACAGTTAAGAAAATAAATTCAATGGATATGAGAGGGACAACAGTGGATAACAGCCACCTGCTCACTAGGATAGACTTATATTAGGGTAGCCCACTGCAATGCACATAATTCCTGACAAAGCACCCAGCAGAGAATGTGAAATGTTGAATGATATTTTTTAATCACAGAGAAGCGACAAAAAATTTTCTGAAGGCGAATGAAAATTTATTTGAAAACTTCAAAAGTAAAAAAGGCAATAAGACATTCATGCATCTGGATAATCAATTTTCAAGAAAAGGGGGCTGAAAACCTAATCACTTCATTGTTTAATGGAATTTATATTTTAATTGCATGCATTTTAAATTATATTTTTCCACAATAAATAGAAATTGACATACTTTGTTTAGTCTAAACATCACACAGGGCATATTATGGTCATAGCCATATGAACCACCAAAAGTGCAGTTTCCCAGTTCATTTGCATCAAAGTAGCAATCCTCTGGGTTGGAGGAGGAATTTGAACAGTCGGTGTAGTCACCAGGATTTAACTTTCGGTATCCTGTAAAAGGAAATGATATGAAAAAAGTTATATTTTGTAAAAAGCAGAGGAAGAGAGAATTATCTGGGCATGATTAAAACTTACACAAATGAAGGCAAATACAAAACTGGAAAAATAACCCAAAATTGACCATGTGAAATATTTGGCCAAACAAAATCAACGGCCATGAATAGATAGACCTGAAAGTGTACAAAAGGAGTCTCTGTTTAAGCATTCACAGATGCCTCTCAGTGAATGACAGAGATAAAAGTGTTTCTCTACTAAGCAATAAATCTAGTTTTTCATGTCTTGCAGACTGCAAAGACTAGTACTTCGAAATAAAATCCAGTGTGTAGCCTAAATTTATTATATCCCGTTTCCCAACTCAAGGAAGGTGGACCTTGTGGAGTGATTAGCCAATGAAAGGCATTTCCCCTTACACCTCAGTTTCTGGCTCCAGGGAGGATTGTGTTTGAACCACTCTACCACCCTCGACATAATTCCGATCACGTAACTAAGGAGTCACGTGACACAATAACTAAATCTTCGAAATCTTGGTGTGTTTGAAACATTCGGAAGGATAACTTAAGCGTCTGATATGTTGATTACTGCGTCTATTATCGAGAAATTTGACTCAGCAAACGATATCCCAACAAAAAGCTCGATCGGAAAGGCTGCGTGAGATTTTTACTAATGGTTTGAATACACCAAATTCTTGATTTGTTTTTGGACTTTGATATTGTACCACTTGATACCTTAGTTACATGATCTAAATTATCTTGAGCGGTTAAAACACAACCTTAACAGCTATTGTCAGCTCCTGTGAAGAATTGAACACTGTGTGGCAAGGAGTTGCGTTAACCACCATTTTTGATCACTTACCAATGAAGTCTAATAAACCCCATTCTTCTTTTTGATTCGGGAATTGGACTGGTAATTGTAAAGTTAAAAAAAATCACCGGCACGAACACAAGGCAATTCAAACTCAGTAAATTTGGCAACACAGACCGTAATAGACTGAAAAAAACCCACAACAGTCTGATAGAGACTGAGTCTCATCCCCCCAAACAATGCATTCTACGCCACTCTTCTCTGATCGGCTGGAAAAGTGACAGGTACAACAGCACATTCAAGGACAGCCTGCCATGAGTTTGGAAAAAGGATATAATAGTGGGTGCCAATTTTGGCACGCTCGCCAACTCGAAGCTTCGGAGACTCAGAGCCGCAGGAGACTGTTGTGGTCAAAAAAGTGACGGGGAGAGGACGAAACAAGTGCAGAATCTGGCTCATGTCTGCGCGAATGCTCATGTCTGTGCACCAGTTCCACCTACCAGATTTTTATACTGTCCTTCTTAGTGCTGCTACCTTTTACACACCTTTGAGTTGAGCTGTGACTGCACCCACCAACCGCACTTTGCCAGCACCTCCCCCTCCTCTCCCCACTAGAGATGGGTCACTCTGAAAGTCACCTCGGTAATTTTCGTAAATTACCGCGGTATTTTTCGTAATTTACAGCGGTATTTTTCGTAATTTACAGCGGTATTTTTCGTAATTTACCGCACCCCTTGAAAATTACCGTAATTGTCTAGATAATTCACCTATGTAAGAGATTATTTTTAATACAGATAAATTCTCAACATGTTCTTTTAAGCCAAGTTCACATTTCATACGTGTTTAATAATAAATTGAGGCATGTACAACTCATTTTTGGAATATTTTACTTTAATAATAACATTATAAGAGTAAAACAATAGAATATTCTCCTTGAAAATTTCTCATACTTTGACAAAAGAAAGCCAGATTGCGTGTTGCTGCCGTAGTTCTTTTTACAATTAAAAAAATTTCTAATAGATTAATGTTGCATTAGGTATTGTTTAAACATCTTTATTCCCTTCCTATTCCTATTGGCTTTCTTATTTAACCATACATTTGTTGTTAATTGCTTAAAACTAAAAAATACTGAAAAATTAGGGTAATTTTCGAAAATTACTGTAATTCACCACATGGTAATTTAACTCAGATGAAAATTACGCTAATTTTCCCATCTCTACTCCCCACTCCTCCACAAAGCAACTGTTTCCCCTCAAAAGGCTGGTGAAAACTGCAATCAAGGGACGAGCTCTCTTTTCTTTCTGCCCGGACGAGAGACCACATCGGGGAGATTCTACTGAAGGTGTGCTGACTATACATAGAGTTCACCGCACATAGCCTATAGATTTACTTGAGTTGCAATATATTTTGAAATATTGAGCCGTGGCAACCTCATCAAAAGGCACCAGCTTGTCAGCAGCTGCTTCCTCGTACGTGCCTTGGACAGCTGGGGCTGGAGGTCTAAAGTAGACCGGCCTGGCATTAGACCCGAGGCCTGCCGACATCAGACTACCCACTCCCTGGAACTAGACCGGGGTATATAAGGCCCGTGCAATTCTACGCAGCACGGCTTCCATCGTTTGCTTCGGGCGTAGTGCAGTCCAGCTGCCGCCACCGTCTTTCCTGGTGTCCAGCCCGTTGTCATCGTGCTCTGTTTTATTTCCCTTTTTTCCCTCCTGCCTACCAGTCTCACGCACCACCACCACCACGCCTAACATTTCTAATGCTTATTTAATTAAATCTTCCGTCGACTTGACGGAGATTTTGTCCTCAGTACTTGGATTTTATTTAAGTGAGGCCCAATCCCGGCCGGGTGCAACTCAATATAAATGTTCCTGTCGGAAGTCAATCCCATTTTAAGGCTGTTGTTATTTCATTTTGTTCGACTCTGTCTACCTGCCTCTGTCAGTTCAATCATGACGAGAATTACCATTGAGTTCCGTCACAAGTGAGGTTTCTTTTCTACCTAAGTTATGACATTTGTAGGATTGTTTTCTAGAATGAGAGCCAAGGGAGGCACAATCATACCAATTTCCATTGAGCACATACCACTGGCCAGGCTGGGCTCAAAAATTGTTTCATTTACATTTTTGTGCATCATCATAAAATTATATTTAGATTATTATTCACCAAAAAAATAATTAAATTAAAATTTTCTTTTCATGAAGACAATTTAACTATATTTTTCAGCCCAATAAGCAAGATTCTAAACGCTAGTTCAGGTAAACGAACGTAAACTAATTCAGGTAAACATGTTTTTGGGGGGGTTGGTATGCCCCCCCAGGTTGGTATGCCACCGCGTAGCTGCTGTAAGGTCAACCTCAAGGCCCTTTGAGACTCGGGGGCTACATGCTAGGCTAAGATTATGTACAAAAAGGGAGAAATCAGGCAAGATGTTGTGGAATATGAACATAATAAGAACTAGGATATTACAATTTTCCACAGATAAAGTTTTAATCGACCCGGGTTTCGATGCACTGCATCATCATCACCTAATGACGATGCAGTGCATCGAAACCCGGGTTAAAACTTTATCCGTGGAAAATTGTAATATCCCAGTTCTTATTAAGATAATATTTACTTGAAAATTTCAGATCACGTGAGTTTCTTGGTGACTTGGAAGATATTATTTCATCCCCACATTACACCTTTAATAGTAGGTACTGACAGAAAAGACAAAATGAGATAGATAAAATGTTAAGCAGAATGGTCCAAAAATACTTCTCCCCTTACATCGTCAATGACTGCAACAAAGCAGAGAAAGACAGACACTCTGTCAAACAAATCTTGTCCTCACCCTCTTCAATTTTTTCCCCCTATTTCCTCCCTTTTTCATGACTGATTTCCTGACACCCACTGCTACACACCCTTGTTGCAGCTTTCAGGGTTGTAGTTACATTTAGATGAAGATTTTAGCTGCTGCACAATAAGCAAGTTTACTCAATACAGAAGCATTCATGCTCATAAAAACACAAAAATTTATTATGAACAACCTAAAAATATCCCAAGTCTCACAAAACACCTCCTTAATTTAACAATCAACACTTGTGTAAGTAACTCTGTGAGTTATTTTTAATCCCAAATCTCTGGATCCTCCACATTTCTTGAATTGCTAAGCTATATGTGCACTGAGAAACATTGAAATACGTAATACATTCATTGTAAATAGAAAATTCTTTGCTCGGACTTGACTAAACATTATTTCCATTCAGTTATATCATGTCCTCATTTCTCTTACAATTGTCTGTTCTTTCCACCTCTAACACTGAAATCTTGGATTTAATTGTCAGTGGTTATTATAAGAATCATGTTTTAAATCATTTGGGTTCACTATGAACCGTATGCCATTCTATTTTTAGATATATTGCATCATAGAGTCATGTAGGTGGAGAATTCTTACCCCAAACCTATTAATAATTACCAATAATAGTAATAATCAATAAAACCAAAATTTTCAAATGTGTCTACATTTATGCTCTAGCACAATAAAAACTTACCTGAGAGCAGTTTATTCAAGGGATGAGAAAATTCTGTGATATTACTTGTGATAGTAATCACATTTTCTGAAGGATATTGAACTAGAGCTGAAATGAAAAATTGAAAATGTGGCCAATTAAAAGAATCTTAAAATATACAAAATACTGACAGCCATTATGACAGAAGCATGGAAAATGGTTTGGTATCAAGGAAAAGTTCAAACCTGGACTTCCTCCAATCCTTGAGTGGTCAAGAAGAAGCCATGGCTCTCCATGGCTCAAGTAAATGGCCATGCTAACGTAAAACATAGTTATCCACATGAAAGCCAGGGCGGAGTAAAATATCAAGTAAAATAAGAGGCAAATTCCTGCAAAAAATTTAAGATGCATTGTTATCAGTCAAATAAATTCAGCCAAAACAATGAACAGGTGGGTTGGTTGGTAATTTGGGGAGGGAAGTGACGACTGAAGTTATGAGGTTCATGAAGGACAGGCGAGTCGGACAGTCAGGTAAGATCCCTGTAAACCATGTATGTTGCCAAAAAAATGCACTCCCACCACTATAGAGTTACCACCATTTAATTGCAATGTCTCAAACGCTGCCAAATGTCCCTCCCACAACGTCTAGGCAATGTCTTCCCAATGTCATTGCAACTGGTGGTGCAACATATTCGCAACCCCTTCCCAACCCTTAATTCATTACTGCCCATATCCATTTGACATTCTTTAATGTAGAAATTGATGACAAATTTGGTAACACTAATCCCAATTAAGGGCTAGCAGAAATTGTGAGCTGGATTTTCCATTTTTAGTTATTTTTCTGCACTTGTATTTGACACTGAATGATTACATGTAAGAAGGGTTATTTTGCTTGACGACTACACTCTGTTTATAAAAAAATATCAACCACATGTCTATACCAATTACCGAAACTATTCTTCAGGTCTTAGAAATATATCCTGCCAGCAAGTCCTCCATCGTTTCAGAAGATCAAGAAAAGCATTTAAAACTGCACTGTCAAATATATGTTTCTGCTTCTAAAACTACAATTTAAATAATATTGAGCTTGCAGTGGCACTTTCAACATAGTGAAGACGTAGCCAAATTATCTGAAACACTGTGATTTCAAGCTACGGTTTTGCGACACTATTTTTTTGTGTCTGCTGGGATTATTTGGTGGGAGGATGATGGGTGGAGAGAAATCAAGCGTTAGCTACGGTGAATGTTTTTCTGATCCGCTAAACTGGGAGAAACTTTCAGTTATCCTGGAGCACAGGCAATTTTCCATACATATTTCTCTAATCAAGTGATTCCGTGGAAAACTAGCCACTCTTTGAGTCTTACACCTTTCGTACGGGAGCCTTGCGATGGGAAACACTTTCCCTGTCACGAGTGCTGTGAGAATTTCTTTCTACTCCTCTCTCTTGGTTACGAATCGCACAAGTATACTTTTCATCCATTTTGGGACCCACGTTCTCAGAACACCAAACACTTTCCTCGGCCGGTGGGTGGAGGTAATCTTGACCCTTTGACTCAGTGTCAGCTCAGTCAACCATTTGCCTATGTATTGGATTGACAAAAAAGAGTTTCCCATACTATAAAAATATATACTCAGAAGTATACTACTTATGTTTCGCTGTGCATTTACAAATTTTATATGGAACTCTACGGTAATTACTAACAAAGTTCTTTAAAAAGGATTTTCCCAACAACTAGGCTAAAAATAAAGTTAAGAGTTACTCTTAAAATTTGTAAATGATCAGTTGAACCCAAAGAACACACTTCGGAGCCTATATTTTCCAAGAAAGCAACAAATTGTTTTAAGGGTGTCCACTGTAAAAACAAATGGTTAACCATAGCTACATGCCTTTTTTATTTATTATTAATTTGTTGTTCTAAGACCTTGTCCTGTGAAACATAAATCATTTTTATATGATTCATTCAATGGACAAGCACAAACAACCATACCCTGGGAAGTGAAAAATCCTCCCCAGGCAGAATTCGAACCCGCGATCTTTGGGATAGCAGGCGAGGACGTTACCCTGCCGCCACCAAGGCCGGCTGTGTCATGTGTGCCATGAGTGTGACTGTTGCTGAAAGAAAGGGTAGAGATAATACCTGCCCGTAGGCCGAGGATAGGGTGCTGCGTCCAGCAAGGTGGGGTCCCTAATGTCACCTGGGACCTTTTGTCTTACTTGCATCTCGCTTGGCCGCAAAGCCCTGTTAATACAGAGTGCATTCTCTTGCATAGAAAATTGTGTGCATTTTATTAATGGCATTTGTTCATATTAGATGAAAAATCTGTGCTGTGTTAATACGCGCTCGTATTTAAAGGGTTAAATGACTCACTTTTTCTAAACCTCAATTGGTGTGACTTCCTTCAGAGCTTAGTATATTATAAAGGACTCTATATCAAGCATTTATTAAGTCGATTGAAGAATAAAAGAAATCAAATATTAACCCTCAAACCGTGATGTCAGTCTCACAGACTGCTATTCCCTAAGAATTCTCATTCTTTCCCTCCCTCTTTTCCAGCCTTTTGCATTCAAAATTCTCTCAAAGGAATGTTCCTCATAAGTGCCAAATTCTGTCACCATTGGAAACATTTGTTTTTGAATTTTTTTCTGGATTCCCGGTCTGAGAAACTGAACATTTGGATAGGGTAACTTCTTTTTTAATTATCAGAACCTCTGAAGTATAAGTTGGGAATGAAATGCATGAGCAAAATAAATATGTAACTAGTTTACACTTTTACCCTGGCGTAGTTTTTACTTCGATTTAACTCAATATTTACTATCAGTTGGTGAGGTTAAGCATACTTTACAGGATAATTATTTAAGGGTGCATACCTATATATAATTACTAATACCCCCCGAATGTTTGCCACCTGCACATGGTGGGGGGGTTTGGTGCCCCAGTGACCCTGAGTGCTATACTCGCTGGCGTCTAAGCTCCTGGGAGGGCCTCCAAAGCCAGACAAGTCAAAGGGTAGCGGACAGACTAAGAACAAACCCTGGTCCTCCAAGTTGGGGGTTGGGCGTGGGGCTAGTGACCCCACACTTCTAAAAACTATATTGTTATGAAACCCTCAAGGAAGACTCCGAATGTGGATAGATTAACAGATATGGAAAATGGCAAATGCACATTGACACAGAAATGGAAGACACTTGAACTTCGCTACATAGAATATAACAGCTATGTTGTTGGCAGGAAAATGTGCTAAGGAAGTGTTGAGGTATTTTTTTAATTTTTATTTATTTCATCAACCTGAATACAGTCTTGAGAACCATTTTACATCAGGTGTTATAACAGTAGCAAAGGACAACACAACCATCTCCTGGGAGGAGAAAAATCCTCCCCAGGCGGGACTCGAACCCGCGACCTTTGGGTTGGCAGGCAAGGACGTTACCCCGCCACCACCGAGACTGATAAATGGGATGGGATGAATGTTGTGGCATTCCAGGAAGTAAGGTGGAGTGGCATGGAAGAGTAGACATAGATTAGATTGTTAGATTAGATTGTTGTTGGGGGGGCCTTCGTCAGGAGCCCGGGCACTTAGACCTTTCTTGGTCCATTGTGCCAACCCCATGCTTGTCTGCCACTTGCAGACAGGGGACAAGAGCACCTCGGTAGAGGTATGGAGGATTGGCCTCCCCCTGCCTCACCCCAGTACCAGGCATAGAGGATGTCCTCCCTCTAACCGGCCCGGTTTGGCCTGGCCTGGCCTCTCAGGCCTGCCAGTATAGGTATAGAGGGAGTATCATCTCTCCATCCATGCCTGGTCGAGGTATGGAGGAGGGTCACCCATCCAACCACCGTCCGGGCCCAACGTTGCTTAACTTCGGTGTTCTGATGGGAACCGGTGTTTCAACGTGGCTAGGCCCTTGCCTAGAGTAGACATAAAGAATTACTCCATATTTTACAGTGACCCTGAAACAAGAACTGGGTAATATGGGACAGTTTTTATTATCAGCACTAAAATGAAGCAAAGTTACCTCGGTTTCCAGCTTTTGGGAGATAGTATGTGTGTGCAAGTTAAGAATAAAAGGACGTTTTATCCATTATCTCGGCCAATGCACCAACGCAGGATCAGTCACTAAGGGGGTGCGGACCGAACTGGGTGACATCATCACATGGGGTGACACCAACATGCAAAATATTACTGTCTATGATTCAATGTCACTCTGTGAAATTATTGTTATGCTTTGTTGCAACCCAGAGACAGAACTTTATTATTGAAATATAAAAATATCTCTGTTCTGTTAGTTAGGAACACAAAAATGTGTTTTATTTTTGCATGTATAATAACTCCTCGAGAAGATAACATATAGCTACGTTAATAGATAAAAAATTGATAGCTCTGCTTTAAATCGCAACATAAATCAGTAACTTGGCCAAGATTATTGTCCAATTAGCTATAATGACATTTCGAAACACGTCACTCACGTGGCTCCCACCGTATTATCACTCTACGTCCACTACATGTGCTTAAAAACACACTTTCTTTTTTGTTGTTGCTGTTGGTGTTTTTAAAATCACTGTTTTTTTATAATAGATAGTCTGGTATTTATTGCTTCAATATAGTGGTAATAAGCATATAATATCCTAGTAAAAGAGAATAATGATTGTGAACCTATATCAATGACTTTCTTAACACATTTGCGACGTAGGCCTTTTTTTGTAGATGAGTCCCAGGGACGTAAATTTTCATGAAAAATTAAAATTAATTTTTCAGTTTTTTTTAATAATCTAGGTTTTCCTTAACTATAGAATTATTATTTTTATACTTTCGGGGAGTGGGAAGCATTGGAAATGATTGAATGACAATTTTTTTAAACAACGCCCCTAGTAGGTATGCAACCACACATGTCAAATTTGCCGGTAACTTTTGTAAGCATAATTTTTCTTTTACATGCTTTTCAAGACCAGTGATGTGTAGATGTGGTAGGCAATTTTTTTTGGATGGTCTCAAATCATATTTATCTAATTTATCCCAAAAATAACAGTAAAATAAACTTTGGATGAATTTATCATTATTTCTTCCTGTGGCATATGCAACCACACCTATCACAAATTCAAATGCCGCACTTTGGAATCTGATTTGCAAAAGACGTCCCTTTCTTGAGCTTCCAACTGATTATATCCTCCCACTTTACCTCTTCTGTGTATAAAGGCTCTCAGGAGTATTAAGTGTTTTCACCTTCTGCTTTCCCAGCCAAGTGTTTGTTGAGCATGCTGGCAAATCGTGGCATCGCTACAATGCCGTGGCAGCAATACAGTTGCCTATGTTACTTTGCTAAAACCTGTGCCCATTATATTTTTCCATTTTATTTTTTTTTGTAGTTTGGCATTATGTCTCCAGCAGCTATCGTTTATTTACAGCCACAGAAAATTTCCAAAAAGTTTCCACATTTTCAAATCCCAAGCCATAAGGCCATAGGTATACTAGGATAATCTGCAGTGGGATACTCTCAATGGAGTACCGGAATGGTGGCAGCCTAATATTTTTTGGGAATACATAATAACTGAACTTCCCACTGGTCAGGTCTCCAGACCAAGGAGACGACAACCATGATTTTGGGGTCAGCAATCACCTGGGAACAATGGAGACCTTTGGACATCACCCCTGGCGTGCTGAGGATTCTGGCTACGAAGGCATAGGGATGGAAAGCCAGGTAGCAGAGTGAGGATCTGGAGATCCCAAGCAGCATATTGTGGGAGGTGGGACCTGGCAGCCAGGGAAACTCCCAGTGAGAGGAGTAAGGACTGGGATATACAGTTCGGCCATGTGTGCAGTCGACTGTGGCTGTGACACTACAGGAAAGGGTTGGGATGGGAGGGAATGCCCATGCACATATGAGGACACTGCTCCGGACCGAAAATCTGTGAATAAGATGTGGAACTCGAGGGAACATTGAACTTCCAATAATCTTCATAGGAAAGCGAAATAACCCTATGTGGTACCAAGGCGGGACTTTGCCATTCAAACCCGAACCTGAGTTGACCCCATTGACCCTAAAACTTTTGAAATTATGTGGGAGTTTATTGGGAGGAGGTGAGGTAGTACAGTGGAGAAAGTGGCCTTTCAAGTTTCCAGCTTAGGAGCACACTTATGATAACTCTTTCCCTCTCCTCATCTCTTCCAGCTGCTATTCTGAGAAATTCTGTACATAAATTTAGCTAATGCTCATGGGAACAGGGCCGTAGCTAGGGGCTGGCCAGGGGGGCGGCTGCCAGGGGTGCAAGCCTCAGGGGGGTGGACTTTGCAGACCCACAGCCTGCGGGCCGCTGGGACACAGGCACACAAAATTAAAACATGATGCTAACTCGCATTTAAAAAATGCACCTAATTACGATAGGCACCCTCACAATTTAGGAACAGTGCCCCTAACTTAACACACAAAATTTGTACAGAACCCTAAATAAAAAAAAAACTACACACAAACTAATATTTTGTCATACTCATATGTACATTAACATTGGCCATTTTTCCTCTCTCCGGCACACGCCAACCAAAGCGGCTGGGCGGTGCGGCGTGCCGGCACCAAACCGGCCGTTTTGGCTGGCCATACTTTGTGAGAACGATAACGAGCGTAGCAAAACACTGTGTGGGGAATCCCCACAATTTGTTCGTTCTGATTGTCAGATACATAGTGTTTTTTCACTCTCCGGCACACACACGCCGACCAAAGCGGCCGGGCGGTGCGGCATGCTGGCACCAAACCGGCGGTGTCGGCAGGCCATACTTCGTGAGAACGACCAGGGAGTGTAGCAAAACACTGTGTGGGGAGTCCCCACGGTTTATTCGTTCTGATTTTTAGATACCTAGTGTTATAGTCAGTATAGCGGGGGGTGCAAAATTATATATTGGGGGGCGCAAAATACAAATCTTGCAGGGGCGCTGGTGACCCTAGCTACAACTCTGCATGGGAAATCCATGTTTATTACCTACTCCTTCCTACTTATTTTATTACTTTTATCAACTACGTGCAAGAGGCTTATTGTTTAATATGAGGGTTGCTGTTTTCTCTGTATGGCGATCTACACCCTGGAGCAGCACCCTAAAATATGTTTTAGACCAATGCATCTCATTGGCCAATTTTTAGGGCTTTGCTTCCTATTTATTCTTGCATGTAATGGAAAAGAAATCAATTGTTTGCAGGCAAGGAAATCAGTTGTTTCCTAAATGAGGAAGTACTAGAACTAATAGTGCTGGAAACAAACAGATATGCAGCTCAACACCTAGCATCTGCCAATCCAAAAAGAAGATCTCCGATGAAGAAATGGAGAAATGTTGGGAAGAGAAATGAGAAGATTCATCTCAGTTCTCATGGCAATGGCAATAAACCATTTGCCTACAATGTGACTTTATTGGTCGTAATTTTCCATTGTATTCAATGACAATACAACTCGACCACTTGGAAATGATTCAAAAGTGCTAACATTTTAACAGCGCAGTTTCTACAACAGAAAACAGGTTGACTAAGATAAAACCATAGCTTTATGTTATATGCAGGTGCTTTCAATCAACTGTTACTCCTGGGGAAACAATTGTAATAGATGAGTCAATGATACCTTGGTGGGCCACATTACATTTCCATCAGTACATCCCAGGAAAGGCTCACAAAATGGTGCAAAATGCTATAAGTTATGTACACCTGAAGCATACACTTACAGGATGACGTAGTCTCCCCTAATTATGGGGTGATTGTGTCATTTTCTTTCCCCAATCCCGTAACCCTTTGGACTCAGAATCCTTTCCCCCCTTTAGAGATCAACCGGGTAAGGTCCAAGCTGACCAGGCACCGGCTCTAAGGGTGTAACCCCCAGATTTTATTTATCTGCGATTACTTACAGGATGAAGATATATGCTGGCAAACGCAACAATCCCGGAAGAGGTCAAAAAGAGCATGCTGAAGAGGTAGTTCTAGAGCTGACTAGGGGACTTGTGAATGAGGGTAGGGCATAATGGGTACCTATGTCAACAATTTTTACTCCAGTGTTTCTCTTTGTGAGGAGAAAAAATCAATCGCTGTGGAACATTGAGAAAAAATAGAGGAGGTAATCCAAAAGAGGTAATTTTAAGAAAGGTAAGAGAGAGGTATTTCTCTGTCATAAACAAATTAAAAGCCTAAATTATCTTGTTACTTTTTTTGCTATTGAAGATTAAATCCAGTTAAGGTTAGTTTGAGCGAAAAATCACTTCACCTAGAATTCGATGAATTTAGCCTCATTTTAAAGAATCTACTATCATCTTTCTGATTATATCAAAATATCAAACCCTTGCCGAACTACTTTTCGAGAAATTAGCCTAAAAATATAAGCTGTTTTACATGGGATAGATTATGGCTGTGCGCTCCAGAAGGAGAATATTAAAAGAATTAGGAACTTCTAGCTCCTAGATTTCGTCAAAAAACTAACGGTGTGTAGATTGCATGTTTTGTCAACTATTTATAAAAATAATCTATTACTCCCCACAGTAATTTTAGCAGAATCGCAAAAAACCTGCTGTTTTGAAGGGTTTTCAGCCGTACGGCGGGAAAAAATGAGTCAAGTTAGAGACTTATGTAGCTTTATTTATTCAATTACTGAACATTTTGGTCGTATATAAATATAACTTTGCGCCATTAATACTACAATATTTATTTCATACTTCTTACAGGCGTTGAAATCAAAAAATAAAATTTGAATAAGGTCTCCGCCATTATGACTAGGGAACTATCTCGCTCAAACCACCTAAAATTTTATATAAACGAAAACTGTTTTTAAAACCACAAACTAAATGCGAATGAAAATCAAAATAATTTTGGAATTAGTCGAAACTTGGTGGTAATCTAAAAGGGAATTATGCATTTAGTAAACACTTGCTCTTCTTAAAAGGTAAAC
This sequence comes from Pyrrhosoma nymphula, assembly GCA_963573305.1. Taxonomy (NCBI): domain Eukaryota; kingdom Metazoa; phylum Arthropoda; class Insecta; order Odonata; family Coenagrionidae; genus Pyrrhosoma; species Pyrrhosoma nymphula. Next base: position 118,837,990 of record OY754338.1, read on the forward strand.
TTTTGCTTCCAAACCACATATAACGCGCCATTTTGCACATAGTTTGTAATGAATTTCTGGGATGAGACCCACAAAACCCCCTTTTCCTGGGGGGTATTCCATACCCCAAGAGCCGCTGGTGCCCCTCCTGAACCTCTGGTCTGGTGCCACCCCTGGTGAGAACAATGTCACAGCATAACTTTTTTCATATTGTAGTTAAGGGAAAGAATACTTCATTTCGAACCGGATAAATGACATTTTTAGTTTCACTCTTTAAAGGGGTTTTAATTTTATGGAAATAGAAAATTTTAAGACCGGGAAAAATTATTATTTTTGTTCCAATCTTTAGGGACACAAAAACTAACACCTCAAAACCAATATATATACTGGTCACCTTAATCTTCGCGTACTTTTACATAAGTTACAGACAGGTCCACTGTTTAATGCCCCATATCTGATGGTCAGATTAATTATTATAAATGAAGCTCTCCCCTAATTGCACCCAAATAAGGATCTAGGTAGGGCAAGGGCCACGTTGAAACACCGGTTCCCGTCAGAACACCAAAGTTAAGCAACGTTGGGCCCGGACAGTGGTTGGATGGGTGACCCTCCTCCATACCTGCACCAGGCGTGGATGGAGAGGCGATACTCCCTCCAGACCACTGGGAGGCCGGTGGGAGATATACCCAGACCGGGAGAGTTAGAGGGAGGACACCCTCCATACCTGGTACTGGGGTGAGGCAGGGGGAGGCCAACCCTCCATACCTCTACTGTGGTGCTCTTGTCCCCTGTCTGCAAGTGGCAGACAGGCATGGGGTTGGCACAATGGACCAAGAAAGGTCTAAGTGCCCGGGCTCCTGTCTAAGGCCCCCCCCGACAAACAATCAACAAGGACCTAGGTATATTCCATTGAAAAATCTCCGCTGCTTCAATGATTCAAAACTGGTCCCTCAGGATGGGGAGTCAGGACTCAAGCTACCCCACCAACCTAATCCTCTACAATGGACAGGAATAAAAATATTTTAAGGGAACTTCATTACAAAGACCATGGCAAATACAGCCTGATCCTGGTACCTAATTCACAAAAGGTTATCCACTTAGGTATGCATGAAAAAACAATTAAAAAGACAAACTTTCAGTAATATTTTTCATTTTAGTAGTTTTTAATTTGATACGTTTGGTCTTAAGTGATGAAAAACATAAAGCTTGTGGTATTCTTAAGATGAAATTTTGGGTTCTCTTCCACGTTAGGTTGTGTCTGCTCAACGGCAGTCTCCAGCCATTGCATATGCATATTGTTGTTGTCTTCTGACCTGTAGAATGGCTGCTTCTGAACAGACACAAGCCCATGCAGAGGAGAACCTGAAAGGTCAATGTAAAAAAAAACTTCAATGTACCAAGGAAACCTGAGAAGCACCTTTATCCTTTACAGTAGGGAATTGAAATATGGAAATAGTTGTTCAGAAGTTTCAACTGAGAGCATATTATTGCTTATAAACTAGCTCTGCACGGGGAACTTAAGAAGTCCCCACATTTTACTTCAAGATAGTCACAAACCTCAATTGCCAACTTCAAAATTCTCAATCTGTTTTTCACATAAATTTAAATGCTCTCTGCTATGGTACCTACTCTATCCTATTGCTTGGTTGGGCTTCTCTGATAGGCTGCAAGTGCTATCAACACATGTTGTCGCAGATTCATTTGAATCGTAAACATTGTTATTAATACTCTGCTGACACTTTCCCTTCCTCTCTGGTTAATTGGAACTATGCATGTCAGTATAATACATTACTTATCATATGCTATCCTGTCTGCTCTGCTTCACCCACGCCTGCTTTGTACAGACGACTCCCATCAAATCTCGCCACCAATGTAGCATGTTCAAGCAATTTTTAGTTAAAATATGCAAATCGCGAAAACGAGTGCGAGACGGAAACTCACCTTTACCATTTTCAAGTAGCTTTTCATTTTTATTTTCTGCAGTTATTGAGTCACCCATTTCCTAGTATTTATAACAAGGAGTTTCATAGGTTGTTTCGACTGAAAACATTTGAAACAACGCCAGAGACAGTGTCTTATATGAAAACATTTACTTACCCCATCTTCTTCTTGTCCTGCCAAAAAATGTTTTTTCTTTGGGATTGTAAATGAACTGACGTATACTTTTCCCCTTCATATCTTCTGGTGCGTAGTATTTGAAATCTGGATACTTTTCCACCGCATCTTTAGTTCCATCTCTTGACATTTTTTCCAAAATTTTGAAGGAAAATTCCTTGTGGTTAGCAACTGCCTACCTATGAAAAATGGTTTGTGCGCAAAGGAATCATTAACAGTTTCAAGTCATATAGAGCTTCTTGTTACCAAGCCTTATTCCTTTAGTATCTAAATTGGGCTATAATTTCAACAGCAATGATTGTGTTTACACAATCAAATTTCCCTATTAGGTTTTTCAGCATAGAAGGGTCAAAAACTAGGTTAATCTTAAATAACACAAGTGACTTTAGCTTTTGTCGTAGGTACCTGAATAATTTTACATCAGTAGAATCTTCTTGAAATACTTTTATCATTTTCACCAACCTTCCTTGGCGAAGAATGAAACACGTTTGAGATGTTTGTGATCTGCAAAAATGGTCTTGTTGTACTTCCCTCCGTGTTCCCTCCTTTACGGTTATCGATCTTCAGCTAAGTTAATAATGACGTCACATTAGATTTTCGTGTGGTGGCTACATTGGTTGACGCATTACATAGTAAACATTTCACTGATTTCACCTATGGTCGTATGACGATTAGTTGTGCATAACATTATTTATTAACCATTTTCATGTCCAGTAGTTCCATAAATATTATATTAATATTCTAAAAAATGGCTGCAATGTTCTCTCCGAATAGTTCTCCCGGACTTCGTGAGTACTGTGATATGTTTCACTTTTATACTTGCAGGGTGATGCAAATTTTTTCATAAACATTTATGCATGTCATTGATGCATTTTGCACAATATTAGGTTGACAATTAGTAATGATGATGAATTTACCTTTTCACTTACGTTTGACTCATTTGGCGTTTGTTTTCGATGTTAGTTGACATTTCGTGCAAATATTTTGGTGTATGCTGTGATTAAGCCGTAGTTAATGTTCTTGTAATATTTCAATATCAAGGGTGCCTGGTATTTTAATTCTCTACTATATTGTTCGTATGTGTATATTTCCGTATTATTTAATCATTTATGTATGTGGAAAAATTCCGTGCAAACAGGTCCTAGGCCGTCCATCTGTTTGAAATTTTTGCCGATCAGCATTAATGGAAATTGGCTTGATTTCTAAGACGTGGTCAAAGAACATTAATGCTATGCTTGCTTATCGAATGCAGACAAGATTTTTTTTGAGCGCATTTCAAAGAATCCATTAAAAATATCACAAGAAAAATAATTTGGTCAAAGATAACTAGACTTCAACCTCACGATATGTATTTAAAATGATTGTCATTTTCCAGTTTCAATGAAGATTGATTTTATGCGTTTATATATTGATTTTAATGCAAGCTTTTCGTAATTGTAAACTATAGTTTGCCTGATTTATGTCGCTTTTTTCGATGAGAATATAGAATAATTTATTATTTTTTTCCACCAGACAATGTTCCAGTTTCAATGGGACTTCTGGGGTACTTAGTCCTATCTTGTGCTGCAGTGAATGTCCCTTCCATGTATCACCTTCATAAGTATTTTCTTTGTCGCATTCCTGAAGACTTGACGATCAGTACTCAGGTAATTATTACCTTTAAAGATTAATTTCTTTATTTATATTTTTATCAAGGCGTTGTGAAATGTGTACCTATGGGTCAATGTGCGCTTAAGAAATATTTGCTGTTCATCTTAGGGGCTGTCCATAAATTATGTCACAATTTTGGACCAAACTATAAGATATATGTATATCCCCCTGTCACAGTCACAGATAGTGTCACCCCCTCCCTCCCTTTAATGATATACCCCCCCTGTCACAGTTAGTCACAGATAGTGTCACCCTCTCCCTCCCTTTAATGATTTCACGAAAATGAAAAAAAAATTACCCCCCCCCCCCCCCCCCTTCCACACACTGAGTAAAAATAAGACAAAATATACAGTTGAAGTGTGGATGTCACATGAAGCATAGCCCCCCTCCCCCCTGTCACAAGGTGGTGACCCCTCCCCCCCCCCAATCATGTGGATGTCATTTATGGACAGCCCCTTAATTATGACAAAAATACATTTAAATTTTCCTTTCACGATTATACTATTTTTCGAAATTAACGTACTACATATGTTCGATCACAGTGTTAACATATCTGTGAGGCAGGTGAAATGAAAATGATAACTGACAGGATATTGTTGGACTATGAGGAATTATTTCAAGATTTTATTTCAGTGATACTATCCACATAACAAACAAATATTCAAACTGCAGTCCTGACAAATTAATGACTAAATGTTTAATTGAATGTGCAAATTCTAACTTCGCTTTGAACCAGAGGTGGTCAGTGGCAGAAATAGGTCCAGTATAGTTTGCGTGGCATCTGAGACCTCCCAAGTGGGAGTGAGTGACCCATGTCAATTCCTTAATTCAGTGACATGAGTTACAAGTTTAACTCTTGTATTAGGTTAGTTGTTGGTGGCTCAGTCATCAACCTATGAATCGCCGCCACACTGATCCAACTGTACACTTTGGGGATCTTTTATCTCATCAATGTTTCTCATTGATGTCACAAATGTAGGCTGGAAAAAAACTTGATTAAAACTACACTGCTAACCCTTGTGAACAAAATCTTATTCATCCTAACCGTGTGATGCTGGATTGGGATTAGATGGGTGGAGAATTGGATGTTTGAAATGAATACATATCACACACAAGGTAAAAACTTTGTAAATTTTCACAGAATATTTTAATAAACAACCAGTTTCTTCCAGGAGTGGACATAATCACAACCTGATAATGTCCACCTTTGGATGGAACTGGTTGTTTATTTAGAAAGGTTGGGACATTTTTTTTATTTTTATCTTTTGTGTGATGATGAGATTTTATGGCGTTGAGCCTGACCCTATCAAAGTAATTATTGTTGGAGCAATGATATGCTTATTATTTGAGGTTAAATTGGTGAGGTTTTCTTCTACCTTTGCTACAATGATAAGCTAATCGTCTCTTTTGACTATGGTGAAGCATTATCGATTTGTTAATTCATAAATGGCTCAACCAAAATATAATGTTTTGGTGCTTACATGATAAGACTGTTACATAGAGATACATGGTAAGAGATGGAAGTGAGAGTGACAGTTGGCACGTAGCAGATAAAGCCTCTTTGATCTTCTTCTAAGATTGTTTAATCATGCTTGAACTACGGAACTGCAAACATTATTGAGCATATTTCAGATGTAGCAATAAAGGCATGAGGCAATGAAGAGTTGTGAAATGATGAAGGCAATGAGGTTTTCCAGGGCTAGAATGGTTGAAAGTCATAAGTTAGAGCAGGTGGTACAGCTCACATGCCTTGGTGGTATTTTGAATGAGAATTATTTTAGTACACACAGATTCATGTAATAAGTAAGGAAGCTTTACCAAGAGATAGGAATTTTTGGAGGACTCTGAACGTAGTCATTCAGGTGAAATATAATGTACGTATTACCATTGCATTTGTTCGGTAATTAAAATCAACAAATTCATATTTACATTGATTGAAATGGAAGCTGATTTTTTTGGCTGCTGGAAGTTTTTACCTATTCACTGAGGTCCAATTGATCGGCCTTCAGTCAGTAATTGGGTTAATATAAAATAAAATAAAATCTATCACAACACCTGCCATTTATATAACTTTATTAAATATTGCATAATCCATTGTTTTTTTTGAGGTTTCAAATTGTATTATAATTAAAATTTGTATTATTGATGATAAAAAGATAAAAATAAAGGAATCTATGTAACTATATTAATTAAAATTGCAAGTATATGCTGAAATATTGTTTATACTATGTACTTAGTGAAGGTGCATTACCAGAGAATTATTCCCACGTTCTTTGGTCTTGAAACAATTTTGGTTACTGGTTTATTATTTTTATTTTCAGATTCTGAAGCTGGTGACGTCTAAATTAATTTTTCTGGATCCCAAGGATCTCATATGGGCAGGGACATTAGTGTATCATTTCAGGTAAATACATAACTATTTTTCTTCTATGTCTAGTACAATATATTAATAATAATTCTCGGCCAAATTTCATTCAGTTTACTGCAAAATTCAAGAATTCTTTGTGTTTCCTCAATCTATGAACCGAATTTTGAAATCACCTGAAAGTTGCACCTCATGAATTTCTCATCAAAATGCGTAATATCATAACTAATTATTAAAAAACTGCCCAAATTTTCATAAGCACAGTATCTTAACTCTTACTTTACGACTGTTATTCACCACCGATAAAAAAAACATATTTTTATGAGCTTCATCTTACAATTAGAAAATAGACATTAAACACAACATAAAACAGAAACAGGCAAATGGTGGTAGGAAAGTTGTTGAGAGTATGTTGATTGCATACATAGTGTAGTATTCCTACAAATATAGTATATAGATATATATATCTAGGAATATGTATTTGTCTAGGAAAGTGGAAATGGTAGTGTACATATGCGTTCTCCTCCCAACATTATTATGTATATGGTAGTGAAACCTAGGTACTGTCGTGGTCCAGGGCCCGCCCGGATTAACTTTGGGCCGAAAGACACACGTACAATAAATAAATAAAATATATCCTCGCGAACCTCTCCCGCGCGAGATCCGCGGGGCAAACCTGTGTCACCTATTACAACACGAAAAAATAATTAGAAGCCTCTCTTAGAGAGGATAAGCGGGTGAGGGGTCCCCGACCTTGCGTAACTTGACATGCTCCCTGGCTTTACCCCCGGGGCAGGGTGGAAATGGGTCGCTGGTGCTGGGTTTATGGGTTATTCGGCTTGCTGGGTAAGAAGATTAAAAAAATATACCTTTTCCATTCAACAAAACAAGAGTATATTAAAAAAAAATGACTCACAATTATCTCAAACAAAATGCCCTTCTAATAATTAGTGAAGTGATGAGTTGATAAATGAGGGATGAGACATTTAAATGGTTGAAACGAACCCTTCATGAAATGAGTGAATAAGATGAATTTGAAAATGATGATAAACACATGTAATATCCACAAAAAAAAAAGCTTTTTCTCGCACACAGGCAATTTACTCAATTAGTCCACTTCCAAATAAACTGGGGGTGAGGGAGGTAATTACTAGTCCTTCTCTTTTCTCTTGCAGTTATGGTATAATTATCTATTTTGGGCGTCAATCACTCGCCATTGAAGAACACTGTCGTAATGTGGGGGCCCATCGCTAACTTGATGGCTAGGAGGCTGAAATAGGTGGGAGGGTTTGTCGGGTCGGCAACCTTACGTGACCGTTGACACAGGATTCTCGGCACGGGACATCAAGCGTGGCAGGCACCTGGTAGTCCAAACTGGATCCTCTGATTCTACAGTGGACTCCAGACTCAACACGCCACTCATGGTCTCCGTGTCCATCGAGAATATCTTGGGGGGAAATGTGGTCCGAACAGCGGACGTGGTACCTTGTGTGTACCTCTCAGCCTCCAGCACTTTCAAATCAGCTCTCCCAGCTCGAGCAGCCTTCCGCACAGTGATATCGCTCAGCGTATTCTTTTTTTTCTTTCCTTCCGCGATCGCCTTTTATACCACTTTGTGGAGGGGAAGGGGACGTGGCGAATAGGGGAAACTGAGGAAGGGGGAACACACGGTGGGGGATTCACACAATGCTTTTTTTAACTTAAAATCAAGCATACCTTGTGACTCATTCATACTCCTCACTCCACTGCGTTTTACTCCATTCACTCGACCTTGTCACGTATACTTCGATCTCAGACACTCACACATTCACCCGATTTCCACACTCACACCTCCTCCCACCTCAACAAGCCAAATAAAGGAAGGCGAAGGAACAAGGGGGGATGGGGGGGGGGGAGTGGTTTGGGTGGAAGACAAAAGGTGTAATGGCTTGGACCGTTACAGTACTTAAGGATAATCATCTTTATTGCTCTAGGGGTTTCCCTCCCTTTGAGCAGAAAAAACGAACACAGTACAATAATAATGTTTACAATACAATAATAAGATTACAAAAATGAACTGTAAATACATCTTTAAAAAAAATATTACTCCAAGTGAACTGTAAGCAAGCACACGAGTTCAGGGTGGCATTGACAAATACAACAATTTTGCAACATACAGCATATAACCATGAAATTTGCAATCTATAGAACACAACAGCCATACATGACACACCTATGCAATGGTTACAATAATTAAAATACTTACACAACAACTACTCAAGCAATACATACCCATACAATAAATACAACTGTAACTTTCATTAACTCACCACAAAATATCACAATACCCACACAACAATTACTCAATCAATACATATATAGTTATAAAACATACAACTGCAGCTACAAATTATTACTACTGCCCATCAGGCTCCAAGTTTCTTTCCGAACACCTTTATTGATCAACCACAATATACTACAACACTTACACAGTAATTACTTTGGTAATATATAGTCTCACATTATACAACTGCAGCTACAAACTATTACCACTGCATAAAAGGGTCCAAAGCCTCCCTCTGAACACCCTCACCGACCCACTGCCCTTAACATGGTTTGGCAATCCATTCCAGAGTTTGGAAGCTGCCACAGGAACGACCTCTGAAATGTGGTTGTCCTAAACTGAGGGGTATACAAGAAATTTGGGTCTAGTCTAGTAACCACATTTGGAGCTTGGAGGAAAAAGTTTTAGCAAATAATCAGGACTCCCATGTTTAACGAGATTGAACATGAAGCAGGCCATATTAAATTTTCTCCTTGATTTGATGTCGAGCCAGGAGAGCTTTTGGAGATATGGGGTGATGTGTTCATCTCTCCGGAGGTTATAGATGAATCTCACACAGGAATTAATTAGGCGCTGTAGCTTAATGTTCAATTCCTCAGTTATATCATGGTACGCTAAGCTGCAGTAGTCTAAGTGAGGAAAAATCAGAGAACACACAAGTTTCTTTTTTAGTTGAAGGGGCAGTAGATTTTTATGAATTTTTAATTGATGCAACGTTGCATTCACTTTATTGGATATACTTGATTTATGTTCTTCCCAGGAAAGGTTTGAAGTTAATATGACACCTAAATTTTTCACATTATTACTGAAGGATATGCTCATATTCTGAACCATTATTGTAGGCAGTGTAGTGAAATTTAGTTTAGATAGGACCTTAGTGTTACCAATGACCGTAGATTTAGTTTTTATGGAATTTAACTGGAAGAAATTAAGTTTGGCCCAAGATGCAATGGCAGACACATCGTCATTTACCTTCTTGATAGTATCGCTGAGATCGTTGGGGTGACAATGGCAATAAATCTGCAGATCATCAGCATAGATCATGTATTTACAATGAGTAATACAATTTGGAAGGTCACGCACATACAACGAGAACAACAGTGGTCCTAGGACAGATCCTTGTGGTACTCCACATGATATAGTTACCCAATCAGATCGATTTCCTTTCGAGTCTTTCACCGATTGACGACGCCCATTCAGGTAGGAATAGAACCAATTTAGAGAGGAACATGAGAAATTCAGTTTTCTCATTTTTTGTAACAGCAAGGTGTGATTTACTCGGTCAAAGGCTTTACTAAAATCAAACAGCACCAAGATAGTCACCATCTTTTTGTTGATAGCATATCTTATATCGTCAGTAACTTTAATCAGGGCCGTAGAGTAATTTTTGCGAAAACCCGACTGAAATGGATCGAACAATTGATGAGCTGTAAGATAATCAACGGTCTGTTGAAAGACTATCTTTTCAAGGCACTTTGAGGCTGCACAGAGAATGGTAATCACTCGATGAAGATGGGGTTTTATTTTTCTTGATGGGCTGTATCAGGGATGACTTCCAAATTGAAGGGTACCTGCTAGACATCAGCGACGAATTAAAAATGTCGAGTAGAGCAGGAATTATGGCTGAAGATGAGGCTTTTAAGTATTTGACCGATATATCATCGATTCCGACAGAATTTGATTTGACATTACTTAAAACATTTGCAAAACATCGGGTGTAATGTAATTAAAGTAAAAATTATCTTCATGAAAGGGCACCAGAATATCTAGGGATTGGATGTTGAAAGTTGGGTCATCTATTTCATTACTCGAGGAATTACCACTCAATGCAAAGTGCCAGTTCAATTCATCGAGTGAAAAACCATAATCAAGGCTTAGATAAGGCATAATAGGCAAGGATAAGCATAAGAGTAGGCTAAATGCGGTGGAAATACAGTGCCTGAGAAGTGTTATTTGCAAAAGTAAAATGTGGAGCTTTAGGCCTCTACACAAGACAATGAAAATTTACCCTCGTCATCAGCCCTCCAAAAAAAACTTTACAAGAAGGCCTCCACTGAGTCATGAATGTGACAAAGAAAAATAGGGGTAGGATGTAGGATGTTCTGTTAACACCCTTTTTGAATTGACAGAGATTCCGAACAGTCCAGTTCAATCACCCTTCAATTGGGCAGGAGTGAGGCTCAAGGAATAAGAGCCCTCGCTCCATGCCAGACCACGGAGCAGCAATCGAAAATAAAAAAAGGGGCACGTAAGGATTGTGTGTCGCATCAGGGACTTTCTTACACTATCCTTGGGTGCCCCAATGATCCCGATGACGATTCTTGAAGGGAGGGGGGGAATGGAGATGCGGACGCGACGAGTCTCTTCTCCCATCTGTGGCAAGTGGATACTGGCTAGGCCAAATTCTGCCTGGAAACCTGCAAACCCCAGTCTGGTGTCACGATCTTCGTGATGATCTCCGCTTCTCCATCTCTCCCTTCTGTGGAAATAGAACTCACTGCTTCCTTTGTTGCCTTCTTGATGTCACTCCTCTCATCGAAGATACCGCCAAACTGTCTGCTCGTCTTTCAATGACATCCATCAGTTCCTTCTGTTCTCACTGTGTCTTCTGCTTTTCTTTTGCCTTCTTAAAAGTTCGAGCAGGGGTGGTCACGTAGTGGATTTGAATTGCCTGGGGGGGAGGTGGGGAACGCACACTGACTCCCGTCGGTCAAACAACGTAAAAGAAAGCTGTTGGCCATCTGCGGCCTATTCAGTCTTACAATTCATTCACATCGTCACTTCACACGCAAGAAAAAAAACACTCCGTCGGTCACAAGTCAGATCCCTGCATCGCGAAACCCAACAAAAGAAAAGCGGGGAACTCTAGTCGCTTGCAAAATAAACTGACCGAAATCATGTAATGGCTCGGGACCATTACAGTATCACTATTTAAAATCTTGTGGTTAACTAACCTTCTCGTTATACAATTCCTATTATGGTGTATTTTTTTTAAACTGGAATACATTTTTGGTGGAAAGGATTATAATATGTGTTTTGACTTTCCACTCATTTTTTTTCTGTCTAAAATGCTAACTTTTGCTAGTATGTAGTGCATTGCTAAATAAGTGGTACCCTGCACAATCCTTGAGCTATTGGTGAATGATGAAAAATTTTGTTCCCAGGGAGTTTGAAAGACGTTATGGCTCAAGAAAATTCGCCTCTCTGTTGGTTGGCAGTAGTTGCCTCTCCTTTGTGCTTGAGTTAATGGCACACCTTATCCGATGGTTTATCGACAAAGATGGAGGAAGTGGCATTCTTTCAGCTGGGCCGTAAGCAGTTTTATTTATGCATAAGATTAGTTAATTTATTATATTTAAAATTTTAAGAGAAAAAGGGAGAATATTTAAACTATTTTAGTAATTTACTTCAGAGAAAAATTGATTAAATTTATGTGATGCTTTAAAAAAGTGTTTTGGGGTCTTGCAATTGCCTTTTTCTAGGATTTTTGTAGCAAACTTTGCATGTTCTAATCGTGGAGTATACCTTGGTGTTTATCTTTGCACTCATGCACTTGGCTGTGCCCCACATCATTTTTCCATTGCAATGATTGGAAAATTGATGGAGCCTTTTATTACTACATATTGATCTAAAAATGAAACAAGTTATGAGACCTCTGTTTTTCAATATGGGAATATTTGCAAAGCTCATTTCTTCCATTGATTGAGAAATCCCACTTGTTGAAGCCTGAAACTGTTAGTTTTGTTGATTCATCATGACTAATTTTCTATTTTTTAAATGCATCTATATTGGAAAATGTTTCTGGAATATTGGATTAGCTGATGGCAAAATATAAGTACTAGCAGTGTTCATTGAGCTTGGTGTATTAAGGCTTAAAAGTCTGCTTAGTTAAATTTTAAAAATTAATTAAATATCAAGGTTGACCTTGTTAGTAAGTGGTCAGTGTAAACAGCTTATTGAGGATTGTCATTGGCGTAACTCTTATTTGTTATTGATTTTTGCTTGTTGGTAGCATGAAAATTTCATCACATTGTGAAAAAAATTTTATTTTTCAGTTACGGACTTCTTTTTCCACTTTTTGTCAATTTCTACAAAGAGATACCAAACACAACACAGGGTAGTTCCAATCGGAATGGTCATCAGCGGTCCTTAACTGATGATAACCAGCAGTGGAATGCTCCGTTCACAGCCCTCGGAACAGTCTTTCCACCAATTTCCACCAAGACGATCTCTTACTTGTTTGGATTCCAGCTGGCGTGGTCATCAGTCAGCTCATTTATTGCTGCCGTAACTGGGATAGTAAGTTAAACCCTTTTGATTTCCTTTGTTTTTTAATAGTTTAAAATGATAGCGGAGTCTATTCAGGATCTCCATCTGGTCAAATTCTGCATTGCTGATGTCGTTTTGATGGCCAAGTCATCCATCGTGAATGTCTTGACTGTCAATTGGGTCGGTACATGTACCCTTGGTCCTGGTGCCCTCTGATTGGTTGGCTGCTTCCCACAGATTTCCAGAGATTGCTGAGAGAGTATCTGGAGTCATGGTCTATGTTTTTCTTCTCGTGGCTGATTTCAATCGCTTCCACTGTCAGTCTTTCTCAAAATTTTTCCACATAACTAAGTAGTATTTTTGTCTTCCCCATAGAACATTAACAGTCCTGAAGATGAAGGACAACCTAGGAGAATCAGATGAATGAAAGTGTAGCTTTGCCATTGGCCCACACAATGCAGGTGGATTATATAATGAATTTTTGAGTAAAAATACAGTCAACTCTCAATTATCCGGCTTCCGATTATCCGGTTTGCGGATTATCCGTGCTATTTTCTCATCCCTACACTTGAAAGTTTGAAAAATATTCCAATGGTAAAATTAAGTAAATTCTTTGAAAGTTCGATGTATCTAAATAGAATTGCAAGTTTGTAAATGTCTCTTTTTAGTTTAACTTTTTCATTTAATCACAGTATTATGGAAATTGTTTCCTTCGTTTAAGAATGATGAAAACTCAGCCGCATCTGCTTCTGAAATTATTTTATCCGTTTTTTCCCATTCTCCTTTGCCACTGAATATTCTATCTTCCTAAAACGAACAGAATAGTAAATATACGATGGAAATAATTTCTAATAAACTACTTGTAAATAAACTAACTTATATTATGCTTAAAAATAACTACTTATTGTTCCATATGTTCTTACTTTTCGGCCTGAATTAATAAATACGAAACAGTATCAGTGCTCCCTGGTCATTATTCGCCGCTGAACAGTCATTTGTTTTTACCCAGATGCGATTGTGTCAGTTCATTCGTGTGGAAATCTCAATAACTTCAAAGTTGCATTTGTTACTGTATTGTCACGTTCTGACAAAGCTGATGCAAATGGCAGAAAACGGAAGAAAATTGTCCTTTCCATCGCGAAAAAAACTTGAATTGATTACAAGAAATAAAAAAGGAGAGACTCCACTTAAACTGGCAAAAGGATATGATGTGGGATTACTAACATTTCGGGATATAATTAATAATAAAAGTAAGCTGATGAAGTTCGCTGCAACCTCGGACAGTGGTTTGGGACCCTCAAAGCGTAAGACTATGAAACGATCAACCTTTAAAGAGTTAGACTTCGCCATGCTTCCTTGGTCCAATCAAAAACGGTCAATTGGTTTACCCGTCTCAGGCCCCATGTGCGCACAGTAGGCTAAACCTTTTCACGAGTCTCTAGGGTTAGAAGGGGATTTTAAAGCTTCTTCTGCGTGGTTGACAAGATTCAAGCAGGGACATAGAATTCGTGAAATTGCTATTCAGGGAGAGCGATTGAGTGGCAATGTTTCAGCAGCTGATGCTTTTCGCTTGGAGTTCACAAACTACGTTAAGGAAGAAGAGTTGGCACCTGCACAGAAGCTCTGGCGAGTGTTGAAACTTAGCTGGATTACATGCGACCAAATGATTTCGATTATTGCGACGTAATCTCAGCCAGAAAAATAAGAACTGCAATAAAATAAAACATGAAGAAATCAAGTAAACAGCAAAAAATAACTTGTTATTTCCGAGATTCACAATAAAAGAATGTGCTCTATTCTGATATTCACTTCGATAGTGATTTTTACATTGACTTCAAATACGCAAGGTATGCTATTGTTTTTTATTATCAATATGGTCAAGTTAAGCGCCCATTATCTTTTGTTTCAAGCATTAGAAATTATTTATTAAATTAGAAAATATTTATAGATGAACGTTGAAGATTTCATGATATTCAAAATAAACAAACTGGAAAATTAGCATTTCGTTATTCACTTGTTTTCTTGGCGTAACACCTGCTGTCAATTGAAATGCGAAATATTTTTAATCCTACTAATGCCGAATCTATATATTATATCACAATATATCAGAGGCTCACAATTATAACAATGTTTTGTATTATATAATCACTTCGATGTCATACATTTACTGAGTAAGTACCCATTATGTTGTGTTCCAAGCATTAGAAGCTATAAATTTTTACGGTATTATTATATTTCGAATTAATATAAATATTAAGTATTTCATTAGTTGTCTTGCGGTAACGGCTGCAGTCTGTTATGTGAAATGGTTTCCATCCTACGAAGTGAAATGTCTATATCACGACCACATTTTCCATGTTTTTCGGTTATCCGTGCATCGTCGTGCATCCATTAGCACGGTTAATCGAGAGTTCGAGAGTTGACTGTAGTGTGTTTTCTGAGCCTGGGAATACGATATGTGATTCTTACTCCAGGGAAATGTTAATTTACTCAAAAGAGTTTGAAAATAGAAATTCATTGACCACCATGATATGACAATAGAGTGTCTATCAGGAGAGTTCCCAAAGTATTTTTCGTTGAACAAGTTCATCATATTTTATTGATGTTTATGGATAATATCACCTTTGTTAGAATTTCTCCTGCAAAACTGAAGCCCCTGCTGGTAGATCTCCTTCATCATAGTCACCTCCTGCATCCAGTGGCAAATCCACTGCATGTGGTAGCGATTGCTGTTACCCTGCCCCTACCTGATTACTGATGCCTGAGAATTGACTCAAAATGAAATTAACATCACAGTCATGAGTCGACCTTGGAGGGTTTTTAGGATTCACAAACTGATAGCCATTCTCTTCTACACAGTACCCCACAGAAATCATTTCTTAGGCCATAAGATTTAATTTATCTACTGAACCAATTTCTCTAGTTTTTTCTTCTCTATGTGTAAGTAATTTGCACAGCCAAACACCCTTAACCCCTTCCCTGATGCAGGCGTAATATCTCGTCTGCGCCTGTCTAGCAAATTCTGACTCGGGCGTATTATCTCATCCTCGCTGCCATTTTCGTTCCATTCCCTGCTCCGGACGAACTATTTCATCCCCTTCGTAGAGGTTCAATCTTTAGCCAGTAGATGGTGTTCGCGGACACACAGGCCCATATCTAGCCAGCTTTTGAGACTTTTCTCGATGTATTAGCGCATGTATTTGTGTCATAATATTCGTAATGCGAATGGTGATGCGCTAAATCTCACGTGTTATCGCATGAGATTTAGCGCATTCCATTCTCGTATATTGTATAAATCTATATCGAATTTGTTTCATATTTATAGACGTAATATCAACCCATGCAGTCTGCATTCAATTATAATAACATTTGCAACAAATATTGCGTTTATTTGTAATCTTTGTGGTTCATAATGCTACTTGCAGTAGATTACGACTATCATGGGAAATATTGGATGCAAAAATAACAGTTGTGCGATATAAACTCGTAATGTGATACTTCGTTTTGGGATTAGTAAAAAAATCTCTAGCGGTCACTTCGAAATAATACATTACGTTCCAGCCCGCGAGCTACCCCAAAGCGTGTGGCAGGGGGTGTTATGCAACCAGACATAAAAGAACGAATATAGGAATATACCGGTAAAGCGATGACTAACAAAGCATGATTTTGTAAAATAAGTCGACATCTGTTTGAAATATTGTCCAGGAGAAAATGGATAGACGTGGAGGAAGACCCGAAAACCATGTCTCTCCAAGCCGAAGACTCCGCGGAAGCCTTCACGGAAATCTGTTCATGTTGTTGGCATAGTTTGTGTGGAAAAAGAAGAAATTGTTGAACCTATCCATTAGAGCGAATTTCTCTTCTCTTTTACCCAATACACGTCCTTTTTTGAAACCAGTGCGACCATACAAATGATGTTATCTTCATCTTTGGTCCCAGAAAAAGGCAAGTCCCATCTGGAGTTGAAGGGTCCGCAGAGGGACGGTGTGGGGTTCACCGACCCTCTGCGGTCCCCCCATTCTAATACCTTCCGCTTTCACCCATTCCTTTGTATTTTCACACGTTTCCCGGCTTCCTTTCTCATTATCGCCAACGACAACCATGTTGAGCATTCGGTACCCTTTTCTGTGACCTTCCGACAATGTTTTCCTCAGTTCCTTGGTTTTCCCACTTGTGCTGTTCCCCACTCTTCCCTATAGTATATTCTTTTCGCCTGTAAAAGGGATTTTATGACACTATGCTACGGAAAGGGAAGGCTTTTCTTTACCGTCACTGTGTTTTCCCAGAAAATGATCTTGGTTCTCCTGTCGTTGACCTTTTTCCATGGCCTGTAATTTTGAGAACAAGTTAGTTATTCATCGTGCGTCTCAGTGTACACATCTAGCATTTCCCTTGAGTTGTGCATATCATAACGTCACCTTGGAGTTGATTGAGTTATCTGAGATTCGACCCTTTTGTCATGGGTAGTGATGTGGATAGTGATTTGGCTGTTGGCGCTTCTGATGAGGAATTTGAAGAGGATATCGAGCACTCAGGTTCAGATTCAAGCTTCTCAGAGCAGTCGGACGTTGAATCTGAAGATACCGAGGATGAAGATCCAACAGTAGACAGAAATTGGCGGTTGGTGAACACTTCATGTCCTCCCCCTCCTGCACCTCTAAGATTCAACTTTGAAGGTAACTCTACCATGAATTTCGAAGTTGATCCTGATTGTGGTGTGAACAATTTTTTTGAATTGTTTTTTGATAACCAAGTGCTGGAACTGATAACCTCGGAGACGAATCGATATGCTGATCAGTGTTTATGCAATAAGCCTTCAACATCAAAAGATCAATGGTGCGATGTGAGTGTTCCTGAAATGCGTATATTCCTCGCGTTGATAATTCTTCAAAGCATTGTTCGTAAACCAGAGCAGGAACACTTTTGGTCTACAAGAAGGGTACCAAATACTCCCTTTTTCGGTCTAATCATGGCTTACCAGCGATTTTCCAGAATCCGTCAATTTTTGCATTTCAGCAATAACGAGGAATATAGACTGGAAATACACCCAAACCCTAAGCTAAACAAAATCTGGCCGATTTTTTATTTACTTAGTGAAAAATTCAGTCATTTATATATGCCGGAAAGGGACGTAACAATAGACGAAAGCCTTCTTCTATATACAGGACGATTGGGTTGGCGTCAGTACATACCCACTAAAAGAGCCAGATTTGGTATAAAGACGTTCGCTCTATGTGAGTGATTACGTTTGGTCTACAATAATATACACCAGAAAAGGGACACTACTGGATGCAGAGTTTGATGGCATGCCAATGTCATCAAAAGTTGTTTTGATGCTCCTGAAGCCGTTGTTCGGGAAAGGTTACTGCGTTACAACGGACAATTTTTACACCTCACCACAACTGGCTGAGACTCTCATTTCCAAGTCATGTGACACTTATGGCACAGTGAGAATTACCAGGAAAGGAATGCCGGAAGGAGCGAAGAAAAAAAAATGAAAAGGGTGGAAGTGATTGTGTTCCAGAAGGGAAAAATAATGGTGCTCAGATGGAAAGACAAGAAAGAAGTGACGTTTCTTTCTACTGTGCACAACTGTGCAATGGGGGAAACAGAAAAAAGGGGTGTGCCAGTGCTAAAGCCAAAGGTAGTGCTAGATTATAATGAGACAATGGGGGGCGTTGACCGAGTAGATCAACATTTGGCTGACTATCCCATTCCGAGAAAGAGGGGAAAAAATATTAAAAGAAAATATTTTTCCACTTATTGGAAACAAGTATATGGAATTCTTTTGTGTTATACGCAAAATCAGGGGGCAGAAAATCCCACCTAAATTTCAGGCTGGACCTCATAGAAAAAATCTTGGAAATATATTTTCCCGGTGTTCCCTCCCCAAAGGCAGGTAGGCCCCCGCAGTAGCCCCCACCCCCGACGAATCACCGAGAGACATTTTCCCGATATAATCCCTCCTACAGAAAAAAAAACTCATCCATCAAGGAAGTGCGTGGTATGCTCTAGGAAAAGTAATTAGGAGGGAAAGCAGGTACTTTAGCGCGGAGTGCAACGTGGGTCTCTGTGTAACTCCGTTTCCGATTGTACCACACTAAAGTGAATTTTTGAATGTACAATTTTTTGTGGTCTTCCTTGTGTGTAATATCTCAACAGAAAGACAGAATCGATTACTTCAGTTATCCCTATTTGCATGACGTAAAAATATTAATTGAATGACATATGGTATGGCTAATTGAAAAGTGATTTCTCTATGAAAATTAAAAATTTCTTAAGTTCAAATTTTTTACAATAAAAATAGAAAAAACGTTTTGAGCACTAGTGTTGACATTGACCTGTTTTACATTACAGTAACCCATAACCGAACGAAAAATGCGATAAAATAATATGACATTGTTTAAAAACTGTTTCTTGAAAAAAAACCGTCAGGGAAGGGGTTTAGTGGCTAAGATCCACCTTTTTCCCAGTCCACTTATCTTCAAGAGTCTTATCCTGAAATGCTCTTGTTGGCAGTTGATTTTCAAGGTGTTCAGCAGTTCGTGTATCCCCGTCCAGAGATGCCTATCCCATCCTGCATCCTGGAGGAGGATGCATGCAGTTTCTATTATTGATCCATTTACCCTTTCAGCAGTGCCAATCTGCTGTAGTGTATGTTCTCAGGTGCTTTATTCCAGACTCAACCAAATACATAGTTCCTGAAGTTTTTATTACAGTAGAAGCCCTATATAGCAAGAGCTCTCAGGATCTGAAAAATAAGTCACTAAATAGAACTCTCGTGAATACCGAAGGTGATTATTAATCACTCCATAGCCAATTGCTACAACTGTAATGCAAATTTAGCGATTATTGTGGAATTTTTGGTGACTAGCGATAACATTCTGATGAAATAGCTATTAAAAATCATATTTTCAAGCACTTCAATTACTAATGATCTTATTCACTTTCGATAACATCAAATTCCATGTTAGATGTCATACACTGGAATATTAAACATCGAATTTTGACACTTCAGGACACATGTACTGTACTGCGCATTGCTGTATTGTTATTGCCCAGATGTTTTGGGTGTGCCAAATATGTCGCGGCTGCGAGTAATAGCAATGCAACGGACTATAAATGGCAAACACTTCGGAAACAAGAAAACATTTCATGCCTTCTACCTCCCTAAAAAGTGTATAAAACAGATATAAGGTTCGGAGAAAGTTCTATTAATTAACATTTGCAAAAATGCTAGATAACTTAATGACCAAGATATAACCTACGGGGATTTTGTTCCACGCAAGCACCGGGCTGCTATCTTCTCCAGTTAAATAGTGGAAATAAAGGAGAGGACTTCAGCATCTGTAAGATCGCCTCAGAAAACAGCTGACTTCAGCTTTTCGGAATTATAGGGCCCAATATCACCAGCATTTATGATTAGCCCTTAACAGTATACTTTCTTATACAGTATACGTGTTATTATTATTAAAATAATTATTCATGGAATACTCTCTTGAATCCATGGAAACATAATTGTTACAAGCAAGTCCACATATGACAGTTGTAAGCATGGAGCGGGAACACAACGCGGACTTTCATGGATCGACTGGGTTTAGATAAGATGTGAAACTTTTTACCACTAGCGAATACGGTGTCGGCTCCCATGAAACATATTTTCTTAGTGATAGTGCACGTTGTGGCTTCTAGGTGGCAGGGCACATCAACATTTTTATGGTTCACTATTTTTTAGGTATTCCATGGTACATATACGTGATTTGCTGTGAGTTTCGAACGCGAGGCAGAAAGTTCGGAAATGAATTCAATCATGATATATGTACATATTATCTTCTGCCGTACTTACATCTTGCGGGAACTTGTGATGATGAATACTGACTACACTCCCTGCTGCGAGATAGACGTATGATTTATAGTAGATACCTTTCTGCATTACGAAATGAATCATCCTTGACCTGTTTTCAATATTTATAATCTTTTAAACAACTACAAAAGACAATATAATATGTAGACAACTTAAAATATATGGAATCCAAATTCATAACTATTTACGTATTCAACATCGGAAAATTTAAACTTGTCAATACAGAGCCTCTCACTTAGATACTCTGCTTTTTCCTTCATCAATGGGACATTTATCAGAATTCAGGCTGCTTTCTGCTGGCAAAACCACAAGGAAAGGGCTAATTCTAACTGTGTATGTTCTCATGGCCGAAAATGTTTCTGGCTGCTTGGACGTCCTTCTTGAAGCACTGCGGCACAAAATTTTTCCTTATTCTTCAGAATTGTGAATAAGGTCGAGGAAGATATGCCAAATCACCTCCATATCTCACTTTTGGACCCATCGCCATTTTAGCGGTCATTGATAATTCATATTTTAGTTTTCAGATCCAACAACTTTCATTTTCCAGCCATGATGTTGTATCAGTCAGACTGAACTTGATAAAAAAGCGGGAGGATGACTAAAGAACAATAAAATGTACAAACTTATGAAGAATGTATTTGTGCGGATACGGGCATGAATGTCCGAAATATGTATTTGAACGTCAAATTGTGCAGAAAAAATACTGCTAGACATGTAATTTCAATGACCGAGGACATGTGCACAAGTTTGTGCACGTTCAGCGAGATTGAAGCAGACATTTGCCGTTCGTAATAGTAAATGATCCCAGTGGAGAATGGTTGTTGTCCTCGCTAATATTGATTTATTTTACATGTAAATCAATGATAGGTAAAATGTACCTATAATTGCGTACGCTGCTCAAATATTTAGTTATATGTAGGTACTACATATTGGAATCCAAGATGAGTTTGATATATTTGCCTTTGAAATTTTGCCAAAAAAGGTCTTCTTTGAATCAGATAGGATATATCAGAATATGTTAGCTCTTTTCCCGGATGATAGTCTCTATTGATTTTTTTCTTTTTTTCTCTACAGGTTGCTGGTATTTTGTACCGGAAAAACTTCCTGTATATTCAGAAGTTGGTCTTTATTCCTAACTGGTTGGCTAACATAGGAAATTCATTCCTTAACCTTGTTGTCGATACATCTCCTCCAGGAATTCAGGGAGGAAATAATAATGGGAATGATCAAGGCAGATGGGCAAGGGTACAGCATCCAGCCAACTCAGATGATGGACCGTGGAACCGGCAAATCAGGAGACAGGTGTGTATTTCACTGTGTAATTTTCAAGTAGAGAATCAAATGGATAGTTGGTTAAATTAATTTTATTAGCCAGGAAAGTCTTGAAATGAATTGAATCAGTATAATGTGCCGCAAAAATTGATCTGCATCCACTTGTCACACTGTGGGTCACCTTGAGGAGATGTGGCAGGATGTGTGATGTCATTAGTCTTGAATGCGGAGAGAAATCAGGGGGCAGTAAAAGTTACAAAAAGAGAAAAATGTTGCATTGTATTAATGTTTTAATTTGTTTATTGTGGTTTGGATGGTGCCAGGTTAAAAGTCTTAATCTTACCTGCCTTAGAGTCTTATTCTTCACCCATTCTGTCCATGTATGGTAGGTAGTATGATATCAAGGGCTATGGATTCGAATCCCAGTCCAGACAAATGATTTTTTTGCTGTGAATTTCACACCATTGTATGATCAATAGCAGGTGACAAGTTAATGTGTGGCTCGTTTCTCAGTTCTTTGAATTTTTCTTTATAGAGTTGACTTTCACCTGGAAGCTTACTCTTCTACTTTCTTATCATCCCCTGAATTCATGTTTTCTTTTCCATAATAGGGACAAGGTTTTGCTGAAACACTGGTGTACCCAGACAATTACTGGATGGCCAATCAGAATGGAGGTAATAATATATTTGGAGGATTTCTTGGATCTTGGAGGCAACATAACTTATTGGAAAATGAGGGTGAGCAGGCAAAAATATTTATGTAATCATTTGGTGTGATTTACTCATTAATTTCCATAGTACTTTTTTCAACTTGGAACATTTATTCAGGGAACTCGCAAATTTCGTAGTGTCTTTATTGATATGTATATTGATTCTAAGTCATATTGAAATTTCTGCCAAGTTTTTATTGCTGTGATGTTAAAATACATATTTTTATGGTTCTAAATAATTGAAGCTTGTGTCCCATCATATAGGGGCTTTGCGTCAGTGGTAAAAATAGTCCGTGAATTAGTTTTTATGCATGGTACTTTGTGGGATTTTGTATTAGATTAACCCCTTGCTCAGCAGGGCATACTCATTTAAGAAGAGAGGCATATGTGTACATGTTATACTTACTGTATTTGTATGTGAAACCCAGATTGATATTTAAGCTTTTTTAAGTAAGTACATCTTATTCACTGCTGATAATGGTTGGTTATAGTGTTTAGGGGTCGTTTTTCTCCTCAAAATTTAAAATGGATCAATTTTGCTTTTCTTCAAAATTTTCATCTTTAAACTTTTTTTAAGATTTCAAGGGGGCATGTCTGCAACTTTTTTCACCCATCGGCAAACATTAACAGTCTTATCTTGTGGCGTTCATCATTGTTGTCAAGTGTATAAGCTTTATTTTTCTCAACGTTAGACATTTTTTGTGATTTCAACTGTTAAATAAGGGACTGCATGAATGGTTATTTCACATGGAATCACTCACCCAGATCCTCAAATTGTCAACTGTCAATAAAATTAGGGTGAAAGTACGCACTAGGGGTACACAGACCTTTTACTCTAGCGGTGTTATCTTTCTCTTGAGGCTCGGAAAATTCTTAATGGTCACTCTCTAACACTAGGCGCATATTTCCACAATGAGAAAATTTTAAAGATGTCAGTAACCACTGTGCATAATGAAAAAAATTCGTAACTGTCAGAAGAGCTCAGTGGCGGCCACCATGTTGTCAAAGTGTGGTTTATTGACTCACCAGACATCCAGAATAAAAATAAAATGTTACTCAACATCTTTGATTATCTTTATTTTTTTCGGTTAGTTTATCAATACATATTTTGGGAGTTCAAAATGAGGAATGAAAAAATTTTCAACTCCATTTTAAAATAGTGTCACAAATGTTTTTTGGCAAAAATAATGTTTATGGGAAAACCTGATAACCTTTTTATTTTCAAAGATAAAATTATTTTTTTAAATTTTATTTAGTGAGAAATGAGCAATATTTTTTGTTATTATTTATGTTTCAGCTAAGTATTAAAAAACAAGGATTAAAATCTGCACCAAAAATTGCATTTCACTTAGTCAAAAACCTTTTTTATAGCATAAATATTTCTATGATAGGAAGTAAGACTTGCTTTAGGAATTTTTTCTGAGGTAGTTTTCCTACAAATAAATCATCAAGAAAAATATAAAACTTAAGAACCTTGTTTGTATTTTATATGGTTCGTCAAACATGGCACCTCACACTTAAGTTGCATTATGTTAAGGATAAATGAAGGGAGACAATTAACGTGTGTCAATGGGCGGCAAAAGTTAAAGACTTGCTCCCCAGATTTATCAATACATATTCTGATCATCTGCTAATTTAATGGCTCTTTAGAGCTAATTACTCTTATTTGCCTATCATGGCTATCAAGTACTCATGGACATTCTATCATTTCATTCCCACCTAGAAGAATATGAACCAGAGGACTTTGGAAGAGAAAGGGGTGATGGTGTGGAGATCGAAGAACTGAATGTGTCGGAAGAGGAACTTCGTGGTGGGGCAGATGTGAACCGGAGGACAAATGACAATAATGACTCCGAAAAAATAGCCAAATTAGTTGATATGGGATTTCCTAAAGACAAAGCTCAGAAAGCACTCATAAGTACAAACTTTGACCTCATAGAGGCGACAAATGTGTTATTAAGGATGGAATCTTCACAGCCTTCAACAGAGGATGCAGCCTCAGTGCCAAGTTCCTCAGGAGATGCTCCATTTCCTGCACCTCTATGAAATATGCCTTCATTGCAGAGTTAAGGTTTTTTAAATTATGTACTTCTCAGGAGATAATGAGTCAGAAGTGTTTTACCAAGTGAATAGGCACAAATGGGAGTGTGCTCCAGTGCCAGTGACAACCATCCAAAGACCTAGAGTATGTGAAGTACTGCTTTTCCAATTTTCCAGTTTTTAGCATTTTTAATTGTTCACTGCATTGAAGGAAGTGCAAAACTTAATTTTATGTTCTTGATCACGTTGTCATCGTGTAGTTTCTGTAATATTTAAACCACATTTTAACCTACACCCCCTTTGTTTTAAAAGAAGTCCATTCTTATTTGTTTTTTTTTTTGGAGCAGAGGTTGAAATGGCCAGATGTTTTGGGGATGTTAAGTGTATCTGTGTGACGTGAAGGTTTTTTTTCATATTGTACAGTGAGGAAGTTGTATAAATAAATTATATTTTAGTGGAAAGTAATGAATTGGTTATGAGTGCAATTAGTGATGACTTGTCAAAGCCATCATGAAATTCAAGAACATACTCAGTTGAAGAACTTTTTTAGACCTTTAAATTTTTTGCTGAAAATGATATAGATTTTCTGTAAAATAAGAATTGTATTCTGGTGGGATACTTAAAAAATTCTTGCCTAAGGTTGGGCCCTCAGGACAAGGATTGTCCTAAGCAAAGAAGTGAATATTGTGGCAGCTTGATGGTGGGATATACATACTTAAGTGACCTTGAAAGTGAAGCTTCCCAGTATGCAATTATACCCTAGGGGATCCCACTCGCCGGGACACCTGACCCTTTCTTATGCAACAGGGAAGTGGCAGCCATTATCCATCCTTGCATTAAGAGCCCCTCTCACCAGAAGCATTCACAGTCAAATAAATGCTCATGGCTGCAATTTTACTAAAAAATTACAGCAGAAGGTATCTAATCTGGAATTTTAAATAACAAGTATCTGAGCAACAAAGATAATATTGAAGGTTTTTCAAATATTTGCCATTTAAATAATGGAGTAGATGTATTTGTTTTTATAAGTATGCATATTTGAGTTCTGAATTCATTGAATAATGAAATTTTGAGTTCCTAAATATTGTTCTCTCTGTTTTCAGGGTAAATCTGTTTCATTTGCCAGTTCCTTTCATAGTATTTTTTTTAAAGATAAGTCATTCATTATTTAACCCTTACATGCTGGAGCCTTGCGATGGGAAATGCTTTCCCTATCATGAGTACTGTTGGCATTTCACTCTACTCCCCTGTTAGGAAATCTCTGGTCGGAAGGAATTGCACAGGTCCATTTTGGGACCCAAGTTCTCCGATCACTGAAACCTTTCCTCGAACGGAGGGTGGTAGTAATCTCGACCCTTCGCATCAGTGCCAGCCCATGTCCATAGTCAACTGTAATTATAGGAAAAGGATAAATTACTTTGCACTTATTCCACTGAAGAGTATTATTTATTGAGCCAACATGTTTCACTGCACTGCAGCATCATCTGAGTCCTGATGATGCTGCAGTGCAGTGAAACATGTTGGCTCAATAAATAATACTCTTCAGTGGAATAAGTGCAAAGTAATTTATCCTTTTCCTATAATGGAATTCCACAAAGTATCGGCCGCCACCAATAACTTCATCAACTGTAATTATGCTGTAGCTAGACCAAAAAAAAACATTAGTTCCTTACTCGGTAACTATAGGCTGAGAGGTGTACTCCTTATGTTTTGCTCTGCAAAAATTCCAAACAGAACTGTACAGTAATTATTAACAAAGTTATTTGTTTAAGATGCTCCCAAAAACTCTGCTAAAAATAGCGTTAGTTTTGTTGAACATTTGTAAACGGTCAGTTGAACTTAAGGAATGTACTTCAGATCCTATATTTTTTTTCAAGTAAGCTACAAATCGTTTTTTTGAGTATCCACTAAAAATAAATAGTTTACCACAGCCACATGCCATGAGTGGAGCTGTCACTGAGAGATAATCCCTATCCGCAAGCCAAGGATAGGGTCCTGCATCCAGCAGGGTGAGGTCTCTAATGACACCTACATAGAATCTTTTTTCTCGCTTCGCCGCATAGCCGTGTGAAAACGGCATAAATTGTCTTGTATATAAAATTTTACACGGTTTATACTCTGCATTCATTCTCATGAAATGAAAAATTGATGCCGTTTTAACACTGCGTTCCTAGCAAAAGGGTTAACTGAGCAACATGGATACTTTTATTGAGGATATAATATTTTTTGATATTTCAAAAATTTGTTTCTTGCCATATGTACTTACCTCCCTATTGGCATAGCGTATAGTAAATTGAGATTTTTCCCCAGTAATAGTGCTCTTTTGAAGATGTGGTATCTAAAAATGGGAAATATCATGTTTCCAAAAGAGGCAAGGTCCTGGACATTCCGAATTAGCGATCCCCTGCTGTATGCATAAAAAGCATTAGTAATTTTGAAATGGATTCTTCAAGTGTCACTGTGTGTTTACAATTTTTAATGAAGCAGTTTTGTTGATAAATGGGGATCTTGTGTTGAGATATGGTGATCATTTATACCTACTCTACAGTCATTAATAGTAGAAGTAGATTTACTTTTAAAAATGTACATAGGAATCATCAGAAACATAGAATTCTCTGTTGTCTCAGGTGTGAATTGATGGAATTTGCTTAGCATTGTGAATGAGAAGCAGTATCATTGTAATTCCACATGTACCTACCTATTTATTATAAACAATTAGAGGCCCAGGTTTTGATGTTGCACATCATCATCACCTGATGATGACGTGCAATGTCGAAACCTGGGTCGTTTATAATAAATACATTGGAATTACAAAGATACTGCTTCTCATTCACAACATATGAATTCATTTTGAAAATTTAAAAAAGTATAATTCATGCAAAAGAAATGCTAATTTTTGCTAAATCATTGCAATGAACAATTTGACTGTGGGGACAAAATTGAGGAGCTACCAATACCTAGATAGATGTAGTTTGCCACTGAATAGTTGTTGAGGAAAGGGTTTGGTGTCCCACTAGATTCAAGCCTCTATGGGTAACGTTGGGTGCATGTAAGGCTATTATTGGAGATGTGCTCAGGACAGAGGAGTAGAGAGTTTCTTGGGAACTCTGGGCAAGGGAGACATCCAAGTCACAGAAGGATTGAAACTCAAAGGAAGTAGCAGTTACTCCTACTCTGGATACTTTCCCATTTTCAATGAGATCAGGAAATAGGCTATTATGCTTTACCTTATTAACCCTCGAGTAGTCATGCAGAGGACTGTAATCCAGGGTGATTTGAATGCTCTCAAATCAAGGGAATTATAATTGCAGCATGCCTCCAATATATGTAGTTGAATACCTCTGATATGTAGTTGAGTACTGGAGACCTCTGACATTATATTCATCGTCATTTGAGTGCATTTATATCACCCTGAATGACAGCTGCTTTCTGAGCGACTACTCAAGGGTTAAGGCGGAGGAGGGCCTATGGCTGGTTCTCATCCTGATGTGCATGGCCTTCCCCCATAGCATGATGGGCACATTTTTTTTCACGATTCTTTTCAGGAAAAAAGTGCACATGGTAAAGTTCCTGGTGCTATGCAGTGGATGGTTTTAGGACAAGGGGTACGGAACTTTCAAAATCCTACTGGATGGGGAGGAAGATAGTTTAATGTGGAGAGTCAGTTAGTAACAATTTCTAATTCTGACTAACCATTACCTGCCATCCCATTTTGACTCGTCTCACAATGAGACCTCAAGATATGTCCCTAGTAAAATCATGGCGTTGGATGATTTTAGCCACTTGCCTGAAAACCTCAGAAGTCGTTTGGTTCCCCTGCCTCCCACTCTTCCCCTTTGTCCTTTCCCTTCACCCCCTCCACTTCTACCTCCCCCTCCTTGCCACGCAGGTCCAGGAACTTTTGCGAAAGCCTTGTGGTGGTCTCTACGAACTTATGTAAATTCTTTATCATGAGAATAAGAAATACTTTTCACATCCACAATTTTTTATTTTTCTGATCTCACTGGTTTGGATGGTTTCAAATCATTATCATAGGTAGGCATAATGATTTGTAACCATCAAAACTGGTCTGGTCAGAAAAATAAAAAAGTTATAAACTGTCAAGTATTTTTTTATCCTTGTGATAAGTGATGAGTATATTCCTCAAATTTATGTTACTAAAAGTTGCTTCTTTGTAAAGGCTAACACAGTTGGTCATCAACTACTTTATGCCATTTTGTTGATAGCTATGATTTTTCCTAGAGTTCCTCATAACCAGGGAAAGTACAGAAAGTTATTCCACAATAAATTGAGAGTGATATAAATATATTGGGCAGAGAAACTTGTGCTGCGGGGCATGACCTTACTGTCCAGCTTGATAAGCTATGGGATTGACACACTGAATGGGAAAAATGGTAAATAGGCTGTGGGTTAACCTCTACTGGCTATTTTCCATTTGACAATTTTGGATGGTTTTTGACAGTATATAGACTCCCACTCTGAATGACCATTTAAATATCCATTATATACGTATTTGATATTTATAATCACACATGTAGGAGGAACTATGTTCCAAATTACATTTAGTTTTCCAAACTTCAGTTTGATTAAATTTACATGAACATTTACAGTTGAAACAGCAATGCTAATAGTTTTAGCATAATAAATAAAACAGAAAAGTTCAACAATGTATGCTCAGAAATATTACATTTGATAAGATAACAACAAAAAATAACAGTAATGCACAACTTGGGTATCAAGTCCACTTTTTCATGTGATATTTATGAATGTACGTGGAGGAAGAACTATTGGTACGGAGGCTTCCGCGGTGATTAATTGGAAAAGTATTTTCCGGGTTAAGGCCGCGTTGGTCCATTTGGGCGGACGACAGTTTCGGGCGCATTCCAGCTCCCGTCTTCAGGTCCAACTGATCTGCAGAGCATCATTTTCTTCTATATATATATCTAGTCAGGTGCGCGCTGATATGTTCGGTTTGAATCCCATTGTTGGAAAAGCCGTTTGAAAGATGCAGGGAGAGGATAACCGTCTTCCCTGTTGAAGTTCTTTTCGTGGTTCACTATTTCTATTGCCTCCCTTATCAGCCGAGGGAAATATTTATTTTCTCTGGCAATGATTTTGGATTCCTGGAATTTAATCACGTGTCCGGGTTCTGACCATGCATGCTCTGCAACCGCGGAAAGGCGAAAATTTTTCTTTTCGGTTGCCTTACGATGTTCTTCTATTCTGATTTTTAGGGATCTAGATGTTTGACCGATGTAAGATTTACCACAGGTACACGACACTTCATACACTCCTTCGTATATGTCACATGGGTGACGATCTTTTTCGCTCCGAAGGAGGTCAGAGGTCTTCTTAACGCTTTTAAATCTCGTCAAGACGTCGTGTTTGGCGAGAACTCTTGCGATCCTCTCGGAAGTTCCTGCGACGTATGGTAAGATAGCATGTGCCTTTGCCTTCTGATGGTCTTCTCTTTCAGTCTCCAAGGTCGCATGACGTTTCTCTTCTTCCTTACGCGCGATTTTTCGAATTAATTCTCGATTATAGCCATTCCCTTGGAGTGCGGCGAGGAGGTGTTGTTTTTCTTTCGCGAGCGAATCGGCATCCGAGATGGCATATGCCCTGTGATATAAAGTTTTGATAACTGATGCTTTTTGGCCAGGATGATGGTGGGATTTGGCATTTAAATAGCGGTCAGTATGTGTTTTCTTACGATAAACTGAATGTCCTAACGTTCCATTAGCTTTCTTCGTCACGAAAGAAAGCTAATGGAACGTTAGGACATTCAGTTTATCGTAAGAAAACGCATACTGACCGCTATTTAAATGCCAAATCCCACCATCATCCTGGCCAAAAAGCATCAGTTATCAAAACTTTATATCACAGGGCATATGCCATCTCGGATGCCGATTCGCTCGCGAAAGAAAAACAACACCTCCTCGCCGCACTCCAAGGGAATGGCTATAATCGAGAATTAATTCGAAAAATCGCGCGTAAGGAAGAAGAGAAACGTCATGCGACCTTGGAGACTGAAAGAGAAGACCATCAGAAGGCAAAGGCACATGCTATCTTACCATACGTCGCAGGAACTTCCGAGAGGATCGCAAGAGTTCTCGCCAAACACGACGTCTTGACGAGATTTAAAAGCGTTAAGAAGACCTCTGACCTCCTTCGGAGCGAAAAAGATCGTCACCCATGTGACATATACGAAGGAGTGTATGAAGTGTCGTGTACCTGTGGTAAATCTTACATCGGTCAAACATCTAGATCCCTAAAAATCAGAATAGAAGAACATCGTAAGGCAACCGAAAAGAAAAATTTTCGCCTTTCCGCGGTTGCAGAGCATGCATGGTCAGAACCCGGACACGTGATTAAATTCCAGGAATCCAAAATCATTGCCAGAGAAAATAAATATTTCCCTCGGCTGATAAGGGAGGCAATAGAAATAGTGAACCACGAAAAGAACTTCAACAGGGAAGACGGTTATCCTCTCCCTGCATCTTTCAAACGGCTTTTCCAACAATGGGATTCAAACCGAACATATCAGCGCGCACCTGACTAGATATATATATAGAAGAAAATGATGCTCTGCAGATCAGTTGGACCTGAAGACGGGAGCTGGAATGCGCCCGAAACTGTCGTCCGCCCAAATGGACCAACGCGGCCTTAACCCGGAAAATACTTTTCCGAGGAAGAACTATGCTCCAATTTACTTTCATTTTTGCAAACTTCAATTTGATGTATTTTGTGAACATAAACATGTACAGATAAACAAATATGCTAAAAGGTTTAGCACAATAAAGTAAACAGAGGTTCAACAGTGTATCTTTAAAAATATTACATTTGATAAAATAACAGCAAAATTTAAAATAACAATAATGCACAACATACACAACTCCATATTTTCCATTTTATAATTATGATTATACATGAAGTAGGAACTATGCTCCAAATTACATTCAGTTTTTCAAACTTAAATTTGATGTATTTGGTGAACATATATACATTAAAAACAAATATGCTAAAAGGTATTAGCACAATAAATAAAACAATGCATCTTTAAAATTATTTCATTTGATACAATAACAATAAAATTTGAAATATGCAACAGTAATGCATAACATACATATAAACTCTCTTACAACTAAGTAATGAACAGAATTGTTTGACTAGTGACAAGTTAATTGGTGAAAACATGTTCCCTGTTTTACCCTTCATTTGGTTATCTATTCTTCAAAATACGAAAAAGTTGCTTTGAACTTTTTCTGTGTACTCTCTGTATAAGTTAACTTGGAGTATTCAATTTCTTCATTGATGCACTTCATTCTTCCCCAGCCATCTGTTATGCCACCAGGAAAGAATTAAGTTTTTTGCTTGAGACAGGCCAAATGGGTACATGCCTTTAATTGTAGGAAAGATGCTTGAACTGTTTGAAGCTTTGTTAATTTGGATGGGACTCTGCTAAGACTGTGGGCCAATGCAGAGTAGATGCCTACATTTTTTGGTTTACTTTGCATTTGTTCATTTTATTGACAACAGTTTTGCCTGTTTTTCACCGGCTGTCTTCAGGTCAAAACTATTGTCAACAGAATCAAATACTGCGGTGGAAACCCGAAAATGCATACATCAACACTATGGCCACCTTTGATAGAACACACCCAGAGAACTTAAATACTCTGTTCATGATTTGAGTAACATGGGGTTTGATATTAAGCACTGTTGCAATATTATTTTGGCACTTGCTTTATAATCATCTATGATTGCCATGTGCAAACAATGAAAAATAGTACAGTACTGTCAAAATTATCCAAGTCCCAGTTTACCGAAGTTCCTCATTATGCTAGGCAGAAATACCCTGGTAAATAATTTCATCTGTAACTAATCTGGA
The DNA here is from genome assembly GCA_963573305.1 of Pyrrhosoma nymphula. NCBI lineage: Eukaryota > Metazoa > Arthropoda > Insecta > Odonata > Coenagrionidae > Pyrrhosoma > Pyrrhosoma nymphula. The sequence goes on from OY754338.1 coordinate 118,870,462, forward strand.
ACTGCTCTCATAGACTTATTTTAGGTTTTTAAGTGGTCTGTAATAGGACTGAACATGCCTGGATGTAAGAGGTGAAGGGATATGGTCTGGATTCTGGCCTGTAACCGCACTGCAATATTTTATTGTTTCTTATTTCTTTTTACATAATTACCATTAGATTTCCACAAAGGACCATGGTCATTCCAGGCCATTTATAGATCAGTTAGTTTCTGTACAGACCCAGCCATTAAGCGGCAGAAGCCTTCACATAGATTTATGTACAGACTAGTTTGATGCTTTTTTGTCCAGACCACTTCCCAACCAGTATCTCCATTAATGTTCCAGACCATTTCCAAACCAGACTGGTCTGGAGCACTATTTCAATATCTTCCCAGTTACAAACTAGCTGAAAATATCTAGATCGACCCATGTTCCAGACCAGTTGAAATGGAGTTACCAATCAAATTTGTGTCTGGGCACTTGTGCTGTGACTGTTCCAAGCCAGTGAAGTTAAAGTAAAAGAACAGATCAGAATTCAGAAATTAATTTGATCTTCATTTACTTGATGATTCACAACACTATTATGCCCTTACTTCGTTACAGACTGAAATATGGCAAAGATGGAAATATGTATGTCATTTCTGTTGTAACATATGCTTGTCCATAATCCTTAAATATTATCTATGTTTTTGAGTATTTGCAGTGGCCTCAATCCACATGACCTCGGATAATCAAGATGGTACTACAATTTTGCATTGAAGTCTCCACCCTTATAGGTTTTTCCTTTCCAGTTGCAGTGAGTGTGTTCATAAGCTCCGATATTTTTTGAAGAGTGAGTCACAAAGATATTAGGAATAGATTATGGACTGAAAAATTGCACAGTGTAGATATTTCCCAGTTCTAAATTAACCTGGCAAGTGCCAGTGAATTCCAGGCAGGGAGTACTAAGATTGCCATGGCCATTTTAATATACATTTAATGTTTTTCAAAATTCAAGGATAACTACATACATATATTATATCTTCCATGGATCCTTCAAGCTGATCCACAAGTATATATGTTGAGGCCCTATTCAGGATACTTAATTTTTAAAAACTCATGTTTCGTGTTTATGTGACAACATAAGGCATAAGTATGTACTTGACATAGGGACAAACACTAATGGGGGTCCACTGGTGATCACATAAGGTGTATGTACATACTTAAAATCCAACAGAGAGGTTAAGGTTCGTTTTTCAATGAGAAGTTATCCATTTAGGAATTGAAAGGTGAATATCAACGCATTTATATATAAAGAAGACCAACTGATACATTGGTTGGAGGCAGTTTTCACACTGGCACCCAATGCCGACCGATCTGCCCACTTGCAACCAAAGGATTAAACAATAATGTGATTGGCATAAGAAGACAAGAGAATAAAAGTAACTTACTGATAACATATGATTTCATGTCCTCGGTGGCTGCCAGGGTTTCTCTTGCTATTAATGAAAGGCTGTAATTTTCATCGACATCATCTCTACCTGATCCATACCCAATGGGACTAATGGGCCAGCCAGGTGAACCTGTTACTGAATTAATTGGGCTGTTGCTTTTAAAACTCGAATCCCTCTTTGCTCCTCCGTAAATCTCCTTTCGCTGTCGCTGCCAAATTGGATGCTCTGGTGCCATGGCCACCACCTAGTAAAAAATTAGGCCCAGGGGTGATACAATACAAACTATACTCAAACTGATAAGGAATGAGAAATCAGTGGTACACCTAATCTGTGAAAGAGATAGGTAGTCACTCTTTGTAGAGATGGGTGGCTCAAGAAAAACTTTTCAGTCAGACAAGGTTGCTTTTTCATGTGTCCACTAATTTAAATTTAACCCCAGAGAAACTCTTTCTAGAAAAAAAACTAATGACAGTACCTCAGAAAAATCAGTTCCTTATAAAGTTATGCACCAAGACGGTGAACTTCACCATGAAAAACTCATTTGACTTAACTGGGATCCTGGTCAAGTCAAATGATTGCTTCTATGACATAAAGAGGGATGAACATAGGGCTGTCAGCTTTCTTCATTTTCCCAAGAATATGCTAATTATTTTATGAATGTCTTCTTAGTTTTGACCACAATATTTTAATCACTATTAGGTTGTGGAGTTTTGGTCAGACCATACACATACATCATGAACTATCAGGAGGGCATTCACATTTTTTTAAATATGTACCCAGAAAAAAAAACTAAAAACTTGAAAATTTCCTTTTCCCAATTATCAGGTCCATTCAGCCCTGGGAGCTGCTCCAGATCAGTCATTCCATAGCTTTTAAGCTGAATGTTAGAGCTCAGGAAGAGCAGTCAGCCATTCTCGGCAGTAGTTCAGAGATGACTAAGCTGTAAAATATGGCAGGAACTCCTAAAGCAAAATTATAGTATATACTTATTTTGAATGTCCTCAGGGACGATAAGTATACCTTCGAAACGTCTGCAGAAATGGACAGCCTGACCCGGTCGCAAGATCGAGAGCAATTCACCATCATTATTTGCCGGGAAAAAATCAAATCCTTCTTCAAGAGAAAGGCTATATAATCGCAAACAGCATCATTATGACATATTAATTGCTTATTTTCCCAAATTGGTGACATGGTTTCTATTTTTAAAAAGAAGTTTTTAATTGAGGTTTTATACAGGGAAAAACTAAAGCGCACAATCTAATCTCAGCCAGAAATGAATCACTAGGAATTATAAACTAGTATGATGCATATATCCATGTCACATTGAGGCATGAATTCTGTTAATTTGTAAGAGAAATATATGGTATTGTAAGGCTTCCTCAATTTTTTTAATTAAGTCACCTCATATGAGATATGAGGAAAATAAAATATTTTCATAGTAATTTAAGAGAGTTGGCAATGCTACATATGCAAATCAATCTATCGACATAAACATTAGCATCCAATTTATCACATATCCCCAGTTATAAACATGTTTGTATTTTCCATATTCATCTTCATTCATATCAACCATCAAAATATTTTACGGTAACAAGAGAATTTCTTCAGGAAGTTGTTTTCTGTATGAAAAAAATGATAAAATAAAAAATAGTTATATATGAACTTATATCTTGAACTCCTAAAACAAAACTGTCTCTATAATAATAATAATAATACTTAGCTTTATTGTTCTGTTGGTCGTTGTTGACATAGAACATATTCAGAAACATTTATACATAATAACTTTTCACAATAGATTTATAATATTGTCTGAAAAAAACTCATCGGTACTATAATAACATTTATTAAGCAGTAGTTCTTTGAGTATTAATTTAAAAGAAGGCATACATTTAAAGTTTAAAGGCAACTTACTGTACAAAAGTGATGCCGAGTGAATAGGGCCATTCTTACATACAGCCCGTGATTGTACTCGCAGGTGAACATTCTCCCTTCCACAAGTCAAGTGACTATGAACCATTGAGTTAGGAACGAACATAGATGGATTCTTTTTTACAAATAAACATGAGTGAAAAATATATATGCTGGGTAAAGTCAAGATATTCAGTTGCCTAAACAAAGGCCTCCCAGGGGTCCTGATGGGTACACTCAACATGGCCTTTATAGACCTCTTTTGCATAGAAAATGCCTTCCTTGCTGCGCTTGAGTTACCCCATAAGACAACTCCATAGGTCAAGTGAGCATGCACTTTAGCATAGTATACTAGTTTCAAAATTTCCAACGAAGTAGTAGGGACAAGTTTCCTGATCATAAATGTCCCAATGGCCATTTTTTAAATTATATCATTAATGTGAGGATACCAATCAAGGTTTTCAGTCAAAGTTTTCCCAAGAATTTACGGAGCTAGACTTCTTTATAGGTTTAATTGTATCCACTCTAAGAAGAGGGGTCAATTGGTGGATTAATTTTATTGTGAAACTGTAGAAAATTGGTTTTGTTCTCATTAATTTTCAAATTATTCAACCTACACCAATTAAACATTTTGATTAAAGTTTGATGGGGAGAATTACAAGCATCTGCAAAATTGTCACCTACACTTAGTGTAGATGTGTCATCAGCATACAAAATCACTTCACAATTGGGTAAGTGGGTGGGAAGGTCATTATAATGAATATGACGAACATATGTGGGCCCAATATAGAACCCTGTGGGACTCTGCAATTGGTTTCAACCAAATTGGACTTAAATGTGTTAGTGCCCGATTTATGTTTAATGTTAATTTGAACCATTTGCTTACGGTTTGATAGGTATGACTTAACCCAAGACAAGGCAACACCATTAATTCCAAGATTATGCAATTTAGAATAAAGCAGATCATGATCAACAGAATCAAAGGCTTTCGACAAATCAAAAAAAAATCCAATTAAGTCTTTCTGATTGGAAAGTCCCCAAATAATTTTATTTACAAGCTGAAAGGCTGCAGTTATGGTCGACTTTCCCATGATGAATCCATGTTGAGAATGGTGTAGAAGGTCAAACCCACGTAGCACACTGCCTCCAAAAGGTGCCTAACCGGCGCCTTTGAGGTGCCATCATTAGGCATTAGTGCCTTAAGCCTTTTGCAGGCGCCTTCAAAAGGCCTTCACGAGGCATGTATCATATTTTTTGTTGAAAGCAACAAATTACGCAGCTGGATGAGGCGCTGAAACTTTAAGGTGAAATAGTATGTATTTGGAAGTTCTCCAAGAATCAAACTGCATTAATTTCGAGACAACTAACTGCAAATTGAGTAATTGAATATAATTAAGGATTCTGTGTTACCTCTTTACCCGCTGTAAATGTCGTCATACTCATCTATTATTGCAGATGACATTATAAAACCCAGGTACGTATCATTAAGCTGTGAGTAATGTCTGGTTAAAATTCGTTATTATCCTTGTCCTACGTAATCTCTCTTAAACTTGGCGGCACCTGCTGCCTTCCAGCCTTGTCTCCAAAAAGAACAACGAATATTTACCCATAATTCTCATTGGAACCCACGTGGGTGAAATCCGCCATTACGCCGTCGCCTCACCTTGCATGTCTTCGAGATACCTGCCTTGTGCTTTTCATTTGCGATTTACAAGTGACTTAAAGCAGTTATTACGGGAAACTCTCATTAATAATTATAAATTTGAGTGGTTAGTATTAACCGGCATTGAAATATTCAATACCTTATCGCTGGCTTTGTGATAAAGCAAGTACTTTGTGATAAAGCAACTTCAAGACCAGATGGATGGCCAGAGAGAATGCCTCTTGCATGTTTGCAGGAGTTCAACGAGTGGGAAAGATTAATGAAGAATGAGGACAACCATTCTTTTGCAGTAAATCAAAATTTTTAATAGGAATCTCATAGATCAAAAATGTCATGCAATCTGTGCTATTCTCATTTTTGAAATCAACAAGTTTCTTTGGTTGTGTAAGCCAAATGCAGAAAAGCTTTAAAAGTATGAATTCACCATCACATGTGGCAAAGGTGGTTCTGAGGATCATAAACCCAATAGAATCAAGTCAGGCCGATGCATCTGTGGCATACTTGTTCCAATTAAGGGAGAGTAAAGTTAAATAACCAATCATGAATGTTATATATATGAATGTATTGATGACTAGTAGGTTGCACTACTCTTAATGAGAATGGCCAATAGAGTAACTGAGTGTGCTGTCATTGACTGGGGAAGGGGGTTATTTAGGAGAGGTGCTTTAGTAGGGAGATTTTTGGGAAATGGGGTGATACAAAATTAAAGTTAGACTCATTATAGTACTTAATAAGTCATTAGCAAATTAAACTTCAGGTGAAGTTAAGAACATAAATTGAAAATAGCAGTATAGACTGCTTAAACAGCAGGGAATCTTTAACTAAATGATATATTTATTGTGCTGGAACTTCTTCCAGTACAGCTGCGATGGTCACAGTGCATGATGTGACATTCGTAACGAATCGTGTACTATGCAGCTTTCCCAGAAGAAGTTCCAGCGTGATTAAGATTCATTGCAGAAGCCTTTCCTCTGAATATAAATTTATCGGCTGATCTTCATGCTGTGGCCTAATTATTCTGTTTAGCATAGCGATCATCATCATTTAAGGGAGTATTTTGAATCGATATGTCTGTGAAAGAAGTTGGATTTATTTTTGATGACATCGTCCTCGGCTTTCATGATATTTGTGTGAATAACAGATTGTTTTAAAAATTAAATGTGACATGCCCTATTCATAAACTGTTAATTAATCTCCAATTTTGGGATGTATTTCCAACAGGTTGATTATTTCAGCAAACTTGGGGGGGGGGGGGGAAATTGCAGTGACATGTGTCGGCAAATAATGAGAAAGCTGTTCATGGTTGGGCTGTCAACAAAATTAAATATTCAAGGAAGTGAGAAAAAGTGTGGCCTTAAGTCTACTGCTACTTTAAAGATCATTCAAAGTAAGCAATTCATTGTACTATTTAGGCTAATGAATTAGTTTTCAAATATGCTGTTTGATTGCTATAAGATAAACTGTGCATTCATTATGGCAATTTCATGTTTTCCACCAGGTGCATGCTGGAGATATTTTTCTGATATATCTTACAATGCAGTGGAAAAGGAAGCAGTATCTGCCATTGGGAAATGGTTAAGGAATCAGTGTCCAAAAAAACCTGTTATGCAATAAATTTAAATTGTTTCTTAAAAAAATCTTGCCTTTCATTGGCATATTTATCATATTTTGTTGCCCTAGTGTTGTAATAGTTTGATCTAATGGTCAATTCACTGTTTAGTAACATTGCCCAGAGATTAGACTCATGGTAAGACCTCAAGAGGGGTAAATTGAGACCTGGATCAGTGAGGTAGCTTGAGGATTTAATTCTTTTCAGGCCTGAAATTCCGGAAATTTATTTTCAATTGCAGTATTGAGATGTATACTTTGTAGAAGTTAGCCCCAGAAAAATACTCAAACTTAGTTTTGCATTTTGTGCAGCTGGAGATGCGCTGAGAAATTCACTCCTGGATTTTAAACTGTAAGCATAGGAAGTAATTTTTCCATGTGCCTAGAAGTTGCCTGTATGGTGGCTTTTTAAGGCACATTGAATAGGCGCCTAAAAGGTGCATTTAAGCTAGACGGTAAAGGCGCCTGATGAGGACCTTATGAATGCAGTGCCTTTGCTTTAAAAAGGCACCTTTTAGGCGCCTTTTGGATGCAGTGTGCTGTGGGAAATGACATAAATAGTTAATCATTCGGTTATAAAAAAGTTTTTCAAAGATTTTGGAAAACACAGAGAAGATAGAAATGGGTCTATAGTTTTCTGTTTTACTGTATGACCCTCTTTTATGAGTATAGGTACAATCAGAGAAGTTTTTAGCGCATCAGGAAAATAGAAATATTGAAAATATCACAAAGGGGCTGGGAAGTTCATCTTAGTTGCAAGTTTTATGATTGGCATTGGTACTCCATCACATCCAACTGACCAATTATTGTCGAAAGTCTGAATTGTTTTTTCAACTTCATTTGGGTCTGATGGCATGAGAAATATTGAGTTAGGACAGTTTAACCCATTAAAAATGGATGGAGTTTTTTTAATTGACAAAATTGATAGTTGAAACAATCTGCTATATCAGCATGATTAGATACTGGAATATTATTGAAGGTAATAAAGGGAGGATTATTGTGATTGACGTCACTAATTGTTTGTTCATTTATAGCATTCCATGCTGCTTTGCTGACATTACTTGCTGTGGCAATGCACCTATTAAAATAATTTCTCTTAAATTCATTTATAGCATCTTTGTAGTTTTTTAGAAGTTTTTTATATCTTTCTCGGAGAGATGGATCGAAGTATTTGCATTGTGTATGGAGATGCCTCACTTTGGAGACCATATTAACAATTTCAGGGGGAATTGGATATTTCTGCGACAACCATTGAAAGTAATTACTTTTGATGGAAAAGCCCAGTTAAATACACTGATGAACTTATGAAGAAAACTATTAAATATAATATCAATATCATGCACAGCCTCCTATGGATTCCAAGTTTCTTCAGCCAGGTATACCAGAAATTCATCAACGTTAGCTGAGTTATAAAAACGTTTGGTGGTGTAAGAAGGTTTGTTAGTTTCTTGATCACTCAACTTCAATTCAACTTCAACAGCAAAATGATCAAAAAGTTGATGAGATATTGTAGCACACAAGATCGTGCTAACTGGTAGGTCAGATGCTACCAAGTCAATGAGAGTGGAAGAGTGTGATGACACTCTGGTAGGATCGCTATTAATTATTATTAAGCCGAAAGAATTAAATAGTTAATCAATTCCCCACACTGTTTGGACTTACTATACAAGTCAATATTGAAGTCACCAAATAACAAAAGATCGTCGATTTTACTATTCAAGATAACCTGAATAGCATCACTAAGTTCATTTTTGAAAGAATGAAAACAGGCATTGGGCGATCTATAGACAACTAGGACTCCTAAGCGAGTTCTTTTTGTCCTAAAAATAACAGCAGCTCACTCATGGACCTTTTTGATATTATTTTTTAACTTAACAGGTGTAATAGATAACCCAGATTGACAGTATACCGCAACACCCCCACCTCTATTGTCACTTCCACAGAAATGTGCACCAAATTTCATTCCATTAATTTCATAGCACTTAACTCCCTCACCAATCAACCAGTGCTCTATTAACAGGAGCACATCATATTTTTTTCTTGAAGAAGTATTTCAAGATCCGTCACTTTATTTCTAATTGATTGATATACAAATCTGAGCAAGTGGCTCTCACAGTTAACATCTAGTCACTTTTGCACTTGAGATTTACCCATTAAATAGTTCTTACTAAGAAAAAACCTTTCAATCCCAGTGTTTACAGGCCAAAGGCTGGGATCAGCCAACCTGTTCAGAAGATTAAAATCAATAGCAATCTTTAAAGATGCGTAGTTACCCTTTGCGTTCAAAGTTTCAACATCCACTTAGGTCTTCAATTTGTAATCTAACCACTTTTTTAATTCATGGTCTTTTGTCTCCGGAGCTAAATGCCAGATATGGTCCCTTATATTAGGTTAGGATTATGGTCGATATAAGGTCGCTTGGTTGCTAACATTTTCATTGAGTAAGTAAGAAACTCACTAATGAGTAGGTACTATAAGTAAAAATAAATCACAATGGCATGTCGAGTAAATTCTATCACAAGGATGACCTAATCTCATGATTATATTTCACATATCTAGAAAAACATGGAGCGGTAAAATTCGCGGGAAGTGCCATAATAAACAGTACAAAGAAAAAACATTATAATATGTAAAGTAAAAAAGATGAGTCTGTATACTATTCCATGAATACTATTAAAACAATATAAGCCAACCTCTTCACAGCATTTCTTGCTGACTAAACCTCTGTAGTTCATTGCCATCCAAAGTTCATCTCTTTTAATTATCATGCGGTTGTGATCATCTTCCCAATTACTTCCAAAGAACCACCGAACAAAGTCGTACTTCATTTCTTCATAATCCTCTTCCATATCATGAGCTAGGTGACTGAAATAAAGTATGTTTGATTATTGCAAATATTTCAAATGTGAATATTTAAAAAAAAGTTAAATTAAGTGTTCCATAGAAAATGACAGTTCTATCTTACAGAGCAACAAAGAAGTTGTATGTGTTGTATTTTTCAAAGGAAAGGCCTGCTCTCTTGAAGTATGTCATGACCATAGCTATAAGGTATTTGTCTGCTAAACAGCAGAATTTATCGTATTCCAAAAAAGCAGCAATGATTTCATCCTCTGAAAATTAATACAAGCTATTATAAGCTATATCACATGAGGGTAAACCGGCGAACTCAGGGGATTTATTTTCCTCACCTAATAAGCTAAAAAATACTTCCATGTCCTTGGCAGTAATGGGCACGTATTCAACGTCTTTATGAGCAAGTTTCCGAATTTTCGAAACTGGTTCATCATGTGGTTCTAAAGCCTCATGACAAAGTAAATCTAAAACCGAAGTGTCTTTGCTACGAGATATTTTAAAGATAGACATGGCTTATTGGATTTCACCGGATACTTATTTTACGTCAACGGCTTCACAGAATTCATAACATGCGCCCCAACTCGCATTCATTTGAAGCGAAATCGATTCGGTGGAGTCGACTGTCGAGCTTCGAGCGGTGCATTGAAATTTCGATATCAAAACGGCGGGATTTACTTTCGCAATGGAAAACTTTTAACCACTTTTAACGAAAGACGTATATGGTAGTATTCCTGGTATAAGCTTGTTTTTATGCAGTGAAGTTTGTTGTTTTTCAAAATGGTGCTTCAAAACAGTGGGAAGTATCGGCCAGAAAAGGGAAAAAACTGGAAAAGTGGTGCTGGTGGGACTGGGTATGTTGTGATGATTGACATAGCAATCGGTAACTTATATTATTGTACTGTTGTTTAAATGTCTTGCTTATTTATTTTAGAGAAGATACTTCGGAGTTAAGGCTTAGGCAGTCCCTTGAAAATGATGTCATTGATTCTAAGTATGGCTTTGATAGAGTTAAGGATCGTGCTGAACACATCGGATATCTGATCAATATGCACACGGTAAGTATGTCGTTACTATAAATACGTGCCAAATTTTGCTTATTTTATCAGTTTTTTATTAGTTTTTTTATTTCACTTCGCCTGTAGACGGAGATACTGGATGAGGATAAGCGCTTAATTAGTGCCGTAGATTATTACTTCATCCGTGAAGATGGTAGCAGATTCAAAGCCTCTCTGCCATTCATGCCGTATTTCTTAATATTAACCAAAAAAGGATGTATAGAAGAGGTGACAGCCTATTTAACGAAGAAGTACAGTGGGTCTCTAGCCAAAGTGGAACCTGCTTCTAAAGAGGATTTAGACTTGGTAAGCTGTTATTTATTTTTTCATACATGCCAGTGGACCTTCATTTCTACTTATAACATTTCTGAATTTCAGCCCAATCACTTAGTCGGTTTGAAGCAGAAGTACCTCAAATTGTCATTTCTCTCAGTGAATGATTTAATGAAAGTGAGGAAAGAGATTGCTCCTGCTGCTCACAAAAATCGTGAGAAAGAGAAAGGGAATACATTTTATACAGAGATGCTGGCATCTAGTTTAATGCAAAATTCCTCTGGTTCAATTACGAAGAAAGTGACCAATCAACTTGATAATATAATTGATATCAGGTAACTATTTTCATTTATTACTTGATGTGACCAGATACTTTTATGTGTAAAATAATTTTTAAATGTTATTACAAAAATGTGTTGTCTTTTTTTTTTAGGGAGTATGATGTACCTTATCACGTTCGGGTGTCAATCGATCGCAAGATATTTGTTGGATTATGGTATTCTGTGAAAACTTTCGGCCCTAATGAAGCTCCCACCATTACCCGTAGAGAGGATTTAATTGATCGGCCAGACACAATAGTTTTGGCTTTTGACATTGAAACCACCAAGTTACCTTTGAAATTTCCGGATGTTGCCAGTGACCAGATAATGATGATATCATATATGGTTGATGGTCAGGTAAATTTTTTTACTCTCACACTGTCACCTTTCATTCCCTCTGTAGACTCTCAGGGTAGTATGTAGTTGTAGATATATATATGCCTCTGCTGATAAATTTATATCTTATTGCCATAAGCCTGTCGAAATTACTGTGATTCCTATGCTTAGTTAAACATGTATGTCAGGTTTCATAATGGAAGAAAGTGATTCACTTTTCATACCATCACTTGTTTTATAATAAAATTAACTAAGGGGCTGCCCATAAATGATGTCACAATTTTGGACCAAACTAGGACCCCCCCCCCTCCCCCACCCTTTAATGATGTCACAAAAATGAAAAAACACTTCTACCCTCCCTCCACAGTCTGAGTAAAAATAAGGCATAATATACAGTGGAAGTGTGGATGTCACATGAAGCATAGCCCCCCCTGTCACACATTGTCACAAGGTGGTGACCCCCCCCCCCTCCCCCCAATCGTGTGGACGTCATTTATGGACAGCCCCTTACATGCATGTAAGATGCTGCGAAAGGAATTAAATGATAGGGCGAAATGAACAAAAATAAGCAAATTCAACACACACCCTTTAATTCTGCAGTTCCTGGATTCCCAACAATTTAACCAAAAACTCAAAATATGGTCCCACAAGTGGCTCGGTAAAAATGTTTGCAACCATGTAATCACTTGGAACATGCTCAATTGCCACTTTTTCTTTTCCACTCGTCTCTTACAACATAACAAATCTATTTGCTTTGTCCTTTTGTAAGCAGCATTTTTTGATAAAAAAACAGCAGACTTAATTTCACATAACAATGTCACAATGTTATTTTTCCTGTCCAGTTCATTTAATAAGTTTTGCAGGTTTTACGCTTCATTGGAGGTCTGACTTAGAGCAACATATTCTTCTTTGGTTGTTGATTGCACTGCCAGGAAATAGATCCACCAGCCCAGCGAGTGCAATCACTTTGCACGGCCAAAGGGTTAAGGAATCCATTAGGGATTGATACGGTACATCAGGTTTCAGACAGATTGTAATCCAGTTCGAGCACTGATAGAAAAGGGGATATGTTTGGCGAGAAATGTTGCTTGCCAAACGTATTTCCCCTTTTCTATCAGTGTTCTAACTGGATTACAATCTGTCATATTGAACCTTGCTAAGATCTTATTTGAATATGAACTTTAAGTAAGCTTGACTCTCACATCATTACAATTCTCCACTTTGATTCCCAGGAAATTGGAAAGTTTTCCTTGTCTCTGCTGTCAAAATTCTTTTGAAATGTTAATTTCACAATTTTCACTTCATCCTGGTCATTAGAAACAACAAATACTTGCAAATCTACATGCACAGCAATTATAGTTAGAACATGATGAGCCTTTTGCTTAACATAAACACAGGGGTCACCCTTTGATCTGGCATTATAAAAAGACATTAATATGTATTTCATACAACTTCACATTCCAACTACTAGATGCTTGTTTCATTCCATAAGTAGCTTTTCTCAACATACACCTTTTCCTGATTGTCAGGATTTATGTAACCCTCTGGCTGCTCCACGTAAATTTCTTCCTCTAAATTGCCATTTATAAAGGCTATACGAAGATCAATATGGTTCACAGACAGCCCCATATTTACTGCCAACGAAAGAAGCAACCTTACTGCTCTCGCAACAGGAGAGAATGTTTTTACCGTAATCAAGGCCAAGAGACTGGGTGTAGCCCTTTGTTACAAATCGAGATTTATATCTCTCAATTATATCATTAGGCCCAACTTTTAATTTGAATGCCCACTTATTCTACCTACTCCAAATTTGCGGTGTAGGTTACGATGAGTTAGTTCCCTAATAATATTTTTACTAGGGGGATGTTCAAGTATTACGTAATCTCCCCCCCCCCCCCTTAGGGAAGGGGGGGGGTTACGAGATTACTTACTTTTGCTGACAAGTGAGAGGTCTTACTCACTCTTTATTGTCAATACCGAGCCTCTCACTGCTTGACCTAAAGCGAAGAACCCTGCACATGATTATGCCACAGTGTGGTGAAACGCGTCGTGTCAAATAAATAAATCTGTGGAAGATTACCAAGTGTCTTTATTCATTATGAATATCGAGAACTTCCACCATATCCAGCCTGAAACAGTAGAATTTAGATACTCTGCTTTTGCCTTCATGAATGGAACATTTATCGGAATTCAGGCTGCTCTCTGCTGGCAAAACCACGAGAAAAGGGAAGATTCTAACTGCATTTGTTCTCCTGGCTGGAAACGTTTCTGGCTGCTTGGATGTCCTTCTTGAAGCACTTCGAGGGCAACGGCCTGTCACGATGGAAACACCGGTTCCCGATCAGTCACCAAAGTTAAGCATTGTTGGGCTCAGCTCGGGTTTGGAGTGGTGATGATCCTCCGATTCGTCCGAGTGCTGTTGTCCCTGTCTACTGCACGTGGCAGACAGAATGTGCAAAATGACCTTAGCCGTCGAAGCACGTTAAATCAAAATACTACTTGAAGCACTGCGACACAACATTTTTCCTTATTCTTCAGAAATGTGAATAAGGCCGAGGAAGATATGCCAAATCGCCTCCCTATCTCGCTTTTGGACCCATCGCCACTTTAGCATTCATTGATAATTCGTATTTTAGTTTTCAGATCCAACAACTTTTGTTTCCCCATGATGTTTTGTCAGTCGGACTGAACTTGATAAAAAAGCAGGAGGATGGTAAAAGAACAATGAAATTCACGGACTTACGAGGAATTTATTTGTGCGGATACAGGTATGCCGTGAATGTCCGAAATGTGCCGAATGTAAAATTGTGCAGAAAAAATATTACTAGACATATAATTTCAATGACAGAGGACATGAGCACAAGTTTGTGCACGTTTTCCGAGATTGAGGCAGACATTTACCACAGTGGAAAATACCCCAGTGGAGGCTGGTTGTTGTCCTTGCTCACTCACTCAGTGATTCAACCCAAAGGTTGGTTTGGATAGTTAGCGGGTAAGCCACAGGCGTGTGAATTTCACACGTACAGGGGGGCCAGTTCCTTTCCCTGGGCCACCTCGCACTCTTGAGGATTTTTTTTGGGGTGTCCAAAGGCTTCACCCGAATTTGAACCCGGGACCCTCCGATCAGTAGTCAAGCGCTCTACCCACTAGGCCACCACGCTCCCCGTTGTTCTCGCTTATACCGATTTATTTTACGTGCAAATCATTCTTTGGCCATCCCTCTCAAATTCGAGCTTCTCGTTATATGTCCTGCACATTATATGGGGCTTCTACTGTAGTTATTTATGACAAACCAGCATTTATTTAAAGGAGAAGAAACATCTTTTTCTATAATTTTGGCATTTGTCTCCTAAAATGAAAGTTTTCTTACCCAGCCAAGTTATCCTTTTTTTCTTTGTCCGTTTTGAATAAAAATACTTCTTACTTTTCCACACTTATTTCATTACTGCTGCAGTGTTTAAATAAAGTGTGGAAAAGTACAAATTTTTTATTCAAAGTGAATATCTATCACTTCCACGAAGTCAAGCCTGAAACAATCAAATGTATATTTTTTCTTTATTTTAAGGGGTTCCTCATTACTAATAGGGAAATCATATCTGCTGATGTTGATGATTTTGAGTACACTCCAAAACCAGAGTTTGAAGGCTTGTTTGTGGTGTGGAACGAAGAAGATGAGAAGGCACTGCTTCGAAGGTTTCTGGATCACTTCATGGAAGTGAAGCCTCACGTAGTGGTGACGTACAACGGGGACTTCTTTGATTGGCCTTTTGTGGAAGGACGTGCTGCCCTCTACAGCTTTGATCTGAGAACTGAAATTGGCTTTGTGAAGGACAAGGAAGGTATCTATGCTTCACGCCCTTGTGTCCACATGGATTGCTTGTGGTAAGTGTATTTGTATAATATCATAAGTGTATTTGTACCCATCCAAACCCAACCAGCAACCACACAGAGATTGGGAATGGCTCTTATATTAGTCTTTGTATTAACCGTTTTGCCGGGAAAGGGCCTAGCCATGTTGAAACACCGGTTCCCATCAGAACACCGAAGTTAAGCAACGTTGGGCCCGGACGGTGGTTGGATGGGTGACGCTCCTCCATACCTCGACCAGGCATGGATGGAGAGATGATACTCCCTCCATACCTATACCGGGAGTCCGGAGGGAGACCTAGACCGGGCCGGTTGGAGGGAGGACATCCTCTATACCTGGTGAGGCAGGGGGAGGCCAATCCTCCATACCTCTACCGAGGTGCTCTTGTCCCCTGTCTGCAAGTGGCAGACAGGCAAGGGGTTGGCACAATGGACCAAGAAAGGTCTTAAGTGCCCAGGCTCCTGACGAAGGCCTCCCCAATAACTATCTAACCCTTTTGCCACGTCATAGATTTTACATAGGTTCCAGAAATTTGTCTGTTACTGAGATAAAAAATGAAAGCAAAAATTCATGTCACAAGTGCTTGATTGTTACCTATTGTCTGTTGAACTTTTTTTTTACTATTCAGTAATTTTAAAATTTTAGTAGTTAATTTCAAATGGCCATAATTTTGTCGGTGGGTATCCTCGTGTGTCGCAGTGTAAGGGTCAAGAGCTAAGGTTAGATTGTGGCATCTAAACGTAGCAGTGAGGGTACCTTAAAATTCATGCCTACTAATTTTAGATTTTGTAGATGGAGGAGAGATAACCAAGTATTTCGGTACTTCTGTGGGGATATTTTTGACAGTCTCAGGCATTACTCGGTGGAACTGCATTCTCAATGAAAATGAAAAGACTTCATTTAGTCCACACATAAAAAAGAACTTTATTATCAACCTGGGTTTCGACCTGCTATGACCAAGATACGTAATGACTGCAGTGTAGTCGAAACTCGTGTTGGTAATAGTTCTTTTTTATGCATACACTATACAAAGTCTTTTATTTTCATTGGGGATATTTTCTTCATATGATGGACCTATGAATATCTATAATTTTAATTAGTAATATCCCTTAATATTTGTTGGATAAATTAATTTATCCATTTTTAATAAAAAACTTTGTACTTTTCCACACTTTATTTTAAAACTGCGACCTGTTTCACCATAATTATGGCATCTTCTGGCACATTCTGAAGCTTAGGTCATACAAAATATACCCAGAGAAAGTTAAAAATGGTGGGGGTTGGTTTGAAATGGGGGAGAGAGGAGCAGGGCGGTTGGGGCATGGCAGAGTGAGAAGGGGTAGTGGAAAAATCGAGAGGAAAGTGAATCGGGGGAAGACAGTGGGAGGAGTAGAAGGTCACCAAGTTATACTGTTTTCTATTTTTTAAAAAAAGGAAGATTGGTTAAAGCCTTTTAAAAAAAATAGAAAACATTATAACTTGGTGACCTTCTACTCCTCCCACTGTCTTCCCCCGATTCACTTTCCTCTCGATTTTTCCACTACCCCTTCTCACTCTGCCATGCCCCAACCGCCCTGCTCCTCTCTCCCCTATTTCAAACCATCCCCCACCATTTTATCAACTTTCTCTGGGTATATATTGTATGGCCTAAGCTTCAGAATGTGCCAGAAGATGCCATATTATGGTGAAACCGGTCACAGTTTTTAAATCAAGTGTGGAAAAGTACAATTTTTTTAATTGAAAATAGATATCTAACACTTCCACGAAGTCAAGCCTGAAACAATCAAATTTATTCAAAATTAATTTATGTTCTTGAAATGAATAGGTGTTACTTATGTTCTTATGGATTAGTTTTTTTCCATATTAAATTAGACTTAGTCTTCCTTTCTTTGCAGTTGGGTCAAGAGAGATTCTTATCTTCCTGTGGGTTCTCAAAATCTCAAGGCAGTAGCTAAGGCAAAGCTTCGATATGATCCTGTTGAATTGGACCCTGAAGACATGTGCCGAATGGCATCAGAACAGCCTGATGTATTGGCGAACTATTCAGTATCAGATGCTGTGGCAACGTATTACTTGTACAACAAATACATCCATCCATTTGTGTTTGCTCTTTGTACCATCATTCCAATGACACCTGATGAGGCAAGAGAAAATATTTTAAGGTTTTTCAATTGATTGCTGATGTGCTTCGTATTTGGAGGCAGAATTAACATAGACTTTATTTTCCTTTTGTACATAATTAAAAAGGCCTTGTTTGTCACTCAACACCAGTAAACCTTCCTGTTTTAAATGCCTAAACGTTGAAATCCATTGCTTTTTATGAAAACCACCGGTGGACTTTCGTTTAATTCTAATGTTTAACATGTGGTTCCTCCATGTCTAGCTGGACACAGTTGATTCTCTATGTGGAGTCTGTGATAAATGAGCCTTCACGAAAGCCTAATTTTTTCTTTAGTTGTGCATTGTATTTGGTTTTCTCATTGTTCCTCTTTATTTAATGTGGCAATTAGCTATACATTATCTTTTTATTATATATTTAGCTCTATATCCAGTTTGTTTCATTAGTTCATTTTCTGTGTGGAAAAATACACAGTAAATCAATCTGCATCTTTCACTGTCAGTGTCAAGGTCAGATTAGGCCTGAAGACTAATGGTAAACCGCTTTTGATGTTGTGGTGCCGGTTTACTTAATTCCAAGATCTTACTATTCAAATTTGCGTGTTTCTCTTCAGAGTTATCTGTGGAAATAGTGTTTCAACGACTGTAATTTTTGGGTAAATAATTGTTGGTGGCTCCTATCTTGTTTTCCCTTAGCCATTGTGTCAATCTATGCTGAGAAACCCATAAGATGAACCCCTTCTTAATTTTAGTAATTACAGTAGAAACTCAAAAACACAAAACTCGAAATTACGAAATTTTGATTTTACGAAACAAAATCTTTGGTCCTGACCAAAAGGGTATTTTAGTGTATGTAACAGCACGCGATATTACGAAATAACGAAGTTTTAAAATTACGAACCACGGATCTTGGTCTTGACGTGAAAAAGTTACTCGTCTATATGAATAGTGATGGATCACAGTAACGTTTTCCGGCGCTCCTTGTCAGAGTTAAACATCTAATTAATCATTGTCGCCGAATGCATTATCAGGGTGTCCGGTGAATCTCAATTTCTTTTTTCCCTGAGTTTTCCAGGTTTTCCAAGCAAATGTTTTGCATTTTCCAGGGTCTTGCTACACTTTGTTTCTAACATATTTTTAATGAATTTCTAATAAAATCAGCATAATTTTCCAAACATGAAAAAACGAAAAATTTCGGTCCCTACTTTGAGTTAAAAACGTAAGAGTATACAAGGAATGTGGAGTATTATGGGTTTTATTTCAACCAACAAGTAAACAAAAACGGTTAACTGACAGCGAAATTCTGAGTCAGGTGCAATTTGAACACAATAAAGTAGATTCAGACTAGTTTGATAAAGAACATGTAAATAAAAGAAACTGGTGTGACATTTTTCAATGAGTGCATTTCCGATTTAATTTCAGCAACAAATTTCTCGGCTTTTCAAGAAGTTACGTTATTTTGGTTTGCAGCTCTTGAAACTTTTGCAGTATGTACCTCTTTCTTATTCTTTTTCTCTTGAGGCCTTCGTACCTTTCCTCTTCTCCCAAAAGGCTTCACTGTACTTTACATGAACATTTCGGAAACTGTGAATTAATTGCTTTGTGATAGGTACGGATCTAACGCCCAAAAGCATTTAATTATGTAAAACAAAATTGTATTTTTTGGACAATACACGAATTTAAATTAGGTTGGATTGCCCCTGTACTGTGGCCCTGTCGACTACGAACCCGAGGGCCATGGTTTCCATACAAAGTGACCGCAAAATGTATTTCCGCTCCTTCAAAAACATTTCTGCAAACATTAAAACGAGGAGGGTGGAGATTATTTGGAAAGGATTATCAATTACATATATAACAATACCCAATTATCCATTTAGGTTGCCGGACAAATGGTTTTCGTATAATGCGGGAAATGCCACTGCGCATGCTCAGACGTTTAGATTTCTCGTAAATTTGGCCACACCAAGAATTCCATTCGTACGGCTCTTCGAACAGAATCTTGATTTCCGCTAGAAATTCTGTTTCCGGTGACAGATTTCGGCATCAATTCCGATCCCATTCGTAGCGGCCATTTTACATGGGAATTATTCCGTGTGGAATTTGCCTTGTTATGCAATGGGCCCCCTAGACTGCGCATAGGGAGAGTGGTGTGGGATGATGAAGCACAAGCTGCGAGCGGGCGCACAGCTATGAAAAGTGTATTAAATGAACAGTTAGAAGCAGATATAAAAATAAATCTGGGGGACACCTTCGGAGCCGGCTCCTTGGTCTCTTGGACCTCAATCCGGTTTATTCTCCGTAAGGGGGGAAGGACTCTGAGTCATAGGGTAAGGGTAGGGGAAAGAAAGCGACACAATCACCCCATGAATAGGGGTGACTTCGTCTTGTGCGAAACCCTTCACCGGGTGGTCCGAACACCCGGCATGCGAAATTTCTCTCTCGAAGGGTTTTTGGACAGGCACAATTGTGTGAGTGTCCCTCTGACCTTTCGAGCCCGTAGCCTTTACCCCCCTTGAAGGGATCCTCCGCCACTACGGGGGCAGGCGGACGGCTCGTTCTTTGTTCATCAGAATCCAACTGTGGGTACCGCCCCCCTTCGGGGTGCCGGGCCATCAATCTTCTCCGAAGAACCAGTTTACGAAACCTTTGACGGAGTCCCGCGCCAGAGCCCGTTCAGCTACCAAGGTCCGGCGCCACCCAGCACCGCGCGGAGACTACAGTCCATAGGAATGCCCCCAGTTCATCAGAATCCAACCGCGGGTTCCGCCTCTCTAAAGAGTACCGGGCCGTCAATCTTCTCCGAAAAACCGGTTCGGTTCCCACAGACAACATCCCCACGCAAGCACCGGGCCACCTCCGAACCTCGGCACCCATTTTGCACCACGAGAAGGCCGGGCTGACTTTCCAGACATGGTAAAGGGCCGAACGGGCGGCCTGGGTCCCAGAGGTCTGAACTTGCAAAATTATTAAATGAACAGGGAGTGCAAGGCTACGCTGAGCCGAGTATAATGCAAGCAAAGGAGGAGGTTAAACCTCTCTCTCTGCCTTAATGGAAATCGGCTGCCGAGCATTTTCCAGGGTTTTTCGGAAAAATACAAAAACTCAGGGAATACTCCCCTGAGTTTTCCCGGTTTTCAAGGTTTTCCAGGTCGCCGGACACCCTGAATGCACTGAATGTATTACCTGAACGATATCTAATTTTTCAATGCTACAATAGTAAAGGTGTGATTTTGCTGTGGCATCCCGCAGCCGTGTCCAGCAGTCGGAAGTCACTGCCGTACTCATCCAATGTAAATAAAATGGGTTCGGTTTCACTGACACGTCTCGCCGTCAAGTTCGACGGCTGATGCCCGACGTCTGCGTCTCAACTGCTTCGAGAGCAGTCGAGACACGGACGCCTAGTCGGCAGTCCCAATTTTCGGTGATTTTTCTGCTCTCCTCTCTCTGCATTTTATATTATGCATCCTTTCCAGCTCTTTTTTGTAAAACTAATTGCAACATTGGTCGTCCTCTTCTTCGTCTTCCTACAAAAGCAACAGAACTAAATCGTCACCTTCCATTTCAGCTTAAAATCAACTCTCTCTCAGGAAACACAAAGCGATAATAAATTCGTAATTAACCCCTTCCCTGACAAGGACGAGTTAACTTGTCCTAACCAGATGTGTCAAATCGCGTCAGGGACGAGTTAACTCGTCCAAGGCCGCTCTTTCGACTTCCTAGCTTCCGAAGACGAATAATCTCGTCCCCTTCGTAGAAATTCTATATCTAGGCAGCAGATGGCGTTTGCGGACACACTGGCTCATTTTTAGCCAGTTATTGAGACTTATTTCGTTGCATTAGCGTATGGAATTGCGTCATAATTTTCGTAATTTTTACCTTGGTATTGGGACAATTACACGTGAGATTTAGTGCATTATCTGCTATTGTTTTATATAAATTTATCTGGTATCGAATTCATACATTTAGGCGTAATATCAATGCATGTATACCGCATTCAAATGTTATTACATTTACAAAAATATTCCTTTTTTTTATTTTTGGGTTCAAAACGCTGAATATAATTAATTCCGACATTCATGGTGACTGGCCGGATGCAAAAATAACAGTCGCGCGATATACACTCGTAACGGTGATACTATGTATTAGGAAAAATAAAAATAATCCCTTACAATTGCTTCTAAACAATACATTACGTACCTACCTACCCGTAAACTGCACCACGGACGTGTGGCAGGGGGTGTTATGCAACCAGCCATGTAAAAAGCGAATACAGGATAAAGGAATATTCGGATAAAGTTATGACTAGTGAAGCGTGTTTTCGCATGATTAGTCTAGATATATTCATGCTCTAGTAATACATTGTGTGGGAGTAGAAAGAATTGTTGAACTTATGCATACCTATTACAGCAAATTTCTCAAATACTTAGCCTTCCTTTCCTGTCCTTCGAAGGCGGTGTTGTAGTAAAATAAAATCTGCCGTGTTGACGTGAAACTCGTGATTTCTCAGACTCGTAAGTAACCTTTCAGTCTCTAATGGCTTCTACTTATGCAACAAACGGCTTTTAGAGGTTGAGATTTAGACGATGATAGTCATCTTATATCCAACCCCCGTAAATGTCTTTTTTCGTGAAAAATCGGAAGAAATCTCTCGACAGCATTACTGGTAGTTCAAAAAATGTTCAGGAAAGTGGTAGTGGCTTGTTCTCCCGTTCATTACATTACGTTCAAGGTTTCCTCTCGCGCTCATGTATGTACTACTCTGCAGCCCTCTCTTCCAAGGTCACCCGAGAAAAAAGGGACAATAGATAAGGGGCGCCCCCAAGAGTGCATTGTCCGTCTGGGAAGCTCCAGGAAAATGGTTGGGCGTGCGGTCGCTTTCCGACCCTGCTTGGTGCCTGTCATAATAGAGCCATAATTTCTTCACTCAAGTGGGACAGCGGACCCTTATGAATGGGAAAGATCTTCTGTGGAAAAGAATGCCTTCATCCTCATTGCTTTACGACCTCATGTGCTTGTTTTGCGGTAATCTTTGAAAGCGAAGAATACGCACATAAGGAAAAGGCATATTTTCCCTCAGACGTGCATTTAGTAAGACTTTGAGCAGGAAGACTCCGCCTTTGTTATTATTCCCCCTGATTTCCATCTTTCTCGTTACCCCTCCCTTCTCTCTAAATCTCACCGATTTGTCTTATCTTATCCTCTTCGGGAAGGTACTGTATACAAGCTTATGTCAATTTCTCCTTGGATATTCCTGACGTCCCCCTGAAATTCTTTTACCTTTATCAAAGGATGTCGACATAAAATCAATTCAATTTATCCTAAATTTTCAACGGAGACATACGTTAGTACTTCACTCTCCTCCTGAGCATTCATGTCAAGTGTCCCTTCTCCATCAGCGTTTCACAGAAATCCGTTTTTATGCGATTAGAGGTCGAGAGCAATTTTTGGTTACCTCAGTGTTTTTTACTGTTTTGCTTTATTCATTCTGCAATAGAAAGTGAGAGTGAAAGGGTGTTGAGGTGGAAAAAGAAAATTTAGAAACTTCGGGATCTGAATCGAGCTCCTCCGAGTACACCATATTAGATGTCGAGTGCGAAGGTGAGCCTATTGAAGACAACCAATGGAGAGAAATGAAAAGTAGCGAAGCTCCCTCTCCTGCACCCGCAAGGTTCAATTTTGAAAGTGCTTCATCACTCAATTTTGAAGTTCAAGAAGATGCTGGTGTACTCCATTTTTTTCAACCGTTCTTCAGCAATGAATTTATATAACTAATTACTGATGAGACAAATTGGTATGCTAATCAGTGTCTTCGTGAAAAACCCTCTGGTTCCAGAGAACAATGGCGTTGAGTGCTCCCGAAATACGAGATTTCTTGGCGCTAATAATGCTGCAGAGCATTGTATAAAAGCCTGACAAAGAGCATTTTTGGACCACACGGTGGATTCTGTGTACGCCGTTTTTTGGGAAACGATGTCATTCGCCGATTTGCAAAAAAATCTGGAAAAATTTACACTTCACAAAAATGAGGAATATGTCGCAGAAATACGTACTAATCCAAACCTGAATAAGATTTGAAAAATCTACCAAATGTTGAACAGGTGGAATGAAGTCATATTTGAATAATAGACTTGACCTCATCGAAAAAAATTATTGAGGAGTACATCCCCAATTTTTTGCTCCTGAAGAGGGTAGGCCACCCGCAACACCTCACCCTCTCCGCCCCTTAGAAATGCACTTTCCTGAGCTGATCCTAGCCACTAATAAGAAGGTAAGCCCAACACGCAAGTGCTTTTTATGTACTAGAAATCGAGATGTGCACGGGATAATTATTCGAAGGGAAAGCAGATATTTTTGCCCAGATTGCGATGTAACTCTGTGGTTGTAACGCTGTCTCTCACCATGTTTTAGGACTTACCACACAAAAAAATCTGAAAAATTTGTACTAATCCATTTGGATATATGTGAGGGTTGTAGAATTTTCAATAAAAATATAGATATTTTGGCATAAATACTTGTTCTAGCTGAGGTAGAAGTGAATCTCTCTCACTTTATAAAATTGATAACAATAAGGGTTTAAATTGAAATTATAAATAAATAAAAGCTCAATGCTCAAAATAAACTTGTTTTCCCATCATTATAACATATAAATAATTAAAAAATGCAATAAAAAAATATGATCCTTTTTGGAACCATTTCCTCAAAAAAATTTGTCAGGGAAGGGGTTAAACTAAATCCACATTCTCCCACATCGCCCAGCTGCGGAAACAGGATGTAGTTGCCTGAATGAACCACCCGGCCACGTCGTCCAGCCGCAACGTCCAGACGCGGCGGTTTGACGTGGCCACTGGACCAGAAACCAGACCTTAAGGACGACTTTGGATCGATGACATCGTAGCACATAAAATATGGAACCAATCGGACAAAAAATGCGTTAGGCTTTGTTACCACGAGTCCACAGAGTTGCCAACGAGTAAAATAATGTAAATTAGTCATGTAGGTATGTACTCGCCCGCGAGAGATTAATTACTACAACCAGAATTTTCCTCTCATGATCCCTGGCATTTTTTGCTACCGGTTTTCCCAAGCATTAATCCATGATGAATATTCCTGGTACAGCATTTGTTTGCCTTCACCTTCACACGGAGTCCCCGTTTCGGCCCCCAAGAGATCAGGCCCCTTCTTGTACCCCCTCTGTCCCAAACCCTCAACACTAGGCCAGGATGCGATATCCCACGCTGATTCTTCCGGCCCCCATGCCAACTCTTGGGCCCTTAAAGTAATAGCCCCCCACTCTCCAAAGGCTTGTCCTCCGTCTCCGCTGATGCAGCCGGTCGATGTATGGGAAGAGATAAGATGTGACTATTCGGCGTAATGCCGATGATTCATTCGATGTTTATTCCTCGCACGCATCCCTTGGCCTTGACTCCCAGGTAGATCTACGTCTCAAGTGACGCACGATACTCCTAGTGCATGGGTCGCGTAGCTGTTTTTGTGAGAGGGGTAATGGTGGAGGGTGAGTAACCCCCACAATGACGGGGAAAGGAGGGGGAAACAGCTGATTCCGGCCTGGTGCGTGGCCTGACCTGGAGCTGCAATGCTGGGATGAAAATCTTCTTGCTTGATCAAAAGCAGAGGGAAAACAATAACAAAAAATATCCCGAATTTTAGTTCAATATCGAATCTTTAAATGGATCCTGAGATTTAATGAATGAAGAGCAGGCGACCTAATCTGAATAGAGCCACAAATGAAGCTTTCGCATAGTAGAGTGGAAAAGGAAAATTATTGATTTGTAGTGATCGTTAGCAGCATCGTTAGTAGCCGATGAAGTGTAAAAGGAGGTATATCACATTCACTGTTGAAGTGTGTGGCTTGTATGTGCAATCTACTTTTGAAAGGAAGTACATATTTTGCTGGACTCCTCTATAAGCTCCATCGTGTCGGAAATAACCACGCACAAATAAGATGAATCCAAGGGAGAATAACGATTGTTATTTCCCGAGATTAACGGGCATATCAGTATTTGTACAAAATACATAACATGCATCCATCGCATAGCATCTGCGAGAGAATCTTATTTTCACTGTCTTCAATATCTGTTGCAAATGATCGTGTTAGTCACTCACTTCCTTAATGTATGCATAAATCAATATTAGTGATGATTATACATCGCTAACGCTAAAGTTACTAGTTCTCCAGTTAGGAAATAATATAGAAAAATGCGCTAAGAAGCTTCATAGGCTTAGTCCAAACTGAACGAAAGTTGTGCAAAGATGCTTCATTGCCTAATCATTCATGGAAAAAAGAACGAAAGTTAGTTGTGATGTAAATTTCGGCGGGGCTTGGAAGGAGGTTGATTCTTCGGATTTTCGGGATTTCCGCCGCGAAAAGCTGGAACGGTGGAAATCCCGAAAATAGGAAGAATCAAACTCCGACAAATAAGTTGTGTTCAACTGACAATGAGTGCACCCTGTTGGCATGAATACACATTTTATTATACTTTCATGAATTATAACTTCGTAAATCATACAAGTACGTCGCGAGAGTACATCTTAATCTAAGGAAACAAAAAAAGAGCGTCATCGCGATTTTTTTGAAAGATACTAGTTCATACAAAATTTGATATTACGAAGTGCCGATTTTTCCAGTTCCATCAACTTTGTAATTTCGAGTTTCTACTGTAGTCATATTATCAAGTGAAAGCAAAACATGTATTTGTTTTTGATAATGCTGCATTCTTGTGAAAATACATAATGGCTTACTCAATTGTTTAACAGGTTCTTAGGAAGGGTTCTGGAACACTTTGCGAAGCACTCTTGATGGTGGAAGCATATTCTGTCAATATAGTTTTTCCAAATAAGCAAGAGTCTGAGACAAATAAGCTGACATCTGATGGTCACCTCCTGGAGCAAGAAACCTATGTGGGTGGCCATGTTGAAGCAATAGAGTCTGGAGTTTTTCGTGCTGATATTCCTTGCCGCTTTCGTTTGGTGAGTTGCATGTGGGGATGTTAGACTGGAAATAAATTCTATGATTTTATGTTAGCATGTTATTGATATTATGAACTTTCCATAAGATAATTCTCTGCTCAAAAATGTCTGTAATTATGAAGGAATTCCCATACTTTACCCATGTTAAAATGTCAAAACCTTTTAATGGTTATCTTCAATTAGAGCTTGCATCGTAGTGTGATGTTTTTAATCTTAAAATATGATGCACTCAATTATTTTCCGTTGATGCTTGATCTATTAAATTAGTAATTTGAATGTTGCTCAGTGAACTGTAATATGAGGACTAAATTTAAAAAAAAGATGTAGGATGACTCAAATTTATTTACCTGAGCAAAAATGCAAAATTTTGTTCATATTTTTGTCATTAATGTGAAATCTATGTTTGTGCATTAATAGCATTTGGATGTAGGCTACAGAGAAATAGGTATCAGAATGTACAAAAAGGAAAAACTGGTTTTAGGTCAGCCCGGAAAACTTTTTATGTTGTAATAGTCGGCAGGTAAAAACATCATTCTCTGATAATCCTCATTTTTCTACTGCAGTTTTAATCTTTTAATTTTTTAAATCATCATAGCTAATTGTAATTTTTATCAAAGTTACTGTTAATCCATCAGACTCCTCCATACACCACAATTATTGGGAACTGTTTGAGAAAAAAATGTCCTGTACCTTTTTATGACAATCAACATAACCGTATGGTGGTAATATTCAAGGTGCCAGAGGCTGTGCAGAAGTTAATTGATGGAGTAGAAGCTGCACTTAAACATGCCATTTGTGAAGAAGAGAACATTCCGTTGGACCAGGTAACCAATTTGGATGAGGTCGTAGCTGAGATAAAGGAGAGGCTCCAGGATTTGAGAGACACCCCTAATCGCCTTGAGAATCCAATCATTTATCATCTTGATGTAGGTAATGAATCTGAAAAAAGAAAAGAGTGCAATGAAAAAGCTCAAGTTTTTTATGTCTAAATCTGTGATTTTTTTCCGTGGTGGCCTGTATTTAAATTGCTTCTCTTTTTATAACCCCTTATGTTGCAGGGGAAGTATCAACTTTCTCTTATTATATATCCTCTTTAAATTGCATGTTTGATTCCTAGTAACAGTCCTCTATTTTATGGGTGTGTTCATTGACATTCTGAGTAGGTATTGTAATTTATTAAACTTGTGTGCTTGCACTGAGAAATGGAAAATTTCCTAATTTAGAGTGAATCTGAGTTAGCCCAGCACTCATGCCCTTCCCTTACCACTGGTGTATGTTAAATAAAAATGTGAGTTAAGGCTGCGCAAAAGATTTATTATAATGAATTTTGAGGGTACCGGGACTATTCCTGGTATTGCCTTGATGGAGTCACCTGCTTGTGCACTCAGGTGGGATGTTCTTTTCAAACTCGGTAGCTTAACTGGCTAAAGCACTCTGTAACAAATCTAAGGAAATGCATCTGAGAAAATTCCTTGCTGCCAAGTGCCATGCAATTACTAGCCAATGTGTGGAAGTAAATCATGAACAGATGTAATGCATATCTTATATTGACTGTAAGTTTATGCTCATCTGTGGTAAACTTATTCTACTAGATTGCATAAGATTAATTTTTATTCTATTAGGTTCTCAGTACGTAGTTATTATTGTTTCTCTCATTGAAAATTTTCAGGTGCAATGTATCCAAATATCATTCTTACTAATCGTCTGCAGCCATCTGCCATGGTCGATGAGACCACATGTGCTGCATGTGACTTTAACCGTCCTGGTGCAACTTGTCAAAGAAGTATGACGTGGTTGTGGAGGGGCGATTTCAGTGAGTACGGTATTTTTAGTGCCTATTTATTATTCATTGTATGAATGCTTAGAGTATCCATTGGAAAGAATTTTTCATTCATTCAAGTATTCTACCAGCTGATTGGTAGGTTCTTGGACAGTCCCCATTCTGTATCCCAACCTCACAGAAATTGTCTTGCTTTCCCTCCTAAGGATAGCCCGTTATTAGATCCCTCTTCAATTCTTCATATCTTCTACCTCTTCTTATTTCGTCCAGAATTCCTATCCTCCTCCTTCCTCTTCCACGCTTCCCCAGTGTTCTCCCTTCTATCACTCTTTTCAACATGCCCTCTCCTCTCAAAACCTCCTCCATCCATCTCTTCTGCCTTCTCCGAACCTCTGCCACAAGCTTCCTCTCCTCTCCGACCATATCCAATACCTCCTTGTTCGTTTTTCTCGCCATCCAGCTAACCTTCTCCATCCTTCTCCAAACCCACATCTCAAATGCCTCAAGTCTACGCACATCCTCCCTTCGCAATGACCAAGTTTCCGACCCATATAGCGCCTCGCTCCATATTAAAGTTTTCACCAGCCTCTTCTTTGAGTCTCTTTTGGAAAGAAAGCCTTGGAAAAAACAAAAGCTCTATTATCTACCAAAAAATATATATTACTCTGAGGAAGAGATTTGTCAAATGCTTTGTATGGAGCGTGGTCCTGTATGGATCAGAAACTTGGACCTATAGAAAAAAAAAGTTCAATATCTTGAAAGTTTTGATATGTGATTATGGAGAAGAGTGAGGTGGACAGACAAGGTGAGGAATGATTAAGTTTTTGAATGGATTGATGAGAAAAGGTCAATCATGAATGCAATAAAAAGAAGGAAGGCAAACTGGTTAGGGCACATCATGAGGCATGACTGCCTCCTGAGTAAGATAATGGAAGGAAAAGTGAAAGGGAAACGGAAGAAAGGAAGAAGAAAATTTGATATGTTGACGGATTTGAGAGAGAATAGGAGTTGTCAAGGGAGGAGTGCAGCTGGAACCTGTCTCAGGACAGATCTACCTTGATGATGATGAATGCTTAGAGAACTGGCCCAACACACTGCATCCTTTACCTAAATCTTATTCACTATTCATTTACCTGCTAAAGTCTTGATGGGGTAAAGTGCCTACTATAATGTTGGATGAGAAGCTCCTTTATCAAAAATCGGGAACAAACAAGAACAAGTATTCCTGCTGATATCATTTAAAGTGGACTCAGTTATTCAGAATGGAAGGAAAATAATTTTCTGGGATAATGGGAATTTTGGGTGATCCACTACCCACACCCGTGTGAGCATTACACATAGCATGATGGCTAATGTTTTAAGGTCTGTTGAATATAATGTTTTCATTATATTTTGAGGTTGAGTGCTTTCTATTGATTCAGTGCAGGTGGATTTTTTTCTATTTTGAATATTCAACCTGACAAACGAGCATAGGTATGGATGCATGTTGAGTCAAGCATGTATTCCTGTTTTACAGTTTATAAGATGTGCATTATTCCTTTAGAAACGCACAGAAACAACCCTCCACCTTTGATGGTTATTGTCATGGTCAGATTTAGTCTTAAGACCTTTTTTAATGTTGATTCTTAGGTTCCCGCGGCGTTGATTGGTTGCTCTCTCCATTGTTTCTGGGTTGTCACCATGTTAGAACTTTGTTTATGATGACAGTTTTGCAGGTATGCCAACCAGCGTCCTCAGATCGAGTACAGGCAGTCCTCGACTTTCGTACACAATGCATTCCTGAAGATGTGTTCGAAAGTCGAACAATAGAGTCCCATACTAATTAGGGGTTACATTCCCAGAGAGTTAAATATGCATATTAAAACCTCATCAATTGTAAGGAAAGTTTATTTTTAATACAAAAGTTTAAAAATACATTAATTATATTTCAAACAATACGTAATTACTTTTAAAAGTACGCAGTCTTGATAAACGGTTCTAAAAGAATACTGTTGTGTACTGAGTAACACTTAGACACAATACTTACTTATATATTTTTCCCAAGCAGAAATTAACATTTTACTGATAACGTCCTCTATAACTATAAAGACACAAAACAAGAAGCATCATGACTTTTAATTTTTGTACCCTTAAACTCAATGTAGTTTAATTTATTACAATTAAAGAAGCAGCGAAAATTTCGCAATTTCCTAAATCGGACCAAGACAAACGAAAATAGAATGACGTTTGGTATGTACAGGCCATACACAACTTCGTGAATTTCGTATTCATTTCACAGCAACTATACATGGTCTATAATTTTATCTTTCCCCTTTTCTATTGAACACACATCTGAACAGCTTAAGTTTAATGATCGTCCGATTGCAGCAAAAGATTCTCCCAGTTCAGCACGTCTAATAATTCTCAACTCTCTTTTCAGTCACATCATATTTACGTTTTCCAATCATTCTTATCATACGATATTAATTAAATTCAGTAAATAAACAAGTTATACCTTGCTCTTAGTCAACACTGCCCACAGTCGCGTATACTAGCAAGCGAGAACGCCAGATGAAACAATTGAATGCCATGATGCACCATCGCGGGAAATTCAAAAATTTGTGGGAAATTCAAAAATACTGCTCGACAAATGTTCAAAACAGATTTTAAAGTATCAGGCGAAAGTTTGTGGAAAATTGTCACAGATTGCATTGTAACAGAAAACACTTTATAAATATAGTCAACACTGGCCTTGATAATGGCAATGTTTGCCGAAACCTAGGTCGGTTGAATAAAAATTGGTGTGAAAATATTTACTAAGTGTTTTCTGTTACAATGCAAATGTCCGAAAGTTTGAATTCAGTGTCCAAAAGTCAAGTAAAAGGTATCAATTTGGAGCGTACAAAAGTGCGAATTGTACGAAAGTCGAGTGTATGAAAGTTGAGGACTGCCTGTATAGTAGTCACTCGACCTGAGGACGCTGGTTGGAATACCAGTGAAACTGACGTCATCAACCAAGTTCAAACGTGGTGAAAAACCCAGAGATTAAGAAGACCTTCTTTTTGAAATCTGTGTGAATGAATCTTACAATGGGACGTTAGTAAAGTAAGCACAATGAAGTTCTTGATCACACCATGTCGCCATATTCATTTTGGTACTTAATGAAAGATTGCTTCTGTTTTACTGTTAATTATGTATATGAAAGGGTAATGGAAAGGTTATTTTTTTTTTTAATTTCTGTGGCCAAAACTAGGGTGTGCCTTACATACTCAAATTATGTATAACATTTTGTTCTGGGTTACTTCTGCTCGGTCTGGAATTATTTTTAAAATTCAAAAAAGACTGATTGCCAATGTGCGTATTGATGCCCCCTGTCGTCCCCTTTTCAAAAGATTTAATTTGTTACCAGTGCCTTGTTTGTATATTTATGTTTGTGTAGTTAATATTAAGGAAACCTGTCTCAATGTAAAAATAACTCGACAATTCATTCATATAATACCAGGCATTGAGATGATTTCCGTGGACCTTTTGTACGCACTCGTACGACAGTAATATGTCCCAACTCAATGGGGTTAATATTATATAACAAATAAAGTGATAAAATTAAATCAATTGTTAGGGATGTGCGAGTTGTACTTTTTGATCTCGAGTTGCAGTTTCTCGCGAGTATCGAGTTGAGTCGAGTCGTATGAACTGTGACAATTTCCCAACCAGGCAATATCATAATGCTTGCACCAACATATTCTCGTTTTCCCAATTCCCTAGTGCATTTTCTCTTCTGAACATATGGCCTGATTTAGAGGGGAAAAGGTGATAAAGACATAAGGTGATAGGGACTTCTTGTTGAATATGAACAATCAGCACATAACTCATTCTCTTTAAATATGATGGGGAATACAAATGGAAAACGTCACTATGGGAAATAAGTGGATCAATTTGATGGAATAATGGATCAGTGTGGTCAAATTTAACCCAACATATGGCTGAGAAAACAAAAAAAACTAGATGGGGAGATCGAGGACTCCCTTTACTGTTCATTATGAAAAAGGCGTAGTTTGGTTTGCCTATGTCACAGGAATTATTTTCCCTAATTTATTAATTTATTTAATTAATTGCTCACATGTAGCATTTCTGACATTTTAAGTGATGCAGTAACAAACATTAAATAAAAACAAAAACAATCAATGAAAAAAATTGGTATAAGGTGGAAATACCTAATAAAAGATACAAATAAAACGTAGGTAGAAAGGGAGGAAAATGGAAGAGGTATTCATGATGAGAAAACCACCTTTGTTAATTCCACAAACTTTCTTACGGCCAGCGTAAGAAAGTTTGTGGAATTAACAAAGGTGGTTTTCTTCATCTTCATCATGTTCATGTTTAAGAATTGAGTTTAATAAATTATAACAAACCACAATTTTTTAGATTTTACATCATCTCAGTACATCACATTTTTTTAAATTGTGGTCCCTAACCCCCCCCTTATTTCCATCCAGGGTGGGAATTCCCAACTGGTTGAGAACCCCTGGCATAGAGAATTATCGAGGTTAGGTGTGGGAACTTGAAAACTTACATCCTGGTGAATCTGCATCCCATTTAACTGGTTAATCTGCATCCCACTTAATCGAGAGTCTACTGTACATCTTTTACTTGCATCCATTGCCTTGCTTCATAGTTTGAAAGCATTAAAAAGGAAAGCAATGTCTTAAAATTATAATCTGGTAATTTAAAATCCCTGTGATTATTATTAATATGTATTATTCCTGTGTACAGTATCGAGTCCTGGTAGTCAGAGCAAAATTTAAGCGAAAATGGTAAATTTTGTTCCTTACAATTTACAAACAACATTGAAATTATGAAGCACAATAAGTACAAAACTGGAAGTACCTACTTATAACTTTTAATTTTTAGTTTCTAAAACTAGCTACTGCATACATCACTCAAAAATCTTAAGAGTGCACTGCTTCTGAGCACTTTACCTATGACTTTCAGTTAACCCAAAAATGTTGCATTCTGAGCAGTCTTCAGTCCGAATTAGTTCAGATTAATGGGACTGTAATGTATTAACGTATTTCCTATAATGCTAATTGAAGTCACCGAATGTGGTGCTTAGAACATATTTTCTTATTTTACGTGGCACTCGATGGGCTAAAAAAAATACTTGTTGGTCTTGTCTCCTTTTGTTTAACTGATAAGATAATGTGTGCTCAAACGACAGTGCCTGCTACCCGGAATGAGTATCAGAGAATCCAGCAACAGTTGGAGATGGAGAGGTTTCCTCCTGATGCTCCTGGGGGTCCTCCGAGAGCTTTTCATCAGCTGCCGAAGACAGAACGTGCGGAGCTGGAGCGCAAGCGTCTTTCAGAATACTGCCGGAAAGCTTATCGGAAAACCAAGGTTACGCGAACTGAGGAACGGTCGACAACAGTCTGTCAGCGTGAGAACAGCTTTTATGTGGATACTGTGAGGGCCTTTCGAGACAGGCGATACGAGTACAAAGGACTGAATAAGGTGATTGCATCCAAATTGACTTCATTTCTGTTCAGAGGTGTAATCCCAGTTATCTGGGGATCCTTGTGATACTATGCACTGCTGTTTCAGATATTTTAGTTGATGGGCATTTTGATTTTTATGTGTGTTCTCAAAATTTTGTACTATACAGTCTCGTTTATTCAAGGTTCCATGTATGAGGATGATATGTTCTCATGCTGTGGGCTATCCACCCAGTTCAGCTCATGCAAATGTATGTCAAAATTCGGCCATGGATTCTATCTTTTTAAACACAAGATTCACAGCACTATTTCATCCTTCTCCATCCATCCATAAAAGTTGAATACGGGGAAGCACGGAGTTATCTTGTTTTTGACCTCATTTATGTTGGCACCTCAGCCTTAAATGTAACCAAATTTTTTATTATCTAAGGTGGTCTCAGTTCACATTAGTTTGGATAATCAAGGCTGCTCTTTGTTAGCTAATAATAATATTTTTTATTACATCATTAGCAATTACATGCATGGTTTCGTCAAGAATTTAGGACAGGACATATACACACACAGAAATTACAATGTTAAAATGGACATATATATGTATTTACAAAGTTGTTCAAATACGATCACTTTGAAATTCTTTTACATCATAGTAGCATTTCTTCATTAGGAATTCTTTGACTCTCCTTTTGAAAATCACTAGAGAGGTAATGGTTTTAAAGTTGTTTGGTAATTTATTGTACAGTATTGAGGCTGAGTGATAGGTGCCTTTTGCAAAAAGGGAGTATGAAAACTGACTATCATGTATGCTATTGTTAGAACGGGTGGAGTAGTCGTGATGTACAGAGTTTATTGGGAATTTATCATGATTTTCTTTTACAAAGCAAACACATGAAAATATGTAAATAGAGGGCAATGTTGTCATGTTTCAGTTAATCTAACAAAATCTAATTCAAAATATTTGCTTCAGTGAAAAGTGGTTTTCGAGAAGTACGGAAGGGGACTTGGAACATGGCTTTAACCGCTTGTTTCTGGGCAGAGAAGGCTTTACTAGCTATGCTTGAATTACCCCAGAACATAATTCCATACGAAATATATGAATGCACTTTGGCGTAATATATCATTTGTAGAATGTCAATGTATACAACAGGAGCTAGCTTTCTAATCATGAAGATACCGACAAACACTTTTTTCGCTATCTCAAGAACATGGGGAGACCAGTCTAGGTTTTGTGTTATTTGGAGGCCCAAGAACTTAATGGCAGTTGTCTTGTTTAAGCATGTGACATTGTTATCTGTTAAAAGGTTACTTTTTTGTAGTTTTTACTAGTAAATTGAATGAACTGTTTTTTCTTTGTTTTTTACTAGATTGCTACTTTTGCACCATTGCTGCATTTCCTGTATGGTGGTGTTAATGTATTCAATTAAATTATTTAGTGAATCAGCTGTAACAATGGCAGAACACTAGCTGAATTATGCAGCGGTGCTCGGGATCACACTTCCTTCATAATTCATCATAAAAGAGGATAATCGGTTGAAGAAATGAGAAACTTCATTCTTTTGGGCATATCTGATAAAATAAATTTTAACTCTCTATCTTGAGTGAAAGTACATAGTTTAAAAAAGCAAAAACATAAACCACTGCGCACAAAACCCAATGCTTAGTCTTCCTAATCAGCTTAACTAAACAAAATAAATTTTAAATGCATTAAAGACCAAAATCTGGCTGTCAAGGAAATATGCTATTATTGATTTCAGAGAAAAATGTGCATTTTTGCAGCTAAAAACGTGATTTTCAGTCAAATTTGAATTGAAAAAGATAATTGATTATAAGAATTATAAACTCCATTCTTTCAGCCATTTGATTAAAAAAATCATAACCCTCAATCTTGAGCGGAAGTAATTTTGAAAAAGGAAAAGCATGAAACGACTGCACTAAACTCAATACGTTGCATACCAAAGGGCCGGCCCCTTTTTGAGACCTTTTGGGGCCCTGAAATCTTTTTAAAGTAGCCTATAATTTTCCTCCTGTCTTGTACTATTAGTCTGCAATATTTCAGCATGATCAGAGTAAAACTAGATTAGTAGGCAAAGGATTAAATACTTTGCACTATTCCTCTGGAGAACTTAAATAAAACTGCAGTAGTTGTACTGTCCACTTAAATTTTAATGTAAATATTACACTAACACGGGTAGTGTAATATTTACATTAAAATTTAAGTGGACAGTACAATTACTGCAGTTTTATTTAAGTACTAAAATGCTGTTCCACCATGTAACGCCAGAGACTGATGAATTTATCCACTGTAGAAATTTGATTTATTGAGTCGACTCAATAAATCAAATTCCTCCAGTGGAATAGTGCAAAGTATTTTATACTTTTCCTACAATGGAATTCCACAAAATATCGGCCGCCACCAATAACTTCATGTAGATTTGTATAAAAACCGAACAGACAAACATTCTTTATTTTTATATATATATATATATATATAACTTCCAGGAAAATCACTCGGGTGATAAATATACAGTATGCCAAGAGGGTGGCCGATAAAAAATATACACACGGAAAAAAGAACACTTACACATAAAAATTTTCGATATTTCGGTGAAGTCTAGCTCCACCTTTCTCAAGGTTTAAGGTAGGAATCAGATTCCTACCTTAAACCTTGAGAAAGGTGGAGCTAGACTTCACCGAAATATCGAAAATTTTTATGTGTAAGTGTTCTTTTTTCCGTGTGTGTATTTTTTATCGGCCACCCTCTTGGCATACTGTATATATATATATATATATATATATATATATATATATATATATATATATATATATATATATATATAAATAAAAATAAACTTTGCCACAGGTGGGGCGGAATTAAATATAGAAACACAAAAAAGAACATATATATATATATATATATATATATATATATATATATATAGATGTTATCTGTTTAAGCATGAGATATTGCTGGGAATTGGATTGGTGTGGTTACTCTGCTTCTGGATTTCCATTTCTTAGGCCTGGGTTTGAATCCGAGATGGAAGAAATTTTTCATTAAAATCCCAATCTGTATAAATGTTCTATCTTCTTGAGCTCTTTAAGTTTGATGATTGGTCTGTACGATGGAACTAAAAGCTGTGACCCTTGGGTGACTTTTTTTAACTCTTTCGCTCCCAAGCCATTTTTTGGTATGTGTCCAAAAATACCAGCCCTATTTTAACCCCTTTCCTGATGGGTTTTGTTACAAAAATGGTCAAAAAAAAGTCATATTTATTTATTTCAGATTCAGTAGCATTTAAGGGAGGCAAATCCGAAAATGTTTTCATTGATTTTTTATTCCAAATAACTAATGATTTATTCAATAATTTCTGATTGTTGCCTCTTAACTTAAGAGAATTAGGCCACCCGCATATCAGCCATATTCCTTCCAGTAGTCCTTTGTTAGACATCTAAGGAGGATTGCATTTAGTTTGTATTACAAATGTATATACTTTTCCGACAACATTAGTGTAAGCTATTAATTTTAGTCCGTAGTACATGAAGAAACAACGTACAAACATTCATGGGAGTTAGGCAACCCGCATGACCACGACTTTCGCTCTGAAAATGTTATAACAAAATTCATTTTATAACAAAGAACAAGAAACTTTAATTCTTTTACTTGATTCTCTTTGAAGAGAGCTGGAATCCCTTTCCTTAGTGTTCCCTGCGAGTCAGTGGAGTGTGAAGTGAGCAAGTCTGCTAGATCTGAAGATGTATAAAAATTATCTGTCGTCAGACAATATCATAGGCCAAATAATGGCTTCATTAGAGTCATCATCGCTTTTGAGGACATGGGTAAAAGTCTTTATCCTACACAGTCCCCATTCCCGTGTAAATTGTCATTGACCACACGTATCCAGTTCTCGATTCACTAAGGACAAATATTTGCCTTTTCATAGGGATGAACTGCCGCCACCCCAATCTTCCCTTGTACAAGAGCAGGCTCTCGTTGATGGTAACTTCCGTCTCTGGTGTATGGAGTGCATTGAACTTTTTCTCCATCTTCTGTCAAATCGACCATATTTTATTTAGTTCGGCGTTGGGGTGTGTTTGGGGATCAAAATCTTTAAAATAGGCAAAATGTAAATATTGCCTTATTTTTACGAATCATCGGTAAGACATTGTTTTTCCAAAAAAGGGAGAGGAGAGTTTAGGTCTCGTCGACCAATAAAAATCAGTATCTGGCTTCCTCACCATGCTTTGTAGCATTACAAGGGCAAAAAACACGAATTTCTGAGCTTGTCACAGCTCACCACTCATTTACGCTAGCACTGCTTGGCCTCGCTTTTTCACGCAAAGTGTTACTAGCACAGTGATTAGTTTCCCAAGTTATAAAGTCAACAATTTGATCGTTGAAAAACTTATTTTAGGGAACCACAGTCGGGAACCAGGTCAAAGTTCATCGAAGAATTACCTTCAAAAAGAAACCTAGGTGGCGCCGGAGGAGGAAACTTAGAAAGCATTTCCTCCCACTCCGCTTTCTGCGAAGGTTCCGCTGCACCTTCCGATTTGGAGCTTGTTTCTCCGGAGAGAGTCGACTAGGAGACGGAAACTTCAATGTCCATAACCTCGGAATCACTGCTGGTCTAACACTGATTCCTTTCCGGAATCCATTGCTGATTGCTAGGGATAGGAATTTTTCGGTGGTTTTAGAGGGAGAAAAGCAATACTTTGAAATTAGGAATTCGGTACTTTCAACAAGACATTTCGGTGTTTTCACAGTGTCCACAAATTTATATTTATATACGCATAAAATACCGAGTGTTTCAAAGCCTAGAAAAGGGTCACTTATACTATAGTTTAACCCTATATGATCTGGGTTATTATGCCACACTTCCCCTTCTAGCCATGTTATGACTGAAGACAATCACCTCTGTGGCGGAACCTGGAAAAGTGGCACTAAGTTTAAAAATAAAATTTAATACATTTTGTTTATTGAAATGTAACTTTAGAGAATTTACATCCTTGTGAAAGTTTGCTGCAGTTACCTGCTCCGAAGATTTTAAATGTTTTCCAATTGAGTCTTTCCCGTACTTTTATCGATACGATAAAAACCATCTTTTTGATACTGGAAAGCCCGGTCTCTTACACTTAATTTTGCATTCGGCATCTCAATAACTCGTCAAAATCAATTGAAAGCACAGAAACCAGGAATAAAACTAGGATACTTAACAATTGTCACTGGAAAACAAACGGTCATTTGACGGAAATGGCAAAAAACTAGAGATTCAAACAATAAAATCAATCTTGTTGCCAAGCAATAAATAAATATATCGACAATTATATTGATGTCGTAGTTGGTCTTGATTGGTGCTTTCAAGCCAGCTACGCAACCATTGCAATGGAATGACCCCATTGCAATAAGGTCGTTCACCATGATGCGAAATTGCAATTTCATTCACGAATTCGGTAGATGGATTGGAAAATAGATTTTCGGTGGAGACAAAATTCTTCTATATTCAGCCACTCACTCTTAAATCAAAAACAAAAATTTGCGAAACTTACTGCCCACTCAAAAAGTTCGTGACGTCATCAGAGATCCAGTTCAGTTACTTATTCACTCGCTGGAAAGCGAGGGAAGGGGAATACTGCATAGTGCCCAGCGTGATTGGACGGATCAGCATGTGACTTCAAAACATTTCATGCTGGTTCTTTTATGTGAAAGGGTTAAGAACCCCGATTTTTCGCCGCCGATAATTCGAAAAGCAGGCGACGGATCAAAAAACAGAAAAATACAAGTCTCTTTATTTTTCAAACTCTTTCAGAATTGGTATTTAAAATAACTCTTGGTAAACAACCCCATTGAAATGAAACAACTCAAAGCGGCTATTCATGCATGCGCAGTCCATCTCGTCTTCAAATCCGTAGTAGAGTCTAATTAACAAATCAGAACAAAATAAAAAAATCGGAAAAATACGTATCTCTTGAGTTTTCAAACTATAATTAGCATTTAAAATCTCTTGGTGAATGATTCCATAGAAATGAAACAACTCAAAGTGGCTATTTTCGTATGTGCAGTCCGTCTCATCTTCAAATCCGTATTAGTGTTATGAACAAATCAGACCAAAATAAAAAATCAGAAAAATATGTCTCTCTTTAGTTTTCAAACTATAATTAGCATTTAAAATCTCTTGGTGAACGATTCCTTTGAAATGAAACAACTCAAAGCAGATATTCACGCATACGCAGTCTGTCTCGTCTTCAAATCTGTAGCACAGGGATTCCCAAACTACCTACCGCGGAAGCTAATGGGTGCTCCGAGTAACCTATAATGGCTTTATATGCTGCTACCTAAATGCAATGGTTTAATATATGCGAAGTCCACAAGGTGTTCCGTTAAAATTTCAGGATTTACGAAGTGTTCCATCGCAGGAAAAGTTTGGGAAACCCTGCTGTGGCAGATTACTGTGAATAAATGTGCATATTGCTTTTCCTTTGTTCAACTCACCTTGGAGCGGAGAGCCACCGATCATTGATGCCGATAGATGGTTATTCCACTAATTGTAAATAGAAAGCACTGCGGCGTGACGAGCTGTGTATTGTCGGTTAGCGCCGTAAATCGAAAGCACCCGATGTCATCCTCCTGCGATTGTAATCGTAACACCGGTTATGCTACGATGAACTGCAAATTACCGCATACCTCAGGAATATTTGCATGTGAGTTCGTTTAAATCGAATTGAAAACAATTGCTTGCAATTTTAATGTTTTTCTTGCGTTTGAAATGTACTTCCAATCATTTTCTCATAAAAAATGAAAATTCGGGTTTTGGGGCAGAATTCGCGACATTTCGCGAGTTCAAAAGTCATTTCCTCAGTCAGTATAGAGTATGTTGTAACTAATTACCACTCCTAGGATATTTTTGCCTAAATTTGCGAAATTCGCGATGGTGAAATTTTCCTATCCCTAGGTATGAGTATAAAGCACTCGAGCTGTCCCCTAACTCCAGACAGGAGATACGTCAGTTCCTGTATAATTTTCACCCAAGGAGAGTTTAGTTTGTAAGTTGTGAAAATCAGAAGATGCCCAACAGCTCATTAAACCTCTAAGAAAAACTTAATTTAATTTCTATTTGAGTACGAGTTTTGTGTTAAATGAATGCAGAAGATCGGTTTTGTTATTTATGATTATTGGTGTGTTCTTATCTTGCCAATAATGGAAATTTTACCCATTTTTTTCCTGTTGTGAAGGTGGCCAAGAAGCAAGTGGCTGAGGCACTGGCAAAGGGAGATGCAGCAGAAATCAAATCTGCCAAGAATCGTGAGGTGCTCTATGATTCACTCCAGCTGGCTCACAAGTGTATTCTGAATTCTTTTTACGGATACGTGATGAGAAAAGGGTATGTTGAGAGTTGCCTTCCATACAACAGGGTCTAAACTAGTAATTTGCTTTGTAAATCTAGTGTAGAGGTGTGTGGTGATGATATTTTCGTTGGCTGATGAAGTGTAACGGGGGAGGGAAATTATTTTCTTGCCGAAAACACCTGTCTAGAAACATACTCATTCCAAGCTTGGGTGAGAAAAAAAATACAGGGAGTATTCTTGATAATCCCGTCTCATCTCTATTTTGTGAATGCAAAATTGCAAACGTTTCCCTCTTTATTGGGAGATTCTTTTGTTATTTTTTCGTCAGAAAGAAAGTTGAAATGAAAGAAAGAAAATAATGCTATACATAACATTTATTCATCGAAATCATTAGTACAAGTGACTAACCTATGAATAATTGTTCGATGGTAACTAATATTTTCTGCTTTTCTATGTTAATTTTATATTCCTTGTGTTATTAACGTCTAACTCACTTTCTCAGTTCTCCATAGACACCTCGATCACTAAAATTGACGGACTTGTTCTGGAGATACAACTGAACTGAGTGCACGCCATGCCCACTCAAGCCCAAATTTAGACCCCCCACGTGCAGTGCTGTGATGTTACCTTGCAACCCCCCTTCCACTGACGACAAACCATTTCCGATAGTCAAAAAAACGGCTGTCGCCCATACGGCAGCTTGGCCGGTGCGGAGTAATATTACTCCATGATGGCTTCAAGATACGGAAAAATGGTTAAAATTTTCGCCCCTGCGGAGCTCTACAATCAGCAAATTACTGTAAAGACGTGTGTCTGGCATCGAAATCCGCTTATTCTAGTGCACCTGCACTTTGACCCCTTAGGCACGGCTATGGGTAGTCGCACATCAACCAGTCTGAAATGTATTTGTTTTCTCACCAAAACAACTATTTTGAAGGGACGAATTCAAAAGAAAAACCAATTTTCAAAAATAAGCATAGGCCTACCGTAAGGTCTCTCATTTTTACGATGCATGCCCCTCCCCTCCCCCATAAAAGAAGGGGGTAACGGGAATTATATCTTTCTTAAAAGACAAAGGACCTTTACAAGAGGCCACATACCGGTTTCGAACGCAATCCAATCACTGTAACTCATACAGAGAAAATTCTGAAAAAAGTCATGTTTTTTACGATTTTTCGATAATTTGAACGCGATGAGCGACTCCCCCTCCCCCTACAAGAAGAAGATAAGGGGTGTTACATATTTTTTAAAGACAGAAGTCTTTAGAAGAGGCCACATACCGATTTTGAACGTAATCCAATCAATGTAACTCATTTTAAAAAATCCCTAAAAAAGTCATATTTTTTACGATTTTTCAAAACTTCGAACGAGATGCGTGACCGGAAGACATGGTCTGATTTCAAAAATTTTTCTTTCTTTGTGATCAAGGTGACGAGTAGCAACTTTTCCGCGCTATTACGATTCGATTCGGACACTTTCGTGTTTTTCGGCCCACCCTAGTGTATATATATATACTAACCGCAAAACTGGAATGTTTTGTACCTGAAGATGGCTTAGTGAGAAGCCGAAACACATGTAGTGAATTTTTAAATAAAGTGGACGTACTAGATAGATTACTTTCTTTATTAAGTCTTGAGAGTAAACTTAGCCTATTCATGTCTCTGGGATCGTGTGCTTCCCTTTCCCCTACCCTGTTTTCCTATCCTTCCTTTCTTTCTATTTCTGCACCCTTGTTCAAACCGTGGTAACAAGGGAAAACTTACAGACCCAGGGAGAAGGTAGTCACTGCACAGAAGACCCACAAATCCACTGTCGGCCTAGAGGAAACATGTCCAAAGAGGGGAAACATGTAAAAAATACCACACTGTAGCAGCCTACTGTATCTCACTCAGGCTGCGGTGATGTGTACGGTGTAATCAACATCTAAAAGTTTCCTAATGAGTGTGTGGGGTTCAAAAATTAGAATATTCATAGTTATTGTGTTTGGGAAATAAATATATGATCAGAGACGATCAAATAAAGTTAGGGATGTGAGATAACATTGTGAGGTATTACTTATTATGTTTATTTAATTTGTAATTATTGGTCCAAGCTTTGATTTGTACTATATGGA
The DNA here is from genome assembly GCA_963573305.1 of Pyrrhosoma nymphula. NCBI lineage: Eukaryota > Metazoa > Arthropoda > Insecta > Odonata > Coenagrionidae > Pyrrhosoma > Pyrrhosoma nymphula. The sequence goes on from OY754338.1 coordinate 118,913,569, forward strand.
TACTATTCAAATAGAAAAATGATGAGAGTATGTTCAACATCATGCAGCTGCATGTGCAGCAACAGTTGTAACAACAGTGACACGCAACTCTGCACAGCAGACAAATGATGCATTAGGATGCTAAAGTCGAGGACACAAGCTAATTCTTCAATGACAAAGAGACCAGTGATTGTTTCTTGGCATGGTAGTACTTATCTCTATTCTATAAACTGCAGTGTGCAATCTGTGTTTTTCTTTGGACAAAGTGTCATAAGCTGTTACCCAAAAATATGGGTGTTAATTAGCTATAGAAAGTGACCTTGGCATGAATAATATATTTTACAGCGTCATTCTTTGGTACAGTAATTAAGCTTGACATTTTTTATTTCTATTTAACTATTTGAGTGGTAATATTAATTTATCGGAGCAACCAAATTTTTGTGAGCCGAGGACATTCTATCATCACCTATTGACTTCATGGAATTCATTTTTACAAAAACACGGTACAAAATTCCACTAATTATTTGATTATTGTTGACCAGTTACGATGACTAAAGCATCATTTACAAGACAAACAACTAGTGGAATTTTGTACCGTGTTTTTTGTAACAATGAATTCTATCTTCAATTTCCACAAAGTATCACCACAGTCGATTAATTTGATTGACTTCATGGTTTACAATAGATTATTATTTTGAGGATACTGGGACTAGCCGCAGTATTACCTTTTACGGAGTGACCTGCAAGTGCACATAAGTGCGGAAATGATGCAGAGGAAAAATCATTCTCCTTTACTGGGACTTGAAACTGAATCCTTGGTTATTGTACCAAATGCTTAAGCCAGTTAAGCAACCGAGGCTAAAGATATCGATGGATCTGGGTTCGAGTCCTGGTCAAAGCAGGTGATTTGTCCTCTGTGGAATTTTCATTCATAGATTGTTATATCAGGAGAATTGAAGTGATTATTTCTGAAATCGATCTCAGCATGTTTATCCACCAATACTTGCATTAGTATGCAGTATCAACTCAAATGCTGTTCGTTAAGATATTCTTTGCAATTTAAATTTATATTTCTTGAGTGAATGTGATACATATATTAATCTATTCCTTTAAGAAAACTGTTTCAGGCTTGGCATATACATTTTTGTGCATCCCCCTTGTAGGGCAAGGTGGCACAGCATGGAAATGGCTGGTATAGTGTGCTGCACAGGGTCCTCCATTATTCGTCGCGCCCGTGAGATCATTGAGCAAGTTGGTCGCCCTTTGGAACTAGATACGGATGGTATTTGGTGTGTCCTACCTGCTTCCTTCCCTGAAAATTTTGTGATTACATCTACTCATCCAAAGAAGCCCAAGGTGACAATATCGTACCCGAACGCCGTGCTCAATTCAATGGTTAAGGTAAGATGATTTTCCTCCCAGATGAGTAATTGCAATTGTTCATCCATGGTAATAATTTTGAAGGAGCTTATGGGCTTCAAAATAGATTTATAGGCAGCAGGCATCCCATATGGTATATAGCGAATATAGAATGTCAATACTTTTGCTTATGGTCTACGTTGGTCGATATTCCGAATTTTGGTCCAAATCTGTCTATATTTTGGGGCAGGGTCTATATTTTGGCCAATGGTAAGCTACAATTCACACTGAAGCTACCACCACAGCACTGCAAAGTTTGAATATATTAATGCTGCAGCTAGGTGCTGCTGCTTTGTTCATCTGCTTTGTCTGGCTCCACACTCGTGCAGTGTGGCTGTGGTGCTCGGCGCTCATCTTTGCCCAGCAGTGCGCTTGCCTGGCTGCATCTTCCCCCCCTCCCTTGACACCTCACCTCACCCTTCCACCAGCCGGCTCACCCGCCTCAACAGGCATCGACAGGATTGTGGTTTGTTTACGTCTGCGTACAAGCTGCACGACGTACGTATATTCAATTTCATATTTACTTAATGAATAAAATTGTTCATATTTGTAACTATCTCATTTCTCTCAAGTTTTTGCCGGTACTATAACCTCTACCACACAAACCATACAAAGCTTTTAAGAATAAAATGCATAATTTTGCATAATACAGATTTGGTCCGATTTGCCTTGATTTTCATGCGTATTACGAGTCCCATTTTGGTCTATATATTCACGGACTTGTGTCTATAAAGTATATATTTTTTTGCCCTGAGCCAATGGGATGCCTGCTAAGCAGTCGTTAGAATATTTCAACCATAGGTTTTTCTTTGTTTACTCTGAGGTATTCACATTAATTATTTCAATTAAAATCTCTTGAGCAGAAGTTTATAAAAAAAACTTCCTGGTATGTAAGTACCTTGAGTAACTAATGTAATAAATGATTATTTGGTTTATGATAATATGCAGTGGCTGCAATCAAATGTATTTGCAGCCATTCCATTTAAAGTGAGTCTAAATATGGAAAAAATAATAAAGTGTTTTTGTTCTATAATTTTAAATTTTGACTTAGCCAGGTGAAATTGAGCTTAATCGATCAAACATACTGAGCCATTACCAAAATTAGAAAGAAAAATTGAATTTTACTCATAATGGAAAGCAGAAAGAGTAATTAGTTCACACCCAGAAATATACCATGTCACAACCGGAACTTATTAAAAAATTCACAACTAGAAAAATAATGCTTTTGGATACTTCTCCATTAGTTCAAACTAAAGAATAATTACTCTTATCTTACTGCTATTAATATCAATATTTAATCTTTAAGCTATTCACAGAGTTTACAGGTTAAAGTATATCTATGTTATTGAGTGTCACTTGTGTGAGTCACACCCGGAACCACAGTTTTATTCCAATTACAACGGTGCTAGTTAATTTTTTAAATTGCAATTTAAGTTGTAAATTACCTTCTTCTCTGGCTAACTAAATATGTGCTCCAGTATATTTTAGTTGAAGTATTTGATGTGAATATTTAAAATTAAATGCTCTTAAGTAACACCCGGAACCAATGGAATGGCTGTTTGAAGTAATTTTCTGCTTTTAGCGTATACAAGAATTTTTTGAAAATGTATTAAGTATGACAAAGAAGAGTTAAAAATGCATATTTATGAAATTTTTTACATTTTTATCTTGATTTAATTCTTAAAAGCTTTTATAGCAGAGACCTGGTGCAATTTTCTATTTGGAATCATGTCAATTTTTCTATTGAATAATCATTCAGAGCCAGAAAACATCCAATTGTCTCCCCGACAATGAAATTATTTTTAACTTCTCAGTGGAATCATAATGTTTTATTTAATTGCAGTTGTGTGGAAGTGGAAAAGTAATATCTGCCAATCGTCTTCACTCTCAACTACTATTATTGAATTGTCCACGTGACATATTAACCTTAGAAGTTTAAGTACAAACCTCCGAGCTGTAATCAGTCATCTTATTTTGTTTCTAATTTCTCTCCTTTTTGTTTTCTTAGGATCTATATACCAATGATCAGTATCAAGAGTTGGTTGATCCTGAAAATCTAGTGTACAAAAAACGCAGTGAAAACTCCATTTTCTTTGAAGTGGATGGGCCGTACTTGGCTATGGTTCTCCCTGCATCCAAGGAAGAGGGGAAGAGGCTGAAGAAAAGATATGCTGTTTTTAATTTTGATGGGTCATTAGCTGAGCTTAAGGGGTGAGTTCTCTAACTATTTATTATATTCCATAACTTTATTATCCTAAAACTATTGCATTAAATTCTTCCTCAGCCTATTGGCATTATCTTTGGCGTTGCAGCCTCAAAATGTGTGGTTGGTGATTGCAGTAGAATTCCTGTTCATGAATTGTCCGGTCGACAGAGGCCATAGTTTAAACTGCAATGAACTGGGTTACTCAGGAGTAACCTGGTACAGTGATGAGTGGTTTTAGACTTGCTGTAATGAGTGGTACTAGAGTTGCTTGTAGCAATGTACTGTAGTCTTCCAGATTGAGTTTTTTGCACCCAGAAATTGTCAAAGTATTAAATGAGCATGGCCAGGTGTAGTTTTACACCTGGAAATCACTTTTTAAAAAACTCAAGGTGCCTTAAAAATGTCGTGTGGGGGACAACCTAAAGATAAGAGCCTAAGGGTAGATATGAAGAATGGTGCAGAAGAATGTTTGCTGATTTGAAATGTTGAAGTAAAATACATACATACATACATCTTGACTTGGGTTTCAGTTATAGTTTATAAAGCATTGATCATCTAGTGTACTAATGTATAATTTTCACTGATGTGTTAACGAAGTTGATCATTCAGTTGTTGACATTTTGTATTGACATCCTTCCACCTTACCTACCTGCATTATGTTTTCCTACTTATTATGTTCTGCCCCTTTCTATTTCTCCTATTGTGTGGTCACTATGAGTGATATTATTTTAATTCCTGTTTGTTTATTTTGAACAATAATTTTAAGACTACATTTAGAATTCTGTTTCATCGTGATTGCTTGAGTATCCAGGGAAGAGTAACTTTTTAATAAATTGAACAGTGGTGACTATTTTTGGATTTAAATAATTATTGAATGACTGCAAGGAATTTATCTAATGTTTTTGTGTTGCTGCTTTCTTTATCTCACTGTTTAGTTTTGAGGTTAAGCGGAGAGGTGAGCTTCAACTTATCAAAATCTTTCAGTCGTCTGTATTTGAGTCATTCTTGAAAGGAGATACCCTTGAGCAATGTTATGAGTCAGTTGCTAAAGTGGCGGACTATTGGCTTGATGTTCTCTACAGCAAGGTTAGTATTTGTTTTAAAAATGCCACGTCTCTTCAATTGCAACCGCACTACATGTTAATTTTTCATTAATTGTGAATTTGTCCAGGCAAACACTATGCCCGATTCAGAGCTGTTTGAGCTGATCTCTGAAAACCGGTCTATGTCAAAAAAACTGGAAGATTATGGAGCTCAGAAGTCCACTTCAATTAGTACAGCGAAAAGGCTGGCAGAGTTTCTTGGGGATCAGATGGTGAAAGATGCTGGACTGGCGTGCAAGTTCATCATTTCCCGGAAACCAGATGGGGCTCCAGTGACAGAAAGGTTTGTGAGTTCCTTATTTGTTATGTATCTTTCTCACCTTCACCTATCCATCTCTGTCTTATCATCATCTTCGTTGTCTCATCGTTTAAGATAATTCTTTTTTGCCCATCTTACTCTCCCCAATTCTAACCTCACCGTCTTGCAATATCCACCCTAATTCTATGTTTTCTTGACGCATTCATGAAGAGATTGTCTTCTTTGCAGTGTACTGAATTTTCATACTCTACGTCTTCTTAACAGGTTGAATGCTAGAGGTTATTTTCATAATTTTCTCTAATGGCCTAAATGATATTTTAATGTTGTTTTCTTGGTCAAATATGACAGTATGGCACTGTCATATGTGACCAACTATGTTCGAAAAAAATCCTTCATAAAAATGTACATTGTGAACGCCGGCGTCTGTCATGGCATCAGCATTATCACCACTGTGCTGATTGGACACAGAATGTGATACCCACTTGACTTTATTTATTTATTCAATTTTGAATTTTTAGGCCTTCATTGGACCACTTTAGTCATCTTCTGGATTTCTTCTGTTTTCTGTTAGCCCAGTATTTCTTCATTCGCTCGGATCATAGCTTTCTTTCTTCATCTGAGATCACCCTTCCTATTCTCTGTTTGTTGATCTTGGTTTGTAGTCTGATCTGTTTGTCCTCGAGTTTCACGATAACATCTGTCTTTTCTTTCAAATATTCTATTGTAATGTGTAATTCACTCTTCCTTAATTTCTGCTATCCATTTGCACTGATCTTACTGTTCCATAATTTTTCTATTATCTTTTTGCTTATTCTGTTTTCTGGTGTTCGGATTAGGTGTCCAAAGAATGAGATTCGTTTCTTTCTCATTGTTGCTCATTACAGGTTCTATTTCTCTGTATACTGTTTCATTGGAAGCTAATCTCTAGTGCCCGTTTTCCCACTTGACTTTATTTAATGTTTTTTTTTAATTATCATGATATATTTTATGTATACCTATTGTATTATATATTATATTATTAGTTACACACTTCTTATTGAGTATGGTCAATGTTGTCTTTCTCTGCTCTGAACATGCATGCATTCACCTCAAAGTGGAAGCTATTGGTATCCACCCCAATCAGTCAATCTGTTTATTTGTCTATAAATTCTTCTCACTCGTTAAAAAAATTTTGTAACTATCATTTTGTTTGAGTAAATTGTAACTCTCCAAATATGAGGTAGCTGCACTATGATTACGATTGTTCATGATTATGCTGACTGTGAATTATGTGTCTTTTTCAGAGCGATTCCCCTGGCTATATTTCAATCCGAGCCTAGTGTGAAGCGTCATTATTTAAGGAAATGGCTCAAAGACTCAACCCTGGATGATGTAGATATCCGTGACGTTCTTGACTGGGACTATTACATTGAGCGCCTTGGTGGCACTGTACAGAAAATCATTACCATACCAGCTGCCATGCAAGGGGTGAGAAACTTTTTTGCAATTTTCTCTGGTTACTTTTGAAATGTCTAACTAGCATGAGTAAATGTAATATCTTGTGTTTAATCTGTATCATTTGCATTTTGTCATATCATCATGAGTTAAATTATTACTACATGGCAGCCTTAAATGTAACAAGAATGATTGTAATCAAAGTTTTTGAAGTAGAATGATGAAGATCTAATGAATAATTGTATGTATTGGGAATTCAAATTCTCTTCTCTCCTATGATAAAAAGTGACTGGAAGTGCTCCCTCATTTGATACATTAGAAGCATTACATTGTTTCAATGGTTGCAATTTGCAGCTAAGTAATTGGAGTAAATTGTGAAGAAAAATTAAATAATTCTGTAAATCTGTCAAAAATAAAAGTAAAAATCCTATGAATAGTTTTTTGATGATTTTTTTTCATAATTGAATTTTCATTTACGTAGTAATTTATTTGATGCTGTGTAACATCCTACCATTCCCTTTGGTTTTGAGTGAAATGGATTTCTTACTTAACTAATTCCTGGGATGAGTTTTCTTTTGTATCCTTCTTCAGTTGACAGCACAAAGTTGCTCCATCTTTGTTAGAAAGCAATGGGGATTGTGCCTTACTTCCCAGCGTATTTTGTAGAATGAAATTTCTTCTACTATTTATTTGAGTTTTGTTTCAAATTTTCAGCTTGCTAATCCTGTTCCACGAATCAGGCATCCTGACTGGCTTCACAAGAAAATGGTTGAGAAGAATGACACTTTGAAGCAGCGGAGAATCAATGAGCTCTTCACCAAGGCTGCAGTGAAACCTGCGAATAGTGAGGAAGGTGGAATGAATGAAACAGAGGTAACATTACCCTTTCTCTCGTCCAAGACATTTGGCTCTATCACTTCCAAAAATGCCCAAACCAAATCTTTGAAAATTGCAACTCTTTTTTAAGATACATATTTTTTGTGAGTCACATGTTCCATCTGCGTAAAATGAATTTTTACTGGATGCTGATAACAAATGGTGCTTAAATTAATTTTATGTGTTTCTAAGATGAGGCAATATTTTTGTTTTTATCGAGCAATGTTTATTTTTTAAAGTTAATGTTTGGAAACAATCAAGTTTCAAGTTATATAATGTTATAAACTCAATATTTATCATTCATAGGCATATATATGTATCATAAAATATTGCACATTACACTTTAGCAAATTAAAATTTTATTTATATTATCCTAATATCCTATAATGTACCTACACAAAATAAAATACACGAAATTCAGTCGACACGAATTCTCTCTGCCTTTAAGGCCCCTTTAATTCTGCTTCCACAATTTACAATAAAAGTCCAAATGAAGTTAAATCTATCTACTCACCTTCAGTATTTAAAAAGAGGGTAAAACTTTTTCTAAATGAGAGGTGTTATTACAGTGTCACAGAATATTTAGAAGATTCACTGACTGTTCTAATCTGACATTAATATTGTGGAAAATTATCTGTGTTTATTTTTTTCTTCTCAGTATCACTTCTTATATCTATGTGCTATGTATTGTCGATGATGTAGCCATGCAAGTATTTGTCAACGGTGAACATAAAAATAAATAAAAATAAGAAATAAAATAAAATAAAAAATTTAATACATAAGAAATAAGTCGTTATATGAAATGATACATTTCATCGCGTAAAATGTGGAGAGAGAAGGAGGGTGAGGGAAAGATAGAGCAAGAGAGAAAGAGTGCAAAGAGGAGTCATGGGAATGGGAATTTTCAAATTGCTCCACAAGGGCTGGAACTTGACTTTGTGGAGCAATTTGGAATAATAATTAGCCCTGCTGATTTTAAACTATGTAATGACACAATGTTCCTCTCCTTCGGATCCGCCTACCACCCCGACGGTCTCGCAGATAAGGCATCTGACCTTGCACTTTAAATGACTCCAATTCCCTCTAGTCCCTCTTTCCTAACCCAGGGTGTCCGGCGACCTGGAAAACCTTGAAAACCGGGAAAACTCAGGGAAATATTTTGTTCTGGAAAACTCAGGGAATACTCAGGGAATTTTTGTATTTTTCCGAAAAACCCTGGAAAATGCATGGCAGCCAATTTCCATTAAGGCAGAGAGAGAGGTTTAACCGGCGCCTTTGCTTGCATTATACTCGGCTCAGCGTAGCCTTGTGCTCCCTGTTCATTTGATTCTTTTTTCATAGCTGTTTGCCCGCTTGCAGCTTGTGCTTCGTCATCCCACCCCACTCTCCCTATGCGCAGTCTAGGGGGCCGATTGCATAACAAGGCAAATTCCACTCGGAATAATTCCCATGTAAAATGGCCGCTACCAATGGATTCGGAATTGATGCCGAAATCTGTCCCCGGAAACAGAATTTTATGCGGAAATCAAGATTCTGTTCGAAGATCTGTGAGAATGGAATTCTTGGTGTGGCCAAATTTTTGAGAAATCTAAACGTCTGAGCATGCGCAGTGGCATTTCCCACATTATACGAAAACCATTCGGCCGGCAGCCTAAATGGATAATTGGGTATTGTTATAAATGTAATTGATAATCCTTTCCAAATAATATCAACCCTCCTCGTTTTAATGTTTGCAGAAATGTTTTTGAAGGAGCGGAAATACATCTTGCGGTCACTGCGTATGGAAATCACGGCCCTCGGGGTCGTAGTCGACAGGGCCACTGTACAGGGGCAATCCAACCTAATTAAAATTCGTGAATTGTCCAAAAAATACAATTTTGTTTTACATAATTGAATGCTTTTGGGCGTTAGATCCGTACCTATCACAAAGCAATTAATTCACAGTTTCCAAAATGTTCATGTAAAGTACAGTGAAGCCTTTGGGGAGAAGAGGAAAGGTACCAAGGTCTCAAGAGAAAAAGAATAAGAAAGAGGTACATACTGCAAAAGGTTCAAGAGCAGCAAACCAAAATAACGTAATTTCTTGAAAAGCCGAGAAATTTGTTGCTGAAATTGAATCGGAAATGCACTAATTGAAAAATGTCACACCAGTTTCTTTTATTTACATGTTCTTTATCAAACTAGTCTGAATCTACTTTATTGTGTCCAAATTGCACCTGACTCAGAATTTTGTTGTCAGTTAACCGTTTTTGTTTATTTGTTGGTTGAAATAAAACCTGTAATACTCCACATTCCTTGTATACTCGTACGTTTTTAACTCAAAGTAGGGACCGAAATTTTTCGTTTTTTCATGTTGGCAACATTATGACGATTTTATTAGAAATTCATTAAAAATATGTTTGAAACAAAGTGCAGCAAGACCCTGGAAAATGCAAAACATTTGCCTGGAAAACCTGGAAAACTCAGGGAAAAAAGAAATTGAGATTCACTGGACACCCTGTAACCTCCCAGCCACTCACCTTTCCCCCCCCCTCCCTCAAAAACAAATTCCGTGACTGTTAGAATACTAAATCTCCCCCCTCTCCATCCCCTTTCCTGCCCCCCCCCCCCACACCTCTGGTTGTTAAGGTATATAAGGCAAACAGGAACCTATTTCTGAACCTGAAGATGACACAAGTTTCTCAAAACCATGGTCATATCGTAATAAAAAGTGTGGAAAAGAACAAAGTATTAAATTATGTGTGCCAATTTTTAGTGACAAGTCAAACATATCAGCAAAAAAAATTGATTCTGGATACAATTTTGAATGATGTGGAAGTGATATCGTGTCTCATCCCCGTAATAAACCACCTGCACTACATGTTGGAGGCCTCACAGGATTCACGAGGCTCTTATGTATTATACGTTTGCAGCAAAAAAAACCTATTTTGTGGGTGAAGGAAAAGCGAGCGTGCACACTTTTATCAGAGATAGCATGAGTGCATTATTGATTACCAGAGGGCAGATTATACAATTTTTCTTCAATTGGAATTTTCGACTAATCTTTACTAAAGAAACCTTGTATTTTTCCCAGTTGTTCTGTAGTTAAAATGGCTGTATTTCTTTTTTCATTCAGGATGATGTTGAAAGTGGTCCCTCCAATGGTGGTGGTGGTGGTGCAGTAATGGTGGACATTGAGGAGATAGGGAGGAGTTGTAAAGACGTGCCGTTATCCAGGCTGGCTGGTGGCCCAGTTCCAGTTTGCAATAAGAGGAAGAGGGTCCAGTCTGAGGGGGAGGGTGACTCGGGGGCTGGAGGAAGCAGGTGGAATGCTGCTGGCAACAAGGACAAGACCCCAAGGAGCTGGAGGGAGGTCTTGGGCTCACCACCGTCCATGGGAACCACTAGGGTGAGGATAATTATCCTTCTTCCTCGATTCCTGTGTTAGACTGCGCCGTAGTTGGGATTAAAGATAAAAAAGTAACGATTAAAATTAATCGTTAAAAATATAGAGAACTTAACCGTTACTTTTTAGAGGAGTTAAAATTTTAACTTATAATCGTTACAATTATACATTAACTGATGCAAAACTAACTTTAATTAATTTTTTTCGTTAATTTTTGGCGAAATACGACCTGTTTGAATTTGGGTGCAAAGCTTACCCAACAGACTGAAGGGAAAATAAAACGGTACCCAAGAATGCTATATAGCTGGCTAGTTGTGCAAGAATGCAATGGATAGGCCCAGACCAATACATCCAAGCAAAAGTGGGGTTGAGTGGAGTGGTCGCCAAAGTTTAGGAGCGCACCGTCAGACGAGAAAACACGAGACCACTCGAAGACAATGTCTGCGAGGTGCAACACTGGCATTCCATCACCAGCCCAATGTGAATGGATTTTTTAGTGCTGCAGGGCTTCTTTTTTCAAACAGGAGAGGACGGATGTCTGATATAAATTTTCAAATGAGAATGTTATAAAGTTTTATGACTTTTTAGGTAAAAGTTAAAGAAATTTTTCTTGAATTTGAATTTTGTATTTATTTTATTCCAATTGGAAAAAAGAATTTACAGCTTTTAAAATTACTTTTTAAAAGTTTCTTAAAAGTAACTGAGAAAGTAACTAATGTAAAAGTTACTTTTTTTAACTTTAACTTTAATCAGTTACTTTTTCAGATAAGTAACTTTTAATTCTAACCAGTTACTTTTTACAGAGATTAACTACAGTCAACTCTCGGTTATCCGGCTTCCGATTATCTGGTTTGTGGATTATCCGTGCTGTTTTATCATCCCTACACCTCAAAGTTTGAAAAATATTCCAATGTTAAAATTAAGTAAATTCTTTGAAAGTTCGATGTATCTAAATAGAATTGCAAGTTTGTAAATGTCTCTTTTTAGTTTAACTTCTTAATTTAATCACAGTATTATGGAAATTGTTTGCTTCGTTTAAGAATGATGAAAACTCAGCCGCATCTGCTTCTGAAATTATTTTATCCGTTCTTTCCCATTACCCTTTGCCACTGAATATTCTATCTTCCTAAAACGAACAGAATAGTAAATATGCAATGGAAATAATTTCAAATAAACTACTTGTAAATAAACTAACTTATATTATACTTAAAAATAACTACATATTGCTCCGTATGCTCTTACTTTTCGGCCTGAACTAATAAATACGAAACAGTATCAGTGCTCCCTGGTCATTATTCGCCATTAAACAGTCATTTGTTTTTACCGATATACGATTGTGACAGCTCATTCGTGTGGAAATCTCAGTAACTTCTAAGTTGCATTCACTACTATAGTGTCGCGACAGAGCTGATGCAAATGGCAAAAAAAACAGAAGAAAATTGTCCTTTTCATCGCGAAAAACTAGAATTGATTAAAAGAAATGAAAAAGGAGAGACTCCGCTTAAACTGGCAAAAGAATATGATGTGGAGTTCCTAAAAATTTGCGGTATAATTAAAAATAAAAGTAAGCTGATGAAGTTCGCTGCAACCTCGGGCAGTGGTTTGGGACCCTCAAAGCGTAAGACTATGAAACGATCAACCTTTAAAGATTTAGACTCCGCCATGCTTCTATGGTTGAATCAAAAACGGTCAATTCATGGTATACCCATCTCAGGCCCCATGTGCGCACAGCAGGAGAAACGTTTTCATGAGTCTCTTGGGATAGAATGAGATTTAAAAGCTTCTTCTGGGTAGTTGACGAGATTCAAGCAGCGACATGTAATTCGTGAAATTGATATTCAGGGAGAGCGATTGAGTGGCAATCTTTCAGCCGTTGATCCTTTTCGCATGGAGTTCGCAAAATACGTAAAGGAAGAAGAGTTGGCACCCGCACAGAAGCTCTGGCGAGTGTTGAAACTTAGCTGGATTACATGCGGCAATTTGATTTCGATTATTGCGACGTAAAAAAAGAACTACATTAAAAGAAAACATGAATAAATCAAATAACAGCAAAAAATAACTTGTTATTTGCGAGATACACAATAAAAAAATGTGCTCTATTCTGATATTCACTTCGATAATGATTTTTAGATTGACTTCAAATACGCAAGTCATGCTATTGTTTTTACTATCGATATGGTCAAGTTAAGCGCCCATTATCTTTTATTTCAAGCATTAGAAGCTATTTATTAGATTAGAAAATATTTATGGATGAACATTGAAGATTTCATGATATTTGAAATAATCAAACTGGAAAATTAACATTTCGTTATTCACTTGTTTTCTTGGCGTAACTCCTACTGTCAATTGTAATGCGAAATATTTTTAATCCTACTAATGCCGAATCTATATATTATATCACGATATATCAGAGGCTCACAATTATAGCAATGTTTTGTATTATATAATCACTTCGATGTCATACATTTACTGAAAATAAGCAAGATGTCAGTTTTTATTATCTACGTGGTCAAGCTAAGTAAGTACCCATTATGTTTTTTCAAGCATTAGAAGCTATAAATTTATAAATGTTTACGATATTATTATATTTCGAAATAATAGAAATATTTAGTATTTCATTAGCTGTCTTGCGGTAACCACTGCAGTCTGTCATGTGAAATAATTTCCATCCTACGAAGGGAAATGTCAATATCACAACCGCATTTTCCATGTTTTTCGGTTATCCGTGTTTTTCGATTATCCATGCCTCGTCGTGCATCCATTAGCACGGATAATCGAGAGTTGACTGTATAGTCAGTTAATGGTGACTTTCCCAACTATGGGCTGCGTAGCGTGTTCCTGAAATCATCTTAGCCTTGGTCAACCAATATTTTGATGGCCTATTCTAGGATGATTCTGAGGAGGTGGTTCTGCTGCATTCTTCCTATGTTTGTGGTTGCACCATTTGGCGTTGCATTCTTTTATTTTTTCTTCTAAATTAAAAATGTTTGTATTTTCTCTTGTGATTTAGTTTTTATCCTATCTTGTAATGTGCAACTTTCTACTGTTCATAGAAATTTCATTTCAGCTGATGTGATTATCTTCGTGCCTATCTTTGAGAGAACCCACTTCACACTACTGTGCAATACTACCAGAAATACCATTGTTTTGTAAAACTTCAACTTATTTATTTGCTTAATTTTTTAGGATTCTATGAATCATTAATTATTATAGCGTGTACCATTTTTATTTTAAAAAAAAGTAGATGATGGATAAGTTAAGTGCTTATTTGTAATCTGCATTTTTCAGGAAGAAATTGTGGACTGGATCAAGTTTATGAAAAAGAAGTGGGTGTTGCAGAGGGAATTGAGGAGTGCGTCCAAGAGTGGCCAGTTGGTCCCTGCTAATCGCGGTGGAATGGCCACTGCTGGTGGACCAAGCAATAAGAGAAGCAATATACGTGGAGCCGGGACCATTGGTGGATTCTTGAGGAAGGCTCAAGAGACCTTATTAAATACTCCATGGCAAATAATTCAGGTTCTGCATATTTTTTTGCATGTTTTACTAGTGTTAGGTTAATGTCAGGTTATCTCTGTTGATTGCTTAATTTATTATGTAAGTGTACAGTAGAACCCTGCTTTGCGATGTTAATCCATTCCATTAGGCCGATCGTAGTGTTAATTCCATCGTTTAGTGAATCAGTACTGGACGATGGATCGGTTTAACTACATCATCGCCAGTGATTTCAGTGATACACAATATAGTATGGATACGAAATATGCTGGAGTGAAATGATACATATGTTATTTAACCAATATTTAAACTTGAAAAGGTGTTGTAAATTGTCAACACATCAAATATCATTGCATGAATACGCAAGATGCACGTCGCCTCCGTGTTCGCCATCTTAACTGCTAGCCAATCTTTGCTACTTAATATTTTACCGCATTTTCAACCAATGGGAAGAAAACTTGAAATATAAATTATTCAACTCTTATTTTACTTCTGCGTGCTACTTGGTGCCAGTAATTAGGCATCTTTCTTTTGCTCTCACGCCATCATCTCTACATCGCAATTACCTTAACGATACATGTAGAAACATGCCTAAAGAAAGTGACGTTGCGAGCTTACTAAAGTTACACAAAATTAGACATTGAGTTATGACACAAATAGGCCAATTATGGGTGAGAAGTAGCATATAGTCATACGTAGACAACAGATGTATCAGTCGGTAACCTTTCCACAAATAATAATTTACATGCGCATCTTTGTCGTCCATTGCCTGTCTCTGCTTCCGAAGATCCTCCTTCTCCTTGTCGCAAACCAACAGTATTAATATTGTTCTCCCGGTCAAGGTCATCCGTTGGAGATTGAATAGCCGAATAACAAAAGAGATAGCTGTGGAGGGGAGAACCTTCACTCAAAATCCCATTTCTCGTAACAGCTGACCTGGCTCTTTCGGGCTGGGAGAGTTATTGGAGGTTGGTTGTTTACTTTAGGGACCCACAACCTTCTTAGAGGCAACCATACATCGAGAAAGAGAATGCAAAACACATAAGAAGAACACTGAGGACATGAAGTGCAAACTGGAGCACCCTCATCATGTTTCTTCACTTGTCTCCTGCTTGATTTTATTTGTTATTTTCTGCTTGAGCTGCACTGGTCGCTGGACACATTTTCGCTGCAGAAACTTCTCACAAATAGCCACCTACTTCTGGCAAGTTTTGTTATCGAATGGTTAATGCGGTTGGAAAAGAACAGTGCAAACTACGCCCTTCGTCAACAGTATCACTTCGCATGGAAGACTGATATTTACGTAACAGTTGAGCGCATCAGCGACGTAGATGGCAGTGCAATGCTGATGTTCTCAGTATCACAGTGTGAAGGGGCATGAATTTCGATGCTAATTTAGATAAGTCTTTACAGTTCGTCAATATCATTCACCGAGAAATGTTATGATATAATTTAGCTCGTTTCATTGATGTGATTATGTAATTATCTCGGGCCAGCTGTATCCATTAGGGAATCATATCACTTCGTTGGTAGGTAATGCACTCTTGCAAGAAATTTCTCTTCCCAACCAATCCGCACGTGATAAGACCAGTATAAGTGCGGGAAAAAAAACATTTGCCTTTCTGGATAGACCCTGTATGTGTATGTTTTCATCAAGTTCTTTCTCACTTCTAGGCTTATTTTTATATCATTTAGTCAACTCTTCTGTAAGAATGCCATCTTTGTTTAGGCTACTCTAGTCACTTATCCTTTTTTTTGGTTCTTCAATCAGTGGTGATCCAATTTCCCATGTAGTAAAATTCTCCACTTGTTCCAGTTTTTGTTTTTCAAGTGTGACGTGAATAATTATTGTTGTGGTAACCAATAAGAAATGTTCATTAATTCCTTGTGCAGTGCCCAATGCTTGTTGAGGTGGGAAGTATTTCTCATGGTGGCTTTGCTGACCATCATCAATTTTTGTCTTGCTGATAGTATACCTAGATGATTTTTGAAGAGCTGTGGGTATAGCTTAAATTTTTATTTCGATTCTAATTGAACGAGGAAAATTAGCATTTTCCTGAATGTTTTCTATTTTCAAGACATGTCCATTTCATGGTGTTAATTTACTCAGCCGTACTGTGAATCAACCAAAATTATATTTGAAAGTATCCGGCGATAGTTTGTGGAAATGTGTCACAGACTGCATTATCACTGAGTAGTGGAAATTAGTTGTGGAAGTTTTTACGTGTTTCTGTGATAATGCAACCAAAGTTACCTTAACAATTTCGTTTTTAATTTTTGTTCTTCTACATAATGATGACTAAATTAGTCATTCTCCTGATTGATTTGTTTCAACAGCTTATAGAAACAGGACAGCCTGGAGTTTTCCGCCTCTGGGCTCTGGTTGGTCAGGAACTCCACCAGATTCGCTTGGTAATCCCACGTGTGTTCTATGTCAACCAACGATCACCAAGAGAAGAAGATCCCACTGGCAAGCTTTGGAGGAAGTGCACTCGAATCCTACCTCGATCCAGACCTGTATTTAATCTCTATGAGTACTCAGTTTCCGAAGAACTGTTTCAGGAACATAGTCAGTAAGTTATCAGACCAGTTGTAATTTTTTTATTTCACAGCATATTTTCCTTTGTGTGAAGTGTCATTAGTCTCATTTAATGTTATAGAAAGTATTTGTCCCCTATTTTGGCACTTGCAATATCAGAGTTTGATCTATACCATAATATTCATTCAAGAAATACCTAGTAATGCACATCAGGAACCAGCATATGCTGAATTGTGGTGCAGCTGGTGGCTGTAACACTTTTCTATGATTTTGGTCATTCTATTACAATACATATGTTGTATTACAGCAAGGTCCATGCATCAATTTCCAAGAACAGTGTTATTGACTCATTTGATGCACCCCAAAGTGTTTTCTCCTGCCAATTTCTTTTTTACATCTTCTTAAGCTAAAACCATGTGATTATTTTGCTGATGACCTTTTCATCACTGAATGTGACTTTAAACCAAGTTCTCTTCTTTCATGTTCTACTCAAGAGAGCTGACTGCTGATTTATCAACTCCTGACATTGAAGGCATCTATGAGACGCAGGTTCCGTTAGAATTCCGTGCCATTCTACAGCTTGGCACAGTGTGTGCAGTGGATCAGTCGCAGCCTTCTGTCAATTCCCTCTCTACTGCTGACTCTACTTTCCACTTGGATCAACTGCACTCACCAGCTTCTCTGACTTCACATCCTTACCTGAAAACAGATTCCTTACGACATGTT
This sequence comes from Pyrrhosoma nymphula, assembly GCA_963573305.1. Lineage (NCBI taxonomy): Eukaryota > Metazoa > Arthropoda > Insecta > Odonata > Coenagrionidae > Pyrrhosoma > Pyrrhosoma nymphula. Next base: position 118,930,987 of record OY754338.1, read on the forward strand.
TATCTCTATCACTACAGGTGAGATTCAATTTAGTGTTTTATGTTGTGATACATTAACGTGAATAATTCTGACCATGACAATAATGCTTTGGTGGTGAACTAGCTTGTTGGCTTCCCACCAGGTTAAGTTCTTCATTCTGGTCAATGTTTTGAGACTCCTATTGACGTTATCTTCCTCTCTCCTGTCAAAGTCTTGTGGTTGACGTTTCAAAAGAAGACTTTTCTGTTATGTACAGGGCTTTTGAGCTCCTCTTAAAATGTTTGCCAAAATGAAGAACTTAACCCTGTATGGGAAGCCTGAGAAGAGTTCACCAAGATAATTCACTGGGAAAGCTTTAAATTTTTTCTACTACTTTAGGAAATATCTCTTAAACCTCCTAGTTCACCACCTAGTATGGTATGTTTTTGAGTAAAGAATGTTAACCCTTTCGCTTTGAACGTTGGAAATATGTGACAGTAGATATCCTGGCCAGGAAGACGAACATCGAAAATATGCTACGGAGATTTTTCTAAGCAAACGAGTGAACTTCGCATATTTGCGGCGCTATGCTTTCCCCCCTTTCTGGTGCTCGCAGGTGCACAGCTTCCACATATCGGGACCCAATGCAGTGTGGGTCAGGCCTTTCCCTCGGAATCCGGAAATAGTTATCTGGGCCCTTCCTCGCATTAGCACCCTCTGTGGGCCCGCGGTCATGATTGTTTATTCAGTGATTTTGCTAAATAATATTTGTTGCTTTCGAAAAAAATATAAAACCAGAGTTGAACTCCTTTTTTTGGTGAGTGTTTACATTTTTTAAGCGTAATTCTACCATCAATATTAACTGGTTTCTTGATTTAAAGGTATGAGTCGATGTTTTGTGGTAGAATTGGTTTATACAATAAATCTGTTAATATTGATGATAGAATTTCATTTAAAATTTGTCAATGCATAGTAAAAAATGGGGAATTCATTTCCAAGTCTTAAAATTTGAGAGCCAGCAACAAATATACAGGTAGTAAAACCAATAAATTAACAATTAGGTAGTTGACCACGAACCCATGCTGCTGGGAAGGTTGTAAACCTGCGACAGGTTGAGCATAACTGCCCCCAGAGTGCGAGCTAATGGCGAGGTCCCCGCTAAGACGGGGTGAAAAAGGTGGGAGCTGAGTTTGAGTGTATACCTGCGAGAAATTTCTCCTGGATGCTGTAAAAAAATGGTCCATAGAGAGAGGAAGGAAGAGTCTCTTGGTACTCAGATCAGTAGACATGCATAGGATTGAATTCCGCCGTCTCGTAAGGGTTAATGGATTAAAATAGTTTTGTTTTAAAATTATTGCACTGATGGTGAATTTAATTGGTGCTCTGGTTGAGTTCTTTGTTACAAAAGTGTTCTGAGAAGTTTTGATGTACCTTGACGGTTTGGTTTTTTTTATTTAATTGTAGTTATTTTTTTATTTCTAATTGTCATGTGTCTTTACGTGTCTTCTTTTTGGAAAAAAATATTTGCTAAAATCCATGACTCAAGTAACAAATCAAAATTGAAGAAATGTGCTTTACCTCCTTACGTGATTTAAAAAAAGCAAATCACTTAATGTGCTTGCGTACTTAATGAAACATTGAGCTACAGTCATTGGAAAGCAAGAGACAAGCTGCCTGTTAAATTTATTTTAAAGCTCTTTAAGCTGCTATGCAGTGGAACGCCGATTATCTGACGTTTGATCAACTGACCGTTGGATCATCCGATGATCAGTCTCTTAACAACCCCCTCCCCTTCTCTTCCTTTCCATCCCCTCCATCCCTCCCCACCTACTTTCCACTTCTGTTCCCACTCGCAGCCAGCAGCTGTGTCTAAGTCTACAAATTTGCTACATTTTACCCTCACTAAAGGTTTTCCTGCAGTAGGCTATTCAATTACGTATACACATGACAATACTGTGTTATAGTGAGTCTGAGTCCCCTGAATCACTGCTCAGTACTTACATGGCCCAGGCGAGCAAGCTTATGTCGCTTCCACGGAGGTTCTAAATTTGCTAAGTTTCCTTCAGGATAATAACTGATACAAAATTTCCAATTCTTAGGGAAATAGGAGGCGCACAATGTTAGATATTTCGGAGAAGTTGAAGATAATTGAAAGGGCATCCAAGGGAGATATAACTCTGAATGGTTCGGTCATTATGACAAACTGTAAGGCTGTCAGATTCTTGATCACAATGCTATCATCTTCACCACCAGAACTGAGAAGACTAGTTCAGTGTGCATAAATGACTGCAATTGTTATGAGGAAGAAACGAGCGGTTTGAAATGTTTCTCTCCAAATCACATTGCAATCAGCAAAAAAATTTATGCAGTTCTTAGAACAGGAAGATGATACCTCTGTACCACAGATTTTGTGTTATAAAATTAGGAAGAACAAAAAATAAATGGTACAACGCAAAAATACAAAAGAAATTTTTAAAGCATTTTTAGATGATTATGTGAAGTCAGTATTATTTGCACTTTAAAACATATTAAAGTTATTGGATATGTGCTATGAGGACTTTATTGCAGGTATAAAGAATATTATTTTTCATCACCCACTATAACTGGAGGTAACAGAGGCTGTAAAATATGTTAGGATAAGGAATCAATTTGTAAGCATGTCATTGCAAGCAGTGAGGAGGTTAGTATAGCATTGGTAGCATCAGTGGCATCATGCATTTGGTGATTGGGGGTGACCTTGACGTGTTTACTTCGAGAGTGGGCTGAGCAAGCATGAAGGTTTATGGACTCTGAACTCCAAGAAGCGACTTCAACCCCGTAGAACAGACATGCCTAGGTTAGCTACAGCTTGGGATGGAGAAATCAGACTCCAAGGAGCTGTATTCTTACAAGTGTGCATCAGCTACCTCGACAGGAGTCTAAGAAATTAAAAAAAAACGTGATCAATCGGCATAACTTCAGATTCCTTGGGATGTTCGTATTGCATCAAAATCAGAAATTATAACACTCACTGCAAGAGAAATACCATAAGCACGTACATAAAAATGGGACGGATACGGTATCAAGGAATAAAATTCACCAATCACTAGGTATTAATTTTAGTTGGTGAAATATTTCAGAGAATTTAATGTAATGAACGATCACCCCATAAAGGAAATGGCTGGAAAAAACTAGTACATATTTCAGTGCAACATTCATAAAAGTCTTTGAAAAAACATGGTGCTGAGACCATGGCCACAACTACCTCGAAATTGAACATGAATGGATTATCAATCATTTTTGATTATCCAGTTGGTCTTCCCCCTCCATTAGCACAGTTAATCTGCACTCTCTGTTGTTTAATTCTGATCTGCTGAGGAAGACAGGTTCTGTGTTTGGTTCTGATGTTAAATAAACTTTCTAGCATGTGTCTTTTAAACTAATGCATTTATTTTCCTTCTCTATTGCTTAGCATTCAGCCTTCAAAGATTGGTGCCGCATCCAAGAGAATGTTATTGGCTCTGTTCATGCCCAGTGCAAAGAAGGTTTTTGTCAATGTTCTTGATGCTGTTCGGACCAATCGAATGCCCAATTTGAATTCCATGCTTGGTGCTGAGAGGGAAGTAAAGTAAGTGTCTTGTCATTGACCTTTCTCCACAAACATTGAGATAAGTTGTGGTAAAGTCTAATTAATGAATAGCCGGCTATAAAAATGAAGTGATTAAGCCTTGCCTACAGCCTCAAAAGCTGTAATTGTTAACATTGTTGCCCCAATGGCTACACTAATTTTTCCTCCACTCAAGGTAAAATCTTGTAGATTTACAGAGAAGCTAAGTCACTAGCTAGAGATATCAACATGTCAAAAAACATGCATACATGTACCTTCAAATGATTTAATTTGCTCTCACAAACACTTATCTGTGGCAGTTAGTGGGAAAATTCGTTGCCAGGGACAGTCACAGACGGAAGTAAAGTCACTCAACCAAATGACATATGCTTGATGGGGCTATTGAGAAAATTAAGCCCTGAAGCATCTGGATTTAAGCTATGGGAATCTTTTCCATAGACTGTCTCTGGAAAAAATTAAATTTTACCACAAACTGCTTAAAGAAGTTGTTTTGGAGTATGTATATTAAGTTGTTTGGTTGTATTTGTTAGCATTTTTCTGCTTTTTTAGATCCCTGGGTAAGGATTTCACTTCTTCATAAACATACATTAATTTTGGCATTTCCCACATGTGATGCAAAAAATTAGGCCCTTGGGAGTTATAATTTCCTATTTTAGAATCAATCTCTACAATCAAGTATAAATTGAATATAATGTGATGTTTATCTCATTTGTTGGCAGGCTGTCAAAAGGTAAGACAGAAAGCTCGCTTCCACCTGGGGGAACTTATTCTTTCGAGGTGCGTGTGGAAACTGAAGTTCGTAGTGTGTATCGTAGCATGCAGAGAGCACTGCAGGATTATCGTGATGAGAAGAGAGGCCCTACTTACATTCTTCTGCATTCTCCATCAGGTATGAGTGATAGTAAAACAATTCTATGTGATGCATCTGGTTATTCAAAGTCTATGCCTTTTCCTGGTATGTTTCTCTTTTCCTTTGCTCCATGAATCTCATTTTTTTTCATCTACAGTTAAGTTTTGCATTCTTGGAATTTATGTTTTCCAACTATGTATGTACACCTAATTTTTGAGGTTTCATCAAATTTCCCTGCATTATTGTTTTTGAAAACCTTTAAAACACTGTATTTCCATAATTTCATTTTCAGTTTTCCCACTATAATCCTCAGGCCATTGGAAGTTTTTTCATTCAAATTTACATTATAAGGCTCATCTAAGTCATCTTAAACATTTTATGAGCTCATTTTTTGCTAACATATGTTTCAAAAAATATTTTATGTATTTGCTTGCGTTGAGAAATCATGCATGTAGTGGCAGTTGTTAATGATTTGTAATGTTTGTATGACTTTTGAAACATTGCACACAGTACCAGTAGTGGTAGAAATACTTGGTCTTCATGTCTGCTTTGGAATGGTGTGCCCACTATGCATGGTGGGTTGGGAATACAATGCAATGCAATGCGTTAATTCCTATGGTTGGAAAAAAGGGGGGCAAGGGCCTAGCCACGTTGAAACACCGGTTCCCATCAGATCACCGAAGTTAAGCAATGTTGGGCCCAGATGGGGGTGGGATGGGTGACCCTCCTCCTTATTTCTACCACCGTGCTCCTGTCCCCTGTCTGATAGCGGCGGGCAAGTTAAATGTGCGATGGGACTGTTAGTGGAATGTTTAACTAACACCATATATTTTTATATTTACGGGGAGATATCGTGAGAAAAACGGCCAACTTTCAACGGGAACAAACGACTGCCTTATTCACCCAAGCAAGCTGTACAAGTGCCACAGGAGGTGGCGCCGCTGGTGGAAAATAAATGTACTACATGTACTGGATTGGCAGGACAATTTACCAAAGAAAATTACACTCCTTTTTCATTTTTTAACCATTGTCATAGGCACAATGGACCCAAATTGGTTTGAGTGCCATGGTAGAAAGTTTAGTCATACGGAAAGACTGTCAAAGAGATTAAAAAAGCATTTTGTCATCTTTTCTCAGAGTATGTTTCTGCTCCACGCACTATAACACTCCATGTTACTCTTTGTGATATTTTTATGCACATTTATTCACAAGTCCTCCCAGTCATAAGTTCTTTCCTTAACATTACTTAGTTACTCTAGTAGTTGTGCATTTCTCCCTGTAATTTACATACTTTCTGGCTACTACAGTAGAATCTTGTTATAACGTTACTTGATGTGACGTAAAATTTGATATAACGTCAGCCGAAGGAAGGAACCAATGAAACCCCTATCTTTGCCTATGTAAAAATCTTGATGTAACGTAAAATTTGATATAATATTATAACGTAAAGCCATCGCGGCACCACCAGACGCCGTTATTTCTTTATTACGCAAACTGGATTTGTTCCCGCATCGAGTGTGGATGGCGCTGAAGTAGTCAGGAGTGGGGAATACCACCCAATTCAAAGCTGCGTACGAGTATTTCTTTAATTGAAATTTAGATTAATAGAGAACACTGAACCCATTGAATGCGATAAGAGTTTTTAAAATACGTAACATAACCAGGGGTAACTGTGGCAAGTAGAACACATTTTAGAGGTTATCTCAATTTATCACGTAAACAAGAACACTTGCATGGTAAAGAAAGACTTTTTCTAACAAAACACTGGTGGAGGGAAATATCATGGCCCGCAAGGGGTATTTCTCTATCTCGAAGTTACCGATGCGGTAGCTTCGAATACGCTACAGGAATTGTGTACCAACCGTTTTCACTTACTTGATGTTTTTTTCTCAAGAGCGTAACAGAAAGTTGAGAGAGGTTTGGTGAAAGGTGGGTACAAGAATATTTATAAAGCAAATTCACGGAAACTCAATTTCTGGTGACGCCATTCTAGAACCTATAGAATAGCTCGTATCAATGTTTTTACCGTGGATAATACTGGTGAAACCTATTTTAAGGCTGTTTTAGACGGTGAAGATGTTCGTGCATTGTGTTTAGTGAAATATTCCACGCATTAAAAATCATGCGAGCAAAATTAGAACGTTCTATTTTTGCTCACATAATTCGTGAACAATCGCATAATACGAACACACGACTTCCATCTCAAGCACGTGTGTCATGGCGCTGGCACGCATTGTTGAGCGGAATAAAGTACGGACAATGTTTGTCCTCGACCGATGCCAACAACAGAGGCGATTGGGAAGATAGGTGACATTGTAGTATTATATAAAACATCACAATTGATGGTGCTACACGGCTCAAACTTGCTTAAATCGGCATAAACGCTTGGCAATAAATGTTTTCCTGTAGAAACATATTTACTCTCTATCTTCCCCTTGTACTGTATAGATCTGTTTTGGTTGTGTTGTCTGTACTTTCCCAAACTAGAGCTATAAGCTGATTTAGATAATTGGTTTGGATTAACCAAAAATTAAATACAGTGAAACCCCATATTTGCGTTATCGGAAATTACGTTTTCCTGCAATTTACACCACTTTTACGAAGTCCCATTCCATTTCCTATGTTTCCAATGTATGCAGAACCCCGAATTTAAACTACATTTTTTCAGTTTTCCCGCAATTTGCACCACAACGCGCTCAATCAAAATAAAATTTAACTTTCTAAGTCCATTACTCATGCATATAATCCTTTGTTAAACACTTTTTGACTTTGTCTTGCACATATTTGCGGAAAAAAATACGAAAGAGAGCAGTAATAGGACCTGTTTGAAGAAAGAATTTGAATTTGGCGGGGATAGTTTACAGCGCCACTCGTAGCAGAAATTGGAACTACGTCAACTCGTCAATCTGCAAGGAAATTCAAGCTATGAAATGAATACATTGTAAAGCCCGTTTCACACGACACTTGATCCAGCACAAGACCTAGTATGCTAGCTGGTACTTGATATTGAGGACGAAACCCAGTATACTAGAAACCGTACTAGAAGGTTTCACACGATCATCGACCTTGTGCTTGCTATTAAGCAGTTATTCCATATGATTCCATACTAATTTAAAAAAGAGAAGACCGCACAGGCCGCACAGCGTTTGTAACGTGAACGTGATTGGTAGATGGCCACTGGGTCTAGTAGCAAACTAGTACCGCATCAAGTACGAAATCCAGTAGCTCAGCGAGTATACTAGCTAGCATGCTTGCTAGCCAGTATACTGGTTCTGTTCACACAATACTGGAAAGCTAGCATACTAGCGAGTATACTAGACCTTGTGCTGGTTCAAGTGTCGTGTGAAACGGGCTTAAGGCTAGGAGCTAACTACGTAATTTATACAATGTAATTAAACCTGCGGAGGAGTATTGATTTTTTTCTTTAGTAGAAACTTCGGAGAATGAAAATGGATTCTTATCCAGACATGATGAAAAATGAAAGAACTCGTACTAGTGGACAACTGAGATCATTTGCACTGCCTCGATTCCCGAGTTATAACTATGATAGGCTACAAGTGAATTAAACTTATCGAAACTTGCATTATCGTACCTTAATTAGACTGAATCATAAAGTTTATTTTTTAGTTGAACAATTGTTTGGACTAGTCAAACATCACGGCTGATCAGATTCTCATGTGTTGTTAAGTCATCCTCAATTAAACTGGGACGTAATTTTATCCTGCTTGGCAATGGAAAAGCGAGGAGGAAAAAGGACTTTTTCAATCAAGGAGATAATTGACATTTTAGAACAAGTCGATTCTCATGGTGGAACTCGCGTCGATCTAGCGGAACTGCTACGATTGCCTATCTCTACACTAAATACTATAATTGTGAGAAATCGCGATGGGATTCTGAAACAAGCCAATCCAGTGCGGTAATTTGTCTAAAAAGAGAAAATGTTAAGAATTCTAAGTATTAATAAATGGAAGGGTTACTTAAAGAGTGGTCTTCAAATATCCCTATATATGGTGTCATACAAGAAAAAGCTCTGCACATCGCCACAAGATTGGGAATTGAAAATTTCACAGCATCCAATGGTTGGTTGGATAGATTCAAAAATATTATTTCATGAAGTTAATATATGTATTATTATTATTTATGGGAAGAGTCCACAGTTACCATGAGTGAAGTGAATTTTTAAGAAGCTGTTTCTGTAACTTTTATTTATTCCTTTGATTTTGTGCGATATGTAGTAATCCCTTATTTTATGTATCAATAATGAAGGAGAAAAATAATTTCACATTTCTATTCATCTAACGTGTTCAATGTCTTTTTTTCATCGTATATAAATTAATGAGAAGAGCTATAGTTCAAAGAATAAATTATGACACTGCTCTTTTTCAGTTTATCAGTCTATTTCTTATTTTTACCCTTACTCCAGTGAAGGAACATGGCTGTATAAGTGAAAATTCTACTTTTCCCGCAATTTGCACTTTCCCGCAATTTGAACCTTTTTTTTTAGGGTCTCTAGAAAAGTGCAATTTAGGGGTTTTACTGTAAATTGAATTGAAGAACCAAGCAATATCAAAATTATAGCAAACACAGTGTAATTCAGGACAGAAATTTTTAATAAATGATAATTACAATTGATGTTATCGTAGATGCTAGCTGTGCTGTTTTTACCCTTTCATGCCGGAGCCTTGCAATGAAAAATGCTTCCCTTGTCATGAGTGCCGTGAGCATATCCTTGTATTCCTCCGTACAAAACTCACTCCTGGCAAGGAATCGCACAGGTATACTCGTCTGTTTAGGATCACAAATCAGGGAAGCTGGACCCTCTCCTCGATCACTGAGCAGAGGTGATAACGACCCTCTTCTCAGTACCATCCCCACTCACGGCCAACTATTCGTTTACTCTGTGCATTTACTAAAAATATTTGCTGCTGCAAATATTTGCTTCTAGGCCTATTTTTTTATCATAGGCCCTGAAGTTCACTCCTTTTGTTTCCTTCTGCATTTACTAATTTTAAACGGAACTTTACCGTTATTATTAACAAAGTTCTTGATTATGAACACTTGTGACAATTATGTTTATAGTAAAGTTCCGTTTAAAATTTGGAAGTGCACAGAAAAGAAAGTAGCAAATGTAATTCTGAGCTTATATTTTCCCAGCATGCTACAAATATTGTTATAGTAAATCCACTGAGTATGTAAACAAATGCTTTACCACAGACACCCGCAGTGAAGGCATCTACCACTGAGACGAAAGGTTGGAGATTACCCCTACCCGCATGCCCCTGGGAAGGGTCCGGCGACCAGCGGGGTGGGAAATGATAAAGTTGTCATTTTTAGGGTCGATCCCTCAGTTGGGTCTACATAATTGATGCATCTAAACCGGTTTTCCCCAAAAGACTCCTCTCGCTCACGGCACGATGAAATTCATGTGGGGGTGACTCTTTCAGCAAGAAAGAGAAGGGAGTAACCTGAGAAGATCGCTCCTTAGCATTATCGGTTATTGTCTACCCCCGCCCAGCTTCGCTTCAACACTAGTGGGGGAGGAGTTTGGCTTCTTTTTGGGGGCTTCTGCAGCCAACACTGGGTTGATTCTTACACGAAATAATGGGAGCCTGGTCGATTCATATCGAAACCTTATCCCTTAATTACCCCTGGGACTTTTTTTTGCTTGCTTGCATCTCACTTAGCCACAGAGCCGTGTTGGCATGCTGTTCGCTCTCTTGTGTGGAAAGATTTACACCTTTTATAAATGACATTCTTATGCCTCAGTTGAAAAATCTATGTGTGAGCAACGTTAACTTTGTAGAGAAAGGGTGGAATACGAAATTTTACCATTCATAATGTCGCTTGGATTTATTTGTTATTCCTTCTCGTAGACGAAATTTAATATGAGAATAATGAATCTGGCTTATAGCCAGTGATTTTGCTCACTATTTTAACCTTTTGGGAGCACCACAGACTTCAAGTCTAGAGTACATAGGGCTGGATGACGACACCCTGAAAAGTTCTCATGGACAAGCAAATGAAGGAGATGGCTTTAGCCATGAAATGTTGACTGACAATGAAGTAGATAAAAGTGATGAGGTCAAACCCTGAACCCAAAAAAGAAGACATCCTCCAGGAATTAAATATCCTGCATCATTTCTCATTACTTCATGAAGTTGATGATTTTAAAGAGAATGTGAGAAAAATTGAAAAGTAATCCACCCAAAAATGGAACAATTAAGAGTGCAAAAAACCACATAATATTTTTAAAAGACGTAATTCTGCAAATGAAATTTCATCATTTTCATTTTGCCCAGGCAGTTTATTAGTTTGCTATCCAATGTTATTTAACTTTCATTTCATGGTATACTTTTCTAATTAATATCTTGGATAACTTTTTTAAAGTGTCTTAGTTTCAAATTTTATCTCCCTGTACACTCTCACCCAGGCATGATTGTCTAATCATCACTTGATTTAGCCACATGTTTAAATACTTTACCTATACTATAGCCTGAGCAGCCAAAAAGCTATGATTATGTTCTGAAATTCTGTTGTACATTTTGGTTTAAAATATAATTATATCTCCAACACAATTAAAAGTTTTATTTTCTACGGCAGAATATAATATATAATGATCTCTTTGTAGTGAAGATAGTTTCAACATCATTGTGTTCTCATATGTTGTGAAATCTCAGCACATTTTTCAAAATCCGCTAATATCTTGATTTTTCATAATTTGATTTTACATAACACCCTAGATTACTGTAATTAATTTAATTAGATTTATGTAAAATCAAGACTACTGTATAAATGGAAAACCTTGGGTAAACTTGGAGGTTGTAAGAAATGGATGCGTAACATAGATACCATGAAAGTGAAAGGAAGTATGTATAGTAAAGGAATGCACAGAGTAAGACAAAAAGTTTTTTAGTTGAGTCTATTCATTGATAAATTGTTTCCTGATATTCGTTTCTAACCTTTCTTAACCAGTAGGGTACTTCCAGGGCTTAAAAATTTACCGAATAAAAATTATGATGAAATCTTGTTAAAACATAATTTGTTATAGTGTAAAGGCACATTTCATACCCTTGCCTTTATGTTATAGGTAACAAGGTTCTACTTTAAAGGGTTGCTTTAGGGCCTGGAAAACCAGGAAAGTTCATGGGAAATGAAAAATTAGCCTGAAAATTTGCTTTTCTAAGTTAGAATCTAACAGTTTTCAATAAGTGAGGAGTACCATTTTAAATTGCCTAAATTAGGCAGTGTAACTCTTATTTGGCTTTTAGAAATCAATCATGCTTCCAATTGTAAGTGATGGCCAGAACGAGAGATGTAAATAGAATGTTTCAAATCCATACGAGGTTATGTAATGTGCTTCTATGATATTCTCAAGGGTAACATTGTGAAAAACCATTGTGACAGAATCAATACGAGCTTTATAAATTAACAATAAATTTTATTTAACACGACCGGTTTCATCACATAGGTTACACTTCCGGTGTCGCCTGTAGATGTTGATTATATGATGAAACCGGTCGTGTTAAATAAAATTCATTGTGGAATTTACAAAGTTTGTATTAATTCTGTTAATGTGTCTCCTTTTGGTGACCAGTGTAATTTAGCCTTGAGGCAGTTAAGCGACTGATATATCCGTCGCCGACTTGGATGATGTTTGAGTCGACTCATCTTACTGTGTTTGAATTTCCCTCGTCTTGGCTGAGACCTAAGAATAATATGTATGCCGTCAGAAAGGAAGCAGACTTTCCCTCAGATCAAGCGGAGTGACTGGGCTCCGTTTGTTAGGAAACTTTATACCCTTCTATTACATAATTTAACATGTTGTGCACCTTCTTTAAAATATATTTGCATATTTTCACCTGGAAAATCTTGAAATTTGATAACCTCAGGTCCGTGACAACTCCATACTAGTCTCTTTATTAAGACCTTGAAAAAATAATGGGAAATCACTATTTTGTAGATCTCCCGACCCTCACATCCCTCATGCCGGGACTTGCCGAGTTCCCCGTGGTCCAGCTGTTTTCAGTCGGTGACTCATCCTCAACTGCTCCCCCTCCTGCATTGGAGTGGCAGAGATGGGCCGCCCGCTCCATGGTCCGTCATTATTTGTCATCCGAGTCGATGCTGAGCCTCACCCTTGAGCAGTGCCGTTACTTCAGGGTTCCAGTCGGAAACCTCCCTCGGGACCCGACTCTCTTTGGTGCCGACCTGTTCTTTGCTCGTCACCTTAGGCGCCACAACTTTGCCCTCTGGTGCTCTCACACGGAGATTCCAGATCTCGGAGGTCGTGAAGCTGATGATAATGGGTGAATTTCTCTTCTCTAAAATGCTACTGTGACCTATCTTTGCTTTTTTTGTTACTTTTGAAAGTCAACAGTCATAAGAAATAGTTTCAGCCTTGACTTCGTGGAATTCTCTCATCTCAGGAAATGATTGGCTTACACTGCAATTCCCCATACAGCTTTTATTTTTCATGACCAGATTTCAACATGAAACAAAATCATCAGGTGGTCACTGCTCGATGATGGCGATTTTCAGCTAAGTCTGGGGCCTGTTTCTCAAAGCTACAAGTCTACAAGTTACTAGTATATTCACTTGTAACTTGTGAAATTCTGTTTCTCAAACCTACAAGTCTAATAATTACAAGTTCACAAGTTACAAGTCTATTTCAAAAGTTACAAGTGTTTTCATGGTTACGACACATTCTGTTTCTGAAACAGACTTGTAAATTAAAAGTCCTTATAACTTGTAAGGAAATTTCTACTAGTCCTCCAAGGTGAGTAAATCGGAAAGAACAACTGGGAAAACAAATGAAAAGCGACTTGCGATCTCTTTTTCTAAACTGTTACGAAGGCGATAGCGACGAACAAGGTATCAGTAGATAGGATTTTTTACCGACTTTTGACATAACATGCTCAGTTTACTTTAAAACACATTGTTTGTTTATAATTTAAAGCTAAAGAAAAGTCTGTTAGATTAAAACGTAATGAGACAAGAATACCCCCACAGAGACTTTGTGAATAAACAACGAAGAAGAAAGATTTATTTCCAACAGGAGACATGTATGTTGCTTTTAATCGTGCAATTTATAAATGACCTCATTTGATAAAGAATAAATTATTTTGTGGAGGTGGGAATGGTTGAAAATGCGAAAGTTATGCACTAGTTTGCTAGTATTATTTATTACTATTTATCAATATATACCTACTTTTCATGTCACACCATTATGTATACATTGAGAGGTAAAAATACAGAGCATAAGTTCCCGTACTAAAATGATAAATCGCTATGAAATATTAAGTCGCGAAAGTTCAATAGGAAACTCCATACGTATTTAAAGTCATCATTTTTGTGACACAGATGCAAATGCTACACTAATGTGCTGTGGTTTTTCCTTATACGCCGTAGTCATGTGTCCGATATCCTTAGTGCAACTTGGGGCTCAAGGACAAGTGAAATTAAAAATAAATTGTGCACAGAGATGGGCAAAATACATGTAAAATGTATTTTAGATACAAAATACTAATTACTTTTAAAATGTGTATTTCAAATACAAAATACAAATTACTTTTAAAAACAGTATTTTCGATACAAATTACAAAGGTAATTTCAAAATACATTCCTTAAAATACAAAATACATACTCCCACGACAGTGAAATTTAAAATTCTTACCTGGTAAAAAATTAAAATCAATTCAAATATGAACTATTCTTTAAAATGAGAGGCTCAAATATTCTTACCACATATTTATATGTAGCTAGCTATTAAACCGAACTTCTTCTGTCTATTACCTTCACCCCAAAGTCCATCCCTAGGAGATACAAAAGGGAACATACATGCAAATAATGCTTAGTAAAGGCACCTTATTTGTCACTCAGGTGGATTCTCAAAACAAGTTGAAGTCGGATGCGACCTTACACGTTTTTCTGCTATTTGTCATTCATTTTAATGTAACAAACTACAAGTGCATTACCTTCAAATATATTTATAAAAGAAGGATCATCCACAATTGAGAGGGGTCTCATTCCACTAACTACAAATTTTGTAATTAAGTCGTCAAATTTAGCTTGCGAACATCCTTTCTTTGTCATCGGAAATTGCAATTGGAGTTGCCTTTCAGCTGCAGTGCCATTACTAGGCTTCCCTTCAGGAGCTTTCCTCTTCAACCTTCTTTTACCTTTCACATTCCTTGCCCATTCCACTTTATACAACTCGAAGGCACTAACATCATGTTTTCTCTGAAAAATTCAGGTAAATCAGCATTAATCTTTCTTTTGTCACACCTTTAAACTGCGTGCAAATATTGGTAGTGGTAAACATGTTTGAGGAAAGACAACAATGATACCTTTAACTACGAGGATGTATTAAGTATAATTTAAAGTAAGATTATATTCATAAGTGTATGTGGCATTATGATAAAATATGTTTCAAGTAGAAAAACTTGATAAAATTAAGTTATGATGAAGTGCTATCAGAAATGTTAAGGTAAAGGTGATATTATGGGCACCAATTTTGTTTTTTTTACAATAAAAATTATAATAAATTTTCTGCTAATCTGATAATTATAAGAAAGCATACTGTGACACTTAGTTAATCCATTAGATTGATATTTATATCATAGGCCAACTAGTAGTGCTAAGTTCACAGAAAGTCACTGGAAGTCATAGTTTGGAAAGGAAAAATGTTGAAAAAGTGTCAGCCGAACATTTACCCCAATTTTTATACATTATAATGAGAGAAAACTCATACACTGAAAATACTCGTTTCCCAATTGAAACCAATGGAAAAATTCTCAAGCGCAAGAAAAATAAATATGAACGAATCAGAAAATAACTTCATCAAAACCTATATTTCTGGATGTTATATTAAAGACCCTGCAAAGTTTGGCTGGGATAGAGTGATGCAGCCGCAGGTGCAGCGGATATATTTTGTTAATGATAACATACATACACGCATTCTGCTTTATTAAAAAGATGACTACAAGTTCCGGCTATTTCCGCTAGAATACCTATGCTTCTTATTCGGATATTAAGGGTGTCCATAATACCACCTTTGCCTCTACTAAAATCAGTGGAAGGACGTGCAGTAAACAAAACACATTGCCAGTACTTAGATAAAATTCTTAAATACATACACCCACAGGACATTTTAAGGTCCACTTACCTTTATATGAGTCTTGAAATTCGTGGTGGCTGCGTATGATCCACTTATGACCGTTACTGTGCCTGGTTTACACAGCTCGCACTGTGCTTTAAATTTTCCTTCTGATTCATAAATAACACTGAAGTATTTCCCATCTAATAATGCACATTTTGATTCCTCGTCGACAGACATCGCACTCCTGTACCTTTTGGAACAGCGCCAGTTTCTACAGGTCCACTCCACAAACTACTCAACGCGCAACCACGTTTCGCAAACTACTCCACACGCGACTACGTTTCACAAGTATTCAAGAGTCTACGGGGCTACAGAAGTAATGTAAGGGGCAATTTATTGTCCCATAGATGGCAGGCTAATACCGATTCATTCGGGATCCCTGCCATCTCTGTTGCGTGCTCTTTCGAATTATGCACAAAAACATAAATGTATTTTCATTTTGAATGTATTTTAAAAATACAAACTACTCTCTAGATGTATTTTCGTTACAAAATACAAAATACTTTTTAAAAATGTATTTCCGATACAAATTACAAACTACAAAAGTATCGAAAATACGTATTTCAAATACAAGTATTTTCGATACTGCCCATCTCTGATTGTGCATAAGTCCTAGTATGAAGTTACATAAATCGGTGGTAAAATATCTCATTAGCCCATAAAAATGAAAGAGAAAAAAAAACTAACATCTGTGGGGTTCGATCTCGTATCCTTCGGCATCGTAGAGTCGCACGCTACCACTACACCAACTGACTTCTTGAGTAATAGTAGTTCCTTTTGTGTATAAATAATCAACATTCAAAATGGCTTAACTCATAGTTCTAGCTTGTCTTACGATAAAATGCTATTCCTCTATTTATTCGTATCTATGAAAGATAAACACTGCACAAGATGATGTCTTGACATGCAAGAATTGTGAACAACCTTCATTTTGAGTTCATCTTTCCCTTCATGCTATGGAATAAACGACTTTTCCTCATGATGTTCAAGTTTTGCAGACAATTCATCCTCACTTGAGATATTTTAAGGTAAACTGTAAACCAAAAATTCTGTTTATCTTGTGTTCATGCATTTATAGACACCGAGCAACATAGCACTGACTCTTGGGTATAGAAGATGGCTGGAGAAACTCGTGAAATATATTGAAAGCTTTAAATAATAGCTAAATATGGACTAGATGCCCGCCATTTTCACTTGTATACCTAATATTTGAGAATTCACAAGTCCTCCGTTTTCGTTTGAGAAACACTTGTAAGTCACACTTGTAAGATCCGACTTGTAACTTGTGGACTTATATCTTTGAGAAACATGCCCCGGTCGTGAAAAGCAAAAGTTAAAAGTGAAATTACATTAATCACTTTATTTATCCTTTACTGCGGCAACAGTTGTAATACATGGGAGATATTTGCCAATCTTTGCATTATATTGAATTTTATTATCCAATATAATCACACATCTTTGTACTTTTTCTCACCTTATTCACATCCACGACCAGTTTTTTCTAACGCATATGAGGCATTTTCTGGCCAAAAGATGCCTTATTAAGGTGATACCGATTAAAGATACAATTGCAAATTTGTGTTATTTTAATGGATATATTGTATAAATTAATTTATACTTAATTATTCTACAACAATTTTATCTTACATGGCAGAGAATATTTTCCTCCCTAATTTAACTAGTTACTAGCTGTCAAACATAAAATAATAATTTTTATTTGAGTTCAAGTACTATAGTGATATCTGTCCCCATTTTATCATGTACCTGCCCCGCCTTTATAAAGCACTCTTCCATCACCTTACCTTCAGAACGTTCCTAGGGTTTGATACTTCAATAAATTGTGTGAAAAATATGTACATTGTTTAAGTTTTCTTTAAGAATTAACTACCAGTGTTTCCATTGTCGCAGACCTTTGTTGCCAAGTTTCAAACACTCAATGTGTTATTCATGTCAACTTTCTTGATCACGATGGCTCAATATCCAATTGTTTAGATGGGCTTCTCTGATGGGTTGTGAACAGTATGCATTATTTGGTCCATCTTTGTTTGGATTCTAAGAATTGTGGTGAAACGTGCTGCTGATGCTTTCCCTCTAAATCAAGTAAAATGCATTTTTGTATATTGGTAATGTTGCCTACAATTCGCTGTCCTCCCTCTGCAACTAAGCTGACCCACTAAGGGAAAACAATTTACAATGCATTTATTTACAATGACAATAATTTTAAAAACAAAAATATTAAAATTAAAAATACAAAAATATAAAAAGTAAATGTGAACAATGCAAAGTATCATAACATATTTTTGTTCATGATGAAATTTACTTTGGAGGTAAATACATTTTTATCCCACGGTAAGATCTAAATTTTCACATACAGTATTGTATTCCTTGCACATTCAAATGAGTGGTGAGTTACAAAAATATTTTGTTTTAGTTTAAAGAATAAAAAAAGGTTTGTTTGTACCTTTCTTTAAATTGTGGGACATAAAAATTTAATTTATGGAGTATTTCACTGTCTTTACCATACTTAATTATTTCATATAAGAACTTAAAACCCAAGCCCTTCCTTCTTACATATATGCAGAGTATATTTGCAAATTTAATCATCAATTTCTTGTCTTTATGTGCACACACGCCTGATAATTGTCAATTGAAGTAAACATACTGAATTTCAAAGGTGAAAATGTTTGTTTGTGTCTCTTAATTTTATAGGTTGCTCACAGAATTTGAGGAGAGTTCGAGCATTCTGACGAGCCAGCCAGGATCGTATGGCACAGTTTGTGTCGAACTTGACATTGATGGCCTTGCAGTAAATACTCTCCTCCAGTCACACCATGTAAATGATATTGATGGTATGTCTAATTTGTTTTATATCTAAAAATTAATAATGTGTTGATTGGTGTGAAGACCTATATGTTCATGCTGATATGAAATGTAACTTATTCAATCTTAATGTCTTGTGATTAAATGTTACTTGGTAAATTTTTCATTGATATTGAATAATTAAGGATAGACCGTTTGGCAATTAGGTAGTATACTAGCTCTTTTGGTGGAGCGAAAATGCATAATTTTCGTAAATTTTGGTTTAATCCAGTGAATCAAAAGAAAATGGTATCCTAAGACACCATTTGCTTAAATTGAAATTCTTTCCACGTGAAAATATTATTAATAGCTAAATTACATCTAAAGTTATTTTAAGGCTAATACTAAGTCAAAAAACAGCATAATAATGAAAGGATAAGGATGTGGCGATAAAAGTTTAAAATACATTACCAAGCAAATGAAAATAAAGAGAATTGCACTCTATATATACAACTTTATGCTACAGAGAAGTATATTTAAAATTTAAAAAATGTTCAAGAAACTCACATTAATAATCAAGGTATATGAAGTATAAAAATTCATGCCTCTGAATCTGTAGTGTTTTATTTACTGTGACTACAGGAACTGTGAATCTGAAATTTTTCTTATGGTGAAAAAAATACATTATTAGGTATATGTATTATCATTATTTTAACACTGGGCTTCGGCTTACCTCAGCTGTTAGGAAGAGGGAGTTGAACTGGATTTTATGACAAAATGTGTCACCATAATTAGCACACTAGGATGAATGGAAAGCCTAGGATTTCCTTTTCCTAGCAAACTAGAAAAAATTCACCCTAGTGTGCAAATCACTTTGCAACACAATAGCAGACTAGCCTTCCACTCGTTACATACCCTGTGCACTAGGCAATACACTGCAAAACAGTTTGGGAGCAGAGATGGTGTGCACTAAACAACTAAAGATAATCGATAATCACATCCGTGGTTGTTGTTTTTGTGTTGATCGTCAGTTATGGTTTTTGTTTAGTTTTTAATTACTCCATGGGAAGAATATAGACATTTACAGTCCGTAAAAGTTAATAGAGAAGTTGAGATATACAGTAAAACCTCTACTAAACGAAATTCAAGGGACCGATGATTTTCCAGTTCGTTAATCGGGAGTTCGTTTGTCGGAGGTGCTTTTCACGTTGCATCACTCCAGGGGCAATGTAAATAATCCACTTCTTGTACCTTGAATTTCAGAGAATATGGTATGAAGAACTCAATTACAGGTAAAATTTCCACAGAGGATAGCATAATTTTATCCTTAGTGCTTCCTTGCCTCATAAAAAACCGTGGAATAACAACGAGTAGGTATTTCAGCAAGTCCTGCTAATTATACCATTTACTGCGATTTCTAAAGGCCGATTTATAGTTGGCATGAACGTCAAACTTTAACCATGAATTGTTTTCGCCTTGACGCCATCCTGTTACGATCGCCGTCAACTAGAATGTGCGTCGGTAACCATTGGTCGCCTTCATTCATCTTTGCTTGGATGTAGATGTTTACACGCAGCCGATCGCCAACATGTGTTGATTTGGTTACTATCTACAAAAGAGCGAGAACATGGACGAGTACGAGTATTATCAACTCGTAATTGCTGTGATAATTATAGGAGTGGTTTGGAACCTGTGTATTCAGCTCGAGGGTGAAGTACGTGTTGACGCCAATCGTAAACTGGCCTTATCTTCCGGCCCAATGCATCACAAACACGCTAGAATTAATGATAGTAGTTTCTTATCCCGCCACTTTCAAGAACTTTAACGTAACACGGTCACATCCGCGGTGCATTCAAGGTTTTTGAGAACTGCTCCGTAAATACAGCACGATATATTTTTGTTTTCGTTCCACCAGCGACTTTTTTTTCGAGAATTATTTTCAAGATGGCGGTGAGCGAAAAAAACAATTAACACATTTGAAATGTTCAAATTAAAAAAAAAATAATGTTATTACAGCAATAAAAATATTTAGGAATGCGCACAACGTAAATGACCACTGAACGTGATTTCATTGCATTAGATGTGTTTCAAGTATGCTAAAGAAATTTTTGAGCCCGCGATATGAAAGTCAACATTTGACATTTTATAAACCAAGCATGGATAACAATTTTTGCAAAAGCGTGAAGAACAAATTACGAACTTACCTTGCAAATAAGTAGATAAATTACCAGACGTAATAATTGCCACTTAAGGCAAAACCAGGCTTCACTCGCAAAGATTGTAATTATTCATTTAAGTATTCTACCAGCTGATTGGTATGTTCTTGGTGTTGAGGTCCATAGTTTTAGCGAAAGAAAAGGAACGTCCGGTTAACTTAAACGAGGTTTTATTCATGTGACCACGTCATTTTGGTACAACACTTCTGTCACAAATTCAAATTATAATCAGTTCACAAAAAAAGAAATGAAAATCACTTCGCGTGACTTGCGCTGCCAACCTATAAGTTCCATTCTTTTCATTACCAACCAAAAATATTTTTAACACTTGGACAGTCCCAATTCTGCATCCCAATCTCACGAAATTGAACCGCAGTAACACTCGAGAGCAACCAGTTTTCACTCGAAAAGATTGAAATTATAAACTCACGATGATAAACCGCAGTAAAACTCGAGAACGCCGACCAAATCACTAACCACACCGCTAACACTGATGCAAAATACCGGAAATGCAATTAACTGGATAAACAACAAGGACCTTTCTGATTGGCTTGTTTGTACGGAGTCTCTGATTGGTCCAAGTCACTTTCAAATCAGCAAAAACGGCAAAAACCTTGCAACATATTCAAAATTAGCCTTTTTTTTTTTAAATACGTTATGAAGAGGTAAATATTATTATACAGGGCTAATCTTTCATTTCGTTTATCGGGAGTTTTCGTAGAGCAGGAGTTCGTTCATTCGAGGTATTTACCAATGCATTTAAATAGGATTTTGGGGGGACCAATAGCATTTGTTCGTTCATCGGAGTTCTTCATTTATCGGGAGTTCGTTAGGTAGAGGTTTCACTGTACTGATTTGGCGTAGAAATAAATGAAAAATGAACAACTTATTCATGATCGTATGATTTAAACGAAGGAAACCATCATGGATTATTCGGTCACGTGATTCCCTTCCCCAAACGACATTGGACATGTTTATTGCTTGGCTGCATTTCTGTCAACTGCGATGCTATTATCTTGGATGGACCCTAAAGATGTATTTTTAACGAATTTGATTACAATACATGAAAATTTCATCCCAGTTTGTTGTGTGCACATTGAATGCCCTCTACCAGCAGGTTACCAAACGTTTCACCAGTACACATTGTTCCTGTCGTTCTTGTGCACTAAATTGAACTGTTGTGTTCCTATCTGCACTAAATTCAACACCTTGAAAGGAAAGCCATATCACCATCATTGGTGGCCAAACTGTACCACCAGTAGAATGTGTAACAGTTTTGCAACTCTGGTGGAACTGGCGTTAAATTTTGGATTGCCCTTGGTTGTATTTCATTTTTGTGCCACTCTTATATGTCACGTGCTTAATTTCCTAGCTTTTGTGACATAATGACCTGAAGTAGAAGCGTACATAATTATGGAATACTCTGTGTTCTTTGTGATTATTTTCCTCTCATTTAGGAATTGATGATAGAAATCTCTAATGTACTTGCATTGAAAAATTGATTACTTTTCTCATTGCTGAAAAATCATTTTTCTTGATTGAACCAGGAACCAGCTCCAGTGTGTCTTTTGACACTATACCCCAGGCATCTCTGGAGGAGATGATGGGAGAAACTGGGGTTGCTGTGCTCCCGTCATATGATGAGACAGCTCTCTGCAGCGGTGCATTCCGTGTTTTGCGAACCATGGTTGGAACATGGCTTCGAGATGTCTCTTTGTATCGCAATGTTTTTGCTGACTTCCAAATTGTGCATTTCTACAGGTGAGTATTATGGGACTTGGTTCTGACATAAATAAGATCTTAAATAAGGAATGTTTTTTTTTCCAGCAGTCGTATCTTCACAGTTCCAATTCTTGTGGGATGACCTTGCTCAGGAAAATTTTTAATCTAAGTGCTTCCTATATGGCTTCAGTATTTCATATACTTAATGCTTCTCCAAAACTTGACATACATTTCATGTGGAAGAATCTTTAGGGAGTATAAAGATAAAAAAATAAAGTATGGATGAGTCGATTCCAAATGTCGATTCCACCGATTCTCAGGCTTAGAATCGGTATCAAGAATCGATCGCCTAAACTTGATTCCAGAAAGATAAATGTTTTGAACATTGACTATAAGCTGAGGATATATTTGCTATTTGTCATTCAACACACTTTTTGAGCGACTTAATTGTCTTTGTTATTTTCTTCCAGCCAGTACTTGAATTTAAATAATAGTCGTACACTTCTGGTATATCAATATCCCACCTGATATTAGGAATAAGAATTGATGGAATCTGGAATCAATTTGAAAGAGTCAGAATCGGAATCGAAAAAAAGTGGAATCGACTCATCCCTAAAATAAAGTTATGTCATCTGCTGTGAATGAAATTAGTTATTGGTACTACTGCCTCTAATATTTTGAAGTATCCATATAAGGCTCAATACTTTATATTTTCCTATCAAGTTAGTTAAATTCTAGTGAAGAGTGTTTGATTGGTATTACCGTAGCGTTAGCATACTCTGGCTGTATTGCTACTCCGTGGTGTTACTTATTCTTCTATTTCATTTAACATAAATACATATGTATATGTATGTTTTATTATTCTGAAATAGGGTAAATGCTATACTGAATTGTACTTTATTATCGGTCCTCCATCGTGAAATCAATTCGAGATAATTTGTGGGTTATTTATGCTTTCCAACATTAATTTTAAATTCCTCCAATGTAACTTTGCAGAGATTACATAAAATTATTTCAAGAGATGACATTTGTTGATTTCACATTTCTTAATTTACTCTGTTCAAATAAGGTATCATTCATTGCTTGTTTCTTTAGGTGGCAACTCATGTAGAATGCTTTATTTTTTGTTGTAGGTGGTTGAGAACTCCAAGCACCCTGCTCTATGACCCTGCATTGAGGCGTACTTTGCACAGCCTAATGAAGAAGCTATACATTCAGTTGGTGGCTGAATTCAAACGTCTTGGCTCTGTGATATTGTATGCAAACTTCAATAAAATTATTATCTGCACAAAGAAGAAGAAGGTAGAAGATGCCATTGCCTATGTGGAATTTGTGGTTCAGAGCATTCGAAATAAGGAGCTTTTCCACAGCATTGAGATATCATACAGGCAGTGTTGGGAATACCTTTTATGGTTAGATCCGGTGAGATTGCATGTTTATTTCACTCTTGTATCCTCAGTAAATACAATTAAACAACTATATATAACTAAATTTTAGGGACCCATGAAGTAGCAAAGTAATTGTGAAATTTGTAACTGAGAAACTACAGTCTATAATTAGAAAAGCCCTTGTCACTCTCTCACTGACTCAGGAACGCTGTAAGACAGAGTCACAGTCACTTAAATATTAAAATGCCATTATTAGATTGAGTCACAGTCACTTAAACTTTAAAATGTCGTTATTCAACTGCTTGCAAAAAAATTCATAAAAGCGAGAATAATTTCTGATTTGGCTCTGACTGAGACAACGCTGCCTTTCATCTTGTGACGATGACAATTTCCAGTGATTCTGGCTCATGCAGTTAAAAATAAACGAGTCACAGGGTCAGTCGTTTCACCACGTTGGACTTTGAACTCCAAATGGCAGTATTCTCACGTGGACTACTGTATGTTGCTCTCTCTCTCTTGCAAATAAACGGAAATAATGTAATTTTTTAGTGTTGGGAATAAACTCATCAGTGGCGTACCGACAAGGGGGGCTTAGGGTTTAAACCCCCCCCCCCCAAACATGTTTACCTGAATTCGTTTACCTGAACTAGCATTTATAATTTTGCTTATTGGGCTGAAAAATATAGTTGAATTGTCTTAACGAAAAAGAATGTTCATTTAATTACCGTTTTTTTTTTTTTAATAATAATCTAAATATCATTTTATGATGATGCACATAAATATTAATGCCCCCCCCCCTGCAGAAGTCAAACACCCCCTCCCCCCCCAGAAGTCAATCATGCGTACGCCACTGAAACTCATGATATCAAGTGTCGTTTAATTTCAATATCTTCCTTGAGTAAGTGGGCACTACAGGCACCTTTTAAAACCTAGTGTATAAATATTTTAGCTTTGATATTCTAAAGGAATAGTTTAGACATGAAGTTGAATTGCCAGCTCAAAATTATTGATGAAATAATAGCTCATGCAGGCTGTACCTGACTTATGTAATAGATGTGTTCAGGCACTCGCTGCAAAAGTCAAAAATTACTCTGGAGCTGAGTCTGTGCTCTGGAGATTATGGTCGATGCAGAGAAATGCGGAGTATAATTTTTGTCCAAATTTCATTCAGTTGACTGCAAAATTCAATAACTCTTTATGCATTTCCTTAATTTATTAACCAAAATGTTAAAATCGCCTGAAAGTTGCATCTCATGAATTTCTTATAAAAATATGTAATAATATAATTATGAATTAAACAATTGCACGGATTCGTGAAAGCATGGTATCTCAAAGCTTCACGTTTTGACTGGAGGCCAGATCAATTTTCCGATCTTCACTCTCTTGGCCATCGGCCATCTTTTACCAACATTTCGATGCTTCCGTCATATGCGCTACTTAAATGCAGGCAACCATTATTCGCTTTCTCTAACCTCCGTAATTCTCATCTTTTTGGGTAAGGTTGCCACTTGTGTATGTACAGATTGACGTAGATTGTATGGGTGGGCAAAAACCATCTGGAGCCCTCCTGGCACTCAGACGTCTTGGTCTATTGTGCCGTCCCATGTTTATCCTGCCTGCCACTTGCAGACAGGGGACAAGGGCAGCACGGTACGGGTATGGAAGAGGGTCACCTCCCTCCAACCTTCCCAGTCTGAGTCTTCCCTCCGGCCTCCCGGTATAGGTCTGGAGGAGTGTCACCTCTCCATCCATGCTCGGTAGAGGTATGGAGGCGGGTCACCCCTCCAACCCCTGCCCGGTCCCGGCGTTGCTTAACTTCGGTGTTCTGTTGGGAACCATTATTTCAACGTGGCTAGGCCCTTGCCCTTTCCAGATTTACGTGAGTCGAGGCTGATGTAACTCGGGGACTGCTTGCATTAATAATGAAAAAATATTAAAACAGTTCCACTTTATTCTTTGAAGTGGTAAAATCAATCGCGTTTTTAAATGTTTGTATTGCTGCAAAGACGGGAAGGAATGTGTATTTGTCCATTTTCTTTGAGCATTGCATTTTCTGTAATATTTTCTATTTGCTATTTTAAAAGAAGAGGAATTGTGATCTCTCATTCACGCAATATTTGTAATAATAGTAAAAAAGGCCATTTCCCTCATCAGCACTAGTAAATCACTCAAAAAGTTCTATGTATGTATATTTTGGGACAAATATTTTGCATAAGGACCAAATCGTGCAATGATGACAGCTTACTATTAGTGTCTTGTGAAATGCTAGTTGGTTATTTTCTTTAAAACTGTACTTTTTTCTGTTTGATTTAATTGGGAGCAAGAATAGCTGCTATCATTCGGAGGAAGGTATATGAAGAAACATCTGAAATATCTGTTATAAGTTCACATTTTCCTCCTGTAATTAATAGTTGAACCAAGCATTTTGACAACTTATTACCACCTTTTTCACACACGCTTTGGTCATTAGTGTAAATTTTGACAAGTTGTTCGGACGTGATTCCTAATCCTTATTTTCAGGCTAACCATGCTGGGGTAAAGGGAAAGCTACCTGAAGGATTAGGTAACATTGGAGAAGCAGGAGATGCTGATGAAAGCATAGCAATCAAGGAAAGGACAGGGGAGAATGGGGAAGATGATGAAGAAGAGGTACAGGAGAGGGAAGAAGTATTGAATGAAGATGACGATGAAGATGATGCGGTAAGGCAGTTAGACTTTCTTGGATGTGAATGTATTTTCCAGATTTAAGATTTCCAGATTTAAGATTTCCAGATTTAATCGTATATGTATATGCATTATCATTTGCCTATGACATAAGATCCTCCCTTCCTTGGCACAATTCATCTTGATAATACTCACTGAAAAAATTGCAATAATTGTAATTAGGGGTGTGCGGGTAGCACTTTTTCATTTCGGGTCGGATTCGGGTAGTGAAATATCTTCGGGTATCGGGTAATTTTCGGGTTCGGGTAGTAGAGGTATTCACATTCGTGGGTGCTGGATTATTAAGGAAAATGGATGTTTCGATGGCAATACAAAAATTACAGTAAATATTTGCCTTGTAAAGACCTGAGAGTGGGAACATCATTGTTTTAGCACAAAGTAGTTCAACTCAAAAGGTTCCAAAGCAAAATTACACCCAGTAGCTTGTGCTTTTTCACAATAAAATATAACTAGGATCGGCAGGTTAGCTGGGACACACCTGTGAACAAAATAATGTGATCTTTAGCTCTTGTGGATTTATAAAGCAAATCCTTACTTTCATATTTTTTAGTTCCACCATTCTAGATCAGTTAGTTAGTTCAAAACTATTCATGTTGGTTCTTTTACGTGAAAGGGTTAAGACCCCGATTTTCCGCCGCCGATAATTCGAAAAGCAGGCGACGGATCAAAAAACAAAAATACGTCTCTCCTTATCTTTCAAACTCTATCAGAATTGGCATTTAAAAAACTCTTGGCAAACAAGCCCATTGAAATGAAAAAACTCAAAGCGGCTATTCACGCATGCACAGTCCGTCTCATCTTCAAATCCGTAGTAGACTGTTATGAACAAATCAGACCC
The DNA here is from genome assembly GCA_963573305.1 of Pyrrhosoma nymphula. NCBI lineage: Eukaryota > Metazoa > Arthropoda > Insecta > Odonata > Coenagrionidae > Pyrrhosoma > Pyrrhosoma nymphula. The sequence goes on from OY754338.1 coordinate 118,958,247, forward strand.
AAAATAAAAAATCGGAAAAATACGTGTCTCTTTAGTTTTCAAACTATAATTGGTATTTTAAAAAACTCTGGGCGAACAAGCCCATTGAAATGAAACAACTCAAAGCGGCTATTCACACATGCGCAGTCCGTCTCGTCTTCAAATCTGTAGCACAGGGATTCCCAAAATACGTTCCACGGAAGGCTAATGGGTGTTAAGAGTAACCTATAATGGCTTTATATGCTGCTACCTAAACGCAATGGTTTAATATATGCGAAGTCCACAAGGTGTTCTATTGAAATTTCAGGATTTACGAAGTGTTCCATCGCAGGAAAAGTTTGAGAAACCCTGCTGTAGCAGATTACTTAGAATAAATGCGCATGTTGCTTTTCCTATGTTCGACTCACCTCGGAGCGGAGAGCCACCGATCATAGATGCCGATAGGTGGTTATTCCACTAATTGTAAATAGAAAGCACCGCGGCGTGACGAGCTGTGCATTGCTGGTTATCGCCGTAAATCGAAAGCACCCGATGTCATCTTCCCGCGATTGTTATCGTAACACCGGTTTTGCTACGATGAACTGCAAAATTCCGTATACCTCAGCAATAGTTGCACGCGAGTTCGTTTAAATTGAATTGAGAACATTTGCTAGCAATTTTAATGTTTTTCTTGCATTTGAAATGTACTTCCAACCATTTTCTCACAAAACAATGAAAATTCGCGTTGTGGGGCACAATTCGCGACATTTCCCGAGTTCAAAAGTTATTTCCCCAGTCCGTATGGAGTATGTTGTAACTAATTACCACTCCTAGGACATTTTTGTCTAAAATCGCAAAATTCGCGATTGCGAAATTTTCCTTTACTTAGCTATAGCTTGTGAAGAAAATTTCAAATGAGACATGAGAGCAATATTATAGGATTTTAGTACTGCATTGCAGTAATTGCACGTTGCGTACAAATTTGGCAATTGGACGAAGTGCACCCGGATAGCTACCTTACTATTCCGCCATGGCGGATTTTCGATTTGCGGCGATAGACGGCGATTGCCACGCCGTGGTGCTTTCGATTTAGCTGAATCGCCGGCTGTTGGTGGCTCTCTGTTCCGAGGTGAGCCGGCGATCGACGGCACCTGCGTCCGATAATTATCGGCTATCGCCATACTCAAATGAAAAGCACTGATAGTGTTTTCATTGCTTAGAAACTTCGGCTTCGTTGCAATTGCCGCGATCTAGTAGTGCCCCCTTCACTCAACAAACCAACTAACCTAACGACCTTCGTCCTTACCGTTGTAGGTGCTAAAAACCGTGTGAATGTGCGTTGGTTAACAATGGACAAATACTTCTGGACGCTACCAATTAACAGTTGTCAGCGCTCGTATAGATGGCGGAATTCGGAATATATGAAGTACGATAATCAAATAAGGCAATGAAAATGAAGAAGGGCGAAGTATTATTTTCGTAAATAAGCAAAAATGAGTGAAATGTGATTTTAAATTCCTATAAAAAGTGTTATAATGTCATATACATCCAAGTATGCTGCACTATTTTGATTGATTTTTATGGTTATCGGCCTTAATAATTTCCGGTTTCCGCTCGCGACACCAGTGCCTGACCACTGTTTAGTAGCAATGTTAAGAACTACTACTCTATCGGTAACCAACGCGCGTTCACACAGTGGTTAGCGCCTACAACAGTACGAACTACGGCCGCTATGTTAGTAGTGTAAATGCACGTAAGGTTGTTACGGTGGTACGTACATTAGTTGTCTGTACGGGTGCATAGCCGATTTCAAACCGGAATTTCGCAATGGATCACTCGATTAAATTCAAATTCGAGCGCCAAATACCCAACCCGAATTTTTCAGGAGACAATCGAGTGTTCGGATTGGACACTAAATACCCGACCCGACCCGAATTTTTTCGGGAGACGATCGAGTGTTCGGATCGGACACTAAATACCCGACCCGAAATTTCGGGTACCCGCACACCCCTAATTGTAATCAGCAGTCATCAATCGACGATTGGTTTGCGGTAGCTCTCCACTCCACTCTCCTCTCTGCCAACCGCTTCATTCCCACATAATTTTTCACACTGACGTCCTTTGTAATTTTCCTGATGTGCTCCATTCTTGGTCGTCCTCTTGTAATTCTACCCATTCATTCCTCCTCCTAATGGTTTTTTTCAGTTTGCTCTTGTGTTTCATAATGTGTCCAATAAGTTTGTATTTTCTTCTACTTAGAGTTTTCATTATATGGAGGTACTTCTTTTATCTCCAACTCTTTGTGGGACTTCTTTGTTGGTGATTCTCTCTGTCCATTACAATAATATGTACGTACATACAATAATATAAAATGGACAACTTGTGTGCACTGAAGTGCTTCTTCTCTCACAGCTGCAGTATCACTGATATCTGTGTCGGTAATTAATAATAATAATACATACGTAGCTTTATTGTTCAGTTGGTCGATGTTAACATAGAACATATTCAGAAACATTTATAAATAATAACCTTTTACAATAGCTTTACAATATTGTCTGACAAAAACTCATCAGTACTATAATAACATTTATTAAGAATTAGATCTTTGAGTTTTAATTTAAAAGAAGACACAGAGGACATACATTTCAAGTTTGTAGGTAAACTATTGTACCAAAGTGATGCCGTGTGAATAGGGCCATTCTTACATACAGCTCGTGATTGTACTCTCAGGTGAACATTCTCCCTTCTACTAGTCAAATGACTATGAACCATCGAGTTAGGAATGAACATAGATGGATTCTTTTTTACAAATAATCATGAGTGAAAAATATATATGCTGGGTAAAGTCAAGATATTCAGTTGCCTAAACAAAGGCCTCCCAGGGGTCCTGATGGGTACACTCAACATGGCCTTTATAGACCTCTTTTGCATAGAAAATGCCTTCCTTGCTGCACTCGAGTTACCCCATAAGACAACTCCATAGGTCAAGTGAGCGTGAACTTTCGCATAGTATACTAGTTTCAAAATTTCCACTGAAGTAGTAGGGACAAGTTTCCTGATCATAAATGCCCCAATGGCAATTTTTTAAATTATGTATATCATTAATGTGAGGATACCAATCAAGGTTTTCAGTCAAAGATATTCCCAAGAATTTTACGGAGCTAGATTTCTTTATAGGTTTGCTTGTATCCACTCTAAAAAGAGGGGTCAGTATTTGTGGATTAATTTTATTGTGAAACTGTAAACAAGTTTTGGCAAGAACAATTACGATATTTTCCAACCCCTAGGATATACCGATAAGGTGCACTGTGAGTTTTTAGGTTGGATTTTATAAGAAAAAATCAATAATCAGCATCTTTAATGTTAACATTTTAGGGGAAAAAATTTGATTGTTTACTTCCAAAAATAGCCTTTGCATTAAAGTTCTTTGTCTTTATCCCAGAAGCAAATGAATGATGGGAAGTGCTCATTTAGCTTGCATCCACAACACTGTCTTTGCTGAAAGTAGAGAGATGGGCACCTCTGACTGTCAGATACTAAATCAGATGCATGATAACATAGCTGTACCATTGGACTATGAGATGCAGGTTGATTTCGGAAAGTATTTTTGAGAAAAAAGTGAATCTTATGGGCTGGGAAATATGGTGTTTTATCAAAATTTCAATCTAGTAGTTCTTCAAATCTATTGAAGTCGATTTTTTCAAACTGTTGTAGCCTTCATTCTGTCTGTGAAAACATTGTTTACTAAGACTACATGTTGACTTCTGTTCTTGAATGCTGGTTTTGAAGCATGGATATGCAAATTTCAGTGAAAATTACTCTGGCAAGTTGGATGAATTGTCAAGAATTGTAAATAATTTTATGAATCCTCCGGAAAAAATTGTGAACTTGTTCTCAGCTGCTTTGGCTGGGACACTTCAGGTATAACTACCAGCTTCCATTTCTGCAAATTAACATAGTTGGAAATGTTTAAAAGCTTTCTCTAGTGCACTGTCGGTAGATGTTGACTTCAAAACTTAAATGTATAGATAACAATGGCTGCTGCTTAAGTGCCTTTGGTTATGCAGAAAAAAACCTTCCTTTTTTAAGAATAATAGGTAGTTATGTTCTATCCTGGAAGCCAACTGTCATATATTGCAATTTTCTGTGTATGAATGCTGAATATGATAAAAAATTAATAACTCTCTAAAGAATACTATTTTCTCAGTTGATAAATTAAAAATATTTCCTTTAAACTAGCTGGATGTCCTAATAGAGATGTACATGAGTTGGAAAAACTTACCTATAATCTTGTCATTTACTCAATATGTACTTAAGTGGTTTATCTGAGAATTATTTTCTTTTCATTTTAAAATAATATAAATACAACTTATATAATGTGATGGTTACGCTATATCCTATCATGTATTACAGCCCGAAATAGTGATGAACTGGAACCTGATGGAATACCTCCCGGACATGAGCATTCAAGCTGGTTTCAGCACTGTCATTGCTGGTTACATTAGTGCAGTTTACCGACACTTGAAGGAGGCTGCAGAAGATCGTGCCAAGGTTGGAGGCATGACCCCAGTGAGGCCTTGGAAGAAGCGTCACGAGTCAGTCTCATCACAGCTGACGCAACCCAGTCAAGAGCCTCTTGGCCTTGGTGTGCACACGGGAGCATCCAACTTTGCACGAGAACTCATTGGCGGCGATATGTCTCAAAAACTTTTCCAGTGAGTATTTTCTCACGACTCTCACTTCTTCATCTATTCTTTACTTAAGATGGCGTTCCAAAGCAGACGATTCTCCATTTGCTTTTTTACCCTGATGGCTACAGTGGGTGTCTGATGTCACTACACCTCTGTCACAGAATGTTACACTAAAACCGATATCAGGGCTTTTTTTCTGGCGGTACGTGGCAGAACTGCATTCCCATACCTTTTTTCGTCAGAGTAAACTGCCTAAACTCGTATAAATCAATCTAAGGTCATTTGGATTTTTTCATCAATTAATTCTCAGATTTAATGTGGGAATTAAGGACATATTCCAGATAGTGAGCCCATCACCAAAGTAGCACTTACAGGACTCTTGCGGATAAGGTATCTCTTGTGGACAACGGAGTTCCACCACTTTTTTTCCAGAAAAAAATACCCTCTCCGCTATATAGTGAAATTCCAAGGGCCCAAGAAGTATTGAATTCATTATTGCTGTTGGTAATTCACTCATAAATATGGATACTGGTTGCAGGGGAAACCTAAATGAACCACACCATTTTCAGACATTTCTAGTTGGGTGCCGAGAACAAATGAATTACTTTATTTAAAAATAATCAAATCTTACATAAAACATTCAAAAACACATATCAAAATAAAAAATCAAATTGAGTGTATATCCAACAATTGTGAAATTTGTTTTTGCATAACTATGCTTAAATATACTATAATTACTATTTTGAGGGCATGGCTTAGATATGGCCGAAGAATTTTCTGTGCTATTTCATTTACAACATGGTAATTCTGAGTAACTTAATGGAATTTATATTTTATTTAAATGCACAGGAAGAATTGGTAAAACACCTGCCACATTATGATTTTAATTGATAAGATTGAGTAAGGATTTAAATATTGATTATGCTACATGGACGAGAAGATGCATATCTGCAATTGAAAACGGCCTCTTTTCTTAGCACATTGCATTTTTTTGTATGTTTTCAGTTCATTTATAAAAAAAGAGCTATAGAGATCACCCAAAGGACAATGCACACCTATTTCATGCAATATTTGAAATTCAATTTCAATGTCCCTCATCAGCGTTGATAAATTACTCTTCATTAATATGTATTATCATGGTGACACTTTCCACTGACTTATTGTCTGCACTCAGGTGTTAGAAGACAAACTAGGCTGCTGTAATTTGGGGACCAAGTAACTAGACATATCTGTATCAAAAAAAGTATGAACAATGCATGTGTCATTTCGCAATTGATTGAAAAAATTAATTCACATCTTATTTGTACTACTTGCAGAATTTTGCAATAATGAAGTTCTCCTAAGCTTGGAATTATAAATTTTGTCTCTACCTGGAAAAACAGTATGATATTGGATATTTTTGCTACACAAGAGTTTTTTTACATGGTGGTTTCACTGTATAATTCTGTAGTTTTTTTAAAAAGTGTGTGGTACATAGTGTGGTAAAAATGTTAATTGCGATGCATACCTACCAAAAGTAGCATAAATTTGGCTGAGGTACTTGAGAAACACATTTAGTACTCTCATAATTTGCCATTTTAATGCTGTACATGTCAATAGCTCCTTGTGAGTCTATAAAATCTTGCATTTCTTGTTCTTAGATATAATAAATATTTGGTTGTATATTTTAGCTCTTTTTAGTTATAGCTCTAGATCTTTTATTAAGCCATATTGCATCTGTCACACAGTCCAAATCCCTTCCCTCAAAAATTACTAGTGACTCTGCCTTTCATGGTCCTTTCAAACGTCTGAATTCTCGTCTCTTCTAAGTAGGGTGGCCACGTAAGGTAGTTTGACTGAAAAATCACTTCACCTAGAATTTGACCTCATTTTAAAGAAAAAACTCTGAAATAATCTTTCCAATTATATCAAAATATGTACTAACCCCTTGTCGAACTACTTTTCCAGCAATTTTCCTAAACATTTAAGCTGTTTTGCATGGGATAGATTATGGCTGTGCACTCCAGAGAGAGATTATTGAAAAAAATTTCAAACCTGTAGCACCTAGATTTTGTCACAAAACTAACGGTGTGTAGTTTGTATGTTTTCTCAACTACCGTATAAACTCGTGTAAGAGGCGCACCTTTTTTCCAGAAATCGCAGCCGAAAATGAGGGTGCGCCTCTTACACGAATCTGTCCGTTGCAAAATTCCGTCACCCGAGTTTGAAGACTAATATCTCAGAGATGGCTCAATCGATTTTAAAATGAAGTACATCAAATTAAAGCTTGTTTATTTCTGCGTTTATTGATGGTGTACAAAACATTTTATCGTTTATATCGATTTCAGTGTGTGCTTAAAAACAGAATTTTAGCGCATTTTCCCGGGTACCGGACGGATGCATCGCATTTACGGCTTCGTAATAACAACACGGATCAAGATATCGAAATTTCCTTTACAAATATTGTAGCAAAGATCTTTCCTAACAGCTATACGAAGTTTCATATTAATTAATGCATTAGTATTTTAGTTATAGATGCAAATGCACGGATCCGTTATTTTCCGTTCCGCACATCCCTGAAAACCGCCGTTTAGACCTTCTTCAAGCTCTCGACTTCATCATCATGAATCCACTTGTAAAATCTTAAAGGAATTCGTTGGTTAATCAATATCGATTAACATTTATTTTGGAAAAAGAGCGCGTTCAACTGCCAGGAGCATGCACGGAAGAGAAAGGGAGAGGCGCGCGCTGTTGCCCAGTCGGAGGGCTATCCGTAAGGCGCGCGAGGGAGTCTACTACAACCATTACCTGCGGGGGAAAACTAGTTGTCTTTTCTCTGTGCATGAGTCATTTGGACTCGGTAAATAGTGGCATAAAGTGTGACGCGGCGTTCGGGCACGCGGGTGTTCCTCCGCGTTGTCTTGTAGAGGAACACCCGAAAGCCGTTACCAATATGGAGTAACGCCGCGGAAACCTCAGATCCAAGTGAATACTTACCTCCGGGGTCTATATATGCCTATGAAAAATGCCGCGTAAATTATAAGAGAATATCGCAAGCGGAAGGCTTTGAAAATGGCCGAAAGTTCGCAGTTAGGCCCGCAAAACCTCGCATTTAGAAGAAAAAAAAACTCAAAATTTTTTCTTCAACTTCGACGCACAAAAAGAGGGGTGCGCCTCTTACACGCGTTTATACGGTATTTATAAAAATTAATCTATTACTCACCACAGTAATTTTTTCGGAATTGCAAAAAACCTGCTGTTTTGATGGGATTTTAGTCATACGGCGTGAAAAAATGAGTCACATTAGAGACTCATGTAGATATACTTATTTAATTACTGAGACTTTTGGTCATTTTTTTCCTATTTTTACACCATTAATATTACAATATTTACCTCACATTTCTTACAGATGCTGAAATTATAAAATAAAATTCAAATATGGTCTCCATTATGACTAGGGAACTATGTCGCTCCAACCACCTTAACTGTGAAATTGTCAATTAGCTACAAATTTTGAAAACCTTGAAAAAAACCGGGAATTAGCTGTGGGTTTCTTGTGTAAACGTTGAGTTTGAGTATTTTTTGGCCCTGATTTGTTCTAATTACAGTAAAACCTCTTAATATCGAAATGGAAGGGACCAACATTTGTGAGATTTTGATAAGTGGAGGTTCACTATAAAGAGGTTTCAGCGGGATGAACATAATTTCTTCCATTTTTAATCAATGAAATTGCTGCTGTATTTTTAATCACTATATTTGCACATTTTTAAATATACATACTTCTGATAGTTTTATGAGTGTAGTAACAAAAAAGGAACAATAGTTTAGGTAGTTTTTGCTGAAAAAAATTAGTGATGTGCTTGTTTCATTTTTTTAATCGTATTTTCATTGATTTTCATCTTATTTAATGAAGTCATGTTCTCACTGTTGCAGTCCTCCATATATTTAAAGAAAGCTTTCCATGACATCCAAAGCTTCCTGAACCTCTTTTCTGGTTGGAGTGGAAACTAATTCCTCATCATCATTTTCTTTTTCCATGTAATTGGTGACACCCCTCCAACTTCTGCCTCCACCTCTCCCACAGTTTCCCCCACATGTAAGCAAAGCATCGTCTGCATTCACTAAGTCATTAGATGGCAATTGTATATTCATTATTTTATTTATTTCATGCTATTCTGCAGGCTCATCCTCAAGTTCACTGTCTTCCTCACTACTGCCCCCCATAAATCCTGCCTTGGTGAAACATTTCTCAATCGCCTTAGACTGCAAACAATTCCATAAAAAGCATAGGCCATGCATTGCTTGAAGTATATTCCACAATCACTTCTTTATGTCATTTTTATCATCGACTGTCCTCAACATGTATGTCACCAATTGCTGTCTGTAATTTCTTTTCGCAATGGAAATTATTCTTTGATCCAGTGGCTGCAATCTGCTGGTGGTGTTTGGTGGAAAATACACTATTTTTATGTTTCGCAAGCCAATCCCCTCAGTTTTATGTGCCGCACACTGGTTAATGAGGAATACTATTCTCCAGTTGCTCACCCCCATCTTCGAGTCTAAAATGCTCAACCACTCACAGAATAAGGTGATGTCATTCATGAGTTTTTGGAGTTTCTGCATAAGCAAGGAAGTTTTTGAATATTTTTAAAACATCTAGGCTTTTTATATTTGCCAATGATAAGTGGCTCCAATTTCTCAGAGCCATTAGAGTTAGCCCAGAATAGCACTGTTAATCTTTCTTTGCTTTTTTTCCTCCATGGCAAGGTTGGCCTCTAACTGAAAGGGTTCTGTCAGGAAGCAAGTTATAAAAAAACCTGCCTCATCAGCATTGAAAGTGTCACATTGTTTATACCCCACTAAAATGGTCTGCAGAGTTTTTTTCCAATCTTTTTACCACTGTGTCACTTACAGACGCTTCTTCCCCACACATTTTCAAAGTTTTTAGATTCCACCAGACTTTAAATTTCTGCAACCATCCATTTGATAGCTGAAAATGTTCTAGTCCCATTTTAAAGGCTATTTCCCTTCCCTTCATTTGTAGAGTAGGTCCAGAAATAGGAATATTTCTTGTCCTAGCTTCCATCAACAAGTCAAATACATCTTTATCTAATTGGTCACTTTTCACTGATCGAGATTTTTTATCTATGCAGCCTCTACGTGCAGCTTTTTCAGTTTCTTTACGTTTTGTTTAAATGTATGTCAGGGTGGATGGTGGTATTCTAAAGGTTTCAGCTATGTCTATCTTCCGCTTGCCCTCATCAACGGCTTGGAATATTGCTAATTTACTCTGTCTTCAGCAGCCGCCTTTATCTGGGGTTTTTCAAGTCCGTTTTAGGCCTAAAATAAATCAGGTCATTTACGCTGCTTTCTTTCTTATTATCACAGTATTTGAAAATGCGATTGGAAATAACCATTGAGAAATGCCAATATTTACGCAAAGAAAAATATCAGAAATAGACAATAGGTAAGCTCATTATAAGGTTAATGAACAATAAATGGCACTCTCGTGATTGAAAGGCAATTAATCGTCGATTAGAAATAGTTCGTAGACGGTTTAATCAAAATAAAACTATTCAAATTATAATTAACGTAGATTGAGCTCCGAACTGCAACACACGAACTTCGGTGAATCTGCAAAGGGATAAACCGACGAGAGAGTTAGATTAGCAGCGCGATAGGGATATTTCATCGTTCGACTTCACATCAACTACTAAATTACGTCTCAAAGGACGAATAACGCTGCGTGTGGGTTGATAGTATGAATTGCTACAATTGGTCGTCTAATTGGTCGTCTCGATCGTGGATACTAGTCGTCGCGATCATGAGAGTTAATTCGCGGCATGAATACTCAAATAAAACATACGAATGCCGCTATGCGCACGTGAAAGGGCGCGAATGCGACCAACCGGTAGTCTTTTTGAATACTGGCCATTTTCGTAACTAAAACGAGATTTTTAGGCTATTTATAACAAATTGAAGTCATATCTGGTAAAAAAATCTCTTTAATTGATCAATTAAACGCTAAGCTATTTTAAGTTTTCCGAAGTAGTTACATTCGCGGCTGATAATTACTGTACGTGGTTGTGAATGAATTCACATGATTGATACTCGTCGGAAAGGTGTAAGAAGTTGTAATTACAACGCTCGTAAGTTGTAACCTTTCCAATGAATGTGAGATAAGAAGTGTAGGAGTAAGGAGAACAATTGCCGCTGAATATTTCGTTCCGTAGAGGTTGTTGCGCAGTTAGGGGAGTCTTGTCTTAAAACGAACTGCGGAGGTTTTTCGAAATTAGAGAGGTACGATAGGAAGAGGTTTCCCTATATGGTTGCATACAAATTTGGCGGGACCTAGAAGATAATACGATAACCGGAGGTTTACGATAAGAAGAGGTTCACTAGGTAGAGATTTTACTGTAATTTGGAGATGGTAAACAAGTCTGGGTGTTCTCGTCATACTTCTCAAAAAATGTGATTTTGGATGACTCTGTATTCAGCTTAGACAAAACCATGAAATAGCTACATTCGACCTAGAAAAACCGTGAATAAACATAAATTTGACTTAATAGAACAAATGGCCACTCTGCTTCCAAGACCTCACATGATTACACCTCAGTGGGCTGAAATGTAACATGCGATTTAAATATTTTTGTGGAAGAACACAGTTTCAGTCATAAGGAAGTCAGACGTATGTTTTTTGGCCCCAAGATGTTTCTTGTGTGACATAGATATGAATCCTTAGATATTTATTGAACGAGGAAAATGTCTTACCTTTGTATTTATTGCAAACAGGATTACTCAGAAGATTCATAAAAAGATGCCTTCTCAAGAGATAGACAGTGAACTTTCTCCAGCATTGAGTTTGGAGCATGAGAAGATAGGCCCAGCTCTGGGATTTGTGAAAGCTGTTTGTAAGGTGAGAGATTCGGTGAAACTTTTTTTTTTTTAAATTTTTCCTTTTCTTGGAGATACAGTAAACCCTTGCTAATGCGAACATGCCTCTGCTGTGTATTACGGGTGGTTTATTAAGGGGTTGTGAAATGGCATTAATTATTTATCATCCAAAATTATATTCTGGACAAATACTTTTGTTTGATATGATTGACTTGTTACTAAAATTGAATGCCTACAAATTATTTTTCCTGTTCATATTATATTGCTATCAAATCACTATCAAAATCAGTAGTCGAGACAGTATGCATATGAAGTATCCCTGACACGGAACCATTTTGAAGAAGTAGCAAATGTAGTCATGAAAAATTTGCAGCAGATATGTTCCGTAAACCTGGCAACTGGTAGCAGAGGGAAAACTCGAACGCTCACATTTATATTACATTCTAAGTAAGGCTGTTATGGATGCATGCCGCAAGGCAAAAGGAACAAGTTGTGGAATCGGGAGGGAAGGCTATGTGAAAGGGTAGGGTGTCGGCAGTGTAACATGAATGACACTTGAGAGATTTATGGATAAAGAAAAGGACAAATTAAATGTTACAAAGTGCAGAGAGCATAAGGGTGAATATGAAATAAACTTATGAAGTAAACGCTCAATAAAAATTAGATGACATGGATCGTTAATGGGATGGGTCCTGAGAGACTGCCACATAAATTTTAAGGCTTTTTGATAAAAATCAGATAATCAAGGATGTTAAGGGATTTATAGTGTTTGTAAAGGGTAAATTTTTTTTTTAATTTGGCCCCAAGGACATTTTATAAAAAAATCATGCTGGCACTTAACATGATTGAAGTGGCATTATTGGAATTGCCTACTTGACCTGAGTCGTGGGATGAGGGAAACTATGGTGCAACATGAAATTGTTTTGCTGCCACCATTTTCTCTGCTGAGCAGGATTCGCTTTGGCTTGTGCACTCTGGTCTGTGCACCATTTGATCTCCTCTCACCCAAATTTTGCCCAGGCTGCTCTCTTTATGCTGGACAAAAAATTGTGGAAAAAACATAAACGTGCTTTTCTCAGTATGGAAGTGAAACTTCACAAGGTCATTCTAAATCAATTGCCGTGTATGACATGGCATTTAATTTTCCATTGTTAACACTTGTAAACTAAGAGCAATGACTCCCAAGCTGAAGAAATTTCACGAAAAACGACCACCTGTGGATCCTCTTGAAAACCTTCTGGCTCAAGCTATTGCGATACCTCTAGGAGTTCACATATTGAATAAAACATTTCTATTTGTAAAACAGTTTGTTGACTTACATTAATGTAATTAATATGTTTTTCGGGTGTGCCGTGTGATTATCAGGTTCGCCCTGATGTTTCGTGACCTCTACTGGTCACTTATTCAAAGGAAATTGATGTCCCCGTTGCCAGTTAGGGATATATACGAGGTGTGATAAAAAATTATTGGAATTTTTAAATTTTGTGGGCTTTATGATTGATTTTTTTTTGCATCATGAGTTCCTGCCATATGGTCGTACAGGTCAACAAGGAATACTACCTGGAAGTTATTGCTCACACCTCACTGCTTATTCGTGATTTTTTGGTAAAAAAACGAAACATTATTTTGCCTCGGCCACCTGTATATTCCCCTCTGTGACTTCTTTCTATTCCCGAGGCTCAAGAGAACCATGCCATATTTTGCCACCATTGATAGGATAAAAACAGAATCGCTGAAGGAGCTGAACTCTATACCAAAAAGTGAGTTCCAGAAGTGCTTCCAATATTAGATAAACCACTGGCACAATTGTATTGTATCTAAGGGGGATTACTTTGAAGGGGACAAAATTGATATCGATTAATAAATAAATATTCTTTAAGAAAAACTAAAATTCCCCTTATTTTTTGATCACACCGCGTACACCTCAAGTGGGTGAGTTGAAGGGGGAAGAGGCCTCCAAATAAACCACACGTGGGTGCCCATACTCAATAAACATTTTTCACGTACCTCTCCCCCCACCCCTCTCCAGCTCACCCACCTGAGATTATATGAGATTACCTGAGAGATATGTATATATATCCCTCACCCGCAACGGGGACATCTATTCCCTTCGAAGTAGTGACCAGTAGAGATCACGAAATGTCGGGGTAAACCTGATAATCACGCGGCACTTCCAAAAAACATATTGATCACTATGAGCCGCAAAAGATTCAATGAACATTTACAGGGATATTACAAGTCAGGGAAATATCAGGGAATTTGAAACCCATCTGGGAAATGTCAGGGAAAATCGTCGAGCTGTCTGGGAAAAATTGGATGAGGGTGAAGGTCGATGAATTGGTCAGTGGGCGACACACCCAAAGTTCGTTTGTTGTTGCTGAAGTCAATGGTCTATCTTCTGACTTTGTCTTAGTTTCATAAGTTTGTCATTAAATTTGAGGAGTAAAAGTAACATTGGTGTGTTTTCTTAACTTTCATTTGCACTTAAAAATTTCAATGCTCTCTGAACGTCAAGGTAACGCTTGAGGAAAATGTCAGGGAAAATGACAATTTTTGTCAGGGAATAAGTCAGGGAATTTCATTTCCAGAATCTTTTAACAGCCCTGATTTCCATTAATGTAATTTATGTTTGCTATGACTTTTAATGGTAAATTTTTACTCTTATGCCAAAAAATTATTTATAGGCCAACATGAGAAAAGTTTAACATATCATGAGACTCTACAAAGATCTAAGAGTATGAATCAAAAGAGAGAAAAAAATGCAGACTTAATGTTTTGATCACACAACAGAATTCCGATCTGCCCCTCAGTAGCTGTGCATACAGTGAAAAGTAATTAACCCTTTCGCTGCTGTGAATGTAGAAGCTATGCTCGCCCAGTAGACTGCTGTGAACGTAGCGTTTGGTTAGCGAGGTCTTTTTACCCACTGTTCACTTTTTTGCCATACAGGGGCTGGGAAGTCTCCGCAGGTTGACCGCAGCGAAAAGGGTCAAAAGTTGTATGTGACCAAGGAGTTCACCAAAAAACTCCATTGCTGTTCCTTTTGTGAAATTTCTGGATAATCCAGACTACTCCTCTCCAAATATAATTGGAATTAGCGAGGGCCTACTGTATTTTCTGCCTGCCCTCTAGTAGGATGTGCAGTATCCTTAGTCATCAATTACTGTTATAAAAAGATGTTTTTTTATATAACCCTTTTATTTATTGGCCTCTTGTGCATGTGAGAAACTGCTGTTGTACTGGCCAGCGTTTTTAGTGATAAATGTAAATTTGTTAATTTTCATCTCCTTAAAATTTTAATCATGACTAATTTTTTTATGCGGTTCGACCAAAACATGTGTGCCACTTTAAAATAAAATTACATTAGAATAAATTATGATGGCCTATGAAATCTAAAAACTAAAATATTCAGCAATAGAGAAAAATGGTATTGGAAGTCTTTACAGGAATGGTTTTGCTGCAAATGAGTGAAATTCAGTTCTGTTATTTATTGCCGCTTAATTTGTACTCTTAACTCATCTAGGAATAGTAGCTTCTTCATAGTGCCTTGATTGTTTTTCCAGGTCCTTTCCCTTGATAGTAGTGTGGTAGAAGAAGTGACTAAACTGCGCAGGAATCTTCTTCGACTCATTGGTATAGGTGAATTTAGCAACGATGCTGAGTGGCATGATCCTTGCACGTCATATATCTTACCAGAAGTGATATGTAGGTCATGTAATCACTGCAGAGACATTGATCTGTGCAAGGACAATTACAGGGCTGAAGAAAATGGAAGGTAAATAGAAATTAGTATGTATACTGAGTACTATTGGGTGAATAGAAAGTACATTATTTCATTGATTAAACAAGGCCACGGAAGGTGTAGTTTAAAAAAAAGCCTGTTACCACTGGCGAGTACACTATTGAAGTTAGATATTTTAGCTAATATGTAAGGTGATTGGGATAAACCTCACCAGATGTTTTACTATCAGTATTGTGCTCTCATTACGCTTCATCTTGAGTTTAAAAAATACTTTGACCAGTGGTAGACCAACTGGAAATGCTATGCCCAAGGGTCATACTTTGAAGGGTTTTTAGTATATTTTTAATATTTTCAGTGTAATTTTTTTATGAAACCAGTCTCATTACTTTTAGGGTACCCTTTGTACTTACATGTTGACTGATATTGTATTTTATTTTCTTAATTGCATCGCTAATCATATATTGCATAATTGCATAATACCATTTGTTCCTCATGGCAAATGTACATTTTTATCTATTCAATGAAAAACCTTATTGAGCCTTTTTCTTATGCGGCAGGAATGTTTGGATATGTCCTCTCTGCCAAGTGCCATATGATAACTCAGAAGTTGAGTATTCCTTGCTTGATATTGTGCACAGGAAGTCAATGGCGTATATGCTGCAGGACCTTCAGTGTAAAAAATGTCATCAGGTAACTATCAAGAGGAAATTAATGTCTGTACTACATTATGGAATCAACTCCAGAGAGTAACATCCTCTCTCCAGTCAATCTGGTAGTAGTCATGGGTCATTATCCAATTGAACCAGTATACATATATGTAATATAGATACTTGTATACAAAGTTGGCTGTGATTTTTGTTGAAATAACTGCATGATTCAACTCGTGCTATTTGCTTTGCTTCATAAAAAATAACTGTGGATTTAGAATATTCTTATGTATCCAGCCTTCTTAAATGGATGCTGTTGCAGGGTAACCCATAATATGGTGAATGTCATACAAGAGTTCAACTCTTCGTGATGACAATACCGTATGCCTGTTTATCATAATGATATTGCATTTTGATTGTTCCTGGGACTTCATAATTTTATTGAATGAGTGGTCATATACATATTTTCAACAGTTGATTGGATATGCCTCCTCTTTTTCAGATCAAAATGGAGAATATGGCTGACTACTGTACGTGTGCTGGAGATTTTAAAGTTTTAAATGATGCGGAAGTTTTGTTGAGGCAGGTCAGGACTTTCAAAGTGATTGCAGAACAATTTGAAATGCCTCTCTTGCTAGAGAATGTGGTGTGGATGTTGTCACGAAATAGTGCTCCAACAAAGAAATGACCTTCCAGTGCCTGAGTAGGTATTTAAATGGAGAGAGTGATTAAAAGATGTTGAAAATGTGGGTTTTTGAAAGAATGTTTGTGGCGTGAATGAAGTGTTAAAAGTTTGTAACGAATGATAACTACTCCCTGCTGTGCAAGGGACTTCTTTTAAATGTACCTTTTTGTGTAGCTCTTCGTATATTTTTTACCACGGAACCTTCTACAGTTCATCTCTCGTGATAGCTTCAATCCACATACCTCGTCAACTCAAGGATTTGGTGTTGTTGCTGGTCCATCTATGAGGAACTGGGTTTCAGAGATGAAATATGTATTTACTCTCCAGTATTTTCACTCATTGTTAGCAGTGATGCAGGACATTGCCTAGAAGTTAGTGTAATCATGGGGTTGGATTTACCTATGCTCCAATTTCCAACTTAGATCATTTGGCTGGTGAAAATCGAATTTCCAACTATTTACCAAAATATTTCATTAACTTTTGGAGACCTGAGGCTGGAAAAATAGGCCAAAATATATATGGCTCGAGCTTCATGGGAAAATTTTAATTACTTTCAGGTTGAATGTAACTATATTATATAAAATATATATTTAATTGTGAAGTCATGTTTAATTTTGTATTAAAAAAGTGGTGATGGGAGTAAAACTCTGTATAGCTGATCGTTAGGTCATGGGTATGAGTCCTGCGTGGTGGGACTTAAGTTTAGCCGGAGCACTGCTCTTGTACTCCTTGAAATATTGTAGAGGAGCTGATCAACCTCTTCTCAGCTCATTCAGGCAAGCTGGGAGGTATTATACACCCAGTGGTGTATCCGGGATTGACTTCTGGGGGGGGGGGGGGGGGGTTCCATTAATATTTATGTGCATCATCATAAAATATTTAGATTATTATTCACTAATACAAAAATTAAATTAACATCCTCTTTTCATTCAGACAATTCAACTACATTTTTTAGCCCAATAAGCAAAATTCTAAACGCTAGGTCAGGTAAACGAACAAAAGCGAATTTAGGTAAATATGTTTTTGAGGGGGGGTTTAAACCATAAAACGGCATCTGTATGCTACTGTATATACCCTGCAGAGATACTTCGGTTCCTCTAAATTTAGAAATTGACCTGCCTGAATCGACTTTCAATCACTCATGACATGATTGTGCAATGTAACTTATTGTTTAATTTGATGTGACAGGCATTTGATGCTATTTTTGCAGTGGTGGAAAAGCAGGGTTGCTACAGACCTGGAAAAGTCAGGGAAAATGAGAACTTACCTGGAAATTTGCTTTCCCAAGTCCAAGTCTGTTTGTTTTCAATAAGTGAGCAGTACCGTTTTAGGCACATTCTGTGTGTGTGTTGACTTACTTAGTGCTTTTAGTATTTTGCCTAAAGGAGGCACTGGAGCTCTTATTTGGTCTTTCTCAATTAATTAATTGCAGCCAAAATTAAATTTCAGGTCCTATTTTGTACACTCATGCTGAGTAAGATGGAATATTTGTTTCTTCTCAATTGTGTATGTACAGGAAACTCCTAGCTAGCCACTCCCAATTCATAATAACCTCCAGTATGAGTCATTAAAATCAAAAGGAATGAGCAACAGAATCTCTGGTCCATTGAGTGTCCTTATTTCCCTTTTTGTGGCAGTATTAGGACTCAAATGTCTGAGGAAACATGAATTTACCTTTGAAAGCCTTACCTCACATGGTGAAGAAATTTTTTCTTTGGCTGTCGTCATTAGATACTTTCATTTTAAAGTATGTCGTATTAGGGTGTCCCTCTTTTTCTTTCTAGTTCTCTCAGTGTATTTTCGTTAATTTATGGATCAATCCACTTGTAAGTCCAATGGTATATCTTTCCATGTATAAATTCCTCTGGGATGATTTTTTAAACAGCTACTACATATTAATTTGTTTTAAATTCTAAGGGCAGTTCTCTTTCCTAAATTTTTACTTTCTTACGTAAGTAAACTACATATCAAGTATCACAAGGTCTATTTCTAGTGTCCATTTTTACAGATTGTTCCACATTCTTAGAACTAAATTTCCATTATGAGCCAATTAGAAAATGTCAAAGGCATTTCATGCCTCAAATTTATCAACTCAAATGGAAATGAACTAGGATTCAATTCAGTGCCTTCCTAAGCCATCTAAAATTAAGCAAAGTGAACTTGGTTACAAATATCTTTGCACTTCAGCTGGCCTTGTGAATGTCTGAGTACCTCATCTCCTTAAAAGGTGGGGAGGACACAAGGAAGAGTGGGAGCTCTTGTAGATGTTGCCAAATTCAAGTTATACTGTAGGAGTGGGAGGAAGGCTCGTGGGTTCTGACAGGTCGAGTGAAGGATAGCAACATTAGGCAGCACAGCATGAAGTGAACTCAACTGAATTTTTCTGAGGCTAAGCTCCACCCACATATACCATTGCCCCTTGACAATTCACATGAGCTTCCTCCCCCACTTGATATCAGAAGGGCAAAGATATTTGAAATGAAGTCCAATTTTGGTTTGTGATTTTTCACAGAGATTCATTCACCTCAATAATGTGCACGCCACATCCACAATAGCCCTCCAATACAGCAGTAGGTATCCACCTTTGTTGCAGCATGTACAATATTTCCTTCACATGTTTCCCATCATTTTTCAGTGGACAGACATCTGGGCTGAGATATAATGAATGGAAATAATAAATGAATATTCTAATGGTTGAGAAGAAAGATGAAGTTTTGGATGTTGGTGATGAACATTTTAGTGTGTAAGAAAAGAGGCCTGAAATTTGAAGGTAGTGTGACAATTACTTGAATAACTACTAATCAATAAACTTGCATTATAAACTATAGTTTCAGACTTAACTTAGTGGATGTGAAAGATGCATTTCACTTGCATTGAGGTTAAATTAATAAACAATGCAAGTTTATGTTAAATTAAGGTTTTTTATGAGCTACAACCGGCAGCACCCTCGCACACCTCACTTAACGCACGACTTGGACTGCTAATGGCATCGTATGTCTAGCAGTCCTGACCACCATGCTCCTATAAAGCCACCAAATTATCCACGGGAGATGGACGCCTCGGTAGCTTAACTGGTTAAAGCACGAAATCGAGGGATCCGGGTTCGAATCCCGGTCAAGGCGAATGATTTTTCTCCTGTGGAATATCGCACTTCTGTGCACTTGCGGGTGACTCCGTAAAGGTTACTACCGTGGCTAGTCCCGGTTTCCTAAAAAAAATTGGTTCTAGGTAAGGGGTCGTGCATAAACTATGTTACCAACTTAGGGGGGGAGTGGGTCGCCTAAAAACCTACGGTGGGTAACGAGGGGGAGAGGGGTTCACTCAAAGTAATGTAGCTGTTATACTGCATCTGCACATGTTTCTTACTCGTCAACAATACTAGACTTTAACACGAGATGTGGGTTTTTTTTTAAACCCCAAGCTTCTACTCAACTCGACCATTGCCTCTACAATGTTGCAAGTCTTCATACCAATAAATGGCTTACATTTTAACATTCTCGCTGGTCGAATAGTGACCTTGTGACAACACTTAACAAGGCAGCAGTCAGAAATGTGGGGAACGGAGAGGACAGCGTTATATGTTGGGGTGGGGGGGGGTTGGAAAAAATACTACTGTTGTCAACCAAGGGGGGGAGGGGGTAAAAAAATCACCGAAAACAGTAACATAGTTTATGCATAACCCCTAACGGCCTAAGAGACTAAGCATGAGTAAAATACAGCGGCATATATGTACGGGTGCAAACACAGGATTCTGAGCTAAGCTCGGGCCATTGAGTTTCATTGTACTCAAGCTTCAAAGTGTTATGAATAGAGGTTTTCATGAGAGTAATACTAATTTTCCTTTGTGATTTTTTGGTGCGGTAGGATAACTCCCTAAGCCTTGGTTGATTGTATATTAATATTCATTTGATTGTTCTTTGTACGCCAGTATTATAATATGGGTAAGGTCATGGATGTATTTTTACTACCCAGATGTCTAAATTGCAGTTTCATGATTTCTTCAGCAACAATAATGTCTTGACTCTAATTTTGCTAAGGTTAATTATTCATCAGCGATTAATACTAATCAGTTAGTAGGAAAATAATGGTTTTTGAGGTTATAACTATTAATTTCTGCCAGCATGCAATCATAGCTTACTGCATCCCTCTTTACTTGCCAGGTATATACTTAGTGTGGAACCATCCCGTGAATAAAAAAATTAATAATGCCAATAATGAAAATGGGTACTTCCAGGATTTTATTCAATTCACTCCTTATTGGTTATGAGTAAATATTTGTGTAATACCAATTGCAATATGATGACTAATGCAATAACTGCAGAATCACAATGGGCCCATGATTAAAATGCAGGGTAATTAATCAGTATAGAGGAAGAGCACTACAAAAATTTCAAAAAAAGTGAAATTAGCACTATTAGTAATGTGGGCATTCACAATGGTTCACTTTGCTTGCTGCAATGGGGTGAAGTCATTGCCTACTAATCTCAGGGTCGAGTCCTGCCTGGGTTTTTACTGCTCAGGACATAGGTGTTTGAATAATAGTTCTGCCCCCTCTAATCTCATGTTTAGATATACCTGTTGTAAATTTCAGTAATTTGAAGAGGGATATAATTTAAGAAACTGATAGCAAACAGAAAGATGTAATGTATTTTTAACACATTATCCATAACAGTTCAACAATTTTCATCGGTTACACTGCAACAGATTCGCAGTAAAGAAGTACGTAATTACTAAGTAGTGGACTCTAGATTCATCCCTCATCGAACGACTGGAATTCACAACAATACCTATATTTGTTTCACAGGTATTCAGATGTGTATGATTGCATAAACCTTAAAATAAGCAGTTCTAGTAAGTGGGAAGTCAGGAGAATTGATTCGTGATGCCTTGTTTCTTACCTTAGACGTGCGCTCCATTATGTTAATTCTCAAGGAATAACAACCCTCTTTGGAAACAATTGTCTACCTCCTACATATTGCAGATGAACAACTTATAGGCAATCACGCAAAACCCTTATATGGGATCAATTACAACGATGACATAGGTTTCATTGAGACAACGGTCATCTACAGCATAGGTGGTGTTTGTTTAATTTCTTCAGAATACAACCCTTTAACAAGGGGGGTTACGAAGGCTCATGTTAACCGGTTATACGAACCTTCAATACAATGAGCTAACGTGCTTACTCCGGGGTATACGAATACATAATTACGAGGTATTGACATTTGATCAACGATAACCGGTGTTCACTGACACTATCCTAGGGTAAAGACATTAAAATTTTCTTATGCTAAGGAAGAGTAAAAATTTCACTGAAACAACAATAAGCTATCAATAACCTAAAAGTATTTATTTAACCGCTGTACATAATCACAATAATTCAACTCTACCTATTCATGGGCACTTATATGGGGTCCACTTTGGGATCTGAAAAAAAAAACAAAAAATATTAGCACTGGCTGGAAACCGACCATTACAAAGATTAATTCAAATAAGTATATCATACCCTGGAACTTGAAATTGGGAAACTGGGTCATGTCTTCGCCAGATGCTCCACCGTACTGCATTGTCACCTTATCCAATTCAGCTTTTAGTTCGCGTTCAATATTTGGCGACGGCTCAACCATTTTTCCACCGACAGCTCTGAATTGCACGGGAAAGCTTAGAATTAGTTTTCATTATCGATAACTTAACCCTATATTAAGAAGAGAATGTATGGACACCAAACTTACTTGCTCTTCTTGGCGTACTCTCGGATTTTATCAAGAAATAGCTGCTGAATAGGATCAGAGACTTTCTGGAGAGCAGGAGCACATATTCCAATATTTCTGCGTATTAGAACGGGAGCTTTGCTCCGTAAATTTGTTAAGACTTGAGTGAGCATCTCTGAAATGATTAAATCCGAAAGGAAATAAAATTTTGCCACTTTAAAAAGTCAGATTACAAACAATCATAACATTTAACTTAGTCGTTTACTCCAGATCAAAATCTTAACATTGCTACAGTGAATTAATGGTTTTATTTCACAATGTTGACTAAAAATGTTCACTTACTCAGGATTCTGTCGTCTTCTCCGGCACAAGATGGCGACAGGAAGAACAGGATGCTCAGATTCATTTCTTGGCATTGCTGAGGGTTTAAAGTAGGTATAAAGTTACATGTTTAATGAAAGAAAATAATTTAACTTGGTTTTATGGAATCGAAGTATGATTCTCTGTAACTAATATTTTTAAATTTAGCTTTTAACTCCATGCACATAGTTTATCATGACGTCACTGTCGGGCATGGTGGAACTCACCAATCAGGGAAGACTTTTACGTAACTCATTCATACATTGAAAGAGTCAGCCATAATCTTGTTGCTCCTCTGGAGTAGTGCATGGTTCTGTGTCGGCTTGTGCAATTTCGTGTCAAACCGTTGTTTATTGTTGTTTACACATACATATTTTTTACACCTGAAGTGCCTAAAAGTTGCATATCACCATTCGCTGCCTCAACTCTTCGGTAAGTGCTGTATTCCTTATATTAATGTTTTTTTTCGCGCGGAAAATCTCGTGCGCATGTTTAAATATTTTTATATTGAAAAAAATTTTGTCTGCAGACGCCTTTGGTCAAGCGGTTTTCTGTCTCCGTAGTTGATAACTTCATTTTTCAGCGTGTTAAGTGGTTGTCAGTGCTTTATAATGCTATTGTCTGCTTTTTCCGTCCCCTACAAGTGGAATGCCTATGTTTATTTTTTTAAGTCTATGGTGCTCGTAGAATTTTGCTACCCGTCGCCTGAAATATGAGTATGATTGTCCTCTTGTCGAAATTTAAATCTGCTGGTCAATTTTTTTCATGTATGAGACAGGGGTCAAAATCATGGTCAATGTTGGTTATCCCTGCTAGCACATTTTTACCGGCATTGTGGTGCCGGCTTATTGTTAGACACGTTTACCCGAGAAAGTATTTGCATTGGATATTTTTTATATTATTCTTGCTTTTAACTTGTCGTAGAAGTGATATCTTAGTGCTCTTGTGTATGAAAAAAAATCGTGTCAAGTATTTAGACCTTTTTAAATAAATACCAATTCATTGTAGTGTTCCATATTTTTGTCGGAACTAAACCTATTTTGCCATTTTCGTCCTGAAGTGTTTGTTTTGTGGTAAACGATTTCATTAGGATCCCTTGTTTCGTCGCGCTGGGTTCGGCAGCATCCCGGAGTGCCTCCAGTCTTGTTTTTCGGCTCTCCCCTCGCTCGGGCCCCGGTAGCGCGTCCCCCATCCGTCCCCATTCTTGGATACAGCATGTTTACTTCTTCTCTTCGCGTGTCATACTCATTTTATTGGCTCCCAGTTTCTCTGAAAAGTATTTTACTATCTAGCCACGATTCAGAAAAGGCAGCCAAGCCTATAAGGGGAATCGAAAAATAAATTTTGCGATGAAAGATTTTCTGCATTCCCGGAGAATAATTTATGTAAATTCTTCTTCGATTAAGTTCTCCATTTCTGCCGACGTTTTAATTGAAGACTTTCCCATCGTCCTCAGGGCTGTTCGTGGCCCTGAAGCTCTGAAGATGATAGAAGAGCGTTCCACCGAAACGTTAGAAATTGATAATCTAACCTGGTCGGAGGCTCGTGAAAAATTTACATTGATTTTGCGAAGTGAAACATGGCCTGTCTATCAGTAAACCATTCTCGCGCTTCTCCTTTTGTTTTTTTTTGTTGAGTTTTTGGACAATTTATGTTTACAACAAATATGGTTTAGACCGCCCTAGTACTAAATCTGTGCCTTATCTAATCAGTTTTATTTTGCTTTCTTTCAAATATGTCCCGAAATGTATCACATTTTGTCTTTTCGATGCTCTGTAATTCGAGGTTCTGTGGAAATTAGTTGATGTCAACTTGAGGTACAAATGCCATTCTTTATCCAGGCGGGATTCAAACCTGCGACCTTTGAATCTCCATGCCGGCGCGCTCTCGACCTGGCTACATTTTATCAGGACTCGCTTGTCGACATGGGCGTTTATGTGTGAACTTAACATTAAGGCCGAGTATTCTGTGCTCGGCGTCAGTAATTGCCATGTCAGATGTGTACCTTAATGTTTTTGTTTATTTGGTTGAAAAAATCGTAACCGCATTAAGTCTAACCTGAAGCCCCCCAACGCACACCAACAGATGGATTTAAATTGCCGGTTGTTCTGGGTCTGTTCTTATTCTCTACACAAGGTAGTAGGCTGCATTTCCTTTCCAAAACAGTTTTCGTTTCGTAGTGGCATTACCCTAGCAAGGATTTGGTACCTGGTTTGGTGCTTTGGTGCCTTGCTTATCTGAGAAATGCTGGAGTTATTAAAACCCAGGACCAAATAGTTTGTTTTGCTTAAGTCCTCTAGAATGAAGCAGCAAGGATTTGGGATCTAAGCTGTTTATTTTTGTAGCGTCAAATATCAGTTTATTCTTTTTTGCTCCTGCGTTTGTTAGATATGTCATTCATAAAAATATATACGTGCAGCTCTTAATAACATCTATGTAAGTATGTTTATTTGTGACAGCGTTGTATAAAAAGAATTTGGAAGTTTCAGATCGAGCGAACTTCTTGTTTCGTTGTTTGCCGTCATTCTCGAATGTCACATTGCAATTATATCGATTGTTTTTTTTTATCGTTTATCAGGATTGTTTGAATATAATTTTTTAGCTGTTTCAGTCGTGAATATACAATTGCGCTTCAAGGTGCCGCATTGATTTCCGCAAGCTGCGCGTCGGCCTTGCCGGAAATGAAGCGAGAGCTATTTCCCTAGGGTTCTTTGGCGCACTCGCGTATTGTTCCGGTTAATTTACTGCCGCACAGGGTACAATTGCATCTCATGCGTAATATTGTGCAGTTATGTTCCTCGTTTAAAATTTCCTCGGTCGATTGCATCAGCTTGACCCGAAAGAATGTTTTCTACATAAGTCTTGAGTCTCTGTCCATTTGTGTAGTTGCAAAATACATATATATTAACGGTCCCTCTCCATTGTGATAACATCCGTAGTGTAGTGCATGCTTGTGAGGTTTCGCCTAGTGACACGCATTAGCGATTTATGCTAATGCATAATTAATCGTAGTTACACTAACTTTAGGGTATAGTGTAATGCATGTTGGTGACTACTCACCCCCTGTCACACACCCCTGAGGTGGCTCGCAGGGTATTTTGTGGATGTAGATGAATGCATTTGCATGCTCGCCGAGTATGATGGCTTTCTCCTTTTTGTAAAAAATGTATGTACTTGGTGGAAAATGTGGTTGGTGAATATGCTAATGTTCTCGAATCATATATTCTCTCCGTCTTCAATCTAATCACCGCACCAATCTTAATTGGAAGTGATCGAAGCTTTGATTTTTCCTCGCTAAAAATTAAATCTAGTTATGGGGATGAGATCCGATCATGTGTTTTTTAAAATACTTTACTAATCCGGTTTAAAGAGTTCCATTTATCGTGTTCGCTTCCGATAGGCCTGGCGCATGTCAAATTCTATTTCCGTTTTCCAATGATAATTTCTTCATTTTATCCTTCGGGAATCCTTGTCAGAAAATTTTGTTCGTTACTTTAGTTGAAGTTAACGCCGATTCTGCTTTCTTCCATTAAGAATATTAGAGTATAACTTAAAATTTTCTACTTCATTATTCCACATATTTTCTGCCAATTATCCCCATTTTTTCTTCTTCTCTTTTCGTCTATTTAGCCAACTGTGGACGGTGGGAAACAATTGGTTTAGCGATTATTATTTTCTTTTCTTCCAAATGTTTCTTCATTCTTTCGCTTGTATATTTCGCTGGGTTGTTCCTTCTTTCTTCTGAGCGGTGGTCTTGGCTTTTTAACATGTTTTTTTTCCTGAAACTCCTAGAATCCATCATTCTTGGTTTGAAACAACCTTTATATTCTGGCACCATCCCGATTTATCTCAACTTCTTCCATGTCTTTCCTTGTTGGCTCAAACCATGCACATCATGCATACCCGTTACGCCATTCCCTTTCGGGGTATATGATCAATACAAATGGTCGCGTAGACAATTGTCTGAACTTGGAGCTCGCAAAATTATGATCAGTGCATTTTTTAAGGTATATCAGGCATTATTTTAGTTTTGAAAATCTGTTGTTTTGCGATTTTAGTGCCAATGGAGAGTATTTAGTCACTTGCACTGTCACAAACATGAGTAGGACAAGAGGCGCACGCCTCCCTGACTCAATTAGTTATCCCCATCACCATATATCATATGTATTTTATCTCACCCCTCCCCAAAATTAATATCATGACGCACTTGGTGTCATTACCCCCCTTAGTATGCACCGCTGACGATGAGTATGGCACTGTAGTAAGTGAATAAGCGTTTTTTAAAATTAAAAAAGGTAAAATATTTACGAAATGAAAACCATGCATGTAAACTACGCAAAAATCGCAATCAACCCACAAATTATTAGGAGCTTACAGAAATTACATTTCAGAAAGCTATGATGTGAAATTCAATCCTAGAGTTTGGAATTAATTCACAATTTATTATCTGCTATTTATTCTTAGTTTTACATGTTTTATGAATAGCGCGATAAATCAAGACATGACGCTTTCAAGGAACTACTGCGCTAGGAGGAACAACCATAACATTCTAGGTCGAGGTAACCATAATGAAGACATTTAGATGAAATAGGACCATTTACGTATGCCTATTGTCAAATTTTTATATCAATTGACGTTGGATCAACGGAACAGCACAGGGTGAAGAATTCACTAACAATAAGTGTAATTTGGGCTCCAGTATACATTTCTCTAAATTAGGTATTTTGGGTATTTTAAAATACTGAAAATCACTCAAATATATATTTGAAATACGTCTTCTGACTACAGTGTATCTTACAAAAGTTAATGAAACTTTGACTGTTAATGCATTAGCAAAAAACCTACTAGTTTCAGGAGGTGAAATTACCTCAGCATGCACTACACTGTAGGCGTGCTATCGTTGTAGAAGCGATGAGTATTATAGTATTTTGCGACTATACAAATACACAGAGATCAGCAGTGTAGCAACGTTGCGGATTGAGGGGAGGGACTTAGCATTTTGGCGCCCCCAAGGCCGTATGGGCCCCCCCCCTCATGTCCAAACAAATTTCAATGTTTAAAAAAATCCTTCTAAAATCCTAAAACTAGTTATTTTCAAACTCTGGGTGGAGGTTTTTAGATTCTGTTTTCGTCTTTCACTGGAGCCGAAGCCCCGTCTCCTTGGGGTGACCAATTGTAGGGCGCTTTATGTACCACCTTCTTGATACATTTTTGCGCTTTCCGCAACATTTTATATTTATTTCTACATTTCCGGAAACAGCTCTACCGGCCGTTTACATCTGATGTTTTAACAAGTGACAACGGACGAACATAATTACCCATTTCCTAAGTGGTGAAAAACCCACTCAGGCGAGACTCGAACCCGCGACCCTCGGTTTATCAGGCGGGAACTTTACGTCGCATTAGGGGGGTATAAGTTGGCAGCGCCAGGGACAACGTTAGCGACAATAGTTAGCTACACAACTTATGTAAAAACCCAATGATGAAGAGTCAATGTCATCTATTATGGTCTTTTATGGTTATGGCGATTCCCAGGTGCATCCTTTATTTGTAATGTCTTCATCGGAGTATCATTACAACGTACAACATGGAAAATTTCTTTGTGCATTTTAATTTTGTGGATGTATACAACTTGCGCTTAGTGGAGCCTGAAGCAATCGAGTTTATTTGATACATTTGCATTAACTCCCTCAATCCTCCGCATCTCTGTCTTGCCGTGGCTCTTCGAATATCGAAAGTGAAAACGTCGAGTGAATAGCGCGCCGTCCGTTCTCAGCTGTTCTTCACGTTCGTGGGTGGTGGTGGTCGTGCTCTCTCCTCATCTCGTCGGTAAGGGGAAAAACCGTTGCAATCGCTTCTTCTCCGGACGGAAAATCTTCGGAGAAACCCCTTTCCGCGTATCGGCAACGCCGCATCTTGTTCCCTCCCTCCTCTCTCCCTTCGCCTTCGGCCCTTCGCTTGTGAGCCGAGGGAGAGTGAGTGTGAAGGAGTGAGGAGATGGAATATGTTTGTTTTGTTCCCTCATCTTGCTCTGCTCGCTGCTTCGCTCCTATCTGCTGGGGGGGGATGGGAAGGCCGCCTCCTTTATTTTTTGCCTTCTTATGGGCGGGTCGCGTGGTGGGGAGGATGCTAGACGGGGTGGAGGATCTTCAGGCCATGTGTCATCCGCCTCCAACACAGCCTTCTTCTTCTCTTGGGAGGAGGTTGTCGCGGGCCTGTTGGGGTTCTATCGTGTGCGGTGGGTAGGGTGCATGTTGCCCAATTGCGGTCCTTACGATTCCCCGCCCTAGATTTTTCCCAACGGAGTCTTTCGAGGGCTAGGGTTAGCCGAAAATCTACATACATCTAAAAATGAACCCATCCAAGTATTCGGTTATATCATTCATGCTCCGTAAATCTCCTCAAGCACACACTTATAAAAATTTCAGTCCAAGTTATTCCTCCAGTCACTACTCAAAAATACTTTGGGGTTACATTCGGCACTAAACTTCTCTTCCGTGAGCACACGAAATACATTTCCTCTCGTGCTGTCTTTAGTTGGCTTAATTTTTCGCAAGGGTGAGATAGCTGATCTAAATGCTCTACGTGCGTTTTACTTTGGCTGTGTTTCTCCAGTACTTGAATACTGTTCCCAAATTTGGGCCACTGCCACACACCTTCTACGCTCAAACTCCTTGAAAGACCAATGAATTTCTTCCTCTCCATAATCAGGCACCGCCATGCACAGTTTCACAACTACTCCCTCGATAAATAAAGATCATCTCTAGGCATATCCTCCCTGACTTACCGCCGTGCCCTTCTCGACAGCAAATGTTCCTTTTTATATGTAAACGGCTGGTGTCCTAACACCCCCCGCCACACGCCTATTGAGGCGGCTTGCGGGGTTGTATGTAGATGTAGATGTTTCATGGAAGTAGTCAATGGAAAGTATCGGTCATCAGAACTTCTTTCTCTTTTCTCCTTACGTGTTCCTTCAAGAAGTAACTGCAAGACTGAATGAGCTATTTCATTGCACCACCCCCACGTCTGTCTCCAATTAACGGTATTTTATCTACAGACTCCCATCTACGTGCAATGTTTACGTTGAAAAGTGTGGCTGAATTCGATCCATTCCGTATCTGTCGCACTCCTCCCTCATCCCCTAGATCTGCTGTCGTCTTTCGCTCCCTGTCTGTTTGGTTCAATTCTGTTCAGTGTTAAATGCTGATTTGTAAAAAGTTATTTATTTAATGCTGTTATTTGTTATATTTTTTATATTTTATTTATTTAACATGAAATCCAAAAACAGCCCAAGAGACCTTTACAATGGATTTTTTTACGAAATGATTTCATAATACTATTACAAAACATAGGACAACAAATTTGCGAACTTAAACACTGAATAATATCTACTGAATGAAAAGACAGCTTCATCCACTATGGTAATGTAGGGAGGGCGGAAGATAGGAAACGGGGATTAAGGGAGGAAGTCTGTTGACAGCGGTTGTGACTGTTGAAATAGGTGACGTTATGTCAATAGAAGGGGTATTGAGGGAATTGTAGGTAGGTAAAGGGTAATATGGTTCTTAGTTTATTTGTTTTGGATCAATGTTGTTATTTGTCCATTGTAATTGACCTTGAGCTGTTTTTGGACGTGCATAATAAATAGATAAATATTTACATCTGCGTCTATATCTACGAAATTACGTGAAGCCACCACCGAGGTGTGTGGCACGGGTTGATTCTACACCAGGCATACATGGGGGGGGGGGGTATTAATTTAAAGTTAGATAGGGATGGATTAATGTGTGGAGAAGGATGAGTCATGTCTTTTGGGTGTGCAAGTGGAGATTTTGAGGTAAGCCAGCCGTTTTAAGGTAGCTTGAGCGGGATATCACTTCACCTAGACTTTGAAAAATTTGACCTCATTTAAAAAAAACAACTCATCTATCGAATGATACCAAAATATTAACCAATTACTGAACTAATTTTCGAGCAATTTGCCTAAAAATATAAGCTCTTTTACATGGGATAGATTACGGCTGTGCGCTCCAGAGGGAGTAGGTATATTGAAAAATTAGGAATTTACATCACCTAGATTTCGTCAAAAAACTTACAGGGTTAGTATGTATGTTTTCTCGACTATTTATAAAAGTTAATCAATTACTTACCGCAGTATCTTTTACAGAATCGCAAAAAACCACCTGTTGTGAAGGCGTTTTTAGCCATACGGCGTGAATAAATGAGACATGTTAGAGACTTATGTAGGTTTATTTATATTCTGAGAATTTTTTTATACATGACTATTTTGTGCCATTAATATTTCAAAATTTACTAAATACTTTTTACAGACGCTGAAATTTAAAAAATAAAATTCTAATATGGTCTCCTTTATGACTAGGAAAAAATGTCGCATAAATCTTATTATTATTATATAATCTTATTGACACAGCTGTCAAAATAGGTCCCTGCTTACATTCAATTTACACGTATTTCTATGGAGATCACGGAATTTCAGGCGTCTTGAAGCTTGCTCGTATCGTGCAAGCACCTCAAGGGTGTGTGGCAAGGGGTGAGTTTTCACCAACATATACATATCCTGCAAGCGTTATTGAAACTACCACTGTTAATGCATTAGCAAACACCTGTGTTTTCACTGACTTGAACTACACTGTATGTAATGATGTGAAATGCACTATATGTAATGTACTACACTATATGTATGTAATCACCTATGATATCGAATTTTTTTTATTTGATGTAATGTATTTTGCAACTTGATACACGTGCAAAGATGCAAGAGTTATACATAAAGCTTGAGAGACGTGCTGTTAATGCTAATTAGAAAATTAAGACAAAAACATGGGTGAACAAAACAAATAATCACCTGCAGTACCTATCGCAAAGCCTAATTATGCAGTAACAACCGCCACTATAATGGTCTCGGAAAAATGACCCGCCCGTTCTGAAGTCTTATTTCCCTAATTTTTATATACTCACACGAATGTAAAGGTCCATATTTCAGATTTTTCATACGGTATTAAGTATTGGCAACATTGCGATACTTTGGCACGCATCTATATTCGCATATTTCTCTGAAAACCACCGCCGCCCGCGAGCATATATGTCGAACGGAGAGAGGGAAACGGGATTGGGAGGGGCATATGAAAGGGGGAATGTGTGTTTTGAAGTATCAAGAGTGTACCGCTTTGTTTGTGTTTTGGCCGCGAACAACGGCCCGTGGGAAAAGCGTGAGAACCTATCCGACCGACAGTCCATCTCTCTCTCTTTATATTTTTAGTAGCTTCTGTCTGTCAAGCAGATGCGATGTGAATCTAACAAGAAATAAAATTCCCTTCCTTCGTTGTAAGCCTCAGACTAGCACGGGAGCCCATGTTAGAAGAATCTTCAACTTCGAAGGAGAACTACGCGAAAATGAGCATGGAAAACGTTCTTTTTTAATTATTGTTTATGATAAAACCTACACTAAAGGTATTATATCGCAACTTTTAGTATTTCCTCAACAACTTGGCCTGAGGGCTGAACGAGACCTTAGCCTTCGAGACCACAGTTTAAAAAATATTCGAGAGACACAATATATTTTTTTTATAATTATGATGCTTTGAAGCATTACTAACTAGGTGTGATTCTATTTATAAATTTATTAAATTAAGAAAAATGACGGCTATTTGAGAGATGAAATATTCGAGAGACACGAATATATTTTTAAAAATTATGATGCTTTGAAACATTACTAACTAGGCGTGATGCTATTTATACATTTATTAAATGAAGAAAAATGACCGCTATTTGAGAGATGAAATTGCTTCCTTTATTTCATAGACAAAGTTGGTCCTTCTAAGGCAAATTGCTTGTCAGAAGGTTCCACATATCTTACAAAGCGGCATGTAACAAAATGTCAAATATCAATTTTAAAAGGCATAGAACAACAATTTCAATATTTTAGTTACAATACTTCTTGCAACATTCCACAAAAATAATCTATGTAAGCATTTATATTTCATAATTTTTGAGAATAAAACCTTTAAAAATGTATTAATTTAGCTCCGAAATAATAAAAATATATTATTGTAATTATGAAAAATTAAAAATGTAATTTGATTTTTAATTTCTATTCCGAGTCGCATGTACTTAGATAAACAGCCGCATGTATCATTTGACTAGAACTATTATTGTGATTATAGGACTATTTATAAAGCGATTATAGCTATTCCTAGAGTGATCATGCGACTATGGCCATAGTGATGTTGCTACTGTAGGACGATGGATGTAGTGATTATGTGGGGTGTAGCTAGTGGATGTGGTTTAATTACTCGTAATGAACTTGTAATTATAACTAACTCAGGTATAGTTATACATTACCATTCAAAATGGTGATCCACCGATGATGCGGATTTGGTTGGCCTTTACTCGATTCTTACCGATCTTCTAAAAGCGGAGGCAACTGCCTCTTTCCCCAGATATCCCCATTCTGCTGGGTGTGAATTCATCTCGCAACGGTCATGTACTCAGAATTTCATCGCTCGAGCCTTGTGAGCAGTGTCCCATCGTGACATTTGGATGCAGTTTCTGCATGCAATTTCATGCGAATCCATTTCTTTCATATGCTGTATGAAACGACGTGGTGTATTCCACGGCGTAGTGATTTCGTCCCAAAATAGGTGAAGGAGATAAAAGATGATGTTATGGCAAAGGAAAGTGGAGGGTACGGATTGTGAGGAAGTCATGTAAGTGGGAATTATGGCACTGGAAACAGGGTGCGAAGGTTATTCTAGAAATAATAATAGGCGAATTGGAGAAAGCGAAGCCATTGGGTGTGCCCGGAATTGTTTTGTATGCTGGTAATGTTATTTTTTTGTGTTGTGCGCGAATTCATTTATTTTAAACTCAATCCGTTCTGGCGTAACTTAGTGGAAGTCCATTTATCAAATAATGACAAGGCCAACTATGTTTAAATTCACAGAGTATTTTATTGGTACAACTAGTTTCAACGCTACGGCGTCATCATCAGTTATTTTTTTCATTTATTTTCATGTACTAATTGAGTAGAATAATTGCCGCAGGGCTCCTCACTCATTATAAAGGTTATGTATTTCGCAAAATCTCTTAACCCTAACCTGTGATCGCGACGACATAATGTCTCGGGATTTTGTTAGAAATAAATGTAGGGTGTCTGTTAGAATTTGTTTATCTGGCTGTTGGCATTGTGTGATTTGAAAAAAATGTATTCCTGTTACAAGAGGATTTGATGTATTGCTCATGTCAGTATTTCTATATTTTTTTTAAACACAGGCTTTCATGAAATGAGCCAGAGGAGGGCGTGGCCCTACATTAGGGTCTCTACCTGTTGCCTCTCTCATCCGTTTTTCCTTCTGATTTTGTTTACTTTCGGGATCTTTAGGGCGGAGGTTTGCCTCGTGATGATCCGTGAATTTCGGCCCGTTCAAATCTATAATGTGGCTTTCATTTTTTCCCGATTGTTTGTTAAGATTCTCCTATATAGTAACCTTAAAACCACCTCAAGGGTGTGTGGCAGTGGGTGAGTCTTCACTAACATGAACTGCATTATATTCTATTGAAGTTAATAAAGCTACGGCTTTTGATGCATTAGAAAAATCCTACAAATACATGTCAGGAAGTGTAATTGCAATGTGCTCAACATTATATGCTGCAAAATTTGTA
Organism: Pyrrhosoma nymphula; assembly: GCA_963573305.1. NCBI lineage: Eukaryota > Metazoa > Arthropoda > Insecta > Odonata > Coenagrionidae > Pyrrhosoma > Pyrrhosoma nymphula. The sequence goes on from OY754338.1 coordinate 118,992,596, forward strand.
GAAACTAAAGGCATTGGACGTGTTTCCAAATTGGCTGCATTTATGTAAACTGCGCAGGGCATAGTCATCGAATCAAATTTGTAGTTAGCTACACTACGTGCCAAAAAAACATAAAATTATAAAATCTCACTGTCAGCTATTGTGGTCTCTTATCGTTAACGGGACAAATTACATTGTAAGCATCTCCGTTCTGCTGACAATACTCCTAATTTTATTCTCATGATCTAGTCTACCGTAGCATTTCGGGTTTCTTGGAATGTTATTGGCGGCGTCAGAAAACAGATCGGCTTGTAGATTACTTAAGGTTTTACCAATTTTTTTAGCCTTAATATAACTAAAATATCAAAATGTGCACTCAGTGACCCCTGATTACCGCTCCCACTACCTTAAGGTGGTTTGAGCGAGATAGTTCCCTAGTCATAATGGAGACCATTTTCAAATTTATTTTTTTTATTTAAGCGTCTGTAAGAAGTATGAAATAAATATTGTAATATTAATGGCGCAAATATATATGTAGTTATATATGACAAAAATACTTAGTATTTAAATAAATAAAGATACATAAGTTTCTAACTTGACTCATTTTTTCCGCCGTACGGCTGAAAACCCTTCAAAACAGCAGGTTTTTTTTGCGATTCTGTAAAAATTACTTTGTTGAGTAATAGATTATTTTTTATAAATAGTTGAGAAAACATTCAAACTATAAACCGTTAGTTGTTTGACGAAATATAGGTGCTAGAAGTTCCTAACTTTTTCATTATTCTCCCTCTGGAGCGCACAGCCGTAATCTATCCCATGTACAACAGCTTATATTTACAGGCAAATTGCTCAAAAATTAGTTCGGCAAGGGGTTGATATATTAATACCATTGGAAAAATGGGAGTTTTTTCTTTAAAATGAGATCAAATTCTAGGAGAATTGATTTTTCGCTCAAACTACCTTAAAACGTCGGCCTAAATTTTAACCGACGATCCGATAGCCTTGTTAAAACTTTTGAGTGTGGCCGCAGTAAACTACTTGTTATAGCCCCAAAGACATAAAACCTTTCACTCAAGTCGGCCTCGGTCGGTTGAAGAGTGAGAGGTAAACATGAAAAAGGGTGCACATAGGGCCGTATCCAGAAACCTCACTACTGCTGGATACGTCATTAGATGGTGACGTAGCTGCTATAGCGGCCGAGCTCCGCTACAATCACCCGCTGCAAAGTCTAGTGAGGTCCATGCCATGCTACTCGCTACAAGTGCCGCTAACTAACATGGCCGCCGGATTTCGTCTGCTTATCGTCTCGCATTTATAATTAATAATTATTGACGTTTAAAGGGCTATAAGCTCATGATAATCATTTCTTATTATGTAAAAATATAGTATGAATGCTTCAACAACGGACTTTGATGCTGATGAATTAATATTTTACTTAGCATAACTATTTATAATTTCTGTCAACAATACCGTGATGAAACCTCTTCGGCTTCACCGTTTTAATTGCTATTAACTTCCGAACGGGTCCTGTCATGCCTTGAAAACCATTTATAATTAAAGAAAAACAAATTATGTACATATTTAATGTCTTGCCTTGATGCTCGTGACATACTTTTTTACGTAAAATAACTACTGTCAACACAACTATGCTGAAACCTCTTCGGCTTTGCCGTTATAATAGGTATTAACTTTGGTATGGACCGTGGCTTGCCTTGTAAACCATTTATATTTTTATATAAGTGTCCAAAGAAAGTTGAAATCACCGCTTTGTGTCTGTGAAATTTACAGTTTGCGTAAAATACTCAAAACAAGAAAGCCGTCTTCCAGCCAGCTCTATCCATACTCAGTTACTGCTAGTAAAAGTAATGAGAGTTCCAAGCCATGGAAAACCATGTACAATTGCGTTTAAGCGTACCTAAAATGTGTAATTTTGATACTGAAATGATGAGTAAAAGTTTATGGGAATGTCTCAGAGATAGATGGAAATGGCATAGTGCTTCTACGTCCGTTGACAATATCTCGTTATATTCATCTCATAATGAATGTCACGTACATCTTTGGGCGTTATAATGCAATGCATATTTGAATATCCCACTACACAAATGCGATCGACAGTTGTACGTGTATATTTGCCACCTACCATGACGAGTGATGTTGGTGAGGCGAAGGATTATTCAGCAATAGCTACCTTCAAAAGAAATGAGAGCGCAAACTTTTCATAATTAACGTCTAGATTTAACAACATTTTATTTAAAAAATCACCAATAAAGTTGGTTCCGACACTTCGTGAGCAAAACTTGATGGGGTATTGCTTTCCCACCCAACTTGGCGCCTGGTACACCGACCGGCTTGCCCCGGCGCGCCGGCAACTACCGGCCCCGGCACTACCGCCGGGGCGGTAGTGCCGGGGCCAGACGGCAATCATCGGCGATCCACGATCGGCACTATAGTCGAGACGCATGGTACCTAGGTACTTGTCTAGAGTTTCCCGAACGCGCAGATCGTCATCATGTATCGGCAGGTACTCGATGATAATTTTGCCAATTTTTTGAGGCATTTAGTACATAATGAAGGCCATCAGATTCCGAGAAGAAACATGAGGGACCGGGAGAATCCCATGGAAATACTAACGCATCCGTTTTCTTGGACTCCAATACAGCTTTCCTCGCGACAACTAAATTTACTATTAAGTTCTTCTCCTCCGTGGAAATCCTGCTCCCTTCCCCTGTCTCCATTTTGTTTACTAACAAAGTCACGTTGAGAATTCGTTATTCAATTATCGCCCTTAGTTCCTCCCGATGCCCGCATCTAGGGGAACATAAATGTCACTACATTCGTCTACGTCATCAATGTAGCCCAAAATAAATGTGGCAACACTGCCCCCACCAATTTGGAGCGATTTGGAGTAGCGGGGTTTCTGGATATAGCATGCAGCAGCAGGCTCCGCTGCAGGTTCAGCACTGTTTCTGGATGCGGCCCATAATCTCCTTCGGATCGGAGCCGCGCGCGCGGGGGTCTTAAGATGTCCACGGTAGGGTTGGCACCCCTGACCTCTCCTTGCACAGGTTGGGTTTCCCTTCTTCCACGGCTCTCTCCTCCTCCCACCCCAGACGCCTTTGGGCCTGGGGTTTGGGAGGGGGGACCCTCTGGGGTTAGAAAACCGGAGAGCCCACACTGTCTCTCCGCCCCCTCCCCTAGTCTTATTCACAGACCCTGGGGAAGAGGAGAAGAAGCCCTATATTACTAGGAGGGACCCCCGGTTGTAAGGGCAAACCCGACCCCACGCCCTCCCACGCCCTGCCCCCCCAGCCACCAGGGCCACGGACCTCTCCAAGGAACCTCAATTTTGAAACCTTCCTCAAGGAGTCTCTTCTTTGGTCGTGTTCCAATTTGAGTATACCACCGCAGTGTCCCTTTTTACTGTCAGAAGACCGATATATTTATCGGCCAGCGTTCTATGCTATTAATACTATCAATTTGTTAATTTACACTATAGGTGGTGGCCGTAGAATGCCAATGGGAATAATATTAACATTTACATTGATTGTAATAAACTATTCATGTCTTATTTAGTGCAAATCATCAATTTGTTAATGGATACACACGAAATCTCGACTTAAAAACAATGAGTATGGTCGTTATGGGGACTATGACTCAGAAATGCTAAAATATTGCAAAAAATCATTACGTTTTAGCAAGTTTGCGGGATTTCGACCGGAATAAAAAATTCGAATGAATGAATAAGAATCTTTATTTAATTTTCTTTTAACGTATGTATTTTAATTATCTTAAAAGTGCAATCAGAAGGAATTATTTTCACCATTTTGTCCCCAAACGGTGAACATCTTAATCATCCCAAGGCCAGGGGGTCAAATATATATGTAACCTTTTGTCACCTGCCGACAATCAGTTACAGTCTTCTCTGCGGACTTTATCGACATTGACGAGTTTACAAACCTCAACATTCTCTACTGTAGCCCTATTCTGAAACTCAGGCATGACAATACATGTTAGCGACATGAGCTATCGTAAATATTTTTAAGCAAACATAGCTATTCCGCATGTTGTAGTTTAAGATTACATCTACAAAATACCCTGAAAGCCACCTCAGGGGTGTGTGGCAGGGGGTGAGTAGTCACCAAAATGCATTACACTATACTCTAAAGTTAGTGTAACTACGACTAATTATGCATTTGCATAAATCGCTAATGCTCGTCACGAGGCGAAGCCTCACAAGCATACACTACAGACAATATCACAATGGAGAGGGACCGTGAAAAATGTATTTTGCAACTTCACAAATGGACAGAGACTCAAGACTTATGTAGAAAACATGCACGGCGTGCTGCTAGTACTGGGTAACAGATATGGATTGAAGTATTAGGGAGTACTACTAAGAGCTACACTACCTAGCGAAAACCTAGATAGAAGTCTCATTGGCAGCGGTTATGGTCGTAGGAGTCGTTCGTGGTCGCTTATCGTTCGTGGGAATAATGATATTTTAAATCTGTCCGTTCTGCAGTCTAGTTCCCTAATTTTACTCTCATGATCTGATCTACCGTAGTATGTCGGATTTCGTAAAATATTATCAACGTCGTCAGAGAATAGACCGGTTTGGAACTTACATAATAGATTGATTCTAAATTTTAATCGACGGTCTGAAAGATTTTCCCATCCCAGTTGCTGCAAAAGTTCAGCAACACTAACGAGATTATCATAACGGCCTTTAACGTGGTTTACGTGTTTAAGTACGGTTATAGAGCGTTCCACGTTTAGTTTACAGCATGGGCCTCATGGAGAATACTGTTGCCAAAGATACTCCCCGTTTGCACGCCACTTCGCCTGCGTAAGCAATCATTTCAACTCCGCGCTAAGTTTTAGGAAGTTTCATTATGGGATAATATTTGGCCATTGGGAGACTCCTACATCTACATAACACCCTGTCAGCCACCTCTATGGTGTGTGGCAGGGTATGAGTTTTTACCAACAGATGCATTACAATATGACCTACTAAAGTTAATGAAACGACAGAGTCACGCTGGAAGAATGCGAGATGTGGCGTTTTTACTGCGCATCAGGTCAAGAAAAAATCATCAGGGGAGGAAATAAACTAATTAGTTTCTTTGCCTATTAACAAACAATTATTAAGTGTCATATAAAGGCAGCTATTATGGTCTCTTTCCGTTCGCGGGAAAAATGACATTTCAAAACTGTCCATTCTGCGGTCTATTTCCTTAAACTATTGTACTTAACCCAGTCTACAGTAGTATGTCAGCATTCGTGAAGTGCAAAGTTCCCAATTTACGATTAGCCTGACAACTATGTTCCCATGCCGGTATAAATGCGCAGTTTGTTAACTGCATATCTCTATGCTAATTTTTCCTGCCGCTATTGGCTACATTGTCCCTCCGGCCTTATGGAGATTTGCCATGGAAACGAATTTCCACAAGAACCCATAGTGTCTACTAACGTACTATAGTGCGCCTTGATTGGAACTAGGCTGCTTGCTCCCTCTACCGTCACATCTTATCTTTTTTTTTTCAATTCTTCCCCCAGAGGGGCCTTGAGGGCTCTTCCCGACCACGGGTTCTTTATAAACCACGCTCCTTAAGCTTCCACCCCCGCTGTTTTTCAATTCTCGTCCGGGGAGAAAATTTTCGAGTGCCGAAAGGTGCGGCTGGGTTGTCGGGAGGGGTTTTTGGGCCGTAGTATAGCGGCGGTCGGCCTGCCCCGATGATGTGTCCGCTGGTCAGTGCAGACCGCGGTGGTTAGGCCGTGGGCGGTGGTCGGCGGTCTTCCCGTCGGCGTAATTGAAGTCTCGTGGGAGTCTTTCGCTGTCACGGGCTTGTGTGTTTTCTCTTAAATCGCGGAGGGCTGCGGGCGGAAGTGTTTTTTTTTAATTCCGTAAGATGGAAACGCCGAGGAAAAACATGAAATATTTCAAATTTACGCCCCAAAGAGGTGGCTAAATAAAAATATATCATGTTTCTAAATGCTTACAAAATATCAGTCAATTACTATTATACTTTTCAAAATATCTTCCAAAAAAATACCAGCTAGTTAACCGTGGGAAATGGTACATGCAAGAGGAATTTCTAAAAAGAATAAAAGAGGAATTTCTAAAAAAACCTCATCAGAAATTTAACAGTGTGTAGTTTGTATACTTTCTTAACTATTAAAAAAATAAATGAATTCATCGCCGCAGTAAGTTCTACATGATGGAAAAATAGCATTCTGTTGTGAAGGCGTTTTCAGCGTGCGGCGCGAAATAAATGAGTCAAGCTAAAGACTTATGCAATGCATATTAAGTTTATTTCTGAGAATTTCATTCATATGAAATAATATTTTTTCGCCATTAATATTACAGTATGTACTTAATGCGTCATACTGTTGCTTAAATTTAAAATTCAAATTCGAATATGGTCTCTACTATAATTAGGGAAAAGCTCGCACAAACCACCTTCATCTAAGCAGGAAGATAGAATACGCCCCCTCGCCTTGGACCAGCTCCACGTCAGGGTAAAAATTTGATTGCCTAGGCAAAAGGAATAGGTTCGGAATGTATTTTTCTAGCACACACCCTCGCTTTTGTCCCCCTCCATTCTGGAAGGTTGTTGTCCCAAGCTTTCAGCGCGTTGCCATTCACTTCGATTGCCATGGAGCTTATTACTTATTCAAATGGTAAACCTGCTTCCATTAATGTCCTACATGATTGCCCTGGAGCTTTTAAGGATTTGAATCCTTCTTCGACATTGGAATGGTCGAATGCTTGGCTCATCTCGGCGGTCGTATTCTGCTGCAAATGAGTCTGTTTATGGCGGTCTCAGGTCTGAACAGTAGGCGATTGGGGTTATTGTACCCGTTTAGGACCTGGTTCTGAGTCAAAGGGTTTTTTTCGCCCTTTTTGTTGTCATCAGATTTTTTGAGCTTGCCTGGGAAGTTAACAGAATGACCCTTTTATATGTGTGGTTTTCGTGGAATTTTCAGCTGGGGTTCGCAGCCTCTCTCCTTTTATTGGATAGCATGGTTATTTTGCGCAGTAGGTCCTCTTCAGTCCGGTCTTCCCAAAGTTATTGCGGTGGTCGTGTGAATATTTAGGGATGCTCAAGATCAAACAGCTCTTTTATCGCTTATTCTTCGTTCTTTTTTTTTCTCAAGAAAATGCTGCCCTCTACGAGGTCATTGCTAAACGTCAAGTCAGTCAGGTCGTAAAAACCATTTCGGTCGTTTATGCTGTCAACAGTTTTCGACCTGAAAAAAGCCGTTTTCAAGCTCTTGAAGGTAGCTTGAGTGAGATGATTATCTAGCCATCATAAAGACCATATTGGAATTTTATTTTTAAATTTAAGCAGCCGTAAGAAGCATGGCGTGAATATTGTAAAATTAAGGGTGCAAAATATTTGTTTTACATGACTGAAATTCTCAGTTACCAATTTATTTAATATATCTACTTGTATGGGGCTTTCATTTGTTTCACTTTGCGCGCTGTGAACGCCTTCACAACAGTCGTTTTTAATAGATTTTGCAAAAAGTGTTTCGGTGAGTAATATCTTTTTAAAATAGTTGAGAAAGCATAATAGATACGCATCGTTAAAGTTATAATGCGATCTATGCTCATCGTTAAATTCTAACGCAATCTATGCGCTAGAAATTATCGATCAACGCCATTTTTACCAATGCCGTAAGTCAGCCAGCCAGCTAGTAAATATGTTCCTTATAATTACTGCGTATGTGCTGGCTTTCATTCCTTTTTATGCATCATTTTTTACGCCTGGTGTATTGAATCATTTATCACAATGGAATGAGGGAAATATCAATATTACTTTGTTTAGGCACTTGGTATTTAACTCTATCATAGCTTTGCATAGTCGGGATGTTATTGAACTCGTAGACTTCTGCGGAGTCGTCCAGATGGCAGTGAAGGCTTTTCGGGCTTTCTTCCGCGTGCTTCCACTGTCGTTGACGACAGTTTCGATGGAGCATTGCAGCTATCTTCTTCAGGTCTGAAGTGAAGATTCAGGTGTTCCCGAGGCCATTGGAGTCGTGAAAAGCACGGAGAACATCAACAGGGAAGATGATTACACGATCCCTAATGCCTGGAAGAGAGTTTTAATCAAGAAGAGGACACCAACCAATGACAGCGCACCCGAATGAATTGGCGGGAAAATTACAGCCCGATATAACACGTTCACGGACACCTGTGCATCTTCACTTCAGACCTATGCTATCGGAACTGTAGTCAAAGACAATTGAAGCACGCGGACGAAAGCCCGAAAAGCTTTCACTGCCATCGGGATGTTATTGTTTTAATGCTGGTTTTTGTTTGTATTTATCCTTCTACTATTTTCATTACTACTGTACGATGAAAATCTCATTGGCAGTATTTGTGGAAAGGAGCGAGAGCTTACTCTAGCGTAGATGAAGGCAAAAATCCACTGACCCTTCGCGTGGAACTGATATCTTGTTTAATTGAGATTTAGCTCTTCAGTCGTGAATGACTTTCGAATTTGGGTGGAAATCGCTATCTCAGCGTAGATTAGAGAGTTAGCTTATCTCGTGAGTAAATTTGAGGCGAGTCAAAATTCTCCGAGGATGGGTAGAACAAATGAAAAACTCCACGCTACTGTGATTGGTTCGATCGCGTGTATGAAAGAGATATCAATTGTTGGGTAGAGATGTTCAAAAGTCACTTTGTCCGATTTCGAATTGCAACCACAACATCTATGATGGATGCCGTCAATAATGTTGGTGGTAACTGTAGGTAGCTTATATGCTCTTTTTATCTTATTTTTTTGTTTTCCATTAATGCGAGTGATGATAGGTAATTTTGTTATATTTGTCTTTAATTTGGTGAAATAAAAAAGGTGTGGACGTCTCGGGACGGCCGACAAAAATGAAACACTTGAGTGTATGGATATGACTGGCAGTGGGGAGTACACTGTATAATATATAAATAAACATAATTCTCAATGTAATATCTTGAAAATGTGATTATGAAAATTTCATTTGTACATTGATGATAATTTCATGAAATACACTTAGACTTAAAATATTCTTATTTTTTTGCTCTCGGACGATTCTGGTGATTCGTATGCCCCTGCGATCCCGATAAGCCATTGGTTTGTCTTCAGGCTTCTCAGGGGCCGAACCACCAGAAGTTGACAGATACACCCTTGCCCTGGGCATGCGAGAAACCGACCCAGGCGGGACTCGAACCCGCTACCCTCGGATGAGCAGACGAGGGTAGCGGGTCCCGCCATCACCGGGGCCTGCGATTATAAAATATGAAAATAAACTCTATCCCTCTTATGATAGTATTGTGAATTAATTCGAAGCATATTCGAAGTGAAAATTCATGTATATATGTATTATGTAACCACGCAACGACTGAACAGTTGAATGCGGGTGACGCGTGACGCTATGCTCTCCCGTTAATCCTCCTCCCCCAACCCATATGAATTGTTCCACTTGAACAATTGCGTATAAAACATAACTGCACTTTACCAATTGGTCCCAGTCATGTACTTGAGTGCACTGTCTATCGCATATCACTAGGATGAGGGTTAGCAGCCGCATTGCAAGCAGTCCCTTGTGCGTACGTTACTTAAGGTGATTTGAGCGGCAATCGTGGGTTTTTTGGTGCGCATTTCAAGCATTTTTCTATTTAGTCGGAAAAACATTCTAGGGCCACATTTCTTATGAGTACACCTATTTAAGCGGTGGAACTCACCATACGTGCAGTAGTGGAAATGATACAAGTATTATATTTCATACTTTTTGCCTTAATTAAAGCATGTTCAGTTACATTTCACTTTCCTAGTTTCCGCTTGGACTGTGCACTGTTCTCCTGACTGCTTTTTGGCCGGCGCCTAGTGGCCTGGTGGAACGTGCGAGGTTCTGATTTGTGCTGGGACGAGTGCTTCATGCCTGGTGTGGAATCTACCCATGCCACACACCCTAGTGGTGGCTTGCACGGTGCTTCGTAGATGTAGATTTTAGGACTTGAGTTTTCGGCGCGGTATTTGAAATTTCGGCGAAAGTTATATTTAAATATATTTTTTTCGAATCTTTGACTCGGCGTGACACCTTGATATTTGTTAGAAACCATTATAATAATTTGAAATGTATTATTAATCGTTTGGAGGAGAATATTACGAAATATACCTCATTTGGTGTAATTATGCGTGGTATAATACCATTGAATTGCCAGAAAAAACCAATCGGTAAAATGCAAGGTTTTCAAGTTTGTATATAGATATCACTAATAAGAACATTAATGTAAAGTATCTTGTAAATCCGCGCATTGAGAAAAATCGCTCCAGTCATCTTAATTTAATAAAAGAGTATATTTAATTAAATAACTAATGACTTACGACAACCTGTTTGATGGTGGGTTCAAGTCTGGTATGGAACCACTCCTTGCCACACTCCCTTGAGGGTGCCGAGAAGACATAGGAACTCTTTTCGCTTTAGCAATTATTTTTTTGCTCATCCTTCGATTCTGGTAAGGAAGGTTGTTCAAATGATTTTCAGGATGGCTTGAAATCTTTATTTTCTTGCTTACGGCCTTGGGAAAATCATTGTAAAAAACTGGGAGACCTTGCGCTGGGAATAAAACTGTAGAATTACTGAAAAATGTTATCTTTCTCGGCTGAGATGTTGCCAGTGAAATGAACGATATTTTTTCATTGGGCCATAATAATGTGGAATTCTTGCCCAGATGGAAAATTCGCACTCAAATTACCCAGTCCAGTTTTCCGTCAAGGTTTCTAGCCATGCACCGAGCAAAATTAATGGAAAATATAAGTTTCAACGAAAATTTTTGGAATTTTTGTATCAACTGTCTTCTTTCAAAAAGGTATTATTTGCTCTTTGAATATTGGATTCATGATTTTTTTTATTCCTGGCTACCCTTAATTTACCAAATTTTGTTGTTACAATTTTTCATTGTTTTCATATGCTTTATTTTCTAAAGAAAAATTCGCCAATTGGCTACAAAAATAAAAGATGCTTAATAGGGGGTGGGGGAAATAGAAAGAGAAAAAATAAGTCCTACATGGACGTTTTGAGCTTGTTTTTCTATCATTGTACAATACTCATATATGACGAATACATTTTATACATGCTTCCTATTGCGCCCCAGGCTTAATGTGTCTTCTGTATGCCGCGGCCGAAAACGCTCCCGCAGATGTCTACTTCTACTTCAATTACGACTTTGCTTGGCTACTTGAAGCTAATCTATTTGTGCAGGCATCTTGAAGTAGGATTTACGTTTTCTTTGGGTGCTATTATTTTTCGTCTACCGTTTTATCTACTGCTTATTTCCTTAGCGGAAAAACGTGAATTTTCTGAAAATCAGCTGATCTTCGTGTGACATGTCAGAGCGAAATTTAAAAAAATCGTTGCACTCGTATGTTACGTGAATCATTCATCTCAAAAAGGAACTATCATGCTGTGGTATGATGAGGATGAATGAGCACATTCAGTGGTAGACTGTTAAATGCGCAGTGTTTGATAGATAGATAAATAATCCTAGGGCGAAGAAAAGATCATAGGGCAAATCCATTAAAGAACCAGTACATATGAGTGAAAAAGGTTACTCAGGTTCCTACATAAGGTTTATCATGTGTACAATAAAATATAAATATCTGCGGAGTAAACAAAAAAGTAAGAGTACAAATACCTTGTATTCAATATAACGGCAGGCAAAGGTTAAAAAAATGCCTATCTACCCAAACTTGTAGTACATGTACTCGTATAAATGAATGTATATATCTTTATTGTTCACGCATATATGTGTCATTGCAAGTACATATTCAACAAAATATCAATTCAATGTAGGTCAATTACATTAACCTTACATAATTTTATATATCTAGTCTACTTACATCAAATCTTTATTTTTTTTCATAATTTTTCAGGACTGAATAACATTTTAGGTGTTCTGAGTATATCACACAGTGGTTCAACCCGAAGGTTGGTTTGGATAGTTGAGGGTAGAGCTCACCCCGGACTAAGCCACAGAGGCGTGTGAATTTCACACATTCAGGGTAAGGGGGGCCAGTTCCTTTCCCTGGGCCACCTCGCACTCCGAGGATTTTTTGTTCGGGAGTGTCCAAAGGTTTAAACCCGAAACCATTCGATCAGTAGCCAAGCGCCCGCATACTTTCTGAGCATATAAGACACTTCTAAGATCATGTTGTTCCATGAGATATTCGTATAATTTGGTTTTGTACTAATCGAGTAACTTGTTGACGTACTATTATTATAGTTTCGTGTCAGTCTTGAACTCGTATCGGACTCCTGCCTCTTTTTCTGTTGAGGAGCGCGCGTCGCCGAAGTTTTCGCGGACGGTCTCCTCAAGCTCGGTAGGGTTTCCTGATGTGTATCGCCCCGGGGAAGGGCATCGCAAGCCTCCCGCCTCCCGGCCGACAAACCGCCGCTGCCTGCCTGTTTTTTCCCCCCTCTTTCTCTGCCCTCTCCCCCCTTTTCTTTTGCCATGGATTCTCCCCTTTCCTCGTCCACCCCTCCCACTTTGAACTCCTTGTGGAGAACAGGTGCTGTTCGCCCTCGCGACGGAGTGAAGAACAAGTTTCCCTCAAACCTTTCTTTTTCTGTCGACCTCTCCTCCTCGCCGAAGAGATTTTTCTGGTTTCTGAGGAATATGGGGTTGAAGTAGGGCTTGGTTATGGTGGCACATACATACTGGTCTGCGTCAAGATCATATGCCATATGCTGAATGACTGACTGCCGTGTCCTCCTCGACAGCAAATTTTTCATGAAAATAGTCATTGGAAACTATAGGTCGTCAGAACTTCTTTCTCTTTTCTCCTTACGTGTTCCTTCACAAACTGCAAGACTGAATGAACTATTTCATTGCACCGCCCCACGTCTGTCTCCAATTAACGGTATTTTATCTACAGACTCCCATCTACGTGCAATGTTTACGTTGAAAAGTGTGGCTGAATTCGATCCATTCCGTATCTGTCGCACTCCTCCCTCATCCCCTAGATCTGCTGTCGTCTTTTACTCCCTGTCTGTTTGGTTATATTCTGTTCAGTGTTAAATGCTGCTTTGTTATTAATTTATTTGTGACTGTTATTTTGTATGTGTTTCTTTGTTTATTTGTTTTGGATTAATTTTGTTATTTGTCCATTGTAATTGCAAGCATTAGCGATTTATGCTAATGCATCATTAGTCGTAGATACACTAAGTTTAGGGTATAGTGTAATGCATGTTGGTGACTACTCACCCCCTGCCACACACCCTTAAGGTGGCTTGCAGGGATTCTGTAGATGTAGATCTTTAGAACTGATAGAAGCGACACAATGAGATATATGCACTGCCGAAACGATTGGTGCAAAAATTTCTTCTTTTCACGCTCCATCAGTGATTACATCAAATTCAGCGTAACGCTAACATAAAACGCATCGTTACCATACAATTCACCTCACGTCTATCACCTCCTTTTCCCCCTTCCATGGCTGGTGTCCTAACACAACATACCACACACCTCAGCGGCGGCTCGTAGGGTAGTATCTACATCTACAAAATACCCTGCAAGCCACCTCAGGGGTGTGTGGCAGGGGGTGAGTATTCACCAGCATGCATTACACTATACCCTAAAGTTAGTGTAACTACGACTAATTGTGCATTAGCATAAATCGCTAATGCTTGTCACGAGGCGAAGCCTCACAAGCATGCACTACTACACTACATATATGCTACCAATCTTAGAGGGACCGTTAGTATTTATATATTTTGCAACTACATAAACGGACAGAAATTATAGAAATTACGCTGAAAACATGGACAGCGTGCTGTAAGTACTAGGTAGCAGATAAGGATACAAGTATGTACTTCGTAGATGTAGATCGTTGTGAAAGCATGTACATTGTTATGAGGACAGTATATCAATCTGCACTTAGTGCATATAGAAGTAAAGTAGAAACAGGGATATCGTGATGTAATAATCGACTTAGCGTACTATAAAATTGCCCGTTAATTTGTGATCTTCTCGAACTATGAGAGACATAAGTGGAAAACGTACACATTATTCTCTAACGACCTTTTACTATTGATGATGTATTGATGCTTGAAAATGGTTTGTTGTCCAAACACCTATATACCTATAATCATACAAATAAATATATTTAATATTCCATATTGGAGCCTTCCGCTTAGCTGTGTATCGCGCTACTGCTGTAGGTGAATGCGCAACTTTCTCGTCTCTTGTTCGCACGGACGGGGTCGTATTTGCTTCCCAAATGAGCTGGACACCGTGGAGCATTGAGTGAATGAGTGTCGCACATTTACTTGCAAAACTGTCGCCAGTCGTTTAGAATTAACGGATCGCGTCCCCGGGATGGAGATAGGGCGATGGGCTTCACAAGAGTCTGTCTGGTGGCTTCTGCCAGGGTTGGAAGCCTAACTGCAGCAAACGCATTCACCTTGCGGAGCTGTGCATCTTGGACGACCTAAGTTCAAGGAATCCAATGTTTTTGGGGCTTAAAATTTAGATGTTTATTTATAGAAATGTGGTTTAAATACTTTAATTGCGATAAAATTGCATTAGAAGACATTTTTTTATGATTTTGGTGCTGTCTTCATGTCTCTATAGTATTCTTGAGACACTTCAGACTGAGGATAGGAGTGGGTATGTTCAATTATGTTAATCTACCTTTACAGTAGCTTAAAATGGAAAACAGTAAAATTCTCTTGTTTTTTTCTGGCGCAGACCCATATATCCTAACACGATATCTTTCTTCATCCCGGCATGTGATATTTTGCCGGCCCCGTTGATGGTGGGATAAATCCTCGCCTGCCAAAGGTCGCGGGTTCGATTCCCACCTTGATAGGATATTCTCCTCCCAGGACTTGCTTGTGTGTGTTCGTCAATACATCAAATGGGCAGTAATTGGCTTCGGCTGTTACCGATAGGGACCTTATTATTATTATTACATGCCATAGAGTGAGATCTGTGGTCCTACCTCTCTTCATCTCATCCATAATGACTATTCTTTTCTTCCCTCCCCCTGCCTACCCAACCCCCTCCACTCTATCATGGCAGTCAGCATCCCTTCGCCCCTCATTACTCCTTCCAGCCACCTACTTTGCCTCCTCTCAATATAATAATCATTTTATTCCACCTTAAACAATACACAAGTACGGTTAATACACATATAAACAATTTAAGGAGGAATATAGGTACCCCAGAAGATAACCTGTGTTGGGGTTTACCATCATCAATATTCGAAGGCAGCGGCTGGTGCTAATACATACTCACTTTTTACCTAGTAGTTGAGCAATTTAAATTATAAATTTTCATCGTATTGTGTTCAGTCTGCAAGTAAAAATATAACAGTAGTAACATGTAGCAAAGACAAAAGAAAGTACAGATTCAAACTCAGGAAGATCACGCAAAAACATTTAATAAATTTTCCACTTCATTACTCTCCTTGGATAGAAGCCATTGTTTTAATTTGCGCAGAAATATAGCCGTGGAGTTTTGTTTCCACAGTTCAATAGGGAGGGAGCTGAACAAAGTTGGCGCAAGGTATGCGTATGTTTGTTTAAAGGCTTCGTTACTGGGCTTAGGTATTTCGATGCTTAAGCCTAACAAAGAAATATCTTGGTACGGAGGCTTCCGCGGTGATTAATTGGAAAAGTATTTTCCGGGTTAAGGCCGCGTTGGTCCATTTGGGCGGACGACAGTTTCGGGCGCATTCCAGCTCCCGTCTTCAGGTCCAACTGATCTGCAGAGCATCGTTTTCTTCTATATATATATATCTAGTCAGGTGCGCGCTGATACGTTCGGTTTGAATCCCATTGTTGGAAAAGCCGTTTGAAAGATGCAGGGAGAGGATAACCGTCTTCCCTGTTGAAGTTCTTTTCGTGGTTCACTATTTCTATTGCCTCCCTTATCAGCCGAGGGAAATATTTATTTTCTCTGGCAATGATTTTGGATTCGTGGAATTTAATCACGTGTCCGGGTTCTGACCATGCATGCTCTGCAACCGCGGAAAGGCGAAAATTTTTCTTTTCGGTTGCCTTACGATGTTCTTCTATTCTGATTTTTAGGGATCTAGATGTTTTTCTAATCTAGAATGATCTAGATCTAGATCTCCCTGCATCTTTCAAACGGTTTTTCCAACAATGGGATTCAAACCGAACGTATCAGCGCGCACCTGACTAGATATATATATATAGAAGAAAATGATGCTCTGCAGATCAGTTGGACCAGAAGACGGGAGCTGGAATGCGCCCGAAACTGTCGTCCGCCCAAATGGACCAACGCGGCCTTAACCCGGAAAATACTTTTCCAAAGAAATATCTTGTTTTGATCTTAATTTACTTGAGTATTCAATCGGCTTTGTTCTGTTTCCACCACGAATATAAAATATCTTGAGCACCTTAAAGGCAAATCAATATTTTTGAATAAAGGTAATGAGTGCTGAGTACTTGGCTGTTTGATTATCACTCTTATGAGTTTCTTTTTGGCAATCTGTAGAGGCTTAAGGCAATATTCTTCAGAAGTTTCCTCTCCTCACCCAGCATCCCCAGCACTTCCTCGTTTGTCTTACTTTCCGTCCACCTCACTTCTCACCCAAAGCTCTAACGCCTGCAAGCCTATCTCAGAGTCCACGTTTCTGCACTCTCTCATTGCCGTTTGCCCATCATTTTAAAGGCCGTTATGATAATCTCGTTAGTGTCACTGACCTTTTGCAGCAACTAGGATGGGAAAAGCTTTCAGACCGTCGATTAAAATTTAGACTAAATCTATTATGTAAGTTCCAAACCGGTCTATTCTCTGACGACGTTGATAATATTTTACGAAATCCGACATACTACGGTAGATCAGATCATGAGAGTAAAATTAGGGAACTAGACTGCAGAACGGATAGATTTAAGATGTCATTTTTCCCTCGAACGGTAAGGGACCATAATAGCTGCCATGAGACTTTTATCTAGGTAGTGTAGCTCTTAGTAGTTGTAGTACTCCTAATACTTGAATCCTTATCTGTTACCTAGTACATACTAACAGCACGCCTAGCATGTTTTCTACATGGGTCTTGAGTCCCTTTCCATCTGTGTAGTTGTAGAATGCATGTATATTGAGGTCACTCTCCATTTTGATGACATCTGTAGTGTAGTGTTGCATGCTCGTGAGGCTTCGCCTCATGACAAGCATTAGCGATTTATGCTAATGCATAATTAGTCGTAGTTACACTAACTTTAGGGTATATTGTATTGCATGTTGGTGATTACTGCCACCCCCTGCCACACACCCCTGAGGTGGCTTGCAGGGTATTTTGTAGATGTAGATGTAGATTGCTACTCTCCATATTAGACTCAATACTTGTATTACGGTAGCTGTTATGTGTGCCCTCTCTGTCATCTGGTTCCACTTCTTTAATGCAAGGGTCACCTTGTTCCTAAGGGACGAATGGTTCCCGAAAAGAAACGAAAGCGATGTTTCCGGGGTGAAAGACACCTCAGGCGACCCCAGCCTCTATATCCGTGTGTGGAAACAGCCTCGCTGTCAATGCCATGCTAATGTATGGCCCGCTGCATACATTCCCAGTCGCATTTCTCTGAAACGTTGACTATTCAGCACCTTTGCGGTTGTGAACGAGTTCGGGGAGTATCATGCCATTTTTTGTAACTGATCAGCAAAGATTTAAACTTTTGTCGTTGTTATTCGTAGACTTGTAAAAATATTTACGCGTCGGTTTAATTATTCCAATTTGCTTCCTCTTTCAAACGTGGTGGAGGAGGTATCGATTCGTCTACCGTTAGTGTACCACAAATACCACAGCAATACGCTCATGTTGGATCGAGTTTTTCCTGGATGAGAAATGTATGTGCGTAGTGTCCTGCGAGCAGCCACAGGGGTTTTTGATGTTTCAACCATAATCTTTGTCATATTGGGGTTCTAATTCCCACTCTTTTAGTAAATTGGTGAAGAAGTCTCGCCGGGCTAATGGAATGAGTTCGAAGTTTTTGGAATAAAATTTTACCAGTGGATTTTGGGATAAATGTTTAGGTAGGTGACCCAAAGCAATTTTATTGTTTTTTCTACTTTACCTTTCTGCTTGGAAAATTTTTTATTACTCCCTCGCGGCTCTCGGTGTAATATCATCGTCTGTTATTAGGTCTGAATAGTTGTTCACTGCAGCTGTTCATTCTTTTACAATCCAGTGCTAACGATTTACTCCCTTGTTGTGATCTTTTCTTGCATCCTTTTTCATTTGGTCAATATTTGGGGACTGCATTGCGGCCTACCCTTCCCAGGGACTTAATGTTTTGCCCTTTATTATCTTGCCTCTCACGAATATGTTGCGCCTCATGGTGTGCCCTACTGGCGGCGCCAAAAGTAGTACGCTACCATGAGTTGGAGACTTAATATCCAGAGTACATATACGTCAATTTTTACGAAACGGACATTGAAACTTAACTTGATTCAGTTCAAGTTAAATTATTAAAACTAAATCATTTTTCGACTGCATTAAAAGTTTTTTTTTAGAGGGCGTAAAGGAAGAAGGGCCCATTTTTTTATCCCGAGAAGCAGATACTCAACTTTTGGGAATAACAACGCAAATACTGCTGTTATATTTTAACTCGGTGATGATCCCAACCTTTCATGAGCGTTTTGTTTAAATTTCAGAGTTTTTGCTTTGTTTTTTCAATGTTGTTTTTATCTTCACGGGACAACTTTTATCTCTGTTCTCACTGCTTGGAGTAGCGTAACACCGTTGGCTTCGTTGTGAGATCGTGACTACGATTAAAGTATTCTCAAATACATAGAAGTAAAGGTGTATTATGTAGCAATTTTGATTTATAAGTATTAGTAAGAGTTGTGGGTAATTAATAATCATTAGGTTCCTCTTTTTTTACGAATGGCGCTTCGTGTTATTCTTATATGTTTTCTTTTGTTTTTGCGTCGAATTTCGGACAGTCAATGCTCTCTCACTTTCGAGTTTCGGAGTGAAGTTGGCGGATCCAATTAGAATTCGAGCCAGAATGGGAACAACTCTTCAGGACTCTCCAGGCTCCTGCTGGAAGTAAACACTTATTCCCTTTTTTTCTCAAATTGTTTTTGCGGATTTAGTCTCACAATCTCCTACGGAGAGACAGAAAAGGCAGAGCCGGAAGTGGGATGATAGCGGTCAGGTTCGAATTGTTACTGGTCAAGGGTCTGTTTCGATGGTTTCCAGGGACCTTCCGGGTAAGTGGAATTAGGGGAGGAAGGGTGGGGAAAGGGGCGGGGCAGATAAATCATTAGTATCCAGAAATAAAGATCTTCAGTGTATACATACACTCTATACTTTTAACTTATAGGCTGGTATAAATGTGATGGTTTCAGGCATGACTTCATGGGTGTTACTGATGTCCATTGTAATAACAAACCTTTGTACTAGTCCACACTTTATCTATGACTATGACTGGCTTCACCTTGATAAGGAATCTTCTAAAGGTAAAGTCTATACCTTCAACCATTCTATACATGTATACACTCAGATATTGGATCAAAAGCAACCTCCAAAATTCCTCTACCACAACCTTAATGTGTGTTTTTAAATGCTCCGTTTTTCATTTTTTATGCCAAACTGAGTAACGTACGTGGAAGACACTTCTCTGTCAATACAGCTTTTTTTTGGGGTTAAACATATTATCACCTGTAGTCATCAATCCCAAGATTGAGTTGTTAAAAGAGTACTTGGCAAGTGCGACGATAAGGTTAGGGAAATCAGCTACTTCTCCCTCGTTAGACCCCACTTAGAATATGCTGCCAGTATTTGGGATCCTTTTGAGATAGGCTTGGAAACTGAGTTAGAACGCGTGCAGCGAAGATCGGCAAGATACGTTAAAGGCCGTAATGATAATCTCGTTAGTGTTACTGATCTTTTGCAGCAACTGGGACCTAGTACTAACAGCACGCAGTGCATGTTTTCTACCAAAGTCTTGAGTCTCTGTCCATTTGTGTCGTTGCAAAATACATATATATTAACGGTCCCTCTCTATTGTGAGCATATCTGTAGTGTAGTGCATGCTTGTGAGGCTTCGCCTCGGGACAAGCATTAGCGATTTATGCTAACGCATAATTAGTCGTAGTTACACTAACTTTATGGTATAGTGTAATGCATTTTGGTGAATACTGACTCCCTGCCACACACCCCTGAGGTGGCTTGCAGGGTATTTTGTAGATGTGGATTGGTTTGCTGCAGGTCTCCACTCCTCTCCCTTATCTGCCAACAGCTTCATTCATACGTAATCATTCACTTTGACGTCCTTCATAATTTGCTAAATGTGTTCCGTTATTGGTCGTAATTGGCCTCTGTAATTTTTTTCCATTCATTCTTCCTTCCAATATTGTTTTCATTTGGCTGTTGTGTCGCGAAATGTGTCCAATATGTTCTTCTTCTTCTCTTCGGAGTTTTCATCATACTTCGTTTCTCTCCAACTTTTCGTAGGACTTCGTCGTTGGGGATTCTAACTGTCCATTTGATCTCAATCAATCTTCGGTAACACCAAATCTGATTTGCTTCCAAGGTAAACATATGTTTAGAAATTAGTTAAAAATTACTCAGGTGTGATTAAGTAATTCAGATAAATTGCGTTGGTGGATGACAATTTGAATGTACTTCCTCGGACAGGCATTAAATCGTTTTTTTAATTTAAAATCAACTTTTTATGCGCTTAGCACGAAATATCCTCCATGCGAAAAGCCTTGAGACAATTTTTGGGGCTGGATGTAAACGCAATGAGAAACATTATTAACCCTATATGTTGCATCTTTATATTTACGATGGTACGAGTTCCTTTGTACACCCACGCACGAGTTATGAATGAGGACGAAATTATTTATAGGTATTCATGATATGCCGAGTGTTTTTGTATCTGCCAGCTTAACCTCTCCGACGGATCCACTCCTGAATTTCCAAGAAAAAAATCGGCGATAATTACCTCCAAATTTAGATGGAGAGCCAAGTGGGAAAGAGGATTGATTGGAATTCGATGACTCCGTCGTCAAGTGGATTTATTTCCCCTCCTCTCAAAATCAGCCCTTAGCTCCACTCATGTGGGAGGGCAAGTTAGAAGTTTACGACTGGTCTCAGGAATGTGATGAAATCTGTGAATGATTTATGTTGGATGTAATTGTTGTAAATGCAATGTTCCATCGTGGATGTACATTGTTCAGATGGTTGTTTTTGTTTTCAATCGGGAGAGATGACCGCCGACTGTGATTATTCGTGGGAGGCGGTTGGGTTGACGTGGGAAAGATTACTTGGTGTCCCATCCGATGGACTGGGTACTTTATATACTTGAAGTGGAGTACCTTCCCCCTGGCTTACAAGTTGAGAGTAAACCCTGATTCCTAACTTGACCGTGGACTGACAAAGGTGGTTGTGCAGCCTTAAAAATAAAGATGCAATGTGAGTTTTTATAATTTTCATATTGAGTTTACATCGTACCTCGAAAATAAGTTAAGCCTTTCCTCAATGACGATGAAACTTCGTAATGAAAGGGCATAAGAATTCCACGAAATTCCATGAAAACAACCCTTAATATCTACGCTTGTAATTCCCTTCAAATTTTCATTCGCTTATACAATTTTATTGACTTACTTACACGTACCCAAAAGGTTATTTACTTCCATGCAAGAGAGCCATGAATCTGACCGTGTACGACGTCACAACGATCGACTTGTTCTGACCCCGTAAGCAATGCTTTGAACGGATATTGTGCGCGCCCTCTATCGTATGTACGAGAGGAGGCGTCGGTACATGTAGCGTCCTTGTAGATTTCATGGGTGAGTGCGACAGTATTGTGGGTCCTAAATATTTCGAATCACAACATAATCCATCGATGATCACTTACATGCTGAGCGTTGTGGCTGTCAGGTTCGGTTGATTTATGCGCGGAGAATCCATGTTTTTGTCGACTGTTACACCCTCTTTGGTGGAATTCTTCGCCTTCATGACTGCCTTTTCGCTGGAAGCGTAGTGTCGCGTAGGCGGCAGCGGCCTCTAGGGGGTTTAAGACCCAGGTGTTAAACTGGACCGTGAATACGTGAGGGGGATGATAGAACGAGTTGAAAAGCACCGGTAGGCAGGAAGAAGCTTAAACAGATGCACGTAGGGCATCGCTGATGAAGTAGCTACCCCCCTTTGCGTTGGGGGGAGAAGTTGACAAAGGAAGCCAGCGGAATGCGTTCCCTTTCAAGCAGTTGGAAAGACCATTGGTCACGTTCCGAATCACTCCCTACAAAGGTTGCGATGGGCGAGATGATTTAAGTGGATAGAACTGACTAATAAAGAGGCGTGGAATATCCTTTCCCTCACTCGAGTCTCTGCGACGGTTAAAGAAGTAAAATTTGCTTTCTCATCTCCATTATTAATTCAGATAACCACTTCTTGTATTCATAATTCCTCCTTTAAACAACCGTCATGGTTTACTTAATGTAAATCATCGGGTCTCTTCATCTGTAATGGTTTCAATTTGTTGTTCCCTACACTACTGTTTTCAGAAGGCTGTATATCTTATTCGGGGCCTGGTTTCTCCTATCTATCGTTGATTGGTGATGATTTGATGGGCATCTATGCACTGAATTTTGCATCAGAAATAGCACCGGACCTGAAAATAATATTTTAAAAATCTCTAACACAACATCGTGTTCCTTACGATTGGAAAATCGCTAACGTTACACCAATATTTAAAAGCGGTGATAAGGAAGAGCCCAGTAACTATAGACCAATTTCCCTTACGAGTTTCTTATGATTGATCTATCGCAACTATTATGATCCCTTATTTTACGTGGAAAAAATGACATTTTAAATTTATCGGTTCTGTTGTCAATTTCTTTTATTTTATTCCTGTGATCGCTTCTACCGTAGTACGTTGGCTGTAGCAGTATATGTTGAACGTCCGGCAAAAAACTGTCTGCTGCGAATTTGCGCTAAAGATTTAACCTGTATTTCTCCCTTCGATCAGTTAGAGATTCCCACCCTAATTCTGTCAACAATTCGATAACACTGCTAAGTTTATCGTAACAACTTTTCACATATCTTGCTGCTCTCCGTTGTATTCGATCTATTTCAGAGATTAGTCCTACTTCGTAAGGGTCCCATATGCTAGCGGCAAATTCCAAGTGAGGTCTCACGAGTGAAAAATAACATTGCTCTTTAACATTCTCGTCGCATTTTCCTAATATTCTTTTAATAAATCCCAATTTGCGACTAGCCTGTCCGCAGATTTCCCGGACGTGTTTCCCCCAAGACAGGTCCTGAGTAAGGGTCACACCTAAGTATTTAACTGACTATATTTGATGTCTGTTTGATTAATAGTGTACGTTTCGTTGACCGAGTTATTCTTTTTCCAAATATTCATAGCTTTTCTCTCGAGGAAAGAATGACGTGAAGGAAGAGGGCCAACTGGGTTTCGCAAGACCTGCCTTTCCGGAATCCGTGCTGATTTTGCGTTAACAAGTTTTGACTATCCAAGTACCCCATAATCGAATGTTCTGCATGTTTGCATGTTCATTTACGTAGCACTCTCCCAGTTTCTAGTTTGACTGCGTAGTTCTCCTGACTGCTTTTTGGCATGCGCCTAGCGGCAGGGGGAGCGTGCGAGGTTCTGATTTGTGCTGGGACAAGTACTGCATGCCTGGTGTGGAATCACCCCGTGCCACACACCCTAGTGGTGACTTCCACAGTACTTCGTAGATGTAGATCAAATCATTGCTCTTCTGGTTACAGTTAATCGTCAATCAAGAATGAGAATGACCTTGTGCGTGATTACGGATTTTTAAAGTATGTTCGCGTTATCGTAATTTTATTTCCACTTAAATGAATAAGAAAAATGCGATGAATGTACTTCAAGATTGTTCTTCCTTTTATTTAAAATGACTGTTCTCGCATTTATAGAGCGAGTCACTTGAACTGTGACTACGAGCATGTAATGCACGTTGGTGACTACTCATCTCCTGTCATACACCCTTGAGGTGGATTGCAGGGTATTTTGAGATGTAGAATGGACGTTCGCGTTTGGGATATCAGTGGCGGCAGCGCGCAAAGAAAGATCCATGATAGCCCCTCTGATCGGCAATCGGGTAACGTAAATATTCTCATATATTTAAAGATGCATTCCTATTGGCGGTAACATCACGATACCATGATCTAAATAGTCATTGAAGTGCATCTCGACTGTCAGATTTTAAAATGTCAAGCGCACGTTCTTCTGACAGCAATAGTGCAAGATGTTTTCTTCCATTGATAGTGCACTAGAGTTCCGCTCATAGGAACACCGATTATCCGAAAGTTCGGTCAATCTGGACAGAATTGTCGCAACATTTTACAAATTAAAATATAGTTTTAGGCTGAATTTTATGGATAATCGGAAAAAAATCGAAGTACAAACATTGATAAATCACTCTTCAATGAGGTTTTACAACAATATGGTGCAAGACTTCTGTTGTTCAGATAATTTACTCTACATATACCTACATGTCTACTTAACAGAACAGATTTTAATGTGCTGCAATTATTGATGGTTGTTATACAATACTGTACTATGTATAGAAATGTATACGGTGTTGTGTCAATACATGGATTTTTACAGTAATAATGCAATTTTCGGGTTATCCGAAAATCTCGCATTCTGAATAGTGTCCGGTCCCAATTATTTCGGATTAGCGGGACTCTAGTGTGTACCAAAAGACTGGAAAAATAAACCAGAACAGACGCTGTAAATTCTGTGAAATTGTTGGTAGCGAAAACATTTTATTGAAGCAGCCGGCAAAAAAAACACTCGACCATACTGTTTGATTCTCGTTTTGATTGCCTAAAATTGACTATCAACCAGACAGAGGACTTTGTTCCTTGATCATTGCTTACCGTCGCCTGGTGAAGCGTTTTCGTAGGTCAAGCGGTACGCGATTGTTCTAGGTGAAACTGCTATCGGCGCAAAAAAGGTAGAACGCTGAACTTTAAGCACTTGTATTGAACTCCGCCAGAACTCCATAGAGTCGTGTAATATATCGTTTTACTCCTTGTTTATTTTACTACAAAATGCATTCATTGAAAAGTGTTTAAATGAAAAAGTTTAGCTTATACGGTCGAAAGAGTGAAAAAAACACGCGAAAAACTAGGAGAACGGCGAAATGGTCGTCTTCTTCATCTCGTCACGGCCAAAATATTTTATTGTTGTACTTCATTGTTTTTTATGAAGAGAACGACATCTCCGAATTAAAAATACTCTTTTAAAATTAAATTTTACCCGTTCTTTGATTTTTAAAATGGTCAAAAGCTAGATTTTAATGTCCGAGTAGTAAAAAAGCATATTAATGTCGAAGTTACGTATGATTTTTGGAAAAAATATTGCAAAACTTTTCATGTTTGGAAATGTTGATATTCTTTCTCTTACTTACAATTAGATTATTAGGACTCTTAAGGTGGTTATAATAATACCTTTCCGCGCTATTTTCTTATACAATTGAACTTGAAATTACATGGTGTTCAATGGGGGAATGAGAGAAACACGGGGAAAAATAGTATTTTTCCTTAAAATACAAATGCCATTTTCGTGGAAAACTGTCTCTAAGAAGGAAATAATCCAGAGAAATTGAATGGAAATGAAATACAGGCATCTTACCACCTTATTTTTCTAGTTATTGAAGAATTAATGCCGTACTTGGAGTCAAAATGGGGTAATTCGTAGGAAATGGCGCTGCAGTCGGCTCCTATGGCTGGAAAAAATTGCTCATTTAAAATACATTCGTGGAATTATCTGCATATTGTGTAACTTACTTTTGGGCTTCTATAGGTAAAGCATTGCATCAGTGAAAACAGGATTTTTTTGACAAAATATCAAAAATGTAAAATTTAGTATTTGTTTTGACTCACACAGTCGTGGCGGAACCTCCTTAACGCGCCCGATAGACGTTCTCGACGAGTATAATTATCCCACCTCTGCGCAATTTAATTCAGATTTCTTCTTTATCAAGACTCGTTTTTCGTGAGCTATTGATCGATTCGTTATCATAGACTAACCCCGAATACTTGCCATTCGACAAGTTTTACTCTTATCTATATCTGACATGGCATGTTACATCACTCCCTCTGCTGCTCCCTTATCTGGTCAACTGGGTAAAATCTGGGTCGCATTTTTGTCGCCCAATGTTTCATCCAGTTTTGTTGTTTTTTTTTTCTAATTTTATGTAGAAATTTTAACCCGCGATTTTCGATTCGGTGCTGACGAGAGTTCGGGCGAAACTGAGGCTTCGAATAGTATCATATCGCTCGCGGTTTAAAATGCATATGTAAAAAAATACATCTACATGTACATACTACCCCGCAAGCCGCCTCAATAGGTGTGTGGCGGGGCATATTAGGACACCAGCCGTTTACATATAAAAAGGAAACGCTCTAATGAAATTACGCCTAGCATTTATTAAAGTCCCTTATTGTTGGGGGGAAAAACGAATTCCCATACCTATCCGTTCGGCAAAATATCTCTCTTAATTTATCGTTTCTGTCGGACCTGGAAATATAGTGGGGTTCTAATATGATGTTCTCCGTGTCGCTCTGAAAGATATCTATTCTCAATTGTTCAAGCAATCTAAGCCTAGCGCGCAGCCTCCGAGTCTCTAGCGGCCTTATTCGTTTAACATCTGTGTAACGCTGTCTGTACGCCCGTAGCAGTTTTTTACGAATCGTGCAGCTTTCCTTTGTATTTTATTAAGTTCCCGGATTAATTCTTTCTGCACCGGATCCCATATGCTCGCTGCATATTCAAGGTGTGGCCGGACGAGTGCGAAATAGCACCTCTCTTTTACTTTTTCATCTGAAAATCTTCCCACAATACGCTTGACGAATCCTACCTTCTTCAGAGCTCTGCCACAAATATTTCTTACGGAAATAGTGAATGCTAAACGTATAATGATAGATTCTGGGATGATTTCTGATTTCCCTATGTACAATGTAAGCTACACAGCGCTGCTCCTCTCTATAGCACCAATAACTTAAAAATTTGTGAAAAATTGGATTGATATATACTCTTGAACCCTTGAATCAGGATACCTGCTAATGTTTGTCGATGATTATCTGTCAGTGACCCGGGTTTCAGTGAATAATCACCATCATCAGGCATTAATTGAGATCTGTTTATCCTATTGTTTCCGTAGTTACGTAACGGAAGGGGAGAAGAAGTTTGAAACGGAGGCCAGAATATGGGAAAAGGAAAAGTGGTATTAGTAACAGATATTCATCGACAAACATAATGGATATCCATAAAGTTAATTATGGACTAGTGAATTTTATACCTGCTAATATTTAGCATAGAACAACGCTTGGATTAAACCGTTTTCCCGTCCCGAAACAGAAAACCGGCCTCAAAAAGGGGTCATATACTTCCTTATTCTGCTGCTAGGCATAATCTGCTCTGAAGATTGGCTAAAAAAAAGGAGAAGGAAAACAGTACTTCTGATGTAATTATAAAAATTATTCCTCATCGTAACCCAATTATTACTGGATAGATGTGTAACCCTCGCAGGGTTCCTTCTCGTGAAATATCACGCCATCATTGATATGTAGTTAGTACTATTAAAGTGGTTCCTACTTATATCAATTGATTTATGTGTAAGTACGAATTGGGAATCATCATTTTACTAGTTCTGCTACTATAGCTATTGCTCAAATAGTCCTGTTAATGGTCATGGTCTTTGATGTAGGTACTAAATACTAAGTGCCAATTCAGATAGTCATATTATGAAATATAATCACATATTTGCCCGTCCAGGATCGTTCAACGCTTGGATAAAACCGTTGTTGTTCATTAAATATGTGGTTTATCTATAATATGACTGCGGGTTAATGTGGAGAATTAGAAGATGTATTTCATTTTTGGTAAATTGGTTTGAAATAATTTAATGTGCTACGTTCTGCTATTTATTGTAAAATGACTGCATATCTAATTGTGTTGTTATGAAATGTATTCGTATATTTCGTTGAGCCATATCGTAATACAACGTCCTTTTGACGAGGGTCATAATCAATCGAGCTGATCAAATTTAGCACGGTTTTACACCTTTTCTGAGAATGAACGTTTTATGAGCAGCGAAGAGCGGCGACAAAGGACAAAAAAACCTCTATCCCCAAAAATAAAATCGATTTTGCCATCTGGTGGGAAGATATTAGCGGGTGTGCTTGACCTTTTTCATTCTTTTTTCGGAGCAATTTGTATTAGCCCCATGCCCACCTAAGTGTTGCTCTAAAGTTTTCGGTCCTTTTTTTTATTACTTTTGGAGCATTATGAAGCCATAAATGATTTATACACGTTTTTCCAGTCCTGTATTGAACATTTTGGTCGCATTGGTTTTATTTATTTATTTTTCTGCGTCACTGAAACGGTTGCCATGGAGAGCAGCATTCGCTTTTGTGTGAACGAGTTACGGCTGTCGGTTCCGTATGGGCGTGGACACTTTCTGGTGTGTTTATTTATGATAGCTCTTGCAATCCAAGATCGTATTTTGTACTGTCTTTCTGCAGTTCCCCGCAAGCGTGTTGGCGGACATTGTTATGAAGAAGAAAAGAAAAAAAAAAGGGTTCAGTAAATGCTCTTCTCTTCTTCCCCCACCCGGTCGATTACGCAAGCATTAGTTAATGTAACTGCATTAAAAGGTCTCGCGAGTTGTGCTTTTTAAGTGGGTGCCGCTAATATGATATGCGGTGACGTGATGCGGTGTTGGCGCGGCACATTTTTTTTAAAGCGGGGCGAGTAACGCTTATGTGCAGTAGTTTTTAAATGTTTTCAGACAAATTGAACGAAGTCGCTCAGTCTTCTCAAGGAAAAATAAAGTTTCTCTTGTGCTGTACTCTTGTCCTGGGTTACTTGACTCAAGCTATTTAGTTACCAAACAAATAAGACAGTCTCTGGCGTTTTATGGTGGAACAGCATTTTAGTACTTCAATAAAACTGCAGTAATTGTACTGTCCACTTAAATTTTAATGTAATATATTACACAACAAGTGTTCCAACGTTTCTTAGGGCGTCATCATCAGGTCTAAATGTGAGGTAGAACTGATGATGACGCCCTAAGAAACGTCGAAACACGTGTAGTGTAATATTTACATTAAAATTAAAGTGGACAGCACAGTTAATGCAGTTTTATTTTAAGTATTTAGTTACCAATTTGTAAATAGTGCAAATGTATTAATTCTCTTCCTTTTTTCCCTTTGGGTTAATGCTCTGTGCGTGGGAAATTATTTTCGCTTTTGTTCAGCCACTCTGTAATATTTGCCATGTACTGCAAGTGCACAATTCGTGTTTAATAATTATAAATTTTGTGCGCTACAGAGAGAATGTCGTTGGCTTTGGCCGGGACTTGAACTCGGATTCCTCGATATCGGCGCCGAGTGCTTTACGCAGTTTAACTACTGAGGCATCCTTATCCCTTGAGGAGTTATGTGGTATTTAAGGTGGCTTGAGCGAAAAATCACTTCACCTAGAATTCGATGAATTTGGCCTCACTTTAAAGGAACAACTCTCATCTTTCCAATGATATCAAAATATCAACCCCTTGCCGAACTACTTTTCGAGCAATATTTCTGTAAATATAAGCTGTTTTACATATGGGATAGATTATGGCTGTGCGCTCCAGACGGAGAATATAAAAAAAAAAATTAGGAACTTCTAGTGCCTAGATTTCGTCAAAAAACTAACGGTGTGTAGTTTGCATGTTTTTTCAACTATTTATAAAAAAATAATCTATTACTCACCACAGTATTTTTTACAGAATCGCTGAAATGAAAAAAAAATAAAATTATAATATGGTCTCTATTATGACTAGGGAACCATCTCGCTCAAACCACCTTAGTTGGCGAGGTGTGCTTATTTAATATCGCCTTTCCCGCAAGTGGGATGGAACCTTTCCGACGGTGATTATTTCAGTCGATGAATGGCATTTGTGCCTCCGCGGAATCGGCTGAGCGTAGGTGCGCAGATGAAAGTTATGCGCAGATGTCCTCCTCCCAAGGATTCGCTGGACGTAAATCCATGACCTCTAGGCCATAATGAGACGCGGGTTCATTCAGTCACACATTTCTCCGAAACAGTTATCCAATTCAGGACAATGGATGTGATGGTTTAGCTGCCAGAAACTGACAGTGGCGTAGCTAACGCTTCCATGTCTCTTAATTTACACTATTAAAAGAGCAATTACTTTTTCAAGGTTTAGTTGGTGGTATTCCATCATAAGACGGAGAAAAAGACAACTTTTACAAATATCACTGAAATTTATTGAAACTCGACCCGGCTTTCGACGTGGGTTTACATCATCATCATATTTTCACTATTACAAGGGTAAATATGCTGATTTAAACCTTAGTTTGAGATATATTTATGTGTCAAGGATGTTTTTCGAATATTATGCGTACACTGAGTACCGTAGTCCTATGTAAAATGTTAATATTTTTGACTTACTTTATATCACGTTTGTGCGAGTTGGAAAATGTTTGGTATTTACGTACTTTATTGTTATATTATTCTCGCACGTATTTAAATCAATAGAATATAGAACGGTTACAGGATAACCTAAAAGCCTGTTTGTCATTCGTGGGGGAGGTTCAAAGCAATAAATCAACAGTTAATCCACTATGAAACGAAAAAGGCGAACAACTAAGGAGTAGTTCGGACAAAGCAAATGTATTAAACTCCCACTTTCAGTGCGTGTCCACTAAGTCGTCTCAGAATACATCCGTCACGGTAAATGATCATTTACAACGAACGATACTGCCTATTAAGGAATTACGTACTCACGGAATTTATTTCGGAAGTCCGAATAAATCCCCAGGTCCTGAGGAAATTCCCGCCCGCATGTACCGAGAGTTAGCTTTAGAAATAGCTCCCTATTTACGGGTAATATTTAGTAAATCCATCACCGAACACGTAGTACCCGTGTACTGGAAAATTGGCACGTCCATATTTAAAAGCGGTGATGAGCTAAAAACATCGAATTACCGATCGATATCACACAACCATATTATTTTTAATGAGTTTTTAATATGTTCTTAACGTCTTCGGAAATATTTACTTTAATCTATAGTTGTCGTTTCGTATTGACTGCATACATGACCCGTTCAATATGACTGATTGTGCATTTAAATGACTTTTTTCGGGTTCACTGTGATGCATTGTTGTATCTCTTCTCTTGTTTGATGTTTAGGATAAATTTCACTAATCACCCATCCAATATGACTTATTGGCCAGTTAAATGGCTTCTTTAATTTAAATATGCTGGGATTAATTGCATAAATGACCCGTCCAATTTAAATTGTTGCGCATTTAAATGGCTTCTTTAGTTTTAACATGCTGCAGTATTGTATACCTTATCTTATTATTAATCTATGATCTTGAAACTGGATTTTTTCCAACCATGGAAAGGTTGGCTTATGTTCGGGAGAGCAGTGTGCAGCTGCGATGGTTGGTTGGCAGGAGGCGTGATTGAAAGAGAACATAGGGACGCTCAAAGGAAGATCTGGTATTGTACCCTTCGCCAGCGTTGTCTCCCAGTCTGCCGTTTGGTTTCGTGTGGGTGCCTTGCAGGTCCCCAACCACTGCCTGGGACTCTCCTGAGACGTGACAGGTGTGCCGAGCAGTTTTGTAAGTCCCAGGCCCACAGAGAGTCTGAAGGTCCCAAGAAATGGGTCGCCAGACGGCCGGGAAGGATCCGTGTGTATGGGAAATTGGGATGAGTCGGGTGTTAAAGTGTGCAGTGGTTGTTTTCGAGGCTAGCCAGCTGTTAAAATCTTATTAAGGGTGGAACATAGGCTTACTCGATAGGCCCCGGTTTATATTAAATTTATTTGTATTTTTAAAGAGGCGATGAAAGTTCATACTTTTGCGTGCATTGTGTGTTAGATTAAAATTAATTTGTTTTAGCAACCCTATTTCGGCAGTTCATATATGTACCTTGCATTCATCTAGAGAAGCAATCTTTAATCTCTGGTACGCGTACTCTACATCTACATCTACAAAATACCCTGCAAGCCACATCAGGGGTGTGTGGCAGGGGGTGAGTATTCACCAGCATGCATTACACTATACCCTAAAGTTAGTGTAACTACGACTAATTATGCATTAGCATAAATCGCTAATGCTTGTCACGAGACGAAGCCTCACAAGCATGCACTACACTACAGATATTATCACAATGGAGAGGGACCGTTGATATATATGTATTTTGCAACTACACAAATGGACAGAGACTCAAGACTTATGTAGAAAACATGCACGGCGTGCTGCTAGTACTAGGTAACAGATAAGATAAGCTAGTACTAAGTAACAGATTCAAGTATTAGGGAGTACTACTACTACTAGGAGCTACACTACCTATCGACAAACCTAGATAAAAGTCTCATTGGCCTCTGTTATGATCCTTTATAGTTCGTGGGAAAGATGACATTTTAAATCTGTCCGTTCTGCAGTCTAGTTCCCTAATTTTACTCTATTTTTTACTTACTATTTAACTTTTTTTTTACTATTACTATTTAACTTTTATTAACTAACTAACTATTACTATTAAGTATTACTATTTAACAAAATTACTCTAAGGTTTGCTTGCTTTTCGGTTTGGAAGTACGCGTAAGAAATTGAACACTGGTGGAGGTAACTTTGAAATACTTGCAAGAATATAGAGAATAAACATTTTTAACAGAAGTGGTACAACTTAGGGATGTGTGAGACTAAGGGGTACGCAAACAAATAGGGTTTGGGTACTGTTGATGAAGAAAATTCTGAATTTCCTTTGGAAAATTTATCTGTCGTGATAGCGATACGAACCCGGATTGTTTGATATATTGCGCCGAATGCATTAGCCAGTTAAGCTACCTAGGCTTCCTTCTCTCCTGCAGATTTTTGTTGGCTTAAATGTACCTAGATAGAGGTGACGCCGTAGAAGTAATACCGCGGCTAGTTCGCGGTATACACAGAATCTAGACCATTCTAGTTGGTTATTTTTACCTGAAAACACTATTTCCTTACAGAGTTCCCTTCTTCGGACGATTGATGTACCATAATATATTAAAAGGCTTTGGAGGAAGATGATGAAAGTAAATTGGATAGCGAGGTCGTAGAATTGTAAAGTTCAGTAGCGCTATCACGGCTCTCCATAACGCATGCGCTCGCTTTATCGCTATTTTTTCATTAAGAACAAAAAGTTAATCGGCATTATTAAATTTTTTTGCAGGTCCTTCAAAGCTCTATTTTTAATTCGTGGAGTGTGTTCTTAGGACAGTGACTGTGAGCATTTTCCTTGTAGAGCGGTATGCGTTTTGGATAACGATAACGACCTCGCTAAAGAAGGAACCGTGATATCGGAAAGAAGACTGTCGCGGAGATGCTTCGATGAGACAGGTCTTCCGGGTTCTATTCCGCGTGGTGTACACGACATGTTTCGCCAACGTTCCAATTTGCTCCTTCAGACATGAAGAAGCACACTTGAATGTTTACGAAGCATGTCGTCTACAGTGATGAACTCACGTGTAAGAGAACCCGGAAGACTTGTCTCAAGGAACCGTGATCCCACCGAATAACTCCCTACAAATTTGTAAATATTTTTAATGTTCGAGACGGTTTGATAAGCCATGTATATTTTGTAAATGCCATCATGATTTTCGACCACAGTAAAATCCATTGATAAAAGCTGGTTGTTGAGGTTTTGGTCAGGAATAATTTGATGCCGTTGCCAAAGTTTCGATATATTTATAAATCTTTATCAGGGCTGGGCAGGGAAGATATTGTGTGATGATGGTGAATACTATTACTATTATGTATATAGTATTCACCATCATCACACAATATCTTCCCTGCACAGCCTTGATGAAGATTTATAAATACATTGAAACGTTGGCAACGGCGTCAAATTATTCCTGTCCAAACCCTCAACAACCATATTTTGTAAATGTTAAACGGTTTTTTGATATCCTTATGTTTTTCCGTCGGAAGAATTCCTGACTATGTACCCTAGTCTCCATAGGGGTATAGGTGGACGCGTGCCCTCTCTTCATTTTCAAAGGATACCCTTCCCTCCTCGGTGGATTATCCAGGGTTTTCTCCCCCAATTCCTCTCCGCTCCATCTTCCACTCCCGTCCCCCCTCCTGCCTCCGCTAAACTTAGTCACCTGCCCACACCGAAGGGGCGGTGGACACAGAGGAGCGCTTCCCATCTCCTGGAATAGAATAACGGAGAAGAAGGGATGAGAATGCGGAGGACCATAACGTGCCCCCCCCAGCCTTATATTCATTTCCATTTCGACGGAAGCGCGTTCTTCTATACTCCACATCCTTGTTTTCGCTTGTTCTCCGCCTTCTACAAAAGTATACAAACTTTTATATATACAAAAGTATATATAAAAGGTGGTTCCACCGTAAAATGACTTAATTGCAATTTCATTCACATCCTGGCTACTTGTAGAAAAGAGTGTTCCCTAATTCAAAATGAACAACTAAGTAATTAATGTATTTCCGTACTATTTTATCCTCAAATTGAACTTCATTTTATATGGTGATAAATGCGAGAAGGGTTGAAGAGAGGGGAAAATAGTATTTTTACGGATAATGTTTTTGCCATATTAGCAAAATAAACTGTTCATAAGAATCAAAAGCTCCCTCGGGGTCGAATAAATAAAATGTAGGCACCTTAGCATCTTATTTTTTGAATTAAAATTATAGTTACTTATATCTACTATATATATATATAGGCTACACGTACGTACGTATGAGTCAGTTGCTAGGCGTAGTGATTCAGATGTGTGCCAATAGATGGCAAGCGAGCTCCCATATATTTTCTCCAATTACCACCACATGGCGTGGGCATAAGCATTTTTCAAAATACACACAAGGGAAAATGCTTACAATAGAGTTACAACAACTTACAATTAGTAACAGTTCCACCTGCTTCGCAAAAAGAGTTTATGCAAAGAAATCTCTGCCATTTAGATATTTTATATCGTTTACCATAGTTGCATACATTTGTCCAATTAAAAATGAAAAACCACACATTCATTTCTATTTTATTATTTACTTTATCCATTACTTTTTGACCATTTCGCCAATAGTTTATGCTGTTTCAGCACGCTCTTCAACTAGTTTATCTATGAAATGGAATTTTACCGACAAAAATCTTAAAATAAAACCAGCAGAAAGTTATTATCGTTCCGTAGTCTTTTCGACAAGGGTCGCTTGCTTGCCTTGATGATGACTGATTTGAAGAATAGCGGTGAGAGTTGTCGCGAGAGTGAAGCCCGGTGTATCGAAAAAATCTGCAAACGAACTTAAGGCTTTTCCGTGAAATTGAAATAACGATTTAAGAGCGTTCACGTAAAATATTAGCGCGGACTCAACATCACCCGATTGCGAATCACAAGAAAAACCAAAAAATGACTGACGAAAAGTGATAGAAAAAAAAGACTTTCACTCTGCGCACTTAATTTAATATTTATGCCGATCCAAATTGTCGATAGCATGTATGGTGGATCATTTTTCACGTAACAGTAGGCTTTAATTTCGTGCGCTTCGAGAATATTTGCACTGTTCAAATCCCAAAGCCCTGAATATTAAAGCTTATTTTTCTGATATTCCTCAATGTCTCTTCCAAGGTTTTTTCATACGAATACATCTTCCTGATCCATACCGTGTCTGACGTCACAATCACCGGCATTGTTCAGGTAATGCGCGCCATCTCTATCATATATTATGGTCACGGCTCGCCCCTCCTCCCTCTCCTCCCCAGTCACATCTTAACCCTACCCCTTCTCCTGCCAACTCCCATCTTATTCTCTCGGCAGGACTCCCTCACCTTCTGCCTATTTCTGGCACTTCCCAGAGTCCCCTGCTTCCTTTCCCTCAGCCGTCCTTTTGGCTTTGAGTCCCGCCCCCCCCTTCCCCTTAACCCCCTTTTCGAAGCTGGGGAAGACAAGCAAGTTTGGGAGCGGACATTTTTTCTCTTTTACGAAAAATACTTAACGTACAGTGGGGCGCGTGATGTTTTCGGGGTTTTAAATTTTCTTTTTCGTCTTTCGAGAAAAGAATGAGTCGGAGAAAAGAATGGCTGGGTGGTGGTGGGCTGAAAGAGTTGGACAGATGCCTCACGCAGCGTCACCTACCATTGCCCCAAGGAGTAAACATTATCTTTGCTGTCCGCGCAAAACGTGAGCTAGAGTTTGGGAGGAAGGAGGATCTGTCAGTATCTCAATAGCGCTCATATTAAGACGTTTTCATTCTACTGTTACCTTGTTGAAGGCTAATGTTGAATAGATAAAATTTTAAACTTAGTCTTTCAAGCAAGTTCCTGGCTGTACTATTTTCCGACGATGTCAACATAATTTTACGAAACTCGACATCATACTACGGTAGATTAGATCATGAGGAAACAATTAGGGAAATAAACTGCAGACTGGAGAGGGTTAAAGTTTACTTTTTTCCTTTGATCGATAAGAGACCATAATAGTCAACATTGAGGCTTTATAATTAGTTTTTTAGATTTATAGTGTAGTCAATTATTTTACTTGATCACTGATGCTTTGGTCTTACTTTGTTAAGTAATACTAACAGGAAGTCTTGCATACTTCCTGTAAAATTTCTGTATCTCTGCGCATTTATATTGTTGTATGCCTAAATACATTAATACACACTGTTTTCTATAACATTGGTGGCATTTAGTGTAGTGCATGTTGATGGATTGTCTACTCCTGACAGTTATTTTTAGGTTTTTGCTGATAAATTAATAGTTGTAGTTAAAATAACTTTATTGGAATATACTATAGTGCATTTGGGTGAAAACACCCCTTGCCATACACCCTTGGCCTGGCTTGCAGGTTGTTATATATATGTAGTTTCTAGGTCATATTTTGGTGTCACTTACCGAATATTTTAATCGGTAAGCAATAAATTATATGGTAACAATTCTTATCTCCACCTCTAAAACATTTCCCCATTACCTCTCCAAAGACTGTGAAGTACGAACTTTGACAACTTTATCGACTTTTCGCGCGATACGTATAGTTCGGAAAACTCTTGTGATTACCGCCGTGGCTGACGTAATCTGCCTATGTGTTAAGGTGGGCGTTATCAATCGCTTATGAATGATATCAGGACTTAACATCGATTACGTCGTATCTTTTGAAAAGGATAGCCTGCTATCATAAGAGGTTAGTATAGATCGTTCCACTTTTCGGTAGCAGTATGGGATCTTATGGAGATTACTGGAGAATAATTTCCTGTGTGAATATGCATTAGGCAGTTGGTGAATTGTTTGCTAACAGCATCCGGAAAATTTAAGTATGTAGTACTATGCTGTCGACAAACTGCATGTGTATAGGTCATCCATTATGCAAATATTATTCCTTGTCAGCATTATCACAGAAACACTTTGTAAACTTCCACAACAACACAGTTTGTTTAACCGATCTATGGGTCCCCTGATTCCCCTTACTCCTCTACCTTGATAATGGCAATGATCTTGCTGAAGCCTAGGTCGGTTAAATAAACTTGTTGTGGAAATTTACAAAGAGTTTCTGTGATAATGCTGTCTGTCACACATTTCCACAAATTAACGCCTGATACTCGAAAACTATTCCTTGTATTCGTGGCGTTGTATTGGAGAAAGTTGCGTGAATTATCCGCAAATTACGGGAATGATAACGAACCACCATCAAGCGAGCGAAATTTTACGAATGCTTTGTAAACAAACACTTCTTAATTTACGTTCGTGAAGACGTCCGGCCAAACAGCGGACTAAAAACATATGAATGTTTGGTATTGCAGCCTATGCGAGCCCAACCACGAGTAATGTGCTTTTGCAACGTATTCCTTAAACAAGCGTCGTGAACTAATGCGGTAAAATACGAATGGAATATTATAACAGGCCACACGGTATAGGGAGTCTGTTCAGTGAAACAGAGGGAAGTAGTGGCGTAGAGCGTGCAACATTTAGTGGACAATGTTAGCTTTTCTGGAGAATCGTTTCTTGTCTAAATCTCCAAGAGGACGGTGGTTAGATATTGTCAATAGCAGCAGGAATATTAACTCTTTACTATGTAATATACTTTCAGCACATCTAGAAGTTTTTTAATATGTAAATATCATTCCCTAAAGTAACTTTTTTATTTAGCGCGGTGTTGGTAATCGTTGCCTACGTGGCCTAGATATACCGAGCGTAAATTTGGCAACAGCTTTCTATATAAAACTCATATCGTTAACTGAGTATGGAAAACTCTAAAGATGTTTGTGATCTACTTCTTGCTGTTACTGTTGCGGCGTTTCGTTGAATCAACGTAAGCTCCAGTTTTCCCGTATGAATTTTGGACTCGAATACTACGAGGTGCGAGACGTGTTGACAGGTCATGGTTTTTCTTTTCATTTTGTAATGTAGCGTTGGTAAAAAAATACTCATCTACTACACTTCGCTTGCCTGGTGCCTGGTTTCTAGGAAATTGACCTTCATGCTCAAATTCATCTGCTGTGCATGTGTCACGAGCTTTTGTGAGGGATGCTACTAAACTTGCAAAAAAGGTTCATGTACTTGCTTCCCTTAGCTTCGCTTTGTGACGGATCAACCAATCAAAACGCTTGATGAATCAACGGAAACATCCCGGGCCGTGCTATGTTGTCATTTTCTCTTAATGGATTATGAGGCGTTTGAAGCATTATTATATTCAACGAATTGATGTTTATTGCTCTAATAAAGGTAGGACTTATGCTGAGATGAAGAAAGAAATACTAGATGTAGATAGGGCACGGCACGTGTAAGAGTCTGTTGGATATTCTCTGACTTTCATCATAACCTACCTCTAACAGGTAGATTACTCTAATGATGATGATTTATAATAATAAAAATATTCTTTATTCCGTAGAGGTCGTGTAGACATTGGAATGTGTCAATAGAAAAACAAAATCAAACATCAAACAATATATGATACAAGAATAAATTTTAGTATTGTAGACCGTGTCAAAATATCACCGAAAACAATACAAAAGTGATATATTGTAATTAGGAATCCATAAAACAGACATAATCTGTCGATCCTTAAGGCTTAGGTTCCGCATGAGGCTAGTCTGTATTTGGGACGCTATCATTTATTAAGAAGCCTGGTCACAAAAAAATCTTAACAAACTAAGAGAATACACGTTCAATTGAGAAAATAAATAAATAATTGAGAGCATTAATGACTAATTTTTCATAGCAAAATTTGAAGTGGAAGTGGTTAGCATTTAGCCTTACGATGGGGAATATCATTTACTAAGACGAAAATGAAAACAAATTCGGCTAAATCAGATAGTTTAAGAAGATTTAAAAAATTTCATAATCGATTAACCATAATGTGAAGTGTCTTTCGGAAAGACTTGATATTATACACGAATGTTTTGAATGTTTTCCGGTAACAGTTTGAAGATTTTTGGGTCCCATAGTTTTCGTGGTTCGTAAGGTGTTGTGAATGACCCTTGTGTGAAGCGGCAGTTTCAATGATATTCCCGTTTTCAAATAAAAAGAATCGTACTATAACATCTTTGAAGCGGGGAACTTGGTCGTAAATAATCTGGACACGGATTTGGGTGGTGAATATGCTTTTATCTTCTTAAAAGGGAGCGGCCATCACTTTCCCCACCTTCATTTTTCAACCACTTGACAATTTTTTTTTGTAGAAGGCGTCTTGTTTGGAATATGAATCTTCTCTTAAGCAAAGAGAAGCGACGGGATTTTCTCACGTGTCACGTCTTCTGGATTTCTTTATCGATTTCGGAGTTTTTCGTGGAAAGATTCTCAATTCACGGCCATCGCAGAACCGTATGTTCACTCTGTTATATCTACTCGCGTCGTTTCATAGCGTCATAAGTTTTTACACCGCGTCTACTTATGCGTCTCCCTTCCCCGTATCTGACTTAAAATACTTTTACGGCGTTTACGAGAAAGGCTTTGAAGGATCCTGAGTACAGATTTGTCCACGTTTCGGAGTGGTGTTCGTAGAAAGGTCGTGGGTTCTTGTCCCGGCTTGGATACGGATTTTTTTTATATATTCATTTGAAAAGTCCCCAAAAGTGGCGCAAAGGCTTATTAAATTGGTCGACAAGCAAACGAATAAATATAATTTTTAACGAAATACACCCAAAACATTTAATACATAACAGATAAATAGAAAAATACGTAGGAGAGAAAGCTTTGCATTGGAATTTATGGACAAGGAGATGGGATAGAGGGAGTCAACTCGGCAATATATGTTTTCTTAGGACTGATTTGAAAACGGAGGGTGTGGAGAAGAGGTCAAGGGGAGGGTAACTGTGAGGCTAGAGAGTTGGAAGTTTTTTGGGATACGGTAGAATAGGGAGACATTGAGAGTCTGAATTTGGGAATGTCAAGAAGGGAGTTATTGCGTCTGGAACAAGGAGGAACATGAAGAGGAAAGAGAGGAAGAGGGCAGTTGGTGCGGAGAGAGCCACTCCCAAGTGCTATGGAGGAACATCATGTCGCATAGTATGTATGTACATGAGGGGAAAGAGAGGTTTGGGATTAAAAGGGAAGAATGGATATATTCTTTTCATAAGTTTCTGAGGGAAGGGATTCGATGGCGGGCAATGGCGAGAAAGAATTTAATAAGGCGATTGAGCACAATATTCTAAAGTAGGAAGGACGCAACCAAAAATACAGTCCGGAGAGCAAAAGTATCATATACATATGGTAAATCTGCATAGTAGGTACCCTTGCAGCCCAACCAAAGGTGGGTAAGCCGAAGGTTAATGCTACATGCACTGCACATATGATAACAATGTTATAGAAATTAGGACTATTAATTAATTAACAATCACCTAAAAATATTTATCAGGGGGCGATTTTTCAACAACATTCTCTACACTATAGACTACATTGATCATAGAAACTGAGCATTTATGCATTTTGATACTGCATGAATGCATGAAAATACAAGAGTTTTACAGGAATCTACATCTACAAAATACCCTGCAAGCCACCTCAGGGGTGTGTGGCAGGGGGTGAGTAGTCGCCAACATGCATTACACTATACCCTAAAGGTAGTGCGATTCGTGCTGTTCGATTTTATTAGCTGTTCGTCTACATAGCAATCTCCCAGTCTCTGCTTTGACTGCGCACTGTTCTCCTGACTGCTTTTTGGTCCGCGCCTTGAGGCTGGGGGAACATGCGAGGTTCTGATTTGTGCTGGGACGAGTGCTGCATGCCTGGTGTGGAATCACCCCGTGCCGCACACCTTAGTGGTGACTTGCTCGGCACTTAGGAGGTGTAGATTAGTATTATTAAGGTGACCTATCGGTTAAAGTAGGTTTAAATCGAAGGGAGTAAAAATCTTCTAGATTTGTATAGGCTCAGGACCTTGTAACACGATTTTTTTCCTTCACATCAGCATACGTTCTACCTTTATTCATCTCGTCCATAAAGCCTATTCTCTTTCTTCCCCTTCCCCGCTTACTCAGCTGCCTCCCATCTATCACTGCCTTCATTATCCCTTCACTCCTCATCACCCATTCCAACTACCTGTTCTGTCTTCTCCTAATCTCCTACAGAAGTTTCATCTCCTCACCCATAAGTTGTTGGTACTTATTGTATCATTTAGTTTATTAAAACAGGAGTATTAGATCGTATATTAGTTACATTGCCTTTCGAAAAACGTAGTCATTTAGTCTCAATGTTAGCTGTTATGGTCTCTTATCCTTCGCGGAAAAAATAGCTTTTTAAACCTGACTCCTCTCTAAAATTCTGCAAGGAAAAAAACCAAGTGCATATGTACGAGGTATATGGTCGGTGTAATCTACCCAGCCTTAGTCGATATTGTTATTATGTTCGTTCTGTGGGGCATGTGACAGCTATCGACAACCCTCTGTTACGAGGAACACCTGCGGAAATTTTGATGATATTTCCTGGGAGTCACATTACTGCTAAATGGAAGTTCCGCATCTCTTTTATTAGCTTTATATGGGTTCACATTTGCGTGGTTTTTGGAACCCCTATCAATCCTTTGTGTTGGTCAGAGGCCGATCCCGACACCTTGCGTGTATTGATGGCTGGAGGTCATCCGTATTCATGCTGCGTAAGGCCATTACGCTTGTCGAAAAGACCGGAAAAATGTCGTTAAAGTTTGACAGTTTGAAACTAGAAAGGCAATGCCAGAACCAGCCAGGTGCTTTACTCGTTAAGCGTTTGGTGCTTGTGACCGCCGTAAAGTTTGTCTTGGAAGTAAGGATGCCAAAAGTGTCGTGTCACTCAATTCCGTTCGAAGAGTTGTGTACATTTGTTCCTATTTGGTGTTAATTTTATGACCGCAATTTTGTTTGCTGCTCTAAACACGTGTTCATGGAAATCATTGCCGATTGGAGCCTTATTTTGCGGAGGGTAATTATATTTATATATCCATCTGCAGACTACCCTACGGAAGGGTGTGTGGCGGTGAAAAGAGGTGTTAGGACATCAGTCACTAATACTGGAGAGAATAGGGAAAAGGAATTGAAAAAGGGATAAGACGAAGATTGAGATGTGTCCTCAACTGATCATTCATTAGGGTAATCTACCGGTTAGAGGTAGGTTATGATGCAAGTCAGAAAATATCCAACGGACTCTAACACGTTCCGTCCCCTAACTACCTCTAGTATTTCTATCTCAGCATAATTTAACCGCTGCTTTCCTCCTCTTCTTCCTCTTTTTCTTCTTCTTCTCCCTCCTGTCCCTTGTATCCGCCGATGATGATGCTGTGCAAGGATTTAGAGTGCTGACGACCGCGGAAGCCTTGCCTCCCCCGCTGACGGGCACGACACCCGCCCTAGTGGGTGGCGTCCCGTAGTTGCCAGGAATCAATTATCTTTGAATGACTTTCATATTCTGGGAGGTCATAGTTGAGAGGTAATCCCACTCCACTCATCGGTATTTTTGACGTGACACCATCACGGAACTACCTTTCGTCTGGTTCCTACCCTTCGACCTATCTGGCATGGGTGGCCCTACCAGGAGCAATAGTACTTGCTCCTGCCAGTCCAGCTCTAGGGGTCATTGGAACGCACAAGTCCTTCCACCACGTCAAGGTTGTAGTTTAAGGCCTCAAAAGGTAGTTTAAAATAAGAATTATGGTTTCAAGATTTTACTACTGTAGGCACAGTTATATTAACATTACTTTACATTTTTTCTAACAAAAATGGATGAAGGATGAATAACATTTCCAAGGTCACACAACAATAGCAGCAGTTGTACGCACCAACCTAAGACTCATTAGCTTGGGCCAACCTAAGGCTCATTAGCTTGTATAGTGAAATATCCCTCGCACAATAATTACACACTGGCACATATAATGCACTTATAATAATGCACTTATCAATAAATCTTAGAAGTTAAATTGGGTCCATTCTGAAAAAATTGTACGTGATAGAATAAAACGGACAGTTCTGAAGTCAGCATATTTAAGTTAGCCATTATCACTTACTAGTTTTCAATCATCTGATATCATGCAGACTAGTGATATCAGTGTATTAGCAAAAACCTGGCAATATGTTTAAGGAGGTGAAATTTCATCAACATTCAGTACACTATACGCGGCCAATTTCATTTAAACTATGCATAATAATAATGTATTTTGCAGCTACATACATGCAGACAAACG
Organism: Pyrrhosoma nymphula; assembly: GCA_963573305.1. Classification (NCBI taxonomy): domain Eukaryota; kingdom Metazoa; phylum Arthropoda; class Insecta; order Odonata; family Coenagrionidae; genus Pyrrhosoma; species Pyrrhosoma nymphula. The sequence goes on from OY754338.1 coordinate 119,036,242, forward strand.
CAAGAGTTATACTGACATCATGCGAGACTTGCTGTTAGTACTACGTAGCAAATTAAAGCAAAAGCCCTTGGGTGAAAATCGAATAAGTCTCTACGCTACTTACCCAAAAACGTAATTATAAAGTCTCAGCAACGTTTTTATAATCCTTCATTGTTCGCGGGAAAATTACATTCGAAACCTGTCCGTAATGCAGTCTATTTCTCTAATTTTATTCTCATTATCTAATCTGCCGTAGTGCTTACGTTCAAGAACACGATCCCAAATCCCTTTTGCTGCTGGATGCGTCTACCCATACTCAAAGGCGTTCATAATTACGCACTTAATTTACACTGGGAGTCATACGAATCTACCGTTTTTTCCGTACAATTTGCAACGATTACGAAGCAATCACTGTAAAACTGTGTGAATGTAGTGATGAGTCTGTGGGTGGATGAGAAGGTTGAATTCATTGGTGCACCTTTCCCAGATGTGGTGGTTTGAGTTAGCGGCTAGCTCCACGTGCGGCAGTTGGGAAAAAATTAACGTCGGTGCATCGCTGTGAAGCACGTACTTGACTCATTACTCGCGTGCCTGAAGGGGGATCCTCCCTGCCGCTATTACTATGATGCAATCCCGCGATAGCTATGCTGCCAATGCCCGTCACCGGTTTGTTTTGGCGGTGGGTCTGACATCTATATGCGTGTGGCAGTGACTGTCGGGACTACATCCTTCGAAAGCGCCATCATGAGGGAGAATGATAATTTTTTATCGACCTCTTATATTATTCGGTGCAAATATCAGGAGTTTTTAGGTTAAATAATATTTTCTTTTCAAACTTGCCAAAACAAAAGTTCATGTGGAAAAGGAAACGTTGATGATAATCAGAGGTAGCTAATATTTAAAACGTTAAATCAGCTCAGTAAAAGTTTCTTTCTTCGGTGATCAATCCGAAGATTGGTTGGCAGTGGTTTGGTTGAGAGACGTTCTCCATCGTTCACGATTTTACCGCCTTCCTTTTCATCTCCTCATTGTTGCTGCAACCCGCAACTTTCACGAACTTCCCTACGTTTTGCAGTCTTGGTCTTCCTCCTGTATCTTTTCCCATTTACATGTGTTCCTCCAGTATTGTCTCTAGGAGTCCCTGATGTCTAAATGGGTGTCTTATAAGATGGACTGTTCTGTTCAAGGTGGATTTCTACAAGCTTCTCTTCTCAGTAATGTTTCTAGGATATTCCACTAGAAATCTTATCGGTCCATTAGATTTTTAGCTATGTTCTGAGAAATAAAACTTCAGTAGGAACCATTGAAACCGCTGTAAATAAAATACTCTGCCACATTGGCTATGATTGAGAGGCCACTTTGCAGTAAACACCGTTGCTTCGGTTAAAAAAGATTTCGGTAAAAGTTTTATGTTATTATAATGTTAGGTAACAAATATCAAGGTGTTTCGCCGCGTCAAAGATTCGAAAAAAACGTAGTAAATATAATTTTCGTTTCAATTTCGAGCACGGTACCGAAACAACAAGTCATAAGGTAGGTACTTTAATTAAGGCAAAAAATGTAAAATATCATTCTTGTATCACTTTCATTAATACGTATATATTGTTATTTCCACCGCATAAACAGACGTACTTAATAATATGTGGTTCAATATGTTTTTCCACTTAATTGAAAATGTATTAAAATGTACATAGATTCAATGACCCATGATTACCGCTCCAGCGACTATGTGAAAAGCGACTATAGATAGCTAGAAAGTTGATGTGACTGACGTATTAAGTAGGTACTTTGATGTTGGCAAATACAGTTTGCGACTTGCGGAACCTTGTTAGTCAGACGCGGACACTACCTTAGTACCTTACTCCCCCGTGCGGAGCCAGATCGTAAGGGGAATGGACCCATCCACTGAAAAGTGCCCTCTGCGCAACTGCCACCTTGTTTCGCAACCACTATACATATCGTTGGAGATATTTGTCTGTGGGAAGGGTTGGGCGTTTGTTGGGTGGCGGTGTGGGGGAGAAGCGGGACAGTTGGTGGAGAACGACACGGCGGAGTGGGGAGACCGCGCTCAGAAGCCACGACGGGTTTAACCCCCCCCCCTCCAACCCCCCAACCCCTCCCCCACACGACGACCCGTGTAGTGGTGCCACCACACCAATTCCAACCAATTAATCGAAATATTCAAGAGTGTCCCGTAGGCATCCGCAATTGTCCACGCTCACGGCGCGGCGGGTGAAGCGACCTCAACGGCTCCGGCAGACATCAACTCGCCTTGGTCCTAGTGGCCTTCCTATTTCTCCCTCCGTTTCATATTGGCCCTCCCTCACTCCATATCGCACCAGAGATATATTTTTCTCTTACTTCCTCTTCCTTCTCAACAGCAGCACAAGTAGCCTCATGAGTTTCGTTTAGATCCGCATTTCGAAACACGTTAAATAGGAAAATAATGTCCTCTACCTTCATATACTATATTTGTTTCGATGATATATTCACTATTTTTTCAGTCGTTAGTCCATTTTTGTTTTCTGTTCCAACCATTTATTTGGCACACAATTTGGAAAAAAAGGTGCACATACAGAATTGGTGAACCTAGTTAGTAGTTAAAACAAAAAAATTAAAGGAAAAAAATACGTTTTTTACGATGAAAACGTTTTTTTTTAACGTTTTAAATTTTAAATTAATTATCATGCTATATTATATTTCATTATATTGTAATATTTAATACATTTTTCATATTATTACATTTTATTTCATTGTCATCCATTTCTGAACTATGTTTAAAGTTTCGAGTATCTAGCTCATCGGGAAGTTATTTTAAAAACGATTGTAAAATTTGTACCGAACAGACAGACGAGAACTCGAAATAGTAAAAAGTTTTAAAAACGAGTGAATGGTGTGAGCGGAGGGGGTAAACGGAGAAAGTGATGGGTGAATGTGGTAGAAGAGACTCTAAAGAGGAGGAATATTAGTAGTCTTTAAGAATAGGAGAGCGTATATGAAGCAAGGAATGCATGAGTGTAAGAGAGGCGAAAATGGTTTGTAAGGACAAGGCATTATGGATGTAATTATTAATAGGGAGACAGTTTTCTAGGACTAATGGCAATAACTAACGGAATAATTAAAATTCCTCCACTTGTAATATTTGTTATCACGACCCGGGTTTCGACACTATGTGTCAACTTCTAACTTTGGTAACTTAACTTAACTAAGGTAACTTAACTCAACTAAGGTAACTTAACTTAACTACGTAACTTAACTTAACTAAGGTGACTTAACTAAGGTAGTTACTAAGGTTTACTTTGTGGCAGTAACTAAATTCTTTGACTTTACCTACTTCGAAAGAGAATGGCGTGATGGGTATGCCCTACCCACTTTATTAATTTCTAATTATCTACCGTGGTTTCGGCACTGTGTACTATTTTCACGGTACCGTTGGCATGGTGCCGAAATAACTGTCGGTTATTCAAAATAAAAAGTGATGCAATATACCTAACCTATTCTTCTCTTGTTTAACATGTTGGGCGCAAAAGGTTTTCACCAAGTGATACGTTATGGTTACCAACCATCGCATCCTTTAGTTGGTCTTAAGACATCTTCGGTAAAACGACTTAAATGTCATTTAATTCCAATTGTGGCTAAACAAAGAAATACGTGTGTACTCTTTTTGATATGAACATCGAAACCTTTCCAAGTTCATGTTTTCTTAATCTGTAATTGAAATAAAATGGTGTGAAATGCAGTGTGATGCGATGCGATGAATGTGAGTGAAACATGGGGTATATAGTATAAAATCATCTGTGCATAATATAAATCCCATTTCGTTGAAAACTGTTTACAACAAGCGAATATTCCCAGGGAATCGAATGGCGATAAAATTAAGGCACTAATCCATTTGAGGTTTTGGTGTTAATATTAAATAACTGCGGGAAATGAAGTCTAAGTATGTTATTTCAATAGAAATTGTGCTTTATTCGGGTGAGAAAAGTATTCATTCAAAGGAATTTTTTCCGAATTATCTGCACATTTCGTAATTAGATGAGGCTACCTTTCCTTTCCGTCTCGTGCTTCTACAACCTTCTGAGTGCTTTATTTCCAAAAAAGAGCCTCATATTTCGTGTCTCTCCAGTATTCCTCGCTTTATTCCCAAAGTGATGAAGAAACTGATGATCCAATCCTAACGTGGCTCAGACTGTAGCTGTCGCAGCTAGGAAGCGTAAAGTTTGCCCTCTTGTTGAGTTGACGGTTAATTTCCCAAATGCCTTTCGAAATTAGGCCAAGATCCTTAGCCCCTAAAGTTTCGTCTCATGAGCTCCATCTACAAACCGCGTGAATGACTTAAGTGGCGGTTGTGTTTAGTTTTTTAATTAATTTAGACAAAACAATGTTGCTTAAAAAAGTAGCTCTCGGGATTCATTATGAAATTATGCTCGGGTTAATCATGTGCCTAAAATGATGGTACGCTATGTTAGTGATAGTTTTTCTGCAATTTTGTTGCATGATGGATTACAGTGTTTGATATTCCTCTTTTTGCTAGTGTGGTAATGATGAAGTTTTGTGTTCCTGATAATGGATTTTCGATAGGAAATGGTTCAGGGGATAGAAGAAGTAACTCTGCAATTCCACATGGTAATTGATTTATTGAATTTAAAAATTAAATAAAAAAAACAAACGACCGGTTTCTTCGTAGAGCAGCATCTTCAGGAAGACGACCCTAAGATGCTTCTCTGTGGCGAAACCGGTCGTGTGTGTTTTTAATGTTTTTTTAAAATTTCAATAAATCAATAATTACCATCTGGAATTGTAGAGCTACTTCTTCTATCCCTGATATCAACGAATTCCACCAAGTGAGGGCTGAAACCATCATCTACACGAAATGATTCTTTTTTTAAATTCTATTGGAATAGCTGCTGCATTGGAAAATTATCGGTCTTAATAATAATCGGTCTTATAGAAAATTATCGGTCTTAATATTCGCTTGATGTATTTTTATTTTTTGTTTACGTTGATATACTCAGGCTTTTTGTAGTTTACCCTTCTTTCATTTTCGTTATTGTTCTAACCTCCTGTTTTTATTCTTGTGTTGCAGCAGTGATCATGGACTTGGAGTCCTTGTATGCAGACTTCAACCTGGAGAATCAAGATTTCTACGCGTCCAGTCCTCGGAAATACTCCAAGGACCACATGAATAAGGTAGGCTGACATTTTGTAGTATTTTGCTCTACCTAACCTGAGGTTATATTTCTACCTAACCTAAAGTTATATTTACACCTAACCTGAGGTTATATTTCTACCTAACCTGAGGTTATATTTCTACCTAACCTGAGGTTATATTTACACCTAACCTGAGGTTATATTTCTACCTAACCTGAGGTTATATTTCTACCTAACCTGAGGTCATATTTCTGCCTAACCTGAGGTTATATTTCTACCTAACCTGAGGTTATATTTCTACCAAATCTTGACCGTTTGGTTAACTTGCGTCTTTTCTCCCTCAATTTGTGATCGGAATGTAGATTCTACGCAAATTCAGGTACTAATATCACCGTTCATCATTCATTATAATAAAGTTTGGTAGTACTTTTCTACACTTTTTATTTTTTTAAACGCACAACGCGTTTCACCAATTTTATGGCATCGTCAGGTGTAGTAGTTTGTTTACATATATTATATAGTTGTCGTTGATAGATACATACATTAAATTTTATTTTAAAGAAAAGTTTAAATTAAAAAATTACAAAAAGGAAATTTACCCCTGAAATTTTGCATTTCCTTACCCAAAGGTTTAAAAATGGATGCATTATAACAAATTGAAATTATCAGGCATTCTCCAAATCTATGCAATGAGCAGCAGCCTTTTACACAAATACCTCCCCACTACTTTCTGGAAAATTTTCGTTAAAAAGCGTTGATCATTCTCATACCACCACCCCTTGGTTTAATTGTTTTTGCCAAGCATTGAACGTAAATTTTTGTTGTTATTATTTTCATGTTAATATTTTTTAACCTCCTTTTCATTTTGGTTTCATTTCCTTTTTGTTATTTTTCAATGTAAACTTTTCTTTAAAATCAAATTTAATGTTCTGTATCTAACAACGACAACAATATAATATATATGTAAACAAACTACTACACCTGACGATGCCATAAAATTGGTGAAACGCGTTGTGCGTTTAAAAAAATAAAAAGTGTAGAAAAGTACAAAACTTCTTTATTATAATGAATATTAAGAGTTTTTTTTACAAAGTAGAGCCCTGAAGCTGTGAATTTTACTGTTCATCAATTTAATGTCGGCCCAATAGCTAACACACTTCGGGAATCGCGTTTTTCGTCAGCCCCCCAAAAGAATGTGCGTGCGATGTGGGCAAGGCCTTCGTGACAGATGGCGTGAAGGTGGTCTGGGTCTGGAAACTGGATCCATATGTTGGCATGGAGGCAGTCTTGGTTTCTTTAGTTTATTGTTTCAGCATTATGTGTACGAGTTTAATCATGTAAACATGTTCCACATCGCTTCAGAAGAAATCATTCAAAATACGCCGCGATAAATTCACTGCTATCCTATGGATTATATTAGCGTTCTTGATTATTTTTTTCGCACGTAACTTTCTTCCTAAAGCCAGTTTTACACGGGACACGTAATTGCACAATCTGATGCACGTGCGAACGCGCATTTCAAATTGCATCGTGTAATGCCGTGAATTGCAAGAACGCATGCGCGAATGCATGAACGCGAGGTGGCAAAATAGTCCCTGCTCTAATTAGAAAATGATTGCACGCCCGATTGAGACAAAAAATGCAGTTTGAAGTTGTGCAATTTCGTGCCCCGTGTAAAACGGCCTTAATAGTGGCTTATGCTTAGGTATGATTTTGCGTACTTAGATTCGTCCCAAAGTATGGTATTATTATCATTTGGTATGAGACGAAAATGTTAATCGTGACTCGAATTTGATGACTTTATTCATCCAAGATAGAACAACTTGGTTTTGATCCACACAATTTATTGAATACGACCCGGGTTTCAGCAACTTACATTTTGTGCCATCATCAGATCATTACAAAAATGTAAGTTGCTGAAACCCGGGTCGTCTGAAATAAATTGTGTGGATCAAAACCAAGTTGTTCTATCATGGATGTTACCAACTTCCACAAAGTTAAGCCTGAAACGATTACTTGAGTTTATTCATAATGGTGCTTGTTGTTTTTTGTTGACCATGCATTATCGTTTGAAGAAAAAGATTTCTATTGGCGGAGAAGTGGTCTTTCAGCCCAAGCTTACCGAATAATTTTATTCCATCCTTAATGTTATCCAAGTTTTACGCTGTACATAATTATCGCTGCAGTAATAGTTTCTATTTTTACTACGCAATAGAGTGGCGTGAGATAACGCTGGACAAATTATTTACGCGCCCTGGAATTTTTCCTCGCGCGCCTACTTCGTTCTGTTCAGGGAAGATATTTAAAAGTAAAACGAAGAAATCTATGTTTTTTATGTGATTTTTCAAAGTAATAATGGACTAAACGTGGTTCGAGTACCATTTGCTTTATGTAACGCTAAAAAATCTGTTGACAGATACTTGATTAGCAGAATTATGTGAAATCATATTATATAGGTTTGGGTTAAACATTCTGTCCCAAATGCATTAAATGAACCAATTATAGTGAGATTTGAATCAGCGCATTTAATACATATATCTACGTTGTTACAGCGGGTGAATGTTTGTGTATCCATTTTATGATGATGTAATCCTTACTCTGTGATTGGACGGTGTGTGCTTGGAACTCAATTCATTTAAATTTATAATACAAAGTGAAATTAAAAGTTTTCCTCTATAGTTAAAAATAGCAGTCACCCACTCGTTAATATTAAATGACGGAGTATGCAGAAAATCTATTCGTCAAAGAAATTCCATTCATTTTCCTTCTCTCTTTCGACTTAGGTAGTTCGAGCGAAAAACCACTTCACCTAGAATTTGATGAATTTGGCCTCATTTTAAAGAAAAAACTCTCATCTTTCCAAAGATATCAAAAAATCTACCCCTTGCCAATCTACTTTTCGAGCAATTTGCCTACAAATATAAGCTGCTTTACATATGGGATAGATTATGGCTGTGCGCTCCAGAGGGTCCTAACACCCCCCGCCACACGCCTATTGAGGCGGCTTGCGGGGTAGTATGTAGATGTAGATGTATCTTGCTCAAACCACCAAAAGGCGTTGGTGTTCCTGCCGGGCGTTGTTTGGTGTCGGTAGCATATTTTTTCCATCCACCACCGTCTGCTCAGCCACGTCTACGTGGTGCTGAGATGGTTGTCGAGATAAAAAGACGCCGGGAAGAGCTCAGACTCCTCCTCAGCTTCCCCGATGTTTTGAATTCCTTAGGGGGGACTTAGGCTCTTGTAAGACATAGACTTTTACGTTATCCCTTGTCAAAGCGATGTCAGACGCCGATATTTGGACGAGTTAGATGAAGCTCCCGGCTTAAATGAGAGTGCAGATAACACTGTGTTCCTTTCGATACCTCTTATCCGGAGGCATTTATCACGCCGGGGAATTTTCACACGCTCTTTCCTCGTTGGCGGCGACAATCTTTTCGGGAACGTCCGTCTTTGCCGCCTCTTCCCTTGACACAACATTAGAGCGCTCCTCCTAGGCTGTGGAGGATGAAGAGAGGTGTGAGGGTCATTGAGGAGATCAAAGAAAGTCTATTTCTCCTTTCTTTTATATACCTACTTATTCCTCCAGTTACTTTTTACAATAGCGCAAAAATGACGGAATGATTGGAGTCTCCTTTTCACCCACCCTTGTAGCGTTTTTATTTATTTAAGCATAGATATAGGTTAGAATCGAGTTGGACTCAGGATTTGAGCGTATTTCATGTTGTGGCGATTCGTAGCGAGTTTCAGAAACATTCCTTTGTCCTGGTGCGTTCAAGTTTAAGTTGGCTGTTCATGACCGAGAAATTATTCCTTAAATTCACTGAATTGATTACCACTGAGATAATGAAAGGAAACTTCGCGTTTTACCGATAACTGAGTCCACGGAAAAAGCGTAATCAGTAGCGAGTCATTGTATAAGCTCTGTGGAATGCCTTTTCCGTGCGGGGAATAAGTTAGGAAAACAAGTTTGCGTGGATAAAAAAATTTACAATGAGTCTCCGTAAGAGTTTAGCATGCGCAGCATACTTATGTAATTCCTGTGAAGAATAAATTTAGACATCTTCCGGTGTTTGACGATTCGTTTTCTTCATCTACTTGCTCTGTTTTCGTGGACATGGCATTCGTGCACACTACATTACTCTATTTTCGTTAATGTCATTGCACTCTTTCATCTAATCCAATTCTCTCCATGAATTTAAAATTCAGATATTTCCTCTGATATGACATTTACTTGGTTGTTGTGCTTAATAACATGATCAGTCCGTTGTATCTTCTTCTCCATATAGTTCATTGTTGACTGGCTGATGAGAATTTCTCTACTGTCGTCTGAAATATGTCAAAGAATGAATTACGGAGGGAGGTAATGAAATTGTATGCTATGCGATATTAGAAGTTTTGAAGTCAAAAAAAATAGGTGGCCTTGAAATTACCAAATGAAAATTATCTCTTTTCACGCCGGTATCGGAAAGGTGGCTTATTGAGTCAGACCACCACGCTATTTTGAATTTCCTGTTACCTTAAGTTAGTTTGAGCGAAAAATCACTTCACCTAGAATTTGGCCTCACTTTTAAGAAGAAACTCTCATCTTCCCAATGATGCCAAAAAATCAACCACTTGCCGAACTACGTTTCGAGCAATTTGCCTGTAAATATAAGCTATTTTACATGGGATAGATTACGGCTATGCGCTCCAGAGGGAGAATAATTAAAAAATTAGGAACTTCTAGCTCCTAGATTTCTTAAAAAAACTAACGTTGTGTATATTGCATGTTTTCTCAACTATTAAAAAAGTGTATTACTCACCACAGTAGTTTTAACGGAATCGCAAAAACACCTGCTGTTTTGAAGGGTTTTCAGCCGTGCGGCGGGAAAAAATGAGTCAAGCTAGAGACTTATGTAGATTTATTTATTTAATTACGGAGTATTTTGGTCATATATATAATTATATCTTTGCGCCATTATTATTACAATATTTATTTCATACTTCTTACAGACGCTGTAATAAAAAAGTAAAATTTGTATATGGTCTCCACTATGACTAGGGAACTATCTCGCTCAAGCCACCTAATACAGTTTTTCCCCTTTCATCTCCGCTAATTATTTATTTGTATGAATATATTCTTACTTAACTTTTGGAGCACCTGTTTGTTCAAATAGTGAGAGTTCACTCTTGTAGCCTAGAAACTGGCTCAAAAGAATCTGTCCTCATGACCCGGAGTTACTCATTCGTCGGTTTAATTCTATTACTCTTCTTCAAACTTTGAAATGCACAAATTATAAGGTAACTCGTTAAAGCTTGAAGTACTCAGTACCGTGACTTAAGCGCAATTATTTCTGTACTTAGTCTTTCTGCCCTCATGGGCCATCTAGACACGAGGGCGTTTCCGTGAAAGGACTACTGCCATTGAGAGTCAATTAAAATTAAGTGCCCTAGTATTATTTGAGCTGAGATTGTTATTAATGTACCGTAATGAATCATCGAATCTTTCACGAACGCTTCGTGGGCAGTGGTTCGTGGATATCTCAGAAAAGTGTAACGAGATTGAGTCTCCAGATCTTCCGAGAGCTCACCCGATGGGAAAAAAAGTAGTCCCTTTTTTTCCTTCTCCTCCCGCCCACCCGCCTCCCTCCACTTGAATCTCCTCCTCCTCCACTGCTCAGAAGACAGCGAACAACATGTGTTCGATCAGTGTGCCTTCTTCCCTCTCTCTCCTCCCATCTACCGTCCCAAACCATTTTCCTCCCTCATCCCGCCCAAGCCTGGAGTCCCGATGTGTCACTGTTGAGTTGGCAACCCTGTGAGGGAGTTGGGAGGGGAGATGTCATTACGGTGGCCACCGCTCTTCCATTTCCCTCACCGAACCCCATCCCAATCTTGCCAACCTCCCAGTCGATTTTTCTCACTCTCTACATCCTCTCTCTGAACCAGTGAGAGTGAGAACCAGCCCCTTTCAATTCTATAATTTTTTCTATTTTTTCCCCTCTCTATTCTGAAATATGTCAAAGAATGAATTACGGAGGGAGGTAATAAAAGTTTATGCTATGCGATATTAGAAGTTTTGAAGTCATAAAAATATGTAGCCTTGAAATTACGGAACGAAAATCTTCTACATCCTGTCTCTCCACAGAGTGAGAACCAGCCCCTTTCAATTCTATATTTTTTCCATTTTTTCCCCTCTCAATTCTTCCATCCTTCCTATCGGGGTTTACTGTCTCTTAAGAATACAAGCCATCCCTCCACCGTATTCTTTTAAGGGTTCTTACGGTCCCGAAATAACTTTCAATGGGAGTTTTTTTTATTCTATTTTTTTGAGAAGAGGAGTATTATACCCCTGTGGATACCGCAGTTTTGCTGTCGTATTAATCGTTTCCCACTTCGACAATGCCTCTAACGGTAGCTCCTCTCATTCTTCGTGTCGACTTTCTATTGTTTTATAGCTTCCAACGCTTCCGACATGGCGTTGGGGCTGTGGCAATGGTTTCGGTGTTATTGTGCCACCATTGTAAAACTACATTATAATGTTATAGTTTATAATTTTTAAAAAGACGCAATGTATTTTAGCGGCATTATTATTCCCATCATTCAACAAATGTCAACCATATTTATTTTCATTCAGCGAATGGAAGTTAAATTCAGCCTATCCAATTTGTAGATGAATGTGTTTATTCGTAGATAAGAAAGAATATTGGCAGTTGAGGGTGAAGACTATTATTCTTTTAGATATTGACAGTGAAAAGGTGATTTTTTTGCGGAACATTGAGCTAATTATGATTGGTTTTCTCAATCGTTTCAGTGCCAAAATATTATGAAAAGGAAAATAGATAGCTGCGGATAGATGTCGCATATACGTGATGGTTCACACAAAAATGTTTCTAAGTTTGTCATTTTTCATATCATTTTAAAGGGACTCATAATGGCTTGTGTTTCATTACTCCATAACCATCTACATCTACAGAATACCCTGCAAGCCACCTCAAGGGTGTGTGGCAGGGGGTGAGTAGTCACCAACATGCATTACACTAAAGTTAGTGTATCTACGACTAATGATGCACCAGCATAAATCGCTAATGCCTGTCACGAGGCGAAGCCTCACAAGCATGCACTACGCCACTGATATACTACCTGTGTTAGAGGGACCGTTAGTATTTATGCATATTGCAACTACGTAAACGGACATAGATTCAAGATTTATAGCGAAACCGTACACGGCATGCTGTAAGTACCTACTAGGTAGCAGATAAGGGTACAAGTATTAGGGAGTACCACTACTACTACTAAGAGCTACACTACCTATCAACAAACCTAGCTAAAAGTCTCATTGGCAGCTTTTATGGTCTCTTATCGTTCGTGGGAGAAATTATATTTTGAAGCTGTCCATTCTGCAGTCTAGTTCCCTAATTTTATTCTCATTATCTGATCTACCGTAGTATATTGCTTGTTTGTGAGCAATATTTCGGGAACGGTGCTGAAGATAATATGTTTCTTTGGACTGACGTGTATTGTGGAGTTAATAAATGAATGTATAAATAAAACATTAGCCGTATGTATACTTAATACTTTCCCACTTAGATATTTACTTTGTTCAAAATACCTTCCTATTGGCTTCAGATCATTTTATGTATTGCGCGACTTAGTTAGCTATCTAGTGTGAACACAGTGGGGAGTAGAATTTTCTAAAATATGGAGAAAATAGGAGGTTATCCCACGAATGCTTAAAAATTCTCGTGATGCCTGACTTTTTGTTTGTGCCCTTCAAATTTAATGCACACCTAACATATCGTCTCATTCTCGCCTTTAGAGTTTGGTGGCAAGGTTTCGTAGCTAGTGATGTGCTGATAAATGGGTTTTGAATCAAATTTATTATTTTTAATTTCGATTGCAAAACGAATCACGGTAATTATCGATTATTATTATTTTAAGTCTTTCGTTCTTTTTTTCTCTCTCATCCTATTGATGTTCATTTAAACCTGTAGCAGGCTTATCCAAGCCATAGGTTAATATCCAAGAATTTTCGTATTATGCTGCAGGTGTTTAGAATGATAGTTTTTTTTTGCATTTCATAAATTATGCATTGGGGTGCTCCGAGATCCAATTTATATTTTTTGTTTTTTTTTCTTTTTTTGAATAATCCCAACCCGATGACTCTCGTGGTTTTTATTTCTTCTTTACGTGATTTGAATTTTAAATCCCTACAATTCGAGTATTTCGTGTGCGAATTGTAGTTAATTGTAATTCAAATGCTTCGCACATCTCTAGTTGTGGCTCCTCCCTTCTTAAGTGCCGTGCTTAAAAAAAAACCAAGAAGTGTTTGTAGGAAATTCAGCCCACCTTCTTGGTTTCGTTATAATGAATCTCCAAACATGCTGCATTCGTTTAAGAGATCGTAAAATCGTATTTTCGTTTTTAAAATAGTAATTCCAAACAAAATCTACATTAAACAAAGGTATTTGCAATCAATCCACGCTGAAAATAATAAGCTTTTATTTGATGTTCAAGTGACAGAAATAGCTTTTTCTGTTTTCGATGTACATATTACGCTTTCCGCTCGGGTTACACAATTTTGAAACGGACAGTAGTTAAACGTTTTCGCGTCCTTCCATGCTCGTCTTTTCAATCTGGGGAGTTATTCTGTATGGTCTCGGAAACTCATCGAGTCTGGACAGTGACGAAATGTTGACGTCACAACCACGAACATTTCAAATAGGGCCATTCAAGATTTGAGTTTTGTCGGTGGATGTGACGTCAAATCCACGGATTTTCTGAGGTTAGTCCGTACACAGTCCTTCCTGAATAAGGCCCCTGATCACCCCACCTACAACCTTCTTCTCCTCTGTCATTATTGTACCTACCTCCTCCACAAATTTCACCTTTCTCTAAGACTCGTCTCCTCTGGTTTTTTGTCGCACTCGTTCAGGGTCGGCTGGCACTTCCTACACCTCCCGAAAAAGGAACTTTTATGCGCTGGCGTCTTTTTTGCTGTTCTTATCCGTTCTTCCCTGAAAGATATTAGTTTTGAGACAGTGGGAGCCATCTTGATCATCCAACAATGGTATAGTTTGGGTTCTAGTATGTGAATCTTTACTTGCGCGTGAAAGTGTTTTGTAAATTGTGGCATTGCCTTTCACGTAGTACCTACGCTATTATTTTAGATATTATTTATTTTTTAATTTAACATAACACCACCAAAATAACATCAAGAGAAGGAATATTAGAATTCTCAAGAACAAGAGTGATTGTACTTTTGTGTAGATTTTCGCAGCTCATTGTTTATGGTATTCAGGCTTTTGGTTCTGCAATTAATTATTTAGTATTAGACAACAGTTTCGCCGTGCTACGCTGCCGGCTTCGTCGGGCTTTTAAGAACAACAATGGTCTTTTTTCAAAAAATAAATAAACAAACACTCTGCCGTGGCTGAGCACACTACGTTAGCGGAGGGGGCGGAGGGTCACGCCATTGACATCGAGACGGCAAGAGTACTACTACACAAAGAAAGCAGTTACTTTCTACGGCTCATAAGGGAGGCGATTGAAATAGAAAAAAGACAAAATAATATCAATAGAGAGGATAGTTATAAACTCCCTTATACCTGGAATAGAGACTTATTCGAAATTAAGGTTTTTACTTCTCAAAATCATCAACTGCTGGAATTGTTTATTTATTTATTTAAAAAAAAAGACCATTGTTGTTCTTAAAAGCCCGACGAAGCCGGCAGCATAGCACGGCGAAACTGTTGCATAATATTAAATAATTTAATCGCAGAACCAAAAGCCTGAATACCATAAAGAGTGATTGTATGAAGTAATGTATAAGTGTAACTGAAGCAAAAGAGGTGTGCAAGGGTAGGGCGGTATGGCGGTAATTACTGATTTAGAACCAGTTTTACGGGCATAATACCAGGAATTATGCTCTTTTTGACTTTGCCAACTCCCGAAAGAGATCGGCGTAATGGGTTTGCACGTATAACGCGTGAAACCAACTGTAATGTCGTCTCTTTGCCTATTTTTTGAAAGTGTTAAACAAAAAGTGTGGTCATGGTTGCTTGTGAAATAATTTTTTCATTCAAGTTATTCAAGGTTTGTGGACGGAATTTTGATCGTCGAATCAAAATATCTCTGGGTTAGACTTCTTCCTTTGGTCATATATTCTCGGGCCTTCAATATTCTCGGATTTGTGATAATCGATGATAATTGCTAATTGTACCGTAAGTGTGACCCACATTTCCTTCTAATGTATCTGTTCGGGGTAGTCTGTAGTTTATGAGCCCCAAGCTTAACATGAGAGGGTTTCCTCTAAATCTCGAAAACAGGTGTGAATTTACTTGTATTTCTGGTTTTTGCAGACACATGTCGTGATATGACTGTGCAGTCTTCTGTTACTAATCAACCTGTTCCAACATGTGTGAATAGCTCGTGGATGATTGAGAATTTTTCTTTTTTTTTGGAGCCATAAATGCTCTGCTATTAGAAATTTGCACCTATTATCTGATTCTACTTATATCCGAGTTATTATGCTCCGACGAAATGCTTATCTTTTATTTTCTGTTCGGAAAAATAGGTAATTTTATATTATTCTCTATGGGGCGTTCCACAATTAGCTGACAGTGTGGGCTCTTATGGAGATTCGTTTTCCGCGTCCAAAGGACGGGAGTGCGATGTTGCAAATGACAGCAGGAAAATTAACATCGTGCTCGTCAGTATTGTAATTGCACATATAGAAGCCTCCTATTAGCCAAATTTTAATTCCTTAAGTAAATTACTTAAATTTAGCACGGTGTGAAAAATGTTTTCCTACGTGTCGTAGAGGCTAGAACACGGAATGTACGTTTGGCAACAGTGTTCTCCGTTTGGCCCGTAATGTCATCTAAATGTGGAACGATCTATAGAGGATGCTGTGTTGTTTCGTCAGGTTGTAATCGTTTATTGTCGCATCTGATTTGACGGATAGGCTAGAAGTGTATGTTTTTTAGAGCTGGTAAAACCTGCTTTAAAAACATACCTTTGTTACTCTGTCACTGCGTTACTTGTTAAATTGTTCTCGGCTTTGATGAGCCGGAATGGTCCTCGTAGCTGTGAAAAGGCTGGGTCATTCAAAGCTACCTCTAATGCACGCAATTGCCATTAGCTAGGATAGATTATGAGAGTCATCATAAGACTTGTACGTTTCTTTGTCGTGCTTTCACCACCGGTTAACTTATTTATAGGAATACTAATTCGAATTTATTTTTACATTTCGCGGTAGAACCGTACTTTGGTTTCATCAAAAGCAAGTTTTTTTCCCTCCATCTCTGTGAGTCGTGCATCATTTGCGTGAGATCGGTTTGTATTTATTTACATTCAGTATTAATTAACATTTTTTCATTCAACATATTTTGCCATCTTCCAGTTAACCTCGGGAAATTAATTAAAACTTACCACAATTATAGTAATCTCAGGACTATTTTTTAGGATTCTAAAATTCTTTCAGCCTTTTAGAGATTAAGCAGATTATTGGTAACATCCATTTCTATGCACCCCACTGCATCGCGTTAGTTGATTACATACCCATCTGTGTTATACCTTCATTGTATACCATAAAATAATGAAATAAATGTGAAACCTTAAGTCTTCCTCTAAATCGGATTAAATGTTTTGAGGACTGTCGTATGTGCAGGTTGTGAAAAAGCAGTTTCGTATTTATAAATCAGAACACTTCCTCTTTATTTTTTATTGTAGCCAATATTTTTATTCCATTTGTTTATCATCACTAATCATTATTACTTTTGATTTATTATATCTTAAACAGAGAACTATTTAAAAACACCGGATAGTTGTATGTTTATGAGTTAAAATGTTCGAGATGTGTAAATGTTGGTGTTTTGTGCGTAGAAATTAGTTTGAGAAAGATAGCTATAGATTATTTTTGCCACATTCTGTGGTCAATAAAAGAATTTAAAGAATGGCGATCTGGTTTTCGCTTTCATGAGCGGAAATGAAAAAAAAATAACAAAGCGCGAGCGCAGATCTTTATGGAGAACCACGATCGCGCCCTAGGATTGCGTTATAATCTTATCTCGTATTATCGCGATATAAGATATATATTACCATGTACAGTAGGTCGCAATGAATTGTTTATCGCAGTATTTGAATCGAAGTATGGAAGCCTTTGTATCGAAATATCGCAGTCTTTTAATCGAAATATCGCACAACACCGCGTGGTTAACTCCCTTGATTCTCGCCCGCGGTGATACGACTGGCAACCAGCAAGACATCGGTCGGCCGGCTTCACCCTTTCCTCCTCTTGTCCTCCCCACCTCACCCGTTCGCTCTGCTCGGCAAAACTGGAAACTGGAGCAATCTGGCAACATCATAGCTCCTCCTTTTAACCCCCCCGCCTCCTCCTCTCACTCCCAACCGAAGGCGGAGAGCATCTTTTTTTAAGTTTTCCCCCCGAACGACCGACGCTCTCTCACAGTGGCCATCATCATCTCCAGAAAACTCCTCCTCCTCCGCTTTTTACACCATTCCTCTTCTCCATTCGATTCTCCTTACTTCTGTCTCCATTTCCATCAACCGCTCCTTCCTTCTCAATGCCCTCTCGCACGAGTCTCGAGGCAGTTTCACTCTCAATCAGTCAGTTTTCACGACATTACGCGCGCAATTCGATGCATGCAATGATGAAAGTTAATACTGCGTCACGCAAAGCATGTTTTCTGCTCGAGTGACCGCGCGAATGCATGATTGGCTGATTACTTGGATAATACCCCTCGATTCTATACTTTTATTGAATTTCCTCGGCATCACCTTGCGCAATTTGATGCATGAGTCGATGCGAAGTCAAAGCTGCATCACGCAGAGTCGATTTTTTTGCTCAAGTAACCGCGTGAATGCATGATTGCCTGACTGCT
Organism: Pyrrhosoma nymphula; assembly: GCA_963573305.1. Lineage (NCBI taxonomy): Eukaryota > Metazoa > Arthropoda > Insecta > Odonata > Coenagrionidae > Pyrrhosoma > Pyrrhosoma nymphula. The sequence goes on from OY754338.1 coordinate 119,054,256, forward strand.
CGGAATATATATCCCTCTGTTCAATATTTTTATCGAATTCTATCTGCATTTCTAAGTGCAATTTGATGCGTGGTTCGATGCGGAGTCACAACTGCGTCGTGAAAAGCAGGGTTTCTTGCTCGTTTGACTGTATGAGTGAATGACTGACTACTTGGAAAATATCCCTCCCTTAAATTCGGTGTCTTGAGGCAGTATTACACTACTAATTGTAAGTGTTACTTAATACTACTAATACTTACGCAAAAAGTAGGCATTTCCTTTCGCAATCTGGTACGTGGATGAAAAAACCAAATGGATTATGTCCCTCTCGTTTATCTCGCAGATCTCAATTTCCCTTGGTATTTCCTCGCGCAATTTCATGCGTGGATCAATGCGAAATTGAAAGCGTCGCGCTAAGGAGGTTTTTTTCTAGAATTACTGCGCGTATGCATGGTTGACTAATCATGAAATACCTCTCGGTTTAATTTTACATCTACATGATACCATTCAGGGCCTGAAAGCCACCTCGGGGGTTAGTTTTAACCAACAGGCAAGACACTCTAGTGTTCTAAAAAGGCATTGAAACCACGACCATTACTTAACTATGACTACTAACTAAACTAAAACGTAATCTTCGGAAACTTTGTGGCATTCCATCACAACAATTTATTAAAGTGAGGAAACTTTTACAAAACCACATAAAAAATTACACACAACCACGACCCGGGTTTCGACAGCTGAGCGTCATCATCAGGTGATTAAAAATGTAAATATGTATTGATTTACATTTTTTAGATCACCTGATGATGACGCTCAGCCGTCGAAACCCGGGTCGTGGTTGTGTGTAATTTTTTATGTGGTTTTGTAAAAGTTTCCTCACTTTAATAAATTATTACTAACTAAACAACCACTCGTTCAAGCAAAACATTGTTTTTGTTTTCACCGAAATAATATCGCATCAAACAGCTAATTGAAATGCCTCTTGTAATTCTGCCTTTATTGCGGCACCGCGTTATGGGTTATTAAATGGGTAGGCGAGCTGGCTAGCTTAAGTCGCGGGGTAGGCATTTTCTTAAGGCAGCCAACGAATAATGTTTGAATAATTTACTTGCTTAAAACGACACGATTGCAGGTATCCATCGCATCCGTTCGCTCTTACAGCTCTCGCGAAAGCTTATGGCGTTCGGATGCGCGGCATTTATGTTGTCCGCGTCGTACAAACTATTTTTTTGAAATGCACTCATGCATGGCACAAATGTCTTTGCTTTCCGCTACGTCCCTTTTCCCTACCCCTTCCACCAAAATTTACCCCTCCACGAAGTCTTCTTCTGCGCATCCGAACGCCATAAGCTTTCGCGAGAGCTGTACATCATTTCGCCCTCAATTGAACGATCTTTTCATAGTCAACTTATTCATTGGAGTGCATAGTAACTCGATTTTTAGCAACCGCATATTGCTCTAGACTTGGTAGAAGATGAGCGAACTAGTTGAGTTGATTCTCGGGGTATGTTCCGCATGCAGCCACCGCTAGCTGTTCAAGAAAATACTTGCTGAATTGTATATTTTCAGGTTCAACTTCGTTAAAATGTATGATCACAAATGAATAAATGATGTATGTTTTCACTGATTCATTTGATGGGCGACCGGCTTCATCACATAGGCTGCCTGGTGATGTCGCCTATGTGACTAAACCGGTAGGGCATTAAATCAATTTGTGAAAGCATAGATAGGTAATAAAGTATTTAGTTCTTTCTCGGCGAATGATATTAATAAAAAAATATTAACCCGAGAATTATTTATTAATTTCGTAGATAGGTAGTTGATTAATTTATGTCGTGACTTGCTGTTGTTCTCGTAACCACTCCACGAATATAATCCCCAAAGTATTGTTTGCTATATTTCTAAAAATGCCATATTAAGTTGTCTGAATCATTTACGATGTACATCCATCTTCCTTCTCTCAATTGACCGAGATGATGCTGATTGAAACCGCGCGTTGGAATACCTAATCTAAAATCACCTTAGAAAGCTGTACCTTCTTCCTATGGATCAGGGTTGTCCAACTGGCGGCCCGCGGTGCCATTTATTTTGGCCCGCGAAAGGTTATTAGACAAAAATTCAGAAATTTATTTTTATACCTCACGTTGTTTCTCATTGTTGCTTAAAAAAAGAATAATGTATTACTATATGGTCCGCAACCATATTAAAGGTTAATTTAAAGGTCCCTTGAGGCCTTGCAAGTTGAACAACCCTGTTATAGATCGTACCACTTTTAGTGGGCAGTATGGGCCTTATGGAGACCACTGTTGCCAAAGTTATGCTCCACGAGCTCACCTCAAGGCCACGTGTCCAATCATTTATAACACCGTGCTAAATTTAAGTTGCTTTAGTGAATAAAATTCCCTGTTGTAAGACGCCTAGATGTGCAATAAGTATACCGCATAGGAATGTGTAAATTTCTCTGCTGCGATTGGCAACGTCGCACCTCAGGCCTTAGGCAGATTTACAATGGAAATTCATCTTTATAAAAGCACATGCTTTCAACTAATCGTGGAACTCCCTATATGCAAGTTAATAATCTAGGATATGCACGTGCGGGTGATACTAAAAGATTTTCAAAAATTGCCTGAAAGTCGTTGCTTATCCCCTTCAATTGTCGGTTGTTTGGTTATTTGTAGGAGGCGACTGACACTCGAGGCCTTTTTTTTGCTCCATTGGAAGCAAGTGGGTTACTGAAAGGTTGTGTGGGGAAACAAAGGAAGGATACACGGCGTCAGTACATAATAGCCCACTCTCAGCCCTATGGTCATCATCATTCTCTAAAGGCGATGCCTTGTCGATGTAGCCATGTCTCTCTCTCTCTTCATTGCCGTTTCCTTCATATTTCCATATGACTGCAAGTCCAATTCCGTGAATATCGTCTTATAGTAAGAAGTTTTTTCCCAAGTACCTTTCCCTAAAAAATGTTAGTCAGAAAACTGTTGTGCCGCAATATATGTCCCGCTAGCTTCGCTCTCCTTTCCTTAAATGTATTTTTATGAGGGACCTCTTCTCTTTCACTAAAACAAGCACTTCGTCATTAGTTATTCTCTCTATCCAGCTCTCCTCCATGTTTAAATTTCTGCTGCTTCTAGTTTCTTACTCTCTGCTTTTCTGATTGGCCGTGTCTCACACCCATATTAATACACTCCAATCAAATGTTTTAGCACATTTTGTTCCTACTTCTATACTTTAAGATGGTTTGAGCGAGATATTTCCCATAGTCATAATGGAGACCATATTCTAGTTTAATCTTTGATTACAGCGTCTGTAAGAAGTACGAAATAAATATTGTAATATTAATGGTGCAAATATACAGTTATATATGCCCAAAAATCTCGGTAATTAAATAAATAAAGCTACATAAGTATCTAACTTGACCCATTTTTTCCCGCCATACGGCTGAAAACCCTTCTAACCGGCAGGTTTTTTGTAATTCTGTAAAAGTTTCTGTGGTGAGTAATAGATTATTTTTTATAAATAGTTGAGAAAATATGCAATCTATACACCGTGAGTTTTTTGACGTAATCTAGGTGTTATAAATTCCTATTTCCTTCAATATTCTCCCTCTGGAGCGCACTGCCATATTCTATCCCATGTAAAACGACTTATAGTTACAGGCAAATTGCTCGAAAAGTAGTTCGGCAAGGGGTTGATATTTTGATATTATTCGAAAGATGAGAGTTGTTTCTTTAAAATGAGGCCTAATTCATCAAATTATAGGTGAAGTGATTTTTCACTCAAACTCCCTCAAGTGACCATTTGTTAATAAATAGCCCTATGTATTTTATTTATAAATTTATTGACAAATATGGTGAGGAATGGAATAGGTGTGCTAGATTGATTCCCGTGGAGGTTGATGTCTCAGACAAGCCACCGGAGGCGTGGGGGCACCACCGGTCGTACCTCCCCTCCACGTCTCTGTGTCCCTTCGACATCTATTCTCCCCCCCCCTCCACCTTTCTCCACCTCCGCATTTACCTTCCCCTTCTTTCATTCATACATTCCCATCATCTCTCTCCCTTGGCCCGCTCATTCATACGCACCACTCCTCCCTTCCCCCTACGTCGTCCTTCACCCCGAGCTCTCTCTCTCTCTACCCCTTCCCCCGCAGCACCCGAATATCTCCCTTCCCCTCTCTTTCTCTCTCTCCTTAGTACCCCTTCCCCTTTCGTCCTCTCCACCCTTTCTCTTTTCATTCATGGACATACCTTCTCTCTCCGCGAGACCCCTCTACCCCCCTTTACCCTCTCCTCCAACCGCCAGCCGCGACCGTCGAGTCGCTCTCCCCCCCCCCCCCCCCCCCCCCCCTCGAACGTGCCAGTCAAACCCACGGAGATGTGCCCCGACTGAGAGTGGCGAGCTATGCGAGCCGCGCTAGATAGACGCGCGAGCCACGCTAGATAGCTATGCGAACCACGCTAGATAGCTATGCGAGCAAGCTAGATCTATATGCGAGCCACGCTTGATAGACAAGCGAACCACGCTAGATATACACGTGATACACGCTAGCTAGATATGCGAGCCATGCTAGATATAGATACATGCGAGCCACGCTAGATAAACACGCGAGCCTAGCTAGATAGCTATGCGAGCACGCTAGATCGACATGCGAGCCACGCTTGCTAGATAAGCGAACCACGCTAGATATACACGCGAGACACGCTAGCTAGATATGCATGGCTCGCATAGATATGCATGCGAGCCATGCTAGCTACATGCGAGCCATGTCAGCTAGCTATGTTAGCCACGTTAGATAGACGTGCGAATCACGCTAGATAGACATGCATGCAGTGCTGTATGGGGTTCCACATTTTGTTGACTGAATGGACATGGATTGAATTGGGAAATGGGAAGAATTACAGATGATCAAATACATAAGGCAAATTATGAAGGACGTTTAAGCGTATAATTATATGTAGGAATGAGCGTTTGTAGAGGAGTGTGGATTTGGGAGATGCTGCGAACCAATCTTCGGATAGATGACTGCTGATGATGATATGGGCTATAATGGGGATTCGTAGCCTGTGTAAATTTCCTTAAGGCCGGAGGTGCGCTGTTGCCATTAGCAGCAGGAAAGTTAATATTTTGCTATTTAGTTCATTGACTGCACATCTAGGAGTCTTCCAAAATGCAATTATTATTCCGTAAAGTAACGCACCTTAATTTATCAATTCTAGGATTTTGGTCTTCCTCTTATTTATTTTCATTTGACATTCTTTTTTCTTTGAAATGAGGCCATATTCATTGAATTTTATTTGTAGTGATACATCGCTTAAACTACCTGAAAACAAAAATACGATTTAACTAATATTCATCCAGTAAGGTGGAACTTCTGGAAGGCTACCTGTGCTCTTAAACATTTATCACTGCGTAATGTTGTTGCTAGTAATGTTAAGTCTTGCGCGGAGTCGTTTACTGGAGACTAATTATTTGAACACAGAAACCCGTCATTTCTGTCTCGTGATATCTTTGCGTCCATATTAAGCTGACTTTCCCTAGCAAGTCGCCTCGCATGCCACACGTCACAAATGCGTTGCTTGATCATGGAATCTGGTTCTTCGAAGGAAAAATCATCAGCGGAAGTCCTATAGGAAGACATTATTATTAAGTGTACATACAAAGGTGAACCACTTTCATTTGATTGTGGTTTTGAGAGCAGAGGAAATGAAAGTAACCTCTTCCGCTCTGTCTCTTATTAACATAACTTTCTTGATAAATGACTTATTCATTTTTGAATTTCCACCAAGCCACTTCCTAGTAGTTAATTTTATTGAAGATATTGAGCCAGGTGTGACAACAAGACCTCAATTCAAATTCTCTGGGTTGCTAATTTTTGGAAGACCTCCCGTGGATTTGAATATATTTGCTTCTTAGGATTGAATGTTTCCTACGGCATACCTAGCTTTTACCGAGTATGAAGCTAGTTGTGACCTTAAACTAGCTTAACATTTCACTTGTGTCTGTAGTGGGGATTCTTTGAAGAATCTGCAAGGTGAAACTTTTGTTATTGTCTATCTGTATAGGGCATCTTAGATTGTGTATTCAGTATTGCTAGCCTATTTGAATTTTGATTTTTTTTATTAGTAACAAAACAGCTTTACTCATATGCCCTCCTGCATTATGTAGGTTGTAGCGAAATATAATCACAGTTTATCTGTTGTATCTGGCTGTGGGTTTCCTGTAAACATCAAAATTTAAGGTGATTCCTCAGTAAAACGACTTGTATGTAATTTATTTCGTTTCCTGGCTGAGTATAGAAAAGTGTTTGACATGAACATCTAAATCATACCTTTCCAAGCTATATATTTCGCAATTTGAAAATTAAATTAATTGGTTTTAAATGTAAGAATTTGAGAAAAATGGGTAAAAATAATGTTTTTCTATCTAATATACATACAGTTAACCCAAAAATGTTTTTAAGAATAGAGTTCTTGGGAATCACAAGATAATAAAATTTAGACATCTTTCCGTCAAATGTTTTGAGTTATTAACTAATTAAAGCAACAATTTTTGTCAGAGTTAGTTACTTTAATGGAAATAGCGCTGCAGTTGGCTCCTTTGGATTGAAAAAAGTATTCATTAAAAATGCCCTCTGCGAGTTATCTGCGTACTTTGTACATTCCTTAATTTGTTTGTAAAAAGCTAAGGGATGTCATCTTAGCGAAAGTAGTATGTTTGAAAAATTACTTAAAAAAAGGAGGAATTCAGTATTGGTTTTGACTTGAATTTTTGAGCCATGGAAACGTTCTCACTTTGCTGAGGTGTGGCGCACTTCACGATTAGTCGTAGAAAAAGTGATGAAAAGTGAAGGATTTAGTCGGAGAAAGCCCTTTAAAAATTTCCCGAATGAAAGTCAAAAATGTTAATGCTTCGAAAACAAATGGCTGGATTTGTTAACTTCGTACCGGAGATCACGCAATGGAATATTTTACGTCATAAGGATGATATTGATCTTCGCATTCTTCCATGAACCTTACGTCTCCGATTCTGTTCTATATCCAGCGAGCGGTGTATATAATAGAGTGCTCAAGAGTAATTGCTCGCATTACGGCCCTCTCCTCTTTTGCTTGTGTATTTATCTTATCTCTTCCCCTCGCCTTGTTTGCCATGGACTCAGCTCTCCAGCTCGTATGCAATGTTGCGATATGACTCAGTGGACGTTTACTGCGCCTCCTTTGCCCTCATCAGCGCCCCCTTTTTATTTTTTAAATTCTGTGTCCTTCATTACTTGTTCCGCATCTATGGGTGCTTTCCATTCGCTCTGGTGCGCTAATCACTACTGTCAGCTTTGGCCTGAAAGGAATTCGACTCTAAAAATAAAACACGATCTTCAGAAACTTAGTGGTATTAGACCTCTAAACTATTATTTTCAAGGTGGAAACTTTTACAAAGCAAAGAAAAAATCCTGTAGATTGTAAATGTTTCCACCTGAAAATAAATGAATTCCACTTTGTTGCTACATTATAAGGGAGCGTGGGTAGTGGGTAGAGCGCTTGGCTACTGATCGAAGGGTCCCGGGTTCAAATCCGGGTGAAGCCCTCGAACAAAAAAAATCCTCGGAGCGCGAGGTGGCCCAGGGAATGGAACTGCCCCCCCCTTATACCCTGAATGTGTGAAATTCACACGCTTCTGTGGCTTAGTCCGGGGGGAGCTATACCATCAACTAACCAACCAAACCAACTAAACTACTACCTACTACAACTAAACAATCAAACTAACCAACCATATCCAAACCAACTTCCGGGTTGAATAACTGAGTGAGTGAGCTACATTATACTTAGTAGCTATTGATTAAACTGGAATTGAAATGTCCTAACGTTCCTTGTTCACACGCCCTGTTGGTTGTTTTTACGGGGCTTTGCGTACATGTGGAAGATCCACTTTATCATTTTCATCATCAACAGTGATCACTCTGAAAATTGTTTTGCAGCAGCAGCTCTGCACTCCGCTCTCCTACCAGCCGACCGCTTCAATCCCATATATAATTTTCACTTTGATGCCCTTCAAAATCTGTCTGATGTATCTTATTCATGGTCTTCATCTGTAATTCTTCCCACATATTTGTGCCTCCATCGTTGTTTTCAATAAGCTATTGTGTTGCAAAATATATCCAGTAAATTTGTCTCTTCTTCTCAGAGTTATCGTTATACTTCTTTTCCCTCCAAATCGTCGTAGGTCTTCTTCGTTTGTGATTCTCTCCGTCCACTTAATAATCCTCATCATTCTTCGATAGCACCAAATCTCCATTTCCTCCGATCTCTTTTGCTCCGCAGCTGTTACCACCACATCGATTTCTACCAGCACCATTCCTTGCTCACTGCGCCCTATTCGCAGCTTCTTTTAGATGTTCTTTTGGTCTCACAATCAGTCATGGGAAGGCGTTTAGGTCAGCGATTGCTTGTGTCTCCGTTCCCTGTCTGTCTGAAACACTCCCCGCACGAGAAGAGGTTGGCTCTTCACGCCTTCTCTCTCTCTCTTTTCCCCAGCCTCCATCGAGTGCTCCACGAGTGAGATCTCGTCCGTATGGAGACGTGGGAAGGACACCGCCCGCGCCGACTGGGCGTCGCTCTTCAGCTTTGCTTTGCTTCTCCCATCGCTCGGCCCTCGTCCTTCCTCTGCATACATTTGACTACCCTGCCTGTCGGAATGGCTTGTTTTGGTAATGCAGTAAAACCTCTCGCATACGGGCCGCAGTCATCCGTAAGAATATGTTCTCATGTGAGAGTTATCCTTATGTTAAGAGAGATTAGAACAGCACAATGATTATGTCTTCTGGATGAATGTAATGCATCAAAATATTAAAGGAGTGTATGACTACCCGAAATATTACGATGAAATTATAATGAAAACAGATATGGCGACTAAACATTGCTTTAAAAATGTAATGCTAATGCAGGATACTTACAAATTTTCAAATAGTTATGCAGCTTTTATGAAGTCATTGATTTTTGTTAGCTTATTTGTTTAGTTAAAAATCTTTCGTTCAACTCTTCAATTACTCTACAGTTAGGTGGCGAAGAATTAGGAAAGTAAATGGCCCTTCTGTTATATTACTATAATTATTATAATAACAGTATATTAACTAATGTGAAGTAATTTTACTTATGTATTTACTATTTGCATGCCGAAGCTCACGTGCGAAGTTGGAAATAAAGATAAAGAATAATAACGATTATTGAGAAGTATGGAGTAGCCCTATTTGCATGAGCATTGTAATTACTCATGAACTTAATTACCCATACTCAATACTTTGGGTGCATAATGCAAAATGAACATAAAGGAAGCAATTGCCCAGCAAGTAGATATCATCCTTTAATAGATCTCAACAGTTATTGGATGGAAATACGTTATACTTTGCCATCGCTTAGTGTCTATGATTCGAATATGTAGCCACCATGAACACACTGAAGCTAACGATCGGACGAGAGCGTTAAATTCATGAATGCCGGCCTGTACTTATGTTAACGTTTGTCGTTTTACCGTGAGCTATCGAAGAGAGGGCAATATCGTGGACTCTGACGACTTACGCTGGCTGAATACAAAGGCAATAGCTTATCCTGTATGCATAGTCAATCGAAACCTACGTGCTGGTTTCAAATTTAAGGCCGTTTTACAGACACTTGTCTCAGTACTGAAAATCAGACTCAATTCAGCACACGTACTCAAAATTGGACGCTGAAAGTCTCGGATGAACTTTTCATTCCATCCAACTCCCCTTTTTTATTTCTGACCTGCGAATGCGCAGATGATATCGTTTTTTTGTTTACATTGTTCATACGTACATAATTTATGCCTTTTGTACTATGAAAAAGCTCCCAAATTCGACACTTTTCAATCAGTTTTAATGCAGCTATCCTACTCCAGAAGCACATTTTAAATTTATGAACTGGTAAACTCACCGCACACGATATCACACAACTGCATGATGAAAACAATGTCTAGTTTATTCCAGCTCCACCACCGGTATTTCCTTGAAACATTGTACTCGCCTGCGATTGGTAGTTGGATGCGAGAACCTGATTGAAGAATAAATGGCGTGTTTATTTCTGTTCTCAGCGCTGAAAATCGAATTCGACGAATTCATCGAATGCGAATGATGCCTCGTTCAGAGAAGATATCAATACTTCCTCCAGCAGAATTGGTTTATGGAGAACCCCTCCGACTTCCTGGTGATTTAATTAGTTCTACTTCTGGCATAATAGAGGATTCAAGTAGCTTCTTATCACGACTTAAAAGGATAATGTCTCAGTTGCGTCCAGCTCCTGCTTCTAGACACTCAAAATCTGAGGAATTTATTTTCAAAGATTTGTCGAGTTGCAGCCATGCATTTCTACGTGAGGGTCCTATTCGTAAATCGTTGCAGCCACCCTATTCGGGTCCACATGAAATTACTGCACGGGACAAGAAGACGGTTACACTGAAGATCAAGGGAGAAGAGATAAAGGTTTCAATCGACCGCGTTAAACCAGCATATGTTCTTGGGGCCGAAAAACAAACCCAATTCACCCCTGAAGCTCCGGAAGACAAGGCTGCACCTGCGGGCTCAGCACCAACAGGTGAAGGGTGAATGACAAAATGCGGAAGAAGAGTTCGATTTCCCGATTTTTATAAACCATAGACGACTCAACTACGTAGGGGGGTAATGTGGCAAATGGTGCCATCATCTTGTATATTGTTGCCAAGGAGGCCTTGCTGATTTGTTGATGTTTATGTGGATGTAACTAAGTCATGGACTGAGATTGAAAGAGGCAATGCATAAAAACTCTAATAAATTCATTCGATAAACGTGGAGATCTTCTCACTTACCCATATTCCACACGTGACGGGATTTTTAGTATGTTGCATTTGGTTCGATTTTCAGTGCTGGAATAAGTGTCGCGTAAAACGGCGGTTTTAGCCCCGAGTTTGCGCGAGTTTAGCCACAATATTTTCCTTCCGTTCCCTCTTGATATTATAAAGCAACCCTTTGATCGTCTACCCCTTTCGTTTCTATACTTTCCCATTTTTTCTACTCGCCATCCTGAGTCTCCTTCCTCCTTTAATCAACCTCTCTCGTTCCATTCACATGCCTTCGTCCGAACTAGTTTTTCCCTTCTTTTGTCCGCGTTACAGATTGGTCTAGGCGTGCCTTGTTGTGCTTCAATAAAGTGATCACCGCTATTCACTCGTCGAGCTGTGGCTTCATTGAGTTCGCCGTAGAACTCCATTGTGTTCAAGCACCATTGATTTTCATTTCAAAGTTCTTGCTATGATGGTTTACAGAGAATGCTACCCCAGTTTAGTACCGCTGGTACCACTGTGGCAAGTACGAGAGACGGTACTAAGAAAACTAAACAACTCAAATGCTCTGAATTCCAATTGTTGTTTTTTTAGAACCAGAGGGGACAATTATAGAGTAGATGAAAGAAGAATACACTGAATGTACTACGGATCATTTATAGAAAAATTTACTAAAAAAACTCGAAGAGTCGTGTTCATGTATAAGTAAGGTAGGCATTTTTTTATTGTAAACTAGCATATTTTATTCAAATTTATGTATTTTACACATTACGTTGGACAGATTGACTGCCAAGGGCTATTTTAAAAAATTTCTCCTTCAACCAAACTGATATTCAATTGTGAGTATTCCGGCTAATAGTGTTGAAAATTAGCAGACTTGATTACTAATTTTTTATGCTAATAATGATTTCAATTTTACGCCAGTTTATTGTAGTGCTTTAATGTATAACCTCGACGCACAAGCAATTACTAATTTTTCACTGAATGTATGTACTAAATGCCTGTCACATTGTTAACGCGAGTCCCACTTTTTACTAGCCGCAGCGCTATTCTGTGTACGAAAGAAAACTCTTCTATTCGACCAAAGTAAAGCAGTGTATGGAACTTCATATCATCCATTTAAACACCTTGTATCCATTTCTGATTTTTGAATAGCGGACCTCCAAATGATGCTAAAAGTGCGGACGCGAACTTTTCTCCACGATCACCCGGTGTCCGCCACGGCATTCAACCTGGATTACATTTAAATATGTATTAGTTTGTATTTAAATATAGCTTTGAAAAAATTATTTGTCGGAAGTCGGAATACTAAGCCTTTAATTTGAAAGCTAAAAATAGCCTTTATGTTTGTATAAAAATATGTGTTTTTGGGAGGGGGAAAGACCTTGCCTGGCGTCAGCCGGCCCACCCTACGTCTGCGATGACTAGGCTAAAAGTACACGCTTCGCCACTGATCATTACATATACCTCACCCCGCTTGAAATGGCCGGCATTCTTTTGTTTTCTGCATGAAGAAGAATTCCGAATGAACGTTCCGTCGAAGTATTCCTACTCCACTGCGTTCAGTTTCGTGAGTCCCAAATATGTAAGAGTGTTGGAGTGCTGATAAAATTTCCTTCTCATATTGGTGCATTATGTTTTAGGCCTGTGTATTTAAAACTGAATGGATAGAAGAGGAAAAATGTCGTCTTTTACGGCTGGTTGGCGAGATTTTTTCCTACATCCAGCAGTTCAGGGTGGTACGGAAAAAATGTTTGTGGTTTATTTCTGGAGATGAATATGTTTCAGAGGGGAAATTATGCCACGGAGATTACTTTCCGTCTCTTGTGTTGATCACCAGCGTTTGCTGAATGAAAGCAAGCAGGTTAAATATTTTTAACAGAAGCCAATTTATCGTAAATCTCTGTTATTGCCTATTACTCTCAAAGTGAATAATTGAACGCGAAAGTATCCCGTGTTAAACGTCTTATTACGGATAATTATGTGCTTCCGATCTTCCCATCCGTCTTAATTTCTTAATTTTGTTCCGCTACTTCATTTTGTGAAGCGAGAAATGTACGTCAGTTAGGTGATGGATCTTTCTTGAAAATCGCGAGATTTTTGGAATTTATCTCGCTAGAGCCAGAGTCATCAAAACCTAGGTTGTTTTAATAACTGAAAGGATGGATTGCACTTCGCCATATAGCAATCCACGCGTAAAATTAAGCTTTCGGGAAGAAGTGAGTGGTTAACAACTCCTATCCCTCGGTCAACCTCTCCCAAGATCGGGGGTCTGCAATTTCTTTTACCGCCGACCCCTTCAAGAATTTCTCTACTTTGATATCACCTAATCATTGCTAGGTGAGCAAATGAAGACGCTAATGTGATTTTAAGACAGCAATAAGAAAATAACTAAACGAAATAGATTTAATCTAGCAAGGGAATCTGGAGAGATTAGCGGAGTTTGAATGATTTTTTTATTTATTTGCTGTAGATGAAATTTTGAAGTGTCCGATACGTCGCATGTACTGTAAAATGGGATGTAATAGTAAGTGAGTGTTTTGGTGATCCGACTTTGATTGAAACCGTTGATGAAAAAATATACATACTAGTGATCAGTCAAACAATGTACTTTGTATTTAATCAAACTATATGCCGTTTAACTCCTCGTCAACTTACTCGTGAATTAAAAAAATATAAGTTTTTGAGGAGTGAACTCGACATTTAGGTATGAAATGATATAGCTTGAAATTATCGCAAAAGAACTCAATTTTACAATGGAAATCTTACCACTACACGGTGTAATAAAGATACATGTGCATCTGTACGAAAACTGTGAGGATCTTTCCGCTAACGCGTCTTTGTCGAACACTCCCGCTGCAGAAATACACCCCTCTACAAGAAAAACTTGCGAAAATCTTATGATGGAGAATCTAGTGTTTTACTACAACAAAATAAAACACAAAAATGAAATGTGTTTATCATAAGAAAAAATTAACTTTAAAAAATTAGAGAAAGAAGTAAGGGCACAGGAAATATCTGCTCTGTACTTTAATGAATCCATCTTCTTGTTCACTGTCGTTCGATGAAAGAAATAAGAGTGTATCTCACTTTAAAATCTCTTCGCGATACATTCTTCGAACGTGGTAGTATCACGCAGGCTATTCAGAGCTTCGGAGCAGCCCCGGCTAGATAATGTGACGTTTGTATCCATAACTCAACAGCGATGGATCTAGTCTGTCTAGTGATTTACCTTTTGAACGGTAGTGTTACATTTCCAAGAGATTTAATTAATTAATCGAGGCAAGCTGGCGTGACTTTACCCACAAAGTGTTCACAAAAGAAACCCCTCCACCTCGCTGCTCCCGAAAACGACTCTCGACTCTCCGCTTGAGAAGTGAATTCGACGGCCCGGACGGGTGCCTTTGACGTTAACGACGCTCTGATGCGCTTGCGCATAAAATAAAAGAATAGGAACTTTGGGGCGTCGAGAAGATATTGTATATTTTTTTAATTGGGCGAGAAGACGTTTAAAGTCGTCGCTCACGGTTGGGTTGGCTGGCTACCGCTCACCGCATATATCCGCGGCACATATCTCGTTCCTTTTCTTTTTCCCCTCGCGGCATTCGTGACCATCTCTCCCCCCTCTTGTCCCCCGTGCACTCAACCGACTCAACGATTGTTTCTTTCCGATAAGGCGCTTCTAAACTCTCCTTTTCCTCCCTTTCTTCCCAGCATGGGTGACTTTGATCCCTTGTGTCTCCGTAGGGCGCGTGGCGGGCAAAAGGGTGGAAAGGGAGGCTGGTTAACTGGACGAAGGAGGGAGCTGCGATGGAATTCCTCAATGGCATTGGCTGGTGCATCACATAGCGTAGATCTCTTACATAACCCACGTCCGACTGTTTGATCGCTAGAATACGTGGCCTTAGGTGGTTCCAACGTAACACGACTTAAGTTGGTTGAACAGATTTTTGTTTATGTACGGATTTGCGTGAAACTTTGCCTGCGTGTTGTCATTAGTAATATCTATAGTTATAAGTGAAAAATATCGCATCATACCAATTTGGTTATTTGGCTCTCCAATGCTATTTTAACACGTAGCCTTAAGGTACATGGCATATATTTCATAATTATTCGATTGCATATATTCTGCCTTCTGAAAACGTGTCCTCTGATATATACGAACAACAAAAACTTACCTTTTCTGGCTTTTTTCGCCGAATGAACTTGGAATAACTCGGCGTTAAATGCACGAATGGGTAAATACATGGATAAAAATGAGATTGCCCGTCTTTGTTACATCTTCGTGAAAACCTGCTTATCTAGAGCGAATTTTCCCAGGGAATGGAAAGGCACTGAAATTTAGGCGCCATTCCATCTTAGTTTTTCATTTACTAGTATTTAAACAAAGAAACTTAGGTCCAAATCCGTTAGTTCAGGAGAAATGGAGCTACGTTCGGCACCTATGCCCGGAAAAGTGTTAATTAAAAATGAATTTGTCGAATGATCTGCATATAATTGCTAAAGCTTGTCATGAATGTAAGCAGTATTTTTTTAGTTATAAAAACGATAAGGTGGAATTCAGTATTTGTTTTCGCTTACACAGTCACGGTGGAACCTCCTTAACTGCAACTAATATCGGCATATCTTGCCTTTAGTTGACGCTACTTCAACAGTAAGAGCTTTAGAATAACTTGCACTGGTTTGTAAGTTGCAACAGTATAGTAATTCTACTTATTTTATTTAGAATTATTGAAGTTGAACAGTACTTTTTCCACAACTACCCAAGAAACAGAAAAAGTTTGAAATCTCTGGGATTTCTTCACTGAATCTAATTGAAATCATGCATGATAGGAATCAGTGTCAAACAAATTCACCGAAAAGATTCGCCTCATACTGATTTTACTTTCATGCTCGCACCCTTTTGGCACTTATTGTACATTAAAAAAGTCGAGTCCCTCGAGTTAAGGAAGCTGTATCTTCAAGTAGGGTCAACCAATTTTTACAAAATACATCTACATACTATTCCGCAAGCCGCCACAATAGGCGTGTGGCGGGTGTTAGGGCACCAGCCGTTTATATATAAAAAGGAAACGCTCTAATGAAATTACGCCTTGCATTTATTAAAGTCCCTTATTGTTCGGGGGAAAAACGAATTCCCATACCTATCCGTTCGGCAAAATATCTCTCTTAATTTATCGTTTCTGTCGGACCTGGATATATAGTGGGGTTCTAATATGATGTTTTCCGTGTCGCTCTTAAAGATATCTATTCTTAATTGTTCAAGCAATCTAAGCCTAGCGCGCAGCCTCCGAGTCTCTAGCGGCCTAATTCGTTTAACATCTGTGTAACGATGTCTGTACGCCCGTAGCTGTTTTTGACGAATCGCGCAGCTTTCCTTTGTATTTTATCAAGTTCCCGGATTAAGTCTTTCTGCATCGGATCCCATATGCTCGCTACATATTCAAGGTGTGGCCGGACGAGTGCGAAATAGCACCTCTCTTTTACTTTTTCATCCGAAAATCTTTTCACAATACGGTTGACGAATCCTAGCTTCTTCAGAGCTCTGCCACAAATATTTCTTATATGTGTTCCCCACGTTAGGTTCGAAGTTATCGTAACTTCTAGACACTTCACTTCATCTGTCGCCTTTGTGTTAACACCATCCACAGCATATACATGGGGATAGTTGGACGACCTCCGCAAGAAATGTACCGCCGTGCATTTGCTCAGATTAAGTTCGAGTCCCCACTCTTGGCTCCACACATGAACGTTGTTTATATCCGATGATAGAATTTCAAAGTCAGAGTGATCACTAATTTCGCGATAGATGACGGCGTCGTCAGCAAATAAACGTATTTTACTGCAAATTCGAGAGCTTAGGTCATTTATGTATATAATGAACAAAAGGGGGCCGATTACGCTTCCTTGTGGGACACCTGATGTCACTTTAACTACATCAGAGCTAATTCCGTCAAGAACTACTTTTTGCTTACGATCACTCAGAAAATCGCGTATAGAAAATAGAAACCATGTGATAGAATCATTCCTACGTTTATCGATGTGTGTTGAAAAAATTTCATGTACTTATCTGCCCTTCTAAGATATTCATTTTTTTAAAGTCACAATTTTCGGCGCTCAAAATCCGATTGCCCAACTTAATGTTATCACTGTTCTCTTAATATCAGACATAGCTACTGGCGATTCTGATATAAGTTAGCTAAACATGTTACTAACGTAATAAAGGAAATAAATCGATAATGTGTGGAGTTTAACACGAGCTGTTGTAAAAGTTGTAAACCAACGCTTATTTCGAAACTAATGATGCGATTGAAATTTGAGGTATACTGTTGTGACGCGCGATAACGCCAGAATTGCGAATACGTACGTAACAAATAGTAAAAAATTAGTGGTATTCTCAACAACGATTTTTATTTATATCTATTTTTACGCGCCAAGAAAGCACGACCCGCTACGGAATGTAATATAATAAAAAATAGATTCTGACACGCGCCTTCATCTTTTCTCTTCAACGGTGCACCTGTTCGCCCCCCTGCGCAATTTATACGTGTGTCCCATCCATGTATATGATGGGGGAGAGGGAGAAAAGCTATCGGGTGGAGAATGCCATTGTGTTTCAGTTTCGCTCCTCCTCCCTCGCGTATTTAATGTGCGGCCATTGTGTAATACCTATCCGCGTACCCCGTTCTGAATCGCTTGTGAATCAGCCTCCTACCAACTTCTGCTACTTAATGTTTTTATGGCTCACTCATGCGTTTTTTTTTTCAACGCGATCTCTTCTGCCTTCATATTTTTAGCCAATGATGTGGCTTCTAATTGACTCTTGCGGGCTTCGCGATTCTTTTCGCTAATTCGTTTTGGGGCGAGAATTGAGGTTTCTCGGAGGCTCTTGCTCAGATGAAGAGGGTAGCTGGCAGATCGCAAGGGAAGATTGCCAACCATTTATTTATGATGTAACCAGGCTCTTTGATCTGAACAGTTTTTGTGACTTGTACTAATATGCGATTTTTTTGTGCTCACAACCACTGTAACTAGTTTACTTTGACTTAAAATCGTGGGATTAATTCTGTGAACCATTTTTATGTTTTGCATTGAAGTATGATTTTTTTTCAATGCCCATTGTAGTTCTGCTGTAAAAAGTTTACTTTGAATTGAAATCACGTGAGTAATTCATTGGTACTTGATGAATAGAAAAAGCCATACCATGTTTAATCCGCTTTTTATTTTCAATATTAGTTGGTTTTGGTTATTTGGACTAGTTTTCTTTGATGTTTTGCTCTTTGGTTGAGGCATTTGTCCTTTGAGGCTCCTCACGATTATTTGCTCAAATAACATTAAATGTACACTTCCACGCACGGTTGATTCTGTTTATTTGTGAGGGTACCGGTTTCGAGTTCCATGAATTATTTTTGCTGTGACCAATCGTTTGTATTGTAACTAACCGCGTCGTAGATTCAAGAAGAGAGTTTACTCCTAGCGTCTGGACGAACAAAAGGTGAAGCATGCTTTAATGTGAAAAATTATCCACCTAACATGGCTACCTCGCACAAATTTTCCATAATTTAATTAAAGATTAAATTCAATGACTTTTTGGTGATTTTATTTCCATTTTTATTTTTATAAATGAACTATTACGGTATCGCGACAGATCCGCTACTGACACCTATGTTTTCGGCTTATTAAATGCACAACTGATCAATTTAATATGACAAATTGAGCATTTTAATGGGTTCAATACTCCCCCGTGCTGTCGTACCATATGGTTTAATCTATTCCCTCCTTAAATATGTGATCCGCGTTATGGTCTAATTGGCTGTATCATTTGAGCAGCGAATAAATCGTCTTCGTATGAGATTAGGTAGTGGTTAGTCACGGGTGTCTATAATCGCAAGGTACACTCGCGATGTCACACAACCATTGACACTGCTATGAGTTCGGCACTGTGCCAAGGAACCGGCTTTGCCGTGCATGCGCGGTTGTTAGAATGCCTTCGCCCACGACTTTTGAGGGTGCTGAAGTATAAATGCGTTGCTGATTGGAAGCATTGAAATTGTCAAGGGAGAGGTGAATATTCGGAATGGTATTTGAATAAGTTCCTCACTTCCAAGATCATGAGAGCAAGAATAGATGATAAAAGTGAGTTACAGTACAGTCTCGATTATCCGGGTCTCGATATACTGAGGTTTCGTATTATCCGAGGTGCAGATTATTATGTCGTGGCAATCCCAAGCCTGTTTCACTTGTGCAAACGTCAGAATTCGGCAACCAGTTCGATATCCATGTAAATTGAGATTCACAGTCATGTTTGATTCTAACCATGTCCAAAAATGAAACCAAGCAAAGAAAAGAGTTATCTTATTTAATAATAATAATGTATTATTTGCGTAGCTATTAATTCTCGCACATTGTATGATGGATAGGGTTAGGAATGAGTGGGTGATGAAGAATGTGCGTTAGGTGCTCCAATAATCCTCCAGAGGAAGGAGTAGATCGCGATTGTATTGGGTGAATTTGGAGCGGGACGCTCTTAAAGAGAAGGAATATTGGGAGTCTTAAAAATAGGAGAGCGTGAATGAAGTAATGTATGAGAGTAAGAGAAGTGAAATTGGTTTGCACTTATAGGAAATTATGGAGGAAATCATTAAAAGAGGGCCAGCATTATATGACTAACAGCATTAGCTAAGTGCTTTGACTTTTCCTTTTCCGAAGGGGAATGGAGTTATGAGTATTGCATGTTGTGAGTAAGCTTTACCTTCTTAATGAGTTTTTTTCTTAGCAGAGGTGTCCTCGGTCCACAATACCTCGCATAATCGAGACTTCACTGTATTTTGATTTTTAATCGAATGCCACTTTGGCATATCTCGTATCCTTGGCACCAAGCTTCAACTTTGGGAGGGGTATCGGGTTGGCTTGGAATCACTGGCTTTCTGTCCTTTAGTACCTGGTTCGAACCCAGGGAATGGCGGAGATTTCTCAGTGGAATCCTAGTCTCTCAGGAAGTCAAAAAGTGGACCCATTGGCGCCTTTCGTTAGGTGTAAGCTAATGTCGACACCGCCGGGTTCTCTCAAATCCCCAAATAAACTTTATGTGCCTACTACCTAAACCCACCTGTCCACCGTATCCAACGCGCCAGTAACACTCAATTTTCGGTCGCCTCACACTCACAAATAACCAACCAATCCAGACTTTAAGAGCTGTATCATTAGGCTGTAAATAATCTATTCTTCTAGCGTAATTTTACTAGCGCATAATTTGATTTGTTATCGCATGAAATGTAAAAATCTGTCCTACATGCTAGTGATCCACTGAAAAGAAATACTTGGCTGAAAAATACTTATTTATTTGCTGCGGCGATGGTATCCTTCAAGGACGTCTTTGCATACTCTTTGATGCTAATCATCCTTTAGCAGGTGTCCAGAAAATCGCGTCCTTCTTGTGTTGTTTGAAATTTCGTCATGAATCTATGCCCAGGCAAAAATAATCGTATCGGAAGTAACTTGGTGGAATTCCTTCAAAATGAAATTATGAATTACTTTGTTTTCCAAATAAATTTTATTTCTTTCTCATGGCCCGGGTTTCATCGCTTTACGACATCATCAGGGAACCCGGGTCGTGAGGAATAAATAAGATTTATGTGGAAAACAAAGTAATTCATCATTTCACTGTGTCCAGGTATTCCTGTCTCGTAACGAGGTACTACTGTTCAAGTAAAAGAATGAAATGAAAACTGTTTCGTGGTTGTTTTCAAGCGCACAACTGCCTTATCTATTCCGGCCGTTAAGTTTTTGGTAATAGAAGAAGTTCCTGTTGCTATAGTTGAGAATATTCCTCATTAAACTCTTTGTTTTTTTTATCTTTCCTGAAAAAACGCATCCGAGTGTGTGTGTAATGTCTCGGGGGAATGTTTTGATGTTCTCTTTCTTCACGTGGAAGAAACGTGATATGTTTTATGGGGTTCGATAAAAAAATTACGGCTGTTATACAGGCTACTTAATTGGTGCTTAGGCGTCCGACAGGTTTCCAAACTTTTAACTACCAGTGCTGAAGTTGACGTTCCCATCGTGGCTATGCCGTTGTCTGTAATTAATTCCCTAGGAACCTCGAACTTCGACGCCGACCATGGCAACAAAAAATTATAAAAATC
This sequence comes from Pyrrhosoma nymphula, assembly GCA_963573305.1. Classification (NCBI taxonomy): domain Eukaryota; kingdom Metazoa; phylum Arthropoda; class Insecta; order Odonata; family Coenagrionidae; genus Pyrrhosoma; species Pyrrhosoma nymphula. The sequence continues at coordinate 119,075,201 of OY754338.1, forward strand.
GTGAAACGTATAAAAAATAATGAGGGGACAAAGAAAGAGATATATCGCTGGGAGGGCGTTATCGTAATCACGGTTGCTGCCCAATGACCGTATAGAGATCGTTCCTTCTCCTCTACCCCTGTTTTTTTTTGTTTTTTCTATTTATAATCGCGGAGGATGAAAAAGTAGCTCGATCATTCTATCATGATCGGGTTGGAGATGGCTAGGAGGGGATGTAAAGAGGAATGATGCGTCGTATTTTTAGGACTATTCTGAAGCCAGTTTTTACGATGAAATACGAAACCGATATTTAATATTTCTCTATTCTGGCACATATAGATCGTACATTAATGCAAGCATTTTGGCGTTCGTATTTCCCCTCTGGTAGATAAGTTATATTAAGGTTTCCTCAAGTAGGTAACGAATTTACCAGTAGCGTGTATCACTGTACATTTTATTCTATTTTATATATCCAATTAACTTTTGTACCGAATATCGGATGCTCAAGATTACATGGACGGATACATTTATAAGTGAAAAAGTATAGTGAAGAGGAAAGGGTCATATGGAATACTACACAGAAAATAAGAATCAGGTGTATTAGACAGACTCTCATGAACCAAATGAAGGGGAGAGTACACAAGAAGAATTACCAGGGAGTAAGACAACTAGCATTAGATAGGGAGGGATGGAGGGGTGCTGTCAACCGATCTTAGAGCATTTAACTACTATCGTACCAAAGCGATTAAATTAGAATTTTTTTATATCCCTTTGCACTTTTCATTGTTTTTCTAATCTTTAATTCACCAGTTCAACTCAATTTTATTTATACACATCCACCTTCTTCTAAGATGCCCTCTGTCCTAACAATCCCCTTATTTGTTTTCCTGTCACTGTGACAATCAACTCAACAAAAAAATTATTGAAACATGTTAATAAACAAACAATTAAAAAAACAAAATTAAATTCAATATTATAAAAATAAATACAAAATAGTGATTATTGATTATGAATGAATTAACCATTCACACACTTGACATGCGTCACTACCCATAAATGATTCCTCTAATTTGATTCATATTAACACCTTTTTGAACTTGTATACCACAATCAAATAATAATTTTAATTTTAAATTGTGAACCCCATAAATTACAAAGAGTTTGCATAAATTTCCTCACTGACTGGATACTTAAGAGGGAGTTTATGACATTAAACAACTCTTCCTCGCGAGTTTTATCCTGGATGGACCGTGGTGGCTTCCGACGGGTGGTTCCCTTAGATCTACCAGAGATTGCCTTTGGAATCGGAAATTCTTAATGGCACTGTGCTTTGCGTCTTGGTCCTAAGGGCCTGAAATTAATCCTTTCGTCCTTAAAATTAGAAATACTGACATTTCATTAATATGCATGCCTCAGGAGTAAAAGGGAGTTTGGTTCTACGGCCACATTTTGCATGGACAACGATAAAATCTCAAAACGAATTTTAAATCATGTTTATTAATGTTTATAAGAGTAAAAAAGATACAACCAGTGAGTCCAATAGATAAAGAAAGACAGGGAAGAGATGAGGATATCGGGAGACATAATGCAGGATAAAACGAAATTTAGAAGATTGATACAAAACGTGAAGTGTTTTCAGACGAGGGGAAAGAAATATTATTAGGGCGAAAGAGAGGAGGAGAACACTAAAGCGAATGGATGAAGAACTCTATTGGGGAGCAAGAAAATAAGAAAGGAAAATTAATCTGTTTGGTTATTGTACATATTCATTATAATAAAGTTTGGTTCTTTACTACACTTTTTATTTTTTTAAACACACTACGCGTTTCACCAATTTGATGGCATCGTCAGGTGTAGTAGTTTGTTTACATATATATTATATTGTTGTCGTTGTTAGATACAGAACATTAAATTTGATTGAAAAGAAAAGTTTACATTAAAAAATTACAAAAAGGAAATGAAACAAAAATGAAAAGGAGGGTTTAAAAAATATTTAAAAAGTCTAGAAAAGTACCAAACTTTGTTATAATGAATATTAAAAGTTTCTACGAAGTAGTGCCTGAAGCTGTGAATTTTATTGTTATTGTACGTGGTCCTCAAGACGGCCTAAATCGAGAGAAGAAGAAATGTATACTATTAATGTCAGAGGAGTAGGATATTTATGTATCGAATGAAGTCAAATACATTTCCTTATATTTACCTATTCGCTTCCTTCTTCACGTATGGTGCCCTAACAGGCCATGCCAGTCACCCGTTCGGCGACTCGCCGGCATTTGTCTATGTGGGAGTAGTTTATATCGTATCGTTCGATGTGAATTTTCTCCTCAATCTGCCGAAACCGTATCGGGTCATTCCTACAGCGTATCTTTTTTTCTCTCGTTAATATTTAATCGCTCCCTCCCTAACCCATCCCTTTTGAACGCTTGAGCGGTCATCCAATTGGACGCCCTCGACCGAACTCCCTTCGATTATATACTCTTACGTTAAGGGGGGGTCGATTACAGCAGCGGTGCGCTGCTTTGTGTTCAACCCTCTCCGCCTGCTTATTCGGTCCTCTGGGCGCGAAAGATGTGATTTCCCTCTGCGGCTGGTTTTAATCGTTAACGGGGTTTGAGAGGGGCTATTTATTGCCGCATATTATTGAACTGTGCCTTCAGGGGTTAAAGTTGCAGCGCCGGGATTACTCCGGGTAGCAGGGTCAGCAGATTGTCTACTGTCCGCGCCGGAATCTGGTAGACTCGAGTTTAAACCTTAATATCTCCGAAACGACTCGATGCATTTTCACGTTTTGTGCATAATCATTTATTACACAATTTTGATCGGTATTGAATAAATGTGTAGAATGATGTTAAAAACAAATTCAGGACGTGTTTTTGGCGTTAGAATTTGAAAAAATATCCCATTTAATCATAAGCATGTAGATATGTCTGCTCAGTTTCAAGTTTTTAACTTCAATCCTTCTTGGTTTGGTGTTCGATTAGAAAAACTACTTTTTCCTGGCAGCTATGCGTCATGAAGCCACGAGATTAAAACTGTTACCTTCGTCTTTCATTTTTCAGTGTGGATCAAATGATATTATTTGTAATAAAAAAAGAGAACATAGTAATTTTCCACACTATTTTATTGTTCACTCAACCGGTTTCAACGTACTGATCACGTAATCTTCAAGAGCTGAATTTCAAGACTCAGCTCTTGAAAAATACGTGATCAGTACGTTGAAACCGGTTGAGTGAACAATAAAATATTGTGTAAAATTACTAAGTTCTCATTTTTTTTATTAAGATGAACTTCCACAAAGTGAACTCGTCTAATATTGATACAAGCTATCATTCGGCTGAATTTAGCACCTTACTGTATATAAAAGTTTATTTTAATTTAAAGAATGATAATTAGTAATAAAATAAAATTAATAATAATCAAAAATATGTTAAATGTTATTGACGTCGTCGGAAAGTAAATCGGCTTGGGACTTGCATAAAAGATAAAGTCTAAAATATTGAGTGGGAGGTGGGTGTTGTGGTGGTGGTGGTTCGGGAAGGTGGTTGGGAGATTGAGGAATCGGAGGTGGATCGGGGTAGTCAGATCGGAATGCCATCGGCGACCACATTCCAGAGTACCCCTACGCTACCGAGAATGAATAAAAGACTCTGGCCGGGCCTTAAGGGCGTGGGTGGGGGTTTGGCTCCTTGAACAAAGGAGGAGTCTTTCTCTTTCTTCCACTTCTCTCTCTCTCTCTCTCTCTCCTTAGCCCCCGTGTTTGTGGAGGAGAGAGTCAACCAGTGGAGGAGGCAGGGCCCACCTGGAATACTTAAATGCCTTTGTCAGTCACTGGGGGAAGGCTTTGTTGTATGTATGTACAAAGGTGTGCAGCTGCCTCATGTCGCTTTTTCCTAGTGCCCTGTCCTCGGCATTTTGTACCGATCCTCGTTTACACCAAGGTTCTTCTGTTGTGCATATGGTTCCCTTGTGGGAAATTTGAAGTCGGAGGTAGCTTGACAATTTTTCTGGATTCGAACGAAAGACCAGGTCGAAATCTTAAACGCATTCTCAATAATTATATATCATTGCTTAATTAACCCGAAAATTTCTTGGCATGATATCGTTTATTGAGGGAAATCTTCGAGGTTAGTTGTGCCTGAGTGGGAAGTTTGGAGTCTAAGGTTACATGAAAATTTTTTCTGGTGTTGAACCGAAAATTTCAGGCCAGTAGTCCAAATGTATTCACCATGGCATTGCCGATTAACCCCGAAAATTTCATCGCTGTGCCATGTTAATAAAGGAAAATATTTGTGGTTCATTTAATATATGTCATCGACTCATTTGCATACAAACTTTAAATTCCCGCTGCTGTTGTAGCGCGCTGTGGTAGAAGTAGACTCAAGTGCTCCCATCTGCTGAGCTTACTTGATCGCATTGCCTCGCATTAGATCCTAAACTTAACTCTATTTATTTTAATTGAGAAAGGATATTCTCCTCCTTATCGTAGAGGATACAGAAACCTTCTCAATGTTGATTACAGAAAAAAACATTTAAACCGTTTTATGTATCCATTTTCGGAATTTGTTGATAACCTTTGATGACACCAAATTATTTTTATTTGATTAGCGATATCAAAATACGTGGTAACTGCTGATTTTTCATTTTATTTAAAAAAATCATTGATTCCTACTAAAATTATGAAAGTTTTTCAACGTTGGTAGCAGGCTGTGAAGCCAGCCCTCGCGTGAATTTGTTATTTTGACTTAGGCGAAGAAATAAGACGTGAGAGAGATACCGCTCTAATGTTGGCGCATCTTGGGCGATCAACATTATAAGTGGAGCAGATTTGTTAGAAATATCGGAACACAATAAGTCATAGTTGAAAATATAATTGACGACGACTATGATATGGAGTTGGCAACTTTGAAATAATTTCGAATTTTTCATTTTCCTTGAACGACCTGGCACCTTTTAATAGCTTATCTTTGCACCGTGTAACTTCACTGTTATTATCTTCCTCATTCTTGGATTAGCTTTAATTAGTACTACCTGGTGGAGCAATTTTACATGTCTTAAACTCAACTTGAAGCCCTCATCCTGCATTTACTGGGATATGAATGCCAGTATATCGTTCTTCGAAACACGTGGCATATAGGCTGCTTCGTAATTCATCAAGGCGCAATCGATGTGCTCCCTCAAGCATTGCAATCGATTCATCTTCATATATGACCTGAAGAACAATAGCTTATTGAGATGCGCTTCCAGTTCGTCTTTTATGTGTACCTTTAAGAGTTCTTTCTTTATGAGCTACCTGTATGGTTTGCCACTGTATAACACGTTGCGTACTGCTGTTATCAGTGACAGCCGAACCGCAGCTGCCGCCCGCTTTCGCTGACGGAATGTAATGCTGGACACCAATTGAGCGTCTTAATTTTCCTAAGGGCTTCTTATGTTCTAATACCATCTGACGCATAGGAATAAAGCAGGTTCAATTTAGGTGGTTTGAGCGAGATAGTTCCCTAGTCATAATGGAGACCATATTCAAATTTTATTTTTTTATTTCAGCGTCCGTAAAAGGTATGAAATAAATATTTTAATATTAATGGTGCAAAGATATAGTTAAACATGACCAAAATTCTCAGTAATTAAATAAATAAAGGTACATAAGTCTCTAACTTGACTCATTTCTTCCCGCCGTTCGGCTGAAAACCCTTCAAAACAGCAATTTTTTTTGCGATTCTGTAAAAATTACTTCGGTGAGTAATAGATTATTTTTTATAAATTGTTGAGAAAACATACAATCTCACATCATTAGTTTTTTGACGAAATCTAGGTGCTAGAAGTTCCTAATTTGTTTAATATTCTCCCTCTGGAGCGCACAGCCATAATCTAACCCATGTTAAGCAGCTTATATTTACAGGCAAGTTGCTCGAAAAGTAGTTCGGCAAGGGAGTATCTTGATATAATTGGAAATATGATAGCTTTTTCTTTAAAATGAGGCCAAATTCATCAATTCTAGTTGTAGTCATTTTTCGCTCAAACTATCTTAAGGTGGCTGGAGCGGTAATCGTGAGTCATAGAGAGGACATTTTTAATGTTTGAAGTAAGACGAAAAAAATTCTAGGACCACATTTCATTGAAGTGTATCTGTTAATATGTTGTAAATATCCATACATGCAGTCATTTACCTGATACAAGAATCTTGGGTTTTCGGAGCGGTGTTCGAAATTTTTGCAAAAATTATATTAAAATATTTTTTACGAAACTTTGACTCATCGTGACACCATGATATATGTTAGCGACCACGATAAATAATATGAAATGTATTATTTCGCGTTTGTAAGAGAATCTGTAAATATTTTATGGAGTTATTACGAAATATATCTCAAGAACCATAAGTCTACGAGTAAATATAGCATTAAATTGTAAAGAAACCAACTCGAAAAAATGCAATATTTTTACGTTTTTCTATAAATATCACTATTATGAACGAACTTTTTTTCGGCGATGTATGTGATGGGGGTTTATAGTAAAATGTATGCCAATGATGGCTACATTTTATTATCATTAATGGGGAATTCAGGCATATTTTATTTCCAAGGTTGGCATCGCTAATTCATCTTTTCGCATCGTTGGAGGAGTAATTTTATAAGTATCCGTGACCAGCTATTTTCGCTTTCAAAGCCGACTTGTACGGTGCATTCATTTTTTTTTTGCATAAATTTGAAATCTGGGTTTTTTGTTCCGCGTTTAATTTTAAATTCTCATTTTCCTCAATTACTCCACCCGCTAATCACTCCCAGGGAATAATTTAACTGTTCGTTTTGTGTTTTTTTTGCTCTTTAAATCCCTTGTATGCACCCGACTGAGCGATTTTTATTCTCTGGTAATTGTGAGGAAATTGATGTGCATCCAATTCAGGTACTCGGCGAAGATCTGCCGAGTGATTTGATTGTTTGCCTCGCGGGGATCTCTTCTATTGCGTTTTTTTCTTGCGCCTGCAGTTCATTCGAGACTGATGTAGGAGAGGGAGAGAGAATATGGGGTACTTCTGGCAAGTGACTTAGCTGGAAAGGCAGGATAGTTATCCTTTACTTTTTTAAGTCAAAGCGTTCATGATGGAGTCTCCCTGTCACCTTCACGCTTCGTCGGAAACTTAGAAAGATAAGAGAATTGAAGAAGCACTGAGGAAAGCTCTTGGTAGGCTGTGGCATTCCAAATTCGGCTAACTATTAGAGAATTTTGATTTCGATTCGTCTTTTTGAAGGCATTCGGAAAGTCGAATAAAACCTACAGTTTACTGGTGAACATTAATTATTGTACGATTTGATTATTCCCATGCTTTCCCGCTATATTTTTTGTTCAAATGAAACTCCGTAAATATTATATTTGTCGATATTTGTATTTTATTTCCGATCGGTGTAATAAGCCACGTCTCGTACAGCATGCGTGCATGACTTAAGCATAAATCTGAACTTAGTCGGGACTTGGGTAGTAGAATATCCAGTGTATTGTACATACGAAATCGATTTGTAAGATTTTTATCTCGAGGATAGGTCAAAAATTTAAAAACTATAACTATTACGGCACAACAACATTACCGGAAATTGTAGCCCTGAAGATGGTGTGGTCAATTATACACCGAAACGTTGGCAAGGAGTTATAGTTTTTAAATTTTTGACCTATCCTCGAGATAAAAATCTTACATTCCATAAAGAGGTCGATAACTCAATACTTCAATTATTAACATGGAGAAATGTATTTGTTTGATAATCACCAAAAACAAACAGCACCAAGGCCTTTTATATTGGGGCACATGAAAGAAAGAGATAATTTATTTTCATTAGCTGATACGTACATAGGTTTCCGCGGCGTGTAGGATGCTATGATAGTATCTGCTTTCGGGCGCTTCTCAGCGTGTTGTCTTCTAACGACAACAATTTCGCCAGACATCCTGCTGGCGTCTTCAGGTCTGAAGTGGCGATGCGAGATCTTGGTCCGTCTTTTATGGTCATGTCTGAGACCTCTACTGCAGACCGGAAGACGCCAGTGGGATGGTTGGCGAAACTGTTGTCGTTGGAAGACAACACGTGGTGGAAGGCCCGAGGCACTCTTTATATGCATTTGCATCAGTTAACAACTAGAGTCACTAAAAATCTCATAAACAATCACGCAATCTACAAAGATATAAGCACAGCCGCTGAAATATTTTACAAGAGGGAGTTGAAGGGGTCGTAGAAATAAGCTCAAGAGAAGGATTCTCAGCTGCGTGGGAATTTTGTAGAAAAGGATCTCTGGGATATGAAAATCCGAAATTTGGGAACATGTGTAAGGTTGATGTGACGGAATAGACAAGGAGTCACACGAAGAGGAAAGAATTATGTGAGAACATAATTTCGGAACGCCCCAGCGCAAATGTCAATTAGCAATTTCAGGTTAGATATTTGTCGGCGGTGATGTAGGTCCTGAAGTCCAAGGGTGGAATAAAAGTTGAGTAAAAGAGATAAGTTCCTTACAATTAGTAGTCCAGTGCATATGTCAAAAAAAAAGGCTAAACATCAAGAGGATTCTTAGTAGCGATTTTATTTCGCATTTTTGTGTAGGGGGCGATGATAGAAAATGCCTCTCATCTCGAGATTCAAAAAATATTTTCCGCGTCATTGTTTTATTTTTAAAATATCGAAAAAGTAGTTTTCCCAAAATATTATAATAACTATCAATCGTAGAGAAATATGAAGCGCACGAGATTTGTGCGTATTAAGGACACCTGCAATTTAAGACTTATTAAATTACAATCGGTCAACAAATAAAAAAGTTATTGCAAAAAAACATGAAAACTGACATTTTTTGTTATTGTTATAACTTTTAACTTAATTTAAAATCAATCACTTTTTATAACATGAGTTTTCCGAAGCTCAAAAGTGTGCAAAAGTTATAACAATAACAAAAAAGATCAATTTTCATATTTTTTGTAATAACTTTTTTATTTGTTGACCGATTGTAATTTAACGAGTCTCAAATTGCAGGTATGTTGAATACGCACAAATCGTATTCATTTCGTATTTCTCTACGACCGATATTTTTTCCAATATTTTGGAAAAACTACTTTTTCGATTTCATTGTTTAAATAAAACAATATGCAATGGGCTATAGTGTCGGGTCCCGGTGAGGGACAATAGCGATACATAATGAAGTGGTAATTCGTTGCCGCGTAGAGGAGTGAAGAATATCTTACCCTGCCTTATGACCATTGACGTTCAGGTATACTTACGTGCGAGGGCGTACGTGTGCTGTCTCTCGAAAGGGCAGAGCTTTCAGCTTCAAGTCTTATCGAAAGTGGACTTTCCGTCCTCGCATGCTCGCGTTACTCTCTGCGCGAAGTGTACACTCGTGTTCGGGTGCGAAACCCCACACCCCGACGCCTCTTCCTTCGCTGACGGCGCTCCGTACGAGGCGTTCCTATCTCGTGGAGAGAAGAGACATGTGAGACACACGTCTCTCTCGGACGACTGGGGTTGCCAGATCTCTCGCGTTTTAGCTTTATTTTTGTCAGCCTCCCATCTCCTGTGCTGAGAAATAATGTCTCCTGTTTATAGTTTACATAGCTCTTAATTTTCTCCCAAGAGTTTCATTCTCAGAAGGATTTATGCTACGTGCGATATTTCGGGGAGGAAAAATCATTCGCCTTACCGGGATTCGAACCCGGATCCCTCGATTTCGCGCCGAGTGCTTTAACCAGTTAAGCTACCGAGGCGTCCGTATCTCCTGTGGATTATTTGGTGGCTTTATAGGAGCATGGTCGCCTCTCCTTTACAGGAGAGAAGGACGTCTCGGTAGCTTAACTGGTTAAAGCACTCGCCGCAAAATCGAGGGATCCGGGTTCGAATCCCGGTTTAGGCGAATGATTTTTCTCCTGTGGAATATCGCAAAAATAACTACCATCTTTCCAATGACATCAAAATATTTTCCACTTACCCAACTAATTTCCAAGCAATTGCCTAAAAATATAAGCTGTTTTACATGGGATAGATTACGGCTGTACGCTCCAGAGGGAGAATGTAGAAAAGACTAGGAATTAGTAACAAATAGATTTCGTCTAAAAACTAACAGTGTGTAGTTTGTATGTTTTCTCAACTATTTATAAAAATTAATACATCACTCGCCGCAGTAATTTTTACTGAATCGCAAAATAACCTGCCGGTTTGAAGGGTTTTCAGCCGTTCGGCGGGAAATAAAGGGTCAAGTTAGATACAGTCACGTAGCTAATTTCTGTCTTATAGATATAATCAAGTAGCTAATTACTGAGAATTTTTGTCATAAACAACTATGTTTTTGTACCATCAATATTACAGCATTCACTTCATACTTCTTAAAGACGCTGAAATAAAATAATAAAATTCGAATATGGTCTCCATTATGACTAGGGAACTATCTCGCTCAAACTACCTTAAGCACCGTTGACCTCGAATTTGTAGGGGTGATCCTCCCATTCGTCCGAGTGCTGTTGCCCCTGTCTACTTGTGGCAGACAGTATGTGCGAAATGACTTAAGCCTGATTTAAGATCTTCGAAGCACGTCAAACCACAGTACTACCACTACTACTTCAACTCTCTCGCCTCACCATTCTCCTCCCCCTCCCTCCCACTGGCGATCCTTTCTCCACAGCGCCTTCGTGTATCATGTCGTTGCTAAACAAATAGTTGCGAGGGTGCCTGAAAGTCGATCCTCCTCTTCAGTATTTGGTTGGTTGGTTACTTAGGAGATAACAATGCTCAATGCTGTAAAAATTTGTAGAACTTTTTGATAGCGATTTCGATTTGAAGCAAAGATCGGAAAACCCTCGATCTTAAGGTAGTTTGAGCGAAAAATCACTTCACCTAGAATTTGATGAATTTAGCCTCGTTTTAAAGAAAAAACTCTCATCTTCCCTATGATATCAAAACATAAACCCCATGCCGAACTACTTTTCGAGCAATTTGCCTCAAAATACAAGCTGTTTTACATGGGATAGATTATGGCTGTGCACTCCAGAGGGAGAATAAAAAAAACATTTAGGAACTTATAGCACCTAGATTTTGTCAAAAACCTAACGGTGTGTAGATTATATATTTTCTCAACTATTTATAAAAAAATAATCTATAACTCACCACAGTAATTTTTAAAGGGATACTCTGGAGCCGGGTTCGAATCCCGGTCAAGGCGATTGATTTTTCTCCTGTGGAATATCGCACTTCTGTGCAATTTCGGGTGACTCCGTAAAGGTAACTTCCGTGGCTAGTCCCGGTTTCCTCAAAATTGGAGTTATTTTTCTTTAAACTGAGTCCAAATTCAGAAAATTCTAATTGAAAGGATTTTTCGCTCAAACTAAATTAACTTCCGTGACTGGAGAGAGTTGAAAGTGAATTATAGAGTTTGGGGTGGAATGGAAGATCGAGGGATGACCGATGGGTTCCGTGACGATGAAGTGGGGTAAGGGGAAGGGTACGCATCCATAGCGTCGGACACTCCCTTCGGAATTCTGAAAACGGCGTGCTCATGAGGAAAGTTGGTATAGGGCACAAGGCAGTAGGGGGAAAACGGTATATACTTATATAGTAAAGAGTCGCAAATGTCCGGGCCGAAGAATGAACGAAGTTCGTCACCAAGGGCGTTTGTCGTGGACATGTTTAGGATTTCTGATTCGTGTGGCTTTAATGCTGACCTCACCAGAGGTGAGTATTGCAATAACTATCTTTATATTTCAATACTCGTGCATATTGCATTGCCTAAGTCTTGTGGACACTCTTGAGATTGGTTGGTTTAGGACTTTTAAATGATAAGTAATGCCGAAAAATTGAAAAATATTTTAGGGAGGTCTTTTTTAATTTCGAAATAACCTTAGTCCATGAATTAAGTTTCAGCGGCATATAAAAGAACGATAAAAAACTTTATTTAGCAATTAAAAATATGAAAATGCGCGTCTTATATTAGTTTTTTTGAGAAATGATGTTTGAATTGACAAAAAATTAACTCCAACCACCCATTGACATCTTCAAGCCTGAGTAATTTAAAAAGGAGTAGTACATATATGGAAAAAATGAGGGAGGATGCATGAGTTTTTGGTCTGAGCAGATAGAGGGTACGTTTTTACACGAGTTGAAGATGTTATGCCATAATTTGCAATTTACGAGAGAACTTCAACCGGAGCGTTGTCGTTGGTTTGTTTAAGATTAAGGACGTTCGGTCGTTTCACTCTTAGCTTAAGGGAATTCGACGAAACATTCTGGAAGCATTAATTATGTTTTCCTAAAGCTACCTGAATTTTTCCAAAATTATTTACCGCAGATTCCATAGGATATTTGATGTGGAAGTGTGGGCATCAAACTACATGGGTTATTATGTGAACGCGAGATGCGACTAGCTTTATTCATCGAAAAGGACGTTTTCTAGTTAAGAATAAGAAAAACAAAAATAATTTAAATCATCAATAGAATAATGTATGAAAATCACTTGATGTACTTAATTTTTATTATTTTTGTTTTTCCTATTCTTAACTAGAAAGAGGTTCTTTTTGATGAATTAAGCTACTCGTACCTTGTGTTCCCAATTAGAACCCATGTAATTTTTTGTCCAATTCTCGATCAAATATCTTAAGTAATCTGCGGTAAATAATTCTGAAAAAAATCAGGTAGATGTAAGACAGCATAAGTAATGCTTCCAGCAAGTTTCGTTGAATTCTCTTAAGTTAAGAGTGAAACCACCGAACCTCCTTGAATGAAAGTCGAATCACGAAACATATTAACGATATATAAGTAGATGGTTTGAGGAGGGGGTATATGGAGAAAGTTTTGGTTGAATGTTGTGGAAGTGACTCTTGATGAGGAGGAATATTTTTGGAATCTTACGAACGAGAGAGCGTGTATAAATAAATGCATGAATGTAACAAATGCAACAAAGTTATTTCAAGGACTTGGCAGCATGGTATGGAATAGGATAGTTTATTAGGGTAAGACAGTAGGGAAAATATTATATAAACCACAGCCAGTATCCTACGCCTAGCACCAAAATTTGACTTTGAATCTTTTTACTTTGCCTGCCCCGTAAGGGAACGGCATGATTAGTTGTTACTTGCCTTTTCAAGAGAAAGTGATACCGATGATCTACGAAGTGTCTTCCATTTTATCGGTTGGCTCATAATATTTCGTATTCCTTCCCGACACCAGAAGTGAACCAACGAGGTGGACTCGCGCCCAATGTTAAGACGCCAAAAATGGCGACGCACGCGAATGACTTATGGACGACGTCTCCTCTGTGAATTTCCACAACGCAGGCACTCGATAAGACATCGGCGTCGCCGACACAGGTGTTACCTGGGGCCTGCTTCACTCCAGGTCGCTCCGAAATCAACACGTTTACCCGTGAGGTGAACGATTAATGAACGCTCGAGTACATGCGCCGAGTGAGTGATTTAATTAATAATCCATCACGCCACTCAAAGCGAGAAACGATTACTTTCGGACCCACCTTGGATCGCCCGCCGGTTGAAGTCATCCGAAGTCGTGGAGGAAAAAGCTTGGCCGGCGCCCAAATCAGCGGAAAACGAACACTGATAGAATATTCTACGCGAATGCATAGGGGAGAAAGGTGCGGGCGGTTGGATACAGAATGTAAAATAGTGAGTCACGAATCGTGGTAGTTAGATTTGAGCGGATGTGCATTTTTCGCTGTCGAAATATTAAACAAAAAGGAAAGAGCCGGAAGCTGACATAAGTGCCGCTTTGGGGACCCATTACTGCCAATGGAGCAGTGCTCCGCTGGAGCACGCATGCCCATCATGTTACCTCCTGTAACCTTCCTCATCGTTTAATTCGAAACTGCAATCCTGTCTTTCCAGCAGCCTTTCATTTAAGATGGTTTGAGCGAGATAGTTCCCTAGTCATAATGGAGACCATATTCAAATCTTATTTTTTTATTTCATCGTCTGTAAGATGGATGAATTAAATATTGTAGTATTAATGGGGCAAAAATATAGTTATATATGACCAAAATACTCAGTAATTAAATACATATATCCAATTAAGTCTCTTACTTGGGCCTTATATATGTAACTTTATATTTGTATCCTTATTATTTTGAATCTATATATTTGTATTCCTAAGCAATCATATTGTACTCCACCATTTTCTGAGCTAAATTCAGTTTGCTGTAGCATTTGCTCCAAGGGTGATGCCCAGAGCATAATAAATATATATTCTATTCTTAGATTCATTTTTTTCACGCCGAACGGCTAAAAAGCCTTCAAAACAACAGGTTTTTTTTTGCATTTCTGTAAAAATTATATAAAGAGTTTAGTGACCACTGCAGTGCGTGCGATAGTTACTCCTCTAGCGGTCCGTTCCGAGATTCGTTTGTTCACCGCTCCCGAAGGGCAATAGAAAAAGGGCTTGATCGTAGCCAGGCATTGTGACGAAATGGGGAAGCAGGTCCGATTGTTGTCAGGGCAGCAGGGATTCTTATCGAAGCGTGAACGGAGTCGTTATTATGGAAGCCCCACGTCCGAAGTCGGTCCCTTTTTCTGGGTGGGTTCTATAAAAGTTACAACCCGGGAGATAGAGACAATGCCACTTCCGAAGCGGGTTGCGTGAGCATACCAATTTCTGTGGTATCATCGGGGGCGACCGCGCATGCGCAGGAGACCCGAACGGTCATGTGGCGGTAGAGCGCGCTTTCTCCCCATTTGGCCCTGCTGCGTGTGTGGCCTCTTCTTGTCCCGAGGCTCTGTTGTATCTCAGGTGTGCTCTCCGGGGCGTAAAAAATAATAGTATATATCGGGCGTGGTGGACACAATTTACCGCTTTGCGCATCCATGCGTCTCCAACGGCCGTACAAATCTCCGCTGTTGCTTGATTCATTTTTTTTATTGCCTCCACTATTTTTTTTGCCTCTGCCTTCGTATTGGACACTTGCAGCTCGCTTCTGCATTGCTATTTTTCCACATTAAGTTGGCAGTGTGTGCTCTAATGGAGATTCGTTTCCTGAGTAAATCTCCAAAAAGGCCGCAGGTGCTATGTTGCCCGTAGCAGCAGGAAAATTAACATAGTGCTATGGAGTGTATTAACTGCACTTCAGGGAGAATTCTACTGTGCTAATATTATTCCCTAACGTAGCTCAGCCAAATTTAGCGCCGTGTTGGAAATGGTTGCCTACTTGACTTAGAGGTGAGCACACAGAGAGTAAGTTTGGCAACAGCGTTATCCATAAGGCCCATACTGTCAACTAAATGTGGAACGCTCTATGGCAGTGGTTCTCAACTTTTTTGACAGGGAGAATTCTACTGTGCAAATATTGTTCCTCAAAGTAGCTCAGCCAAATTTAGCGCTGTGTTGGAAATGGTTGCCTACTTGACTTAGAGGTGAGCACACAGAGAGTAAGTTTGGCAACAGCGTTATCCATAAGGCCCATACTGTCAACTAAATGTGGAACGCTCTATGGCAGTGGTTCTCAACTTTTTTCACAGAGAGAATTCTACTGTGTAAATATTATTTCCTTAAGTAGCTCAGCCAAATTTAGCGCTTTGTTGGAAATGGTTGCCTACTTGATTTAGAGGTGAGCACACAGAGAGTAAGTTTGGCAACAGTGTTATCCATAAAGCCCAATCTTTCAACTTAATGTGGAACGCTCTATGGCAGTGGTTCTCAACTTTTTTCACAGAGAGAATTCTACTGTGTAAATATTATTTCCTTAAGTAGCTCAGCCAAATTTAGCGCTGTGTTGGAAATGGTTGCCTACTTGACTTAGAGGTGAGCACACAGAGTAAGTTTGGCAACAGCGTTATCCATAAAGCCCAATCTTTCAACTAAATGTAGAACGCTCTATGGCAGTGGTTCTCAACCTTTTTGACACCAAGGCACACTTGAGGTGTTTGGAAATGCAGACGGAACACTGGTGAACAAAGAAAAAATTAATAGACTTATAAAAAATAAAGTACAAACGAAAAGCGATGAACAAAATTTATCGTTTTAAACAAAAATAACAAAATTTAAAATTATATATTAGTTTAATAATTTAATTTATTATTATTGATATTTTATGATTTTTTTCTGATCGTTGCGACGCACTTGGCAGAGGCTTCCGGCACACCAGTGTGTCTCGGCACACCAGTGTGTCTCGGCACACCGTGTGAGAATCACTGCTCTATAAAATAATCTAGCGCTGGGGAGCTTATATTTGAAGTGGTCAAGGGTGACTTGAATCGATGCAAAGAAAGTGATGTTCTGGTGGCGTTTGTAAATAAGGTTGTCTTGATCATGAAAGTTGTCGTGAAAGACTACATTTACAATTTTGTTGTATTTACCCCTTAATTGGCGTGAAGTAAACGCGGTGGTTGAAGTCTTTCGTGTTTTATTGAGTCCTCTTTGTCTTCTCGGAAGTTTTCACTATACTTCTTTTCTCTCCAGCTCTTCGTAGGATTTCTCCGTTGGTGACTCTGTCCATTCATTTGATCTCCATCATTCTTCGATATCAAAACATGAATGAGAGCCTTCTAATTCTTTTGGTGCATAATATTCTGAACGATGCGAGACGTCTCTCATTAAACATCCTCGGTTACCAGGATGAAACTTTTTATCCGTAAGATATCATGAAGTGGGCGTGGTATGGACCTGTGTCCTTGCATGGGTCAAGATGGCAGTTGAGCGGAAATTGTGAGGGCAGGAAAATTAAGTGGTACGCGAGACCTACATAACAAGGGTTGGAGGGAGCGATAGCGAACCATTTATCAGATGAACCTTTTCCTTGCCAAGGACGCGTCACCGTGGCAAGAACGGGGTTGAGGAAAAAGGGAAGAAAAGATGGAAATGGCGGGAGCGTAGGCACAAAGGACTCGTCGCTTTTTGTGATCACGACAAATGGTGTTCGGTTTTCTCTCCTTATTATTTTTCCCTCCTCCCTCATTCGAAATCATGTATGGGGGCCCAATTACTTGGCAATTATTGGGCCAATTACATCATTCTCATCTCTCCCCGCTCCCGTTGTCAAAGCTTACCGGACCAGTCTTCTACTGGATAACGCCCGGTTTTTTTCTTGCTCGTACCTCGCCCCTCACACCACCCCTTTTGTTCCGAACGCCTTGATAAGACTAAGAGTGATGCTGACGGGAGGGAATGCCTTTGGTGGACCTTTATGGCTGTTAAGACTGGAATCGGTGAGGATGAAAAGAACCTGCCGCAGTTTTTATGGTGGAAACACTCGTGTTTACGCCCAATTTTTGTTGCTTCTTCTTGTATTCTTAATTACTTTTATCCTTTGAGATTGAGGTCCTTGGGAAAAATCACTCGTATTTGTGTCCCGATCTTGAAAACATCGAGTCTCGTTGAATCCTTTTCAACTTAATGGTACTTCATGGCGATGAATAACTGAGAGTATTTGGCTAATACCACGAATTTTAGTTTGGTACGTCCGGTTTTGTCTTTACAGATGATATCTTCAGATACCTTAGGGTTTTTTTTTAAATACAGGAATATCTTTAAATTATTACCATGTCAAGGTAGGCTCTGACAACAAGTCTAGATATTGTTCCAGGCCAAGGAAACAGTTCTAATTTTTTTACAGACTATTCGGTCCTTGCGTACTCCTTTGGTCACTATTACAGTCACTTTATGTTTGCCCATTTTTCTCCGTGTTCACAATCCTCGTCAATAAATACTTAAAGTAGCTCCGTCTCTTATTTCCATAAATCATTCTTGGTCTTCCTCTTCCCCGGTAAACAGTATACTCTTCTATTTCATTTTTCAAAATATATGAGTAGTATGTGATTAGGCTATCCATCCTTTCAAACTCACTGAACCAGCAAGTATGTGTTCGTTGGTGAAGCAACCTGTGGTGATTTCAATGATCGGTTTTGCTTCGTGGGTCGGTCCTTAAGTTATGGTGCTATACTGCTTTCATCCCAAATGGTATGCTTTTTATTCCAGGTAAATATGCTCGCCAGGCTGGTTCACAAACCAAATGCCATAGTTTAATAAAATTTAAATGTAATTTCTGTTTTTAGTCATAGAATGAATTAAGACTGGATTTGTTTTCCATGAAAAGTTATCGTCTGTTTTAATCCTTACTCTACTCTATAATGTTACAATTGAACCACATTCGTTTTCTCAAAAATGAAAATTTTTCATGCTCTGCGTATACGTGAATGGTATTCACTTAATTGGAAAGGATCTTCTCCCATTAGCCTTCCCTGGTCACGCAGATTTCAGAGTTGAAAAGTTAAGTTTGGTGGGTCGTGTGTGGCGTATGCATGTATGTAGTACGTGGTCATTCTATCTAACTTGAATGGCATTGCTGACAAATTTGTGAAAATGACTAAAAACACTGCAGTCTGAGAGAGGTAGAAATAGAAACATGTACTTCGATAGCGAGGAAAGGGTTAAAAAATACTTTGTAAAGCCATGAGTTATGTATACGGTAAACACACGGATACTTATTTTTTTCGACCATGTCACTAAGACTTCCTTGAAGTATTGCCATTGTTTTCTTTATTATTTTCAACGTACCACCGTAGTAGTTTCACGGACGCCGGCATTAGCCTACTCTTATCGAAAGGCGCCAAGGATACCACGGTTTAACATCCCATCCGACTGACGGAATACTATACCTGGAAGTGCTCTCCATGCAACACCCAAGTATAGATCTTAGTTTCCACTTTAAAATCACCGCCACTGCCGACATTTGATCCCGGGACTTTGGGACGGAAACGCAGTATTCTAAGCATCATATCAACCCGATCCTCAGCAGATATTTTATTGGTGAAACACGCCAAGAATATCAGTCAGATGGACGAACATGGACTTAAATTCGTTTTACTACTTGGACAGAGTGTCGTAATTTTATAAACCCATGGTGAATGTGGAGATTAAAGACGCATTAATTTCTAAAATTGGAGAAGGCAGAAGAGATGGATGGAGGAGGTTTTGAGAAGAGAGGACATGTTGAAGAGAGTGATAGAGGGGAGAACACTGGGGAAGCGTTGAAGGAAGAGGATAGGAAATCTGGACGAAATAAGAGGAGGTAGAAGATATGAGAAATTTAAGAGGGATCTAATGGCGGGACATCCTTAGGAGGGAAAGCGAGACAATGTCTATGAGTTTGGGAAGCAGAATGGGGACTGCTTAAGACCCTACCAATCAGCTGGTAGAATACTTGAATGAATGTATGTATTAATATCTCTAATAAGAACTTGTATGCAATATTTAGCGCAAACCTGTTCTTAAACAAAAATAGCTCCAATCACTTTAAGGTAGTTTGAGCGAGATAGTTCCCTAGTCATAATGGAGATCATATTCGAATTTTATATTTTAATTTCAGCGTCTTTGAGAATTACGAAGTAAATATTGTAGTATTAATGGCGCAAAGACATAGTTATATATGACAAAAATTCTCAGTAATTAAATAAATATACCTACTTAAGTATCTAACTTGACTCAATTTTTCACGCCGTACGGCTGAAAACCCTTCAAAACAGCAGGTTTTTTGGTGATTCTGTAAATATTACTGCGGTTAGTAATGGATTATTTTTTATGAATAGTTGAGAAATCATGCAAACTACACACCGTTAGTTTTTTGAAGAAATCTACGTGTTATAAATTCCTATATTCTTCAATTTCCTCCCTCTGGAGCGCACAGCCTTAGTCTATCCCATGTAAAACAGCTTGTATTTTCAGGCAAATAGGTCGAAAAGTAGTTGGCAAGGGATTTGATATTTTGATGTCATTGGAAAGATGAGAGTTTAATCTTTAAAATGAGGTCATATTAATCAAATTTTAGTTGGAGTGATATTTCACTCTAAGTATGTATGTATGTACCTTAGCAGTCGCAGGTTGGAGGGACATGGTGACGACTTGCAGAGGCGAGATAGAGAGTCCCACTTGCAATGGAGTTGCTCCTTCCTCCCACAGCTGGAAGGTGTGCGTGGAGAGGGGGGGGGGGAGTTCGTTGTTCCTCCGAAGGCGGTTGCCCCTCCCTGCTCGCCGGTTGAACCGCCGCCCGAATTCGCGCCTTCGGGAAGAGGGGAGGAGGAAGGAGCAGAGTGGGTTGGTTGGTGCCGTTGGCATGCGGAGTGGTCTTCGGTTGTTCGCACCCACGCTACTACACCCCACCACCACCACCTCCTCCCTCCCTCCCTCCTTTCGCACCGCCCTCTTCCGTCGTCGGTTGGCCACATCCTCCCCGGCCGGCGGCGGTGGCTGAAAACCACGACCGGAGAACACACGCCCGGTGTGACACACCTTCGGCGATGCCGTTTGTCCCCTGGGGCTAGATATGTAACATTCTTAACCTACCTTCATGACGACAGCAATCGGGGCTGTTGCATGCAAATGCTTACTTTGAGATATCCTTACGAATAAGTAAAATATTGTCGATATTGAAAACGGTCCATGGGCTCGATTGAATATGGGCTATACCTATAAAATCGGTATGTAATCGCGGAAAACCAAAGGTGAGCGCAAGCTTTTTTTTTTTTTAAACGTACGTATAGAAGAAACAGGACATAGTAGCAAAGACATTAGGAGGAGAATAGCGCTAGCGAAGGAAGCGTTCAATAATAGAAGGGAGCTGATGACGGGGACCTTAAGTAAGGATGTAAAAAAGAGGCTGGTGAAGAGCTTGATATGGAGTGTGGCGTTGTATGGGGCAGAAACGTGGACGTTGAGGAAGGAGAAAGAAAATAGGCTGAAGGAGTTCGAGATGTGGATGTGGAGGAGGATGGAGAAGGTGCGTTGGACGGAAAGGAAGTCAAATGAAGAAGTGCTCGACATGGTGGGTGAGGAGAGTAATCTTATAGATGAGATTAGGGGAAGTCAGGGTAGGTGGCTGGAAGGGGTAATGAGGGGCGATGGTTTGCTGAAGGCCGTGATAGAGGGAAGGATGTTGGGTAAGCGAGGAAGGGGAAGGAAGAGAATCGGTTTTATGGACGGGATGAAGAAAGGTAGGACTTACGCTGAGATGAAGAAAGAAATACTAGAGGTAGAAAGGGCACGGCACGTGTAAGAGTTCGTTGGATATTCTCTGACTTTCATCACAACCTACCTCTAACCGGTAGATTACTGTAATGAAATGAATGAATGAATGGAAGAGGTCGTGCTATCGAAGGATGATTGGATCAAATGGAGGGACAAAATCACTAATGCCGAAGACCTACGCAGATTTGGAGGGAAAATGAGTATGATGAAATCTCTGTGAAGAATATGATATAAACCTTGAGGCCGCATTTTTTGGACACAGTAGCCTGTTGAAAACAATAATCAAAGGATAAATTAATGGGAAGAACTACAGGGAAAGATGAAGAATGGAATACATCAGGCGCAAATCATGAAGGACGTCAAAGTGAAGAATTATATGGGATTGAAACTGTTGGCTGGTTGGAGAGCGGAGTGGACCGCTGCTGTTAATCTTCGGATTAATAACCGCTGATGATGGCGATGAAAAGAAAAAAAAAGGAAGCAGGGTGATGAGAAGTTCTTCAAATAAGCGTAAAAATACGATCTATTGTTTCGCTAGCCACCGCAGGAGCATGTGGCAGGCGATGTTAAGTAACCGTCCACGATAAGGGCTGGAAAGGATATACGATAGGTATCAGAGAGGAAAAATAGGCATAAAATTATATTTCCTGTAGTGTATTATTGAATTATATTTTTTCTTTCAGGAGATACAGATAGGGCCATTAATTGTAACATTATTATTGGTCTCTATACCAATATTTCGTATTTGTATAAAATAAACTTCTGACTTTATTGTATAATATAATTGTAATATTATATTAATATTACAATTACATGATACAATAAGTTCAGGAGGAACTCTCTCTGAGTCCTGTAGAAGCACGTATAAAAATGCGAAATGTTGGTAAAGAGAAATGAAATAATTTCACAATTAATAGACCTATTTCTCCTGAAATAAATATAATTATATAAATAAGAGGTCATGAAGAAAAATCATCTAAATATGTTATATAGTTCACTCTGTTTTTGCCATTTCCATGTATGGTGTGTGGTAAAAATAATTCCATTGGTTATCTCTTCGATGGGTTATCTCTCGAATGGTTAGTGTACTTGGATTGTGCTCCTAGTTAGCTAGTTTTTTACTGCAGTCGACTCTCGCCTCATACTTCGGCAGTGAGTGTCGAGTTTGTATAACCTTCCCACAGTGTAATAAAAGAAAACGGCTCAATTTGCCGTTAATGAGGTTGTACACCGTGCGTGATCTGACATCACCGTTGTGCGCTGTTATTTGCTGGGATGTTAATGCTGCACCAGAGATCATAAATCGTACGCAGAGGCATTCAGAATCACATTCTTCTTGTGGTTGTCACGCGCCAAATTTCTACCTTTTCGAAGACTAAAATTACATGAGCTGAAATCTAAGTGCTAAGCATGTATTATTGATGCATTTCCTATTACAGTACGGCACACTTTCAATGGATCAATGTGTTAATATATTAAAACTTTCAAGGTACATACATCTTACAAATTAGGAGTGTTAGATTTGTTCATATACATGCTTATTTGTTGCGGACAATATCTAAACCAACATGTCCCTTCGGATATTTACGAGGAGTTGATAAAGATTTTGCATTTCATAGTATGCCAATGCCAATAATTTAATGTTTTAAATAACTCAATGCTATCGCTGTGATATTAGTCCCGTTTATGGATTAATTGCGGCCCTTATTCTGGTGTTAGTCGACCCCAATTTCTATTAATGAAAGTGTTATCTTCAAATATCTGCTGTCATTATTTACTTTCTCGTGGTGATAAGGATGGTTAACAGGTTTCTTGCCGTTCCTACTATGGGTAGTTTTTTTTAATAAGCCCAAAGCATAGGGAATTTAGAGGCATTCTCTAGTTTGTCTGTCTAGTAAAAAGCCGTTATCTCGAAATTGGCAATTTCTTTG
Organism: Pyrrhosoma nymphula; assembly: GCA_963573305.1. Lineage (NCBI taxonomy): Eukaryota > Metazoa > Arthropoda > Insecta > Odonata > Coenagrionidae > Pyrrhosoma > Pyrrhosoma nymphula. Next base: position 119,098,086 of record OY754338.1, read on the forward strand.
AGAGTGCCAGAAATATGAGCCAAAGGAGGAAAAAAACTATTCCCACGGTTCATGGAGTCACGAGAATACGTTTTTTATTCTCGTCGTTCGAGCACAGCTTTAGTGGAAACTAGGAAGTAATGATGCGAGGCAAAAGCATGGATAGTCCCTTTCTAGGGTTCATTGTATTTGACGAACACAATGCCAGATGCGGGAAATAAGATCTTCTGCGGATGAGTGTCCTCGTTTTTTCTTCTTTTCCAAGATATCACTTTCGCTTTCCGTCCTAGCTTTCCTCCTAACCTATAGTTCTTCGGCTTCGGGGAACACCTGACGTCCTGTTAACATCTCCAAGGGCTTAGGGGCAAGGCAAGCTGCCATCATGGCCGTGGCCCGGAGGGAATGTGAGACCTGAACGAGTTCAGTGCTATTTGGAAAATGGTGGTCGCGATAAAATAGTCCTTCGTGAACAAGCTGTCTTCAGGTAGTTTGAGCGAAAAATCACTTCACCTAGAATTTGATGAATTCGGCCTCATTTTAAAGAAACAACTCTCATCTTTCCAATGATATCAAAATATCAACCCCTTGCCGAACTACTTTTCGAGTGATTTCCCTGAAATACTAGCCGTTTTACATGGGATAGATTATGGCTGTGCGCTCCAGAGAGAGAATATTAAGCAAATTAGGAACTTATAGCAACTAGATTTCGTATAGAACGGCGTGTAGTGTGCATGTTTTATCAACTATTTATAAAAAATAATCTATAACTCCCCATAGTAATTTTTGCAGAATCGCAAAAATCCTGCTGTTTTGAAGAGTATTCAGCCGTATGGCGGGAAAAAATGAGTCAAGTTAGAGACTTATGTAGCTTTTATTTATTTATTTACTGAGAATTTAGGTAATACATAACTATATCTTTGCGTCATTATTATTACAATATTTATTTCATACTTCTTACAGACGCTGTAATTAAAAATTAAAATTTGAATATGGTCTCCATTACGACTAGGAAACTATCTTGCTCAAACCACCTTAAACCTCTCGGAATATCTATTCTGACGCCAGTGTGATATAGGCGTCATATAGTGTAGGAGGGCAGTCAATCTTACACAATTTTAAGTGTCTCGAGAACTGGAAAATGTTTCGTCACATAAAAATTAAGCATTAAATATGATTTACTTACATTACACGCATTATGTTTGAGAACTCAGACTTGAACTTTCTCAGAACTTTTACGTTAATAATAATTAGACTCTGAAAAGCTCGGATTTTAGAATGTATTCCTTTTATTCTGGTGCAGTTAATTGATCATGCTAGAAAAAGAAATGTTTCTTATGCATTATTTCTAAGTTGGTGCCTCACAAAATACCTCAAGTTTTATCTACCGTATGAGAAGTATGATTTGTTCAATAAATGGACTATTTACTGATACACGATGGATATTTTGTAAAAAAAAACAGAAAAAGGAGACATTTCCAAGGATGCGGATACATTTTATGTGCGGTTGTATCCCCAGTTGCGGTTTCACTTAAGGTGCGGGTATCTGCGGTTACACCCGCATCCGCACCGGGTCGTGTTTTTCCATATCCCCGGCACTTCTCCGTGGTGTCTTCGGAGAGGGGTCACCATTTGTGTTGGATAAGGTGGGAGTGGCAAGGAAGTTGGTGTTGGTTCGAGATTCGGAGAAGGCAGAAAAAGTTGACGAAGGACGTGCTGAAAGAGGGTAATTGAGAGGAGAACGCTGGTGAAACGGGGGTGTGTCAGAAAGGGGATAGGAATTTTGGGAGACACATTTGGAACTCCTATCACTCGTGACACTGCATGGCTCGGAAACGTGGTCGTTGCGGAGTGAGGATGTACACACGAACGTAGATTGGAGGCATTTGAGATGTGGGTTTGGAGAAGAATGAAGAGGAAGAGCTGGGTAACAAGGAAGGCTGATGAGGAAGTTTTGAATATGGTGGAGGAGGAAAGTAAGTCATTAGCGGAGATTCGGAGAAGGCGGGAAAGATGGTTGGAGCACGTGGTAAGAGGTGATAGAATATAACTCCAACAAACAACTTTGTAAATTCCACAGATTTATTAATACAGTGACCAGGTTTCGTCGAATATTCGGCACCATCAGGTGGGATTGAAACGACCTGATGATGTCGACTGTTCAATGAAACCTGGTCGTAGTAAAATAAAATCTGTGGAAGTTCCAAAGCTTTTCCTTGGTGTTACATCGTGAAGTTACTCAGAGGTGACCGTTTTATTTTAGGTGAGAGCGTGTTGAAGAGGGTGATAGGGATAAGAACGCCAGGTGAAGCGGGCGATAAGGCAGGAAGGCAATAGGAATTTTGGACGACATAAGGAGGGACAAGAGGGCATAAGGAATTCAAGACGGGCGATGTGTATGAGAGAAATTGAGAAGCCGTCCCAGAATTTGGGAAGATAGGATAAGGATTGTCCAAGAAACATACCAAGCAGCTGGTAGAGTACACATGAATGATATTTTGTTTAGCCCATTATGGATTGAATTACTTTAATTGCTCCATCTTAAAGGGGTTTCTGTCCGAAATAACTCTGGGTGCATGTCATTGGAAAATGGGGAAAAAAGATACTGACTTTTATATAATTTTGTAAATATTTTAATTTTCATGCTGCTACCGTATGACAACGTAGGTCAATAATAAGTCTTTCAGAAACTCATCTTCTGTTTAGTTTATGTTTATGAAATTTCCTGTATTTTAACAATTTGTTCGATTGTAATAAAAACATATTTGTGGAAATGAGATTATATTACTTTTAAAGAATATATTTTAAAATATCACATTGACCCAGAAAAGTAAATTTGGCAGATGCAGTGGGATTAGAAATTTTTTTTAACATTAGAAGCTTTCCATTTTTTATTCCATTCTTTGAGTTTCGTGCATTCATTTATCTATGTTTTTTTTAAAATAAATTTGGTCAACATTCAAGAGACATATTAACTATTATTGCGGAAATCAACTATTAAGGTAGTTTGAGTGAGATATTTCCCTAGTCATAGTGGAGACCATATTCGAATTTTATTTTTTAATTTAAGCGTCTGTAAGAAGTGTGTGAAGTAAATATTGTAATACTAATGGTGCAAAAATATAGTTATATATGACCAAATTTCTCAGTAATTAAATAAATAAAGCTACATAAGTATCTAACTTGACCCATTTTTTCACGTCGTACGGCTAAAAAGCCTTCAAAACAGCAGGTTTTTATTGCGATTCTGTAAAAATTACTTCGGTGAGTAGTAGATTATTTTTTATAAATAGTTGAGAACTCATACCAACTACACACCGTTAGTTTTTTTTTGACGAAATCTAGGTTTTATAAATTCCTATTTTTGTTTTCAATATTCTCTCTCTGGAGCTCATAGCCGTAATCTATCCCATGTAAAACAGCTCATACTTTTAGGCACATTTCTCGAAAAGTAGTTCGGCATGGGGTTAGTATTATGATATCATTGGAAAGATGAGAGTTTTTTTCTTTAAAATGAGGCCAAAATCATTAAAGTCTTGATGAAATAATTTTTTGCTTAAACTACCTTAAGTTAAATAACTATTATTATAAGTTACGCTAGTTCAGAATGGGTTAAATGGATTATTTTTATGACAACAATATTTTCGAAAACCGAAAATGCATCCGCTCATTATTCTGTTTCGGATATGAGATGTTATACCCGCGTGCGTGTCGTGTTGTGGCTATTCCCAAATTCCCGGGATATCTCCCCCAAGACATCGCCGTGTTTTCGTACGAGAGGCATCTCTATTTCCACCTCCACGACGGCGTCCCGTTTTTCACCCTCCCTCCTCCTTGTGCCCGCCCCTGACGAAACCCCCCCTTTTCCAGGCCCTTTTATCCATCCCCGCTGGCCCTCATCTCACCCCCCTTTTCCCTTTGTTCGTCCTCTCCGCCTGCCTTTGGCCCTTCTTCCGACTGAGGAGGAGGGCGCGACATACGCTTCTAACCCCCTTCAAATTCCCACGGCGATGCGACACACTTCATAATATATCGAGTCCTTTAGACTTGGAGAGAGGGTGGAAGGAGAAGGGTGTTGAACACACCATAGGGGCGTCGCGTCGCCCTTTTTAGGGCTTCGGGGGAAGGGAATGAGAAGGAGAAGGAAGTAGTGTAGTGTAGAGGGGGTGAGGTGTAAGAAGGACCCCAGGGAAGAGAGAGAGCTTGGCTGGTAGGGAATCTCCGTGGGGTAGGAAAAGGGCTGGTCTTTCAAAGGGGATGGTTTTCGTAAGACGAGGAGTTCGGCCCTTTTTAGATGATGGGGGAGGAGGGTTTATGGCAAACAGAGCTGACCCTTGTAACAACCTTATCGCCTGCTGTTGGAAGAGGATGTTAAAAAGACCGTGCTGATGATGATTTGGGGGAGAGGGAGGAGAGTAAATGCCGTGAAAAGGACTCTAATTTAGTTCAGGGAAGGGCTTAGGGACAATAATGAGTCCCTATCTCTTGCGATCCACAAGAGAGACTATTGGTGATGACGACCTCTTCTTGGGAGGTAGGGAATCCCTGAGGTGATATACGATGCTCGCCTCTTTTGCAGGTTGCATCTCTCGCTCTTGAGCCAGTGTGTGTCCCATGGAGAGCGAGGTGCGTTAGCAAACACCGTCTATTTGGTCGGGAGTAGCGCTACATTCGGGAAGAGTTTACGGGGACGGAACGAAAACAAGCAACACTCATTACATTAATTTCATTTATCATTTTTTAAATTTATTTCTTTGAGTATTTTACCAGCTGATTGGTAGGTTCCTGGACAGTCCTCATCCTGCATCCCAATTTCTGGAACGTTGTCTCTTTTTCCCTCCTGAGGATGTCCCGCCATTAGATCCCTCTTAAATTCCTCATGTCTTCTACCTCTTCTTATTTCTTCCAGAATCCTATCCTCTTCCAACGATTCCACAGTGTTCTCCCCTCTATCACTCTCTTCGACATGCCCTCTCCTCTCAAAACCTCCTCCATCCATCTCTTCTGCCTTCTCCGAACCTCCGCCGCAAGCTTCCTTTCCTCCCAACCACATCCAATACCTCCTCGTTCGTCTTCCTCGCCATCTAGCTAACCTTCTCCATCCATCTCTTCTGCCTTCTCCGAACCTCCTTCGTCAGTTTCCTCTCCTCCCAACCACATCCAATACCTCCTCGTTCGCTTTCCTATCCATCCAGCTCACCCTCTCCATCCTTCTCCAAACCCACATCTCAAACGCAAGTCTACGCACATCCACCCTTCGCAATGACCAAGTTTCCGACCCATACAGAGCCACGCCCCACATTAGTGTTTTCACCGACCTTTTCTTTGTTTCTCGTCGGACACCCCCTAATAGATTCCATTCTCTTTGAAAATAAAACCTGTGTGGAAGTGATGGAACAATGAAAAAACAAGTGCTGAAAAATCTGCCCATGCGAGACTCGAAGCTTAGGCCTTAGTGGCTAGTGGCTTAGGCTAGTGGACGTGGACTTTACTGCGCCGTCACCAGGGCTAGGGACATTCATCTTATCACAAGTCTACCTTTGTATGCATATTCATTTCGTGGGTTTTCGGAGCTGAAGAGAAGCATGTACGTGGGGAAAGGGATGTCTTGATGTGGGAAAGATTGTTATCAACGGTCCATCAAAACCTACCAAAACCGTTAAAATCCCGGTTTTATATTTTCTGGTTAGATATTTAATCGGTATGTAATCGAAATTAAGATGTACTCCCGTCGAAAGGACTCGCGTCAACTATCCGATGATCTGATGCATTTTTATACAAAACCCGAGCTTTTAGTTTCAATCAAGTTAACAAAAAGGCTACTTCATCTTGCGGTTGACATTAACCAGATGTCATAAAACCGTGCATAATGAAAATAATAGTCATTGTAGGCTGGCAACTCAACTCCCCCAGCCAAACACCCTACTGGCAGTTTGAAGAGCATTGCGTTGACGCATTTTGCATAGATTTGTACCTATATTGACAGTGCAATGGACTGTTTTATTTGAGGCATACATTCACTTATATACATTTTTTCTTCAATGTGATATAATTTATAGAGAAGCTTGTGAGAGCTGACTCCGTAGGAACTGGACCCTAGTCGTATTCAGTTGATAAGGGTTACCACTCATGTGGTCTTCGATGAATTCGACATGGATCAAGAGAGATAGAGTTGCATGAGTAGTATGTCAACTAACGATGTATCGTCACATGATGATGAACCACAGCATCGTAACCATTGTCGTGTCTGTACAAATATTCATGTGGAATTATAGTGTTTGCTCTACCCTTGTCATAAAGAAATCCTGCATAGTTAAGTCTGAAAATGTCATCGTAATCAATTGATCGAGTTAAAAGAGAAGCTGGAGGTCGTCAGATCTGTATCCTTTTTCTCGATGCTGGTTGCGATCATTTCTATTCGGATTTTTAATCGTCATTAACGACTGCGGTTACCTCCTCTTGAACTGCTATTATCCCGATGAGTTTTTTCTTTTGAAATTGAGAAGAAATACTCGTCCATAAACGTAAAACATGCGAACTGAGCCAAACTAAGTGTAAAATGTTCGTGCCGATGTTTTCCACTGATGGAGCCGTAAGTCTTCCTAACAGGGTGGTTCATTTGCCTCCACCGGAGGAAATATTTTATGGTTCCCGTCGGCGGCTCTCCGTAGGCTGTCACATTTATTCAGTATCTGTCTCCATTTTTCCTTCTCAACCCTCCCGGAGTGGTTGCTACTCCTATGCCCTCCCAGCTTCCTCGCTTCTACGGCAGCGACGAAATATATTCCCATAATCCGACGAGTCGTCGACAGCATTAAGAGTCTCCCCCGGGCGTGGAAGCTAATCCTTGTGTTGTGAAGAGGAGAGAGGCTGGAGGGTGGTTCGGAGACGAGCAGATGACTCCTCGCGGTGGAGGCTAGACTCGGCGAATGTCCTCCTCCGTCGACAATCGGGAGTCCCGTTGTCCTCATGTATGTACCCAGACTCCGTAATCTCTGCTTCATCATCACTCGCCTTTGGTCGTAATTGTTCGTGTACACACCTCAGTGTTGTTTTGCGCCGTGATTGGTGTAGGGTAAACCGTACAGTTATTGGCCACCCTTAAATTATTGGCCGCAAGGTATTTTGAAGAGCATAGTAAGAGTACAATTGGACAAAATTTACAATAATCAATATTGTAAATTTTACTATCATTGTTGTAAATGTTTTCGAACTGTAGTCTTACTATGCTCTTCAAAATACCATGTGGCCAATAACTGCACAGTTTACTCTATGCAACAAGTTTGAGCAGTAGGTAGTCAAAAAGACGAGGCGACCGACAGCTCTTGGTGGTTCCACCATAAAATGACTTCAGGTACTTTGAGGGAGTATTTTCTCCCATGCATTAACAGAGGGCATGTAAAAATTTTATTTTTCAATTTGAGCAGCAGTAAGAAGCACGAAGTAAATATTGCAATACTAATGGCGCTAAATTGCGGTGTATTATGTGACTGAAATTCTCAGTGATTAAATAAATATGCAATACATGAGTCTTTAACTTGACTCTTTTTATCACGCCGTGAGCTGAAAACACCTTCACAACCTAAGATTCTTTTGTAATTCTGTAAAACTTACTGCGGTAAGTGATTGGTGCCTCGTTAAAAGTAGTTAAGAAAGCATACAATCTACGCACCGTTAAATTTCTGACTCGATCTATGCTTCAGACATTTTTCATTAAAAAAACAGTCTCTCCGGAGTGCATACCCTTTCCCAAATAAACATTGCTGGTATTTTTTTTTAATTTATCGAGTAGTATAATGCTAAGTGGCTGATCCATTGCTATCATTGGAAATATGAGATCTTTTTCTTTATCATAAGGCCAAATTCATCGAATTGTATGTGAAGTAATATCTCGTTCAAACTACCTTAAGTGTCACATTGTATTTACTTAAACTACCTACTCTTACTGTAAATTGTTTATAAAAAAGCGAATATCTCCTTTGAATTGAATGATAGCTGTGGTATAGGAATTGGTTTTCCGCTCAGCTGCCACCACACCTTCTCGATACTCTGATACAGAGGTAATCAAAGAATTAAAGAAACTCCTAAATATTTGGCGAAAAACTGGTGCGAGTAGAGAAGAACCATCACTGTGTCACTGGAGGCACTTTTAAGGGCTTCTTTTTTTCTAAAATGTTCTCCGAAAACAAGATTTTTCTAAAATTAGTGAAATTCCGTGCATTCGTCTTCCATATTGCAAAGGGTGAATATTATTCAAGCGTGCAATATGTTACGTGCTATGAAAAAATTTAGAATTATATAATGGTAAAACTTGTTTCAAAAATTGTATTAGTGAAATTTTTAAGCGTCTTACACCAGTGTACTCATTTGTTTGTACCCTTGAGAAAAAATAGTTCGCGGATCCCGAGTTTACTTCTGACTCTTGAGAAAACTTCTTGGCTCCCTCATTTTATCGGCATTTTTGAGCTGTGGGATTGAGTAAAGGGTAGAGATAATGGTTCCTTATTGCGTGTTATCGTTAAACCAAAGCGCAATACGCTCTAAAAGGAGAATGCTCTCAGTTTATGTCCTCAGAACGCACTCCACCTATTAAAACTTAAGATTTTAAAGCATCTGACAATATTTAAAGAATGTCGATCACTTTGTTGCTCACCTGTGCGCAATTTAAAAATAACGATAACGGTACCATAAGCGTCATGAAGAACCGTGATCGCGCCTCAGAGCTGATGGATGGAAATCGTTTACCCCGCTAGATACGACACCAATCCAGAACCAAGGGCAAGAAACCCATCATATATACTTTCCGTATTGATTTTTATTAGCTATAAAAGTGATGTAATGATTCCGTCGAGTTTGAGACCGCTTTGAAACGCATCAACCCTTCTCCGGTGGCCACGACGTAACGACGGCCTTAAACTATTTCCCCCATCATAGGGTGGATCATCTAGGACCGACGAGACAAGTATAGGAAATCTCCGTCACCATTTCGGGGGATCCGTGAGTATATTTAACACTCGACCAGACAGACCACTTCTTCTTCTTTCCCCAGTGGCTAATTTGACTGGGGAGGGCGACGGGGGGACATGCCTGAAAAGGGGGAGAGAAAGAAGGAGAAACGTTGGGGATTTTAGGAATAGAATTGGAAAGAAGCTCTGTCCGTCGCGCTTTGTTGGATGGAGGTACGAGTACGAGTCTTGGAGGAAGGGAGAGTTTACTCGTTTTGAGAATGGATACCTTCTAAAGGGCATTCCACATATTGACAGTATGGACTGTCATGGAGATTCTCGTTCTGCGTTAATCTCCACGAGGCCGGAGGTGCGATGTTGCCGATAGCAGCAGGAAAATGAACATTTTGCCATGCAGTATAATAACATGACATCAATGAGCCTTCCAACACGCAATTATTATTCTCTGAAGTAACTAACTTAGATGTATCGTGGAGTAGGAAATGGTTTCTTTCGTGTCCTTGACGTGAGCACAGGGAGCGTAAGTTTGGCAATAGCGTTCTCCTCAAGGCCCACGCTGTCAACCAAATGTGAAACACACTATACTCGTGAATGAATCGGAGATTCAGATTAGTAGAACGAGGAAAGTATACCGGGTAAATGGGTTGGATGATGAGGAAAGCAGGCGGAGAAGTCTACCGAGAGAGGGATGATGGTATAATGGGAGGCAGATGTGAGAAATGCGAAGGGTGTAAACTACGCTAATCCATGGAATACTATCAACTAAATGTGGAAAGCCGATTTTGAGAACCGTGCGAGCCAGAAGTCCACATCGATTCCTTTCCCAACCTTTTACTTAAGGTGGCTGGAGCGGTACTCGTTGGGTCTTAAGAGTGCTTAATTTTCACAATTTTTTAAGTAAGTCGAAGAAGAATTATTGGACCACACATTTCACACAAGTGCATTTGTTCACGCGTTGGAATTCAACGCACAGGCAGTAATGGAAATGTTGAAAGAATTTTATCTACAAATGTTTCCTTTATTTAAGCATGTTATGACTTGAGTATTCGGCGCGGTATTCGACATTTTGACGAAATCATATTGAAATATGATTTTTCGTAGATTTTCGCAGTTCATTTTAATTTTGGTAAGTTACTTTTGGATTTCTGCGATTAAAGTATACTTTTTAGCAACAGTTTCGCCGAGCTGTTCTGCCGGTTTCGTCAGGCTTTCAAATTCCTGACGAACCCGGTAGAATAGCACGGCGAAACTGTTGCTAAAAAGTATAGTTTAATCGTAGATATCCAAAAGAAACTTACCAAGATTGAAATATGTTGTTTTCGAATATTGGACTCGGCATGACACCTTCGTATTGGTTAGCAACGGTTGTAATTATAAGACATGTGTTATTTCGCGTTTATAAGAAAATCTGTCGGTACATATATAATCGAATCATTACGAAATATATACCATGTGTCATAAGGCTACGTGTTAAAATAGCTTTGAATTGCAAAAAAAACAATAGGCAAGATGAAGTTTTTCCCTCTTTATCTGGCGAGGAAGACGAAGAAGGAGGTATTGGATATGTAATGGTTGGAGAGGAGAGGAAGTTTGTAGCAGAGGTTCGGAGAAGGCAGAAGAGATGGATGGAGAAGGTTTTGAGAGGAGAGGGCATGTTGAAGAGAGTGATAGAGGGGAGAACACTGGGAAATAGTTGGAAGAGGAAGGAAGAGGATAGGAATTCTGGATGAAATAAGAGGTAGAAGATATGAGTAATTTAAGAGGGATCTAATGGCGGGACATTTCTAAGCGGGAAAATAAACTATGTTCAGAATTTGGGATGCAGGATGGGGACTGTCCAAGAACATACCAATCAGCTGGTGGAATACTTAAATGAAAACAAATATATATATATATATATATATATATATATAGATATCACTGATGAGAACATGTATGCAAAGTTTCATGGAAATCTGGACATTAAAAAAATCCCTTCAACCACCTTAACCAGTGCCATGTTGTCTGGATCAACAGTTACACCCATTCAATAAATCCTTAGGGAGACTTGAATGTTGCGATCGCGGCTTTGAGGATCGGCTGTTCAATTAGTCCGTGGCATAATCAAGGGGAGACTTGTTGTATGTGCTACGTAGACGCCTTCCGGCGTGTATACTCTCTCTTTGCCCTCCGATAAGAACCCCGATCTTATTCCCTTCCCAATCCTCAATTGCTCTCTACGCTACACACCCACCTGTTCCACCATCCCCCTTCTTCATAAATTCTCCGATATTCCTTCCCTTCGTTGATTTCGATGTTACCAGATCATTTCTCCTCCCACACACTGTTGAAAGGTTCTCCTTATCCATTTCATTGTTAACGGCCTCAGTTGCGGCGGGGAAACGTCCTCGTCTTCTAACATGAAGGTCGTGGGTTCGAGTCCCACCTGGGGAGAACATTTCAACTCCCATGGTTGCGTGTGATTGTCCTTTGTTTTTATTCACAGTGCCTGATGGATAAGGCTTGAGAATGGACCCTTGAGACTGTTTTCAGGTTGATATTAAATAAATAAATTCTTAAATGTCTTTTCTCTCAATAGGGCTGTTCTGTAACTTTTCTTGCCAGTCGACCGACGTTAATTGTCTCGACATTGGTGAGGCTTATAATCTTCATATTGCTCGTCGGTTGACAGTTAGGATGACGTAAACTAACAAGCGGTAAATCTATCAATCGGCACTCTTTTGGTGCGAAGAACGAAATGAAAGAAAAGTCACCTTATCTTAATAAATTATATATGCTGATCTTAAACCTGCGATCACGGTTCTCCATAACCTTTGCTATCGTTATTTTTCAATGTCGCTCACGAGAGCAAAAGCGTGATAATTTTTCTTTTGCCAGTTGCTTTAAATTATTAGTTATAATTGATGGAGTACGTTCTTAGCAAAGTAACTGAGAGCATAGCCCGTTTAGAGCGGTTTGCGTTTCGGATAACGATAGCTACGAAGTGAAAGAGGAATTCCCCCTTCCACACACCCCTGTGGTGGCTTTCAGGGTATTTTGTAGATGTAGATAGATCACTCCTCAGGTCGTCAATCATCTGCAAATTGCGTCAACTCTGATAAAAAGTAGTCGAAGTGGATGTTGTCAGATTTTTTTAATGTTATGCTGTGATTTTACACGTAGATAACGGTGGTAATATTGTTCTTTATTGCGAGAAACGTGTTTTAAGTGTTTTCCCCTAGGTGGTGTGAGTGATAATAGATAAATTTCGAATAGAATTCATAATAAAAAATATAAAGCACTCAGGGATTGTTGACGAATATAATTCTGAAAATTATTTTTCTAAAGCTTTACCTGCTTTTGGCGTTGAAAATCATAACGCAGTAAAGTATTTAAAATTTTAAACTTGAGCAATGTTTATCACAGAAACAACACGATTTGTATATGAAGGATGTTGTCATGGGATTATAGGTATTAGGTCAAGGCGGTGAGATACATCCTTGACAACAGGACCACCCAAAACTGCTACTATGTATCTAGAAACTCGAGTCCACACAACTTCGTCCGGTGATACCCCTTGTTTGTTATTGTAGACAAAACCCTCCTCGTAATTGGCTTATTTGGAGTGCGCGATTTAAAATGGGACGTCTTACTTATTAATTGAATGAGCACCAGGACGACAACAGCCTCCTCACCACCCCCTATCCTCTTTAGGCTTTTTAACCTTTACACACACCCCTATCTGCGTCCCTTTTCAACCCCTGTGTCACTCACCGCCTCGCCCGCCACCCCTGCTGCATCTCACCCCTTCACTGCCCCTTGTATTATTCATGCAAGTACACAACACGGCCCTGCGCCCGCCCCCCTTAATTCTTTGCATCACCACCACGCGACCGGCTGTATCTCTCCCTTTGTCCTCCAATTCCTTCTTCTCTTCCCTTCCTGACGTGCGATTCATCTTAATGGCGATGCTTAAATTAAAGAAACATTTTAAAATATAACTATTGTATCATTTCCAGTACTGCCTGTGTGGCGATTTCCACCGAATAAATTTATGTGAAATGAGGTTTAAGAATTTTTCGACTTATTCAGACAATTATTAAAATGTGCACCCATGATTACCGCTCCTGCCACATTAAGGTGCCTCTACACTGACAATATCAGTCAAAACCGATACTAAATTACACATTTTTATTTATTTGGTTTTAAAAATACCCGCTTTTGCTGATGAAATGGGTTACCAAATGAAAACCAAAATTAAGGCACAAAATATGCAGATTATTCCGCGAATATGCTGTTAATGACCAAATTTGTCAAGCTATAGGAGCCGACTGCAGCGCCTCTTGTGTGGAGCTATCGCATTTTGACTTCAATCACAGTAATTAGGTAATAACTATGAGAAGCTGGTGGTAAGATTCCTATATTTTATTTTTATTCAATTTCTCAGGACTTTTCGCTTCTTATAAACAGTTTTAATTAAAATCTTATTAATGCTTTCTCGTTCAAATTGACGTTTTTCTGCTGTAACATGAACAATTTCCATAAGAACCCGTGTTAAAATCTCCACTTTCAAGGCTGAATTACAGTGACACCAACCTTGGAGTCCCTGTTTTTTTATCTGAGTTTATAAAACGCATTACGAAGATGCTGTATTCTAAGTTTTCATAATTTTTGGAATAGGTGACCCTGAGGTCAGAGCCACCTTAAGCTCCCCGTCTATATCCTTCTCCAATCTTTTCTTGTCGCCCACAAGGCTCTACGCTCGCTCCCTTCTTCTTCAAAGAAAGGGACACCACTCTCTTCTCATCTCCATTCATTCCGAAACGCACCCAGTTCCACCCACTCGTCACAACACTCCTACCCCCATTCTATGTTTCTCCTTATCTTCCTCCCCTCCCTCCCTCCCTCCCCTCCCTCCCATTCAATCCGTTGCTTGGCCAGAAGGGGAGAAAGAAGTAGGAGGTGAAAGGGGGGGGAGGGGATTGAGTGGTTCACGTCGTCTCCGACCGTGGCGCGTCGGGCGCGGCGTGCGCTTTTTTTCCCGCTTCTCGCGTGTCTTTTTATTTCATTCTTCCTCCATTAAATCGACTGTCGGATAACTTTGGCGCTGCCCTCGTTGCCAACCGTGCACGACTACGTGGAGCTTATGCTGGCTGTTGAGCGTGATGTTTTTCGGCTCGAATTGAAAATGAAAATTGAAAAGGAGAGAGTGACAGGATTACTGTATACATCTTGGCATCGTAATAAAAAACATCGCACTCTTCGACGCGGAGGAATGCGTGTTGGAAGTGGTAGGGTAGGAAAGGATGTTATTGGCGGGTATTCGCGGAGGAGTCCCCGAAATTAAATTTATGGTGAGGTTAGGACATGCCGAAGAGGACGTCGCCTTCCTCCAACGTGTATAATTTTCACGGAAATCCGGTTTCAACGCATAGGCGTCATAAACCAGGCCCTGACTGAAGGGTACTTGATGATAACGCGTATGTGTTGAAACCAGTTGTACTCAATGAAATTCTGTGAAAATTATACATTGGTGTAAATTTTCTATCAAGACGATTTTCACATAATTTAAGAGAACTACATTATTGTCAGGAGAATATTAGTTGAGCGTGGAAGAGGAATGAAAAGGTTGTGACTTTTCGCCGACAAAAGGTTTAGCAGCCTTAGGAGAGAGAGACCTAACGGTAGCCTAATAGATTGTTTTGCGAGGAATGTTCGGAAATGACCCCCCGTCCATTAATTTAGGTATTGTTCTAAAACCTACCAACTGGTTGGTAGGGTATCAAATGGTTGAATAACACGAAGGGAGTATTAAACCCCGTCTCCTGGTATTTGTTGCTAATTTCTTCCAGTGGCCAGTTACAGTCTTTGGCCCGAAATTCTTATTTCGTAGGACTCGACCAAGGCTGGATACGTGGTTTAAAATTCACATGTTCGTATTAGGGGAGGACTATTGTTCCTTTCATTTATTCACCTTTGATTTCCTGGGAAGGTTTAGTGCACAGAAAATTAATCGGCTTCTTTTCAGCTATAAGTGCTCTTAGGGACCATTTTTAATTTTAGTCAGAGACCCTAAAGTCTGTATCTCAGGGCTCTGAGCGCAACCTTAACTTCAGAATCCAACATAAAAAATCCAAATCCGGAAGCCCTGATTCAACAGCTTGTTTCTATGGGCTTTATTTTTTCATTTCTGTTTTCTAATCTGCAAACCTTAATTAGTGAAGTATCTCTTGAAACATATTCTCAAACTAGGAAATTCCACCAGCTCTATTCGTCAATACTATTTGACATGGAATTCTTATTTATTTCTCATTTCAATTTGTTTACATTTGGTTTAAAAAAATAATCTTGTGCTCCGTTTCTGTCTGTTGCCTTGTTTATGATTTATTAAAAATTCGATATCATGACCAGCGTGGCTGCTTTTAGATTTATTAATAAATGAGTGAGTTAAAATATTGTGAAAAAAATACTGCCTTCTTAAGGTATCGTAAATACGTCGTATCAAACTCCCATAATGGTTGACAGAAGGCTCTCTTTCTTGCTCATGAGTTCAAATTCGACGGATTGGCAGTACTTCTCAGGGGATTTTTCCCTCCTTTCCTCCACCAATGGCTTGTAATTCTATCTATTTACATATTTTTTATAAATTTGTTTATTCTTGGTTTTCATATAATTTGCTACAGCTGTTTTTGTCTCGTTTTTATTTCATTGTAAATCCAAAGTGAAGGCAACTTAAACATTTTTTAGATTTATTTTTAAATAATTGAATAAGTTAAAACTTTCAATATTGTAGAAAGATACAAAGTTTTCTGTCAGTGAAACGCGTCGTTGAAATTGCCTCAATGGTCGACAGAAGGTTCTCTGCTGTGAATGAATACAAATTCGATGGATTGGCAACACTTCTCAGGTGGTTTTCCCTCGTTCCCAACTACTTCGTTCGAGCCCTGCCCTGTCCTTTTAAGGAGTCGAACCGGGTCATCCAGTCTCGCGGGCCGTTGCTACGAGCGGAGAGGAGTACCGCGGCTTCCATACCCCCCTCTCCTTCATTGCGTCCTCCCTCCCGATCCGCCAACATGGTCTCTATACCTCTGCGTCACAAGTTTTCTGTGCACGGAGTCGATTTTTGTGATATTATGAATTTTGTTTTCTTTCCCGGAAAGGCTTGAAATTTCGGGCCCCGCTGCTTTTTCACTCCCCTCTATCCCCGCAGGAAATTGCTGGGACGTCGACGAAAACGCGTGATTTCACAGGTGTCCATTTCCTCTCTATTCCTGATCCGAAGGTCTCACGAGTGAAGGATGAGGTTTTCGTCTTTTAACAAGGGGGGCTTTACTCGTGGAAGTCTTTCTAAAGTAGTAGCCTTTGAAGTCGCTTGCAAGTTGCACTTCGATGTGTAAGTACTGAATTCTATGGCAGTGAGGGTCGATTATGGTAGCGATCGGTTCCTACTTCTACGGAAAATTAACTGACTTCTATTTTTCCTGTAAGTAGAAATTCGATGCTGCGATAAATTCGCATATCACCAGGTGAAATCCTTATCACATGATTGCGAGCCGGTATTAAAAATGAAAGCTACGAATTTATTTGCTGGAGAAGGCTTATTGTCAAAAACGAGCGTTAAATTTAATCTATTCTTTTAACTTATTGAGTTCTGGTCAATTAAAATTCTTTTTCTTCACTGCCAACATTTCGGCGAATTTATTGGCATCCTCAGGGCTAATTGAAAACTATAAAAACAAAATTAGTAACATATACAGGTATAAACAGAAAAATAACATTTGTTAACAAATTTGGTGATAACTACACTGTACATTTTTTATATCGGGTATACACTAATTTGACAAATATCAACAACCTGTGAATTTTAATTACACTAACATGATGTCAACCATTCCAATTTAGCAAACAGTAAATATATAAACAGATGGATGCGTAAATATAAACAGTTTCTTGGCAACAAGAGAACACTCCAGATTACACCAAACATTAATTTAGAAAAAATATTGAAAATTGCTATACATAAATACAAAGATAGCAATGACAACAATTTAAAAAACAAACATTGATCACATTTGGTGCATGTAAAACACTAATAAAAAGCATATATTACATTATAAATAATACCTTTAGATTTATTGTATAAAACTTATGTAAATTCTGCTAAATTTATCTATATCCGTTCTCAAATTGCATGCATTGCAAGAATTTTAATTGACCAAAAGTCAATTTGTTAAAAGAAGAGGTTATTTATACTTGGTCAATATATACATTAAAATGTTAAATATAATGTCTGAGGAAATTGGTTGGAAATTGAGCCTTCTAAATTTTTATGTGTTCAGGAAACATTTCCCTGGCCTACCTGAAGCCTTTGAAAGGTCCTACACTGTGATCTTACGAATCTCATTCTATCCTCAAATGATTTCTTGGCCAATGGAATTCTATAATATACTATGCATTAATTGCGAATCCTATTCCCAGCAAGAATATGCCTCAGATACATACGTAGATAGTGCAATGAACAACATGGATCTTAAATTATCTCAAGAGAGATTAACTGTGCGAGAGCGTTAATGGAAAATCTTTAGAAAATGAATGATAATCCTGTTTTACGATTGGCTTCAACTTAAAACATTTATCGTCAACTGGAGTCACGTTCACGATTTCTGTTTACGAGACGAAGACAACTGAAACTTGTGCCGTCAATCGTCGTCCATCTTCGTTTATCTTATAGGCTGAACAGGCTCATGTAAACATCCATCGGCTTGAATGTAGAAATTGCATTAATTGCGTTAATTACGATTTAAGTTCATAGTGAATGGAAATAATCGGACTGCTTTAACCAACATTCAAATAATATCGACCGATTTAAATTGGCGCACTATCCATGGAAGCGCGAGAAATTCAGGACAACAAGTCTGACAAATGAATAACTATATATTCAAGACACGTACTGTGCATGCACTGGCGTCAACCGTGAACGTTGAAGTTAAGACCGTTTGAACTTTGAAGTTGACGATTGACGTTCACAGTTGACACTTTCACGCAATCGGAAACGCCTCCGCAAACACCGATGCCGTACCCCTTGCGGTTTAAGGTAGCTAGAGCGGTGAATTAATTCACCTAGAATTTCATGAATTTTACGTCATTTCAAAGAAATCCTCTCATCTTTCCAATGCTATCAAAATATCAACCCCTTGTCGAGCTACTTTTCGAGCAATTTGCCTGTAAATGTAAGCTGTTTTACACGGGATAGATTACGGCTGTGCGCTCCAGAGGGAGAATATTGAAGGAAAAAGGAATTTATAGCACCTAGATTTCGTCAAAAAACTAACGGTGTATAGATTGTTTGTTTTATCAACTATTTATAAAAAATAATCTTTTGCTCACCACAGTAATTTTTACAGAATCACAAAGAACTGCCGTTTTGAAGGTGATTTCACCGTACTGCGTGAAAAAATGAGTCAGGTTAGAGACTTATGTGGTTATATTTATTTAATTACTGAGATTGTTTTTCATATATAACAATATTTTTACATCATTAATGTTACAATATTTACTTCATACTTCTTACAGACGCTTTAACTAAAAAATAAAATTCAAATATGGTCTCTTATATGACCAGGGAACTATCTCTCTCAAACTACCTTAAGTTTAAGTTCTCGTTGACACCGGCTGTAAACCTGGTTTTAAGAGTAAATTTTCATCCGTACGGTGAACAGATACATCTTTCCCCCTTAAGGATCCTGTGAATCGCCATTGCTTCACGGAATCGCCTTATGCGTCCCTGCGCTTCCAAAGAATCACTCCATTCATATTGATAAGCCGTCGGAAGGATCCACCCGTCTCATGTATGACTTGCAACCTTCTGGGCTCTTTCATTTCAATCGTAGATGTGCATCAAATGGTCGCATGCATCATTCTCGACGAAAAGTTGTGAATAACTATTAGAATAGATGGATATCTATCACTCGAGCCGACATTGGTAAGCCATGCGCGACCGATCAACCCGGAAACTGGTGACACGTGAGCTGAGATGGACCAGGTCTCTAGGGACCTTTTATGCGAGGGGGGTGGGGTAGAATTTCAATGGAATATTAATCAATTCATGTAGTTCAAAGGACCCTTAAGTTTCTACTGCCCACCATTGGCAGATTCTCGGAATAAGATTTTGAAAAGAGTAGTTGAAAGAAAATGTACTAATACGTAACTGCGTTTGTCATCAACCTTAGGTATTCTCACAAATGAATGATCGGTCCAAGAACAGTTCTGCTAATAAAATTGGTCGCGCAGACTGCTAATGCCATTAACGTGTTGGTAGGTGAATGTTTATTTAATATATCTAATGTCAAACCCATTATTTATCCATTTAAAAACGGAGGGGAAAGCTTTATACAGTGATCCAGAAAATGGAAAAAATAGATATCTTCTTTAGGCATTGCCTGTATACGGAGTACCTCAAAAATCATAATTATAGTTAAACAATTTAAGTTTTTCCCAGTGAATAATATTGAGGTATTGTTCTCGGGCTCTGCACCAGGTAATTGGCTTCATATTGGCCTATATGAAGCCAAATACTTGGTGCAGAGCCTGGTGCTTGGTGGAGAACAATACCTAAATAATTATAGTTAGTTATCACAGTTCAAAAATCATAAGTATAGTTAGAATATCTGAGAACAATCAAATAACAGAAATAACGCATGATATCGATGATAATATTTAAACTGATCATGTCATGCTAAAGTATAGTGTGAATGGTCATCACTAATATTAACAAATATACATTTTAATGCATTAAAACTATATGCCCGCTAGCGTCACAATGTCATTCGAAAAAGTTTGGTAATTGGAGAGGTTGTATTATTAGGGGAATTTGGGAAGGATTTAGAGAAATGCGCTCGTCCTGTCCACATGATTTAAAGGTAATGCTTTGGATTGCGCTGAAAAACCCCCGGAACAGCTGAAAATTGAATCAGGGTCCTCAGGAAGGAATGCCTGAGCTAGCCACGACACCAAAGCTTTCGCCGTGCGAATCCGAGAAAGAAAACTATATTTTAAATCATTTGTCGGCATCGAATATTTGGTGCGTGAACAGTAAATTCTCTTCGCCGTAGTCGTTAACCGTTGAAGAAACAATCTGAGTTTTGGAGCACTGTTAAATAATTATTAAAACCTTTATATCTATATTTTCTCATGACAATTTTAAGCGTAAAGTCTATAGATATTCCCTTTAAAGTCAGCATTATGGAAAATCTGGAACGAACGGTAATAAAGGAGGAGTCATTCCTCCCGACTATCCAATCCATCATTATCTTATCGTAATTAAGGAATTCGAGATAAGACGTGAGTCCACTCTCATTATAACGCTTTCTGGAAAATTTTGCATTTTAGTCCTTCACTGCGAACACTCACTCACATGCGTATTATCGTTTGCGTAAAATTTCTATTACAATTTATTCCTTTTTTACCGTTTTTTTTACGCAACAGATACATATATTTCACGATTAGTGTGTGCATGGTCGAGTTAATATTTTATTTGAGATTTTCCACGGCTTTTTTGCGTTGTGTACTAAGTTTGTATTGTACATTGAAAACTTTTTATGTTCCGTTTTGATCCTTTTAGACCTCCTCTTGATGCTTTGAAACCGGATGGAAGGAGAAAAAGACAACAGAAGTATTCTGACTCCTTTGACTTTGTCGATAAACTGGCCATTTAATTGATGACCTCTGACGTAATATCCGCTGGATTTGCTAATTTATATCGTCTTATTAATGGGCGCCCATTGTCTTTTCACATGCTTTCGTTCAATTTCTTTTTTTACGCTAAATTTTAAAATCTGTTACATTATTATCAATGGTACCACACTGGGTATAACCATAGAGTATTACTCTGTGGTATAACTCATAGTGACAACATGGTGGCTATGATGAAAGATTTCCCACCAGTGTAGAGTCGTGGAGATCTACTTTCCTATGCTCGATTCGCAAGTGCGGCCTTCAATGGCCACAGATAACCTGTAGATCGTGAAGTGATGACGGGACAAGTCGACCCGGACATTTCGTCGGAGGGGGACGAACATCAACATGTCGAAGTGTCACTCCACTGCACCTTCATACATATATATGTACATATATGAGTTACAAAGTAAACTTTGGATATCGTGGGGTGGGGGGGGGTTGGTAAGTGGGGGGAGGGGATGAAGAGAAGTGGGTGCTTGTCGAGGAGTATCTCCCCCCGGGGGACTTTTAAGGACGGCGCACGGGGTGGGGTTTTTGTGTGCTGCTGCGTCGAGTAGCGGGGGCCTGAGCTGTGCTGTGTGTGCCCAAGGTAGGGGCGGTAAGGATTAAAGAGGACGTATAAGTCTGTTAAGGGGGAAGGGGTTATTTAGTTGGGGGAGGGAGGAGGAGGGGATAAGAGGGGAGGGAGGCTCTCCGGGTGGGGGGGGAGGAGGGCGGGCGTAGATGGAGGGGAAGGCGAGCGTGTTATGAATGGATGTGCAACTTGTTGGGGGGCGGAGGGGGGGGGGGAAGGCTGGGAGGTGGTAGGGGTAGACGAGCAGACGTGCCGACGAGTGCGGCGTTGCCAAATTTACTCTCTCCCGCCCAGCATCGTCTCCGGCCGTGTGTATGATTGGTGATTCATGGAGTACCACTGAGGTTTCGAAGGTTTTTTTAATGATATAACTATTACAATCGAATGTTTTTCTTGTCTTGAGCTTTGGTCTACAGTTCAAATGGAAACCACCAAACAATATTCTTCAAAGAAGAATAACAGTGTTGTTATAAATATTGCTAACCATACTGGGATAAACCTCTTACTCTCATTTCCTTATTTCACCTGAAGGTATGCACTGTGTAGTTATTAATTATTTATGCATATATATATAAGCACATGTATGACTTACATGTTGAATTTGAGCCCTGATGAAGATATAATAAAGAAGCGAAACATTGGAAAAGTGGTGGTATCCATATGAATTTTATACCAGAAAAAAATTCAACTATAATAAAAGTGGTCAAGATTATCCTATATGCAAGTTATAACTATTACAGGCATTGTAAAATGTAGCATATCGATGCGTTAAGAAACTATCCGAGTTTTGTACGTATTCACAGCACATGTGCTCGCTGTATGTTTCTTAATCTACCGATATGCTCCTTTTTCCTGTATCTGTTATGATTATTGAATAAGAAACCTTCGAAACCTCGGATTTGTATTTGAATCTTTTTAATATCTTTATTACGGGTTCGGAAACCCTTTTTCAAAATCAGGCTAAAAACAAAAAGGCATGTTAAAGTATAATATCTTGAGAATAAAAAATAAATATCAGCGAACAAAATATAGGTAGTGCTTAAAGTTATAACACCCTGTTAGAAAAAACTCCTAATAGCTAGAATATTCCTACATTGCTTGGTGGGGAGGTAAACATTGAATGGCGCGGGCATAATGTAATCCTTTCGACGAAAGTTGGTGGCTCTCAGTCGAATATCATTGATAGATATGTGCTACTCAGAGAGATTTGGTACTTTAATAGATGACGCGCAAAACTCTTGCTAGCGGACAAAATCCGTGGCAAAGTCGCGCACTTTGTAAAACAGGTTTTGGTTTTGGGCAGAAAGTATGAGCGAGATTAGGGGAAGGGTTAGATACGGAGCCGCTTGAGGCTTGAAGATTACAGACGATGCTAATCGTAAGATTATGACGGGAAATTTCCATTCATGAGGTTGAAGTTAGAGCAGATCGGAACGATTCAGCGCACACGAGTGCACACGAACGAGTGGAAGGATGTGCGCTGACGAAACGTTTTGGTAAGGCAGTATTCTGTTGGTTCACTATTGGCACGACCGAATGCATTGCGTACAGTTGTGGAAGTCGTTCAAAAATGAATTTACAAACGTAAGAATATAACCATTGAGTAATGAAATGCTTAATATTATCCGTATTCGATGCCTTCACCGAAAGTCGACCCAAAAGAAACAAGAGCGGTCAATTTTAGCGAGTGTGAAAATAGCGAAAAATAAAATACGTTCATCGAAGTTATTTTATTGTTTAGTTCATAGAGTGGACGTCAACTCTGCTCCCTATATGTGTTAGAAGTGTGCTGCCTTGTACACAAGAGTCTGCTAAACTAATGAAAAGCGAATGCTCTGATGTGTTGCATAGTAAACCGCGCACTAGAACGAATGGGGAGGGGCCCTGCAAGAAAAATGTAAATTACTTAGGTTTCGGGTTGACATGGGTGGCGTTATTAAAAGGTTCACATTACGTATGTACATGAATTGGACAGAAACGGAAAATTTGGAAAGATACACTGGTCAACGAATGGGAACAAGCAAGTCTTCCTTACACGCAGCTCTTAAAAATGCAACTAAAACACAGGGAGACACTTGTCCTTCCAGACTTGCAAACAAATTTAATTTTTCGTCTCTTTTTTTTTTTGCCTACCACTTTTCCTTCTTCATGGCTGGTGCTCTAAAACCCCCTGCCACACGCCGTTGCGGCGGCTCGCTAGGTAGATAGCAGCGTGTGAAATATAAGTTTCATTCTCCGTTAGAGAAAATCTGTGTGAGTACAGATAGGAAAGGTTAGCGGTTAGCCCACTCTCTGTCACATTACATAATTGTGAGGGAAAAAATCGATTTTCTAAACTGGGTGATTAGGAATATTCTCTGGAAATTCCAGAACTCCAGCTCGATTAGAAACTCCCCGGAAGTCGTATCAAAGATGACGTATTTCCGTGTCTTGTCGCGTGCCGTTCATGAGATGGTTTCACACCTCATCAATCGAACCTGTTTACAGCGGGTGCTATATCGGGATTTAAAATACATAAGGACAGTAAATAAGCTCCACTTCTAAAGTATTAAAGTTTTGTGGTACGGTGATGAAATATTAATTGTAGACCTTTATATCATATTATATTGTCGCATCGGTTGAAGCAAATATTTTTTTGAAGAGAATGGTTTTTCGGGTTTCCATCCGCGTTTATCCATTTTTGGTGGACGATATTTTTATCGATTTTTGGTGGACACCCTTGCCACCGCTTGGAAGCGGCTCTTCAATAGTACCGACCAATCACGACACGCCTCCACCCGAAGGCGCGAAACCGGTATAACATAAAAAGGACGGACCAAAACCTGCCATCCAATGGACCTGAGGAAGATAGCTGGAACGCTGGCGAAATATTGTCCACCAAAAACTGGATAAACGCGGATGGAAACCGGGAAAACCATTCTCTTCATCAAAAAACCTCCGCGGAAGCCTTCATACGAAAACAAATATTTTGTTCCCCTGATGATGTTGTATTACAGCGAAACCTAGTTCTTCAATAAAACAATTTATTTGGATATACTAAGTTATTCATTGTTTTGGAAGGTGAAATAATTGCACCAAGGTACCCCCAAGTACGATTTTGACAGTTGAATATATATAAATGTCGCCGGCATGGTCGTTCTCTTTTAGGCGTTGTCCGCTGTTTGTTTACCCATCTCTCGTCGACTCCCCTCCGACCGATAAAAAAAAGCTGACGACGACCCGTCGCGTCGGATGGACCCGAGACCGGCTTTCGGGGCGTGGTCCACGGCTTATATGGTTCTTATGTGAACGATAGTTTTGCGCGACGCGTCTTGCTCGGTCGGACGCCATCCATCCCAGTCCTGTTGATGCGGCGGCGGTGCGCTAAGCGACGCGCTTCGCTCGTCATCCTTTCGAGAGATCAACTCCCGCGTTGCGCTCGCGATGAAAAATGACTCAAGGGGACGTTTTAGTATTCCAAAGCCTTACTCTTCCCCTCATCTCTCTCTCTCTCCTCGGACGGCACATCGCTCTGAGAGAGAAGGGTGTAAAACTCTTCTCATTACCACTCGCTTAAAACAACAGAAAAGTTGTTAAGGTTGGAGTGACAGTGTTGTTCGTGGTGTAGTTGTGACTTACAGAATGAGGAATAGGAGGCCTCATTTTCCTTACTGTTGCTCCTTACAATTGGTTCTTTTAAATTAAATGGAATGTGACCCGGAAAGGCACGTTACGTTTCGTGCCGTACCTGGGAGGCACCCGAACTCCTTGGAGTCCGAGCCTTTGCTTTGAAAGAGACCCAACCCTTCACCGCGGGTGGTTAATAGCACCAACTGACCACTCACACTATAGTTTATAACTTCTTAAAGTTAAACATAAATCGCACAATTATGTTCGTCTTTGTGTTGTACTATTCACGTTGATGAAAATGTTTTTTTAAACACAGTTATACTATAGATATTAACATTTTACGTGCTTTAGTAAACCAAGTCAGTTTAATGTACATTAAATTATTAAAGCACGTAAAATGGTTAATATCTATCGTATGACTGCGATGAAAAAACTATTTTCATCAGCGTGACTAGTACAACACAAAGACAAAAATAGCTTTGTGATTTATGTGTAACTTTAAGAAGTTATAAACTATAATGTGACTGGTCAGTTGGTGCTATAAACCACCCGCGGTGAAGGGTTGGGTCTGCTTCAACGCCGAGGCTCGGACTCCTGGTTCGGGTGCCTCCCAGGTACGGCACGAAACGTAATGTGCCTTTTCGGGTCACATCCCTGCTTTTAATACGAGTAATTTCCAAATATATATTGTTAATAAGGGAAGACATGAAGAGAGTGATAAATGGGTAAATGCTGAGTAAGAATGAGAGATAGAAGAAGAGAAGTGATTGGAAACTTGGACGATTTGAATGAATGGGAAAGCTAGGAAGAATTTAATGGTATCAATCTCGGAAAATACCGATTTTATGGCGGAAAACTTTGAGGAAATATCCTAGAAAAATGTAAGTATTACTTTCAATTTATTTGGCGGAGTAACTAGGACGAATATTGTTCATACTTATATTTAAATTAAGAATATTTACACTCAGATATTATTAATAAGCCCACGCTCCTAGTTAAGATGTTATTTCTATTATTTTAATCCATCTTTTGTTAAGGGGAAGAGGTTGATAATAGTTACCCCTGATTTTGTAATGCTAGTTCACGCTAGGTTAAAATTACTTATCACATTTTTTTGTATTGCATGTGGTGTGTGGAAGCAATTTTTTTTAAATACATAAACAATAAGGTTGAATGAATTCGGTGATTATTTTGATCACACATTGGCGAGGAAACCTTTAAGGAGGATCCGTTGTGACTGCGTTAGTCAAAGAGCGTTACAGATTCTACTTTTTTATAAATTATTAAAAAAGTACCGCTTTCACCAGTAACATTTCTTAGCTTTTGAAAAGTAGATGTAATTCCCTAAATAGTAGATTGTTGGAGGGTAATTTATTAATATAAAATTATGAATAGATGCTAGTGCGGTAAAAAATGTTGAAAATGGTCCAAGAATGTATTCTATCTAATGAAAATGTTGAATATTTCTTCCTGATTTTGCGTTTATTATACATAAAATTGTATAATGGTGCTGCAAACCAATATGTAAATGGCATACGTTAATATTGATGGTGACTCAATTCAGGTCTTAAACCTTGAAGCCCACTTAAGTCTTCCGAAGTTAATGTATTAATTACGTGTATTTAATGTACTAGATGTGGAAGCAAATAAATAGTAAAAAAAATATATCAATTATTCCGACCCAATTATTGGACAGTGCGAGAAAAAAGGTGGAATCCAGTCATTGATTTGACTCAAGCAGTCGCGGTGGAGCTTCCTTAAAATGGACCTTCAAGTACCCTGAGGTTTTTAAGTTCGCTAATTTCTTCCCATTTCCACGCGGAGATGGATGACCAGCGAAACGCCCCCCCGCGAACCGGCGCGCGGACTCGACCCTTTATGCCCCCATGTCGCCCTTTTGATGATGGAGTGCGGTCATCCCTTGAAAGAAGAGCATCGCCGCGCGCGACTCGTCGTCCACTTGCCCCAGCGACCCCGCTGGTGGTTGGCGTCGGGGCAGGCGCTGTCTTTAACGGGGGCGTCCAACCATTTGTCTCGCTCCCACCACCACGCCTCTTGCAAGAGTGCTCCGTGGGTGACCACGTCTTCATCTTTGCGTCCCACTCTGCGATGTACTTCTTGGGCGCGTGACGGGGAACACCTGGAAGCAGTTAAACCATAAGTTATCGCGCAAATTACGTCCGAGCCATTCTTTCCATCCAAACAATCAATTATTGTTACAACTGGTTTAAGGGTTTAAGGGAACACACTACTCCTCATCTGGGATATTAACTGCAAAACACTATCGCTTCGATGCATAGGAATCATCTAAAGAAATATATATCCCATTCATTAAACCGAACTAGTTGCAGGGGAATGTTATACATATATATTTTTTTCTTTTTTCCCCATAACTCCGAAAACAACACGTAAGGCATCAAGCTCCATTTACCCTTTCTGACATAAACTTATTTGAAAGTGACCAGGGTTTTTATTTCAATCAATTTTCGTTGTAGGCGTAAGAAAAAGAAAACTATATTTAATGCAACGTCAGAACGTAATTATACGACAATTTGAGTTACTTGACTCACCTGAAAAGGGTTATGACATCGATGTTTTTTTTTAATTTGGAATGGCCCGATCACGAAGGGTTAACAAACAAAAATGCTCCCACACTAGCATACCATAGGTGGGGGGGGGGGGGGGGGACTTACTTTAGCTGGACTCAAAGCTGCTGCGACCAGTGAGGTAAAAGAGGACTTACGGTAGTTTGAGAGCGAAAAATCACTTCACCTAGATTTTGATGAATTTGGCCTCATTTTAAAGATACAACTCTCATCTTTCCAATGATATCGAAATATCAACCCGTTGCCGAACTATTTTTCGAGCTATTTGCCTGTAAATAGAAACTGTTTTGCATGGGATAGATTATGGCTGTGCGCTCCAGAGGGAGAATATTGAAAAAAAATAGAAAATTCTAGCACTTAGATTTCGTCAAAAAACTAATGGTGTATAGATTGCATGTTTTCTCAACTATTTATAAAAAAATAATCTATTACTCACCACGGTAATTTTGACAGAATCGCAAATAAACCTGCTGTTTTGAAGGGTTTTCAGCCGTACGGCGAGAAAAAATGAGTCAAGTTAGAGACTTATGTAAGCTACATATTTATTTAATTACTGCGAATTTTGATCATATATAACTCTATATTTGCGCCAATAATACTACAATATTTACTTCACACTTCTTACGGACGCTGAAATAAAAAAATAAATTTTGAATATGGTCTCCATTATGACTGTATGGGAAATATCTCGCTCAAACCACCTGAACCACTCCGCCATCGAGGTTTTTGGTCAATTTTTTTATGGTTTGAGTCGTTACTTCAAGTAGTGGTGCAATGAGGTATGGAAAAAGTGATGTTCCTCTACAGTTTTTATTTTAAAATACCATGGTTTCGATGAGGGGAAATAAGCATAGAAAATACATCCCATCTTATAAACTGGACTTGTTTGGGATTTGCAGTGAACTTGTTAAGTCTGAGTCATTGGTTATTTCTCTCGATTCAAAATTTGTCTGGTTCTTGATTCTTAGTCTTGAGAGTGAAATATTAAATATAAAATACGCACAGCATTGGAAAAATTTCGAAAATTATTCCCAATGCGTCCGATAGCATTACGAAAATACTAGTTAGTACATAGGCACTTTACTACGACTAACCTGGTCCGCTGGTTAGTTTATCGCCCTGTGTGGAATGTAATATATTTTGGAGTTTTGCCATAAATTGTTTAATTTGTCTATGTTTCTTGGCTTTGATAAAATCCTGTCTTCGTTTATGTGGAACAGTTTTGTCAAATTATTTGTAGAGTTATTTTAATGGAGTATTTGTTTTTAATTATTATTACTTTATTAGTGGTGTTTGTTAGAGCATCGATATGGAACTCCATATAAATTTAAGCATGGTATTTTCGATGGCATTTATATAATGTGTATTGCAATGACAGTTATATACTTATATCATTAATGGTTTCACTTAAATGGTCTTATGGTTGACATAAGTTTTCGAAAAACAAGAATATCTTTCCTTGAAAGTTATCCGTAAAAAGCCGTTGCTTCGAAACCATGTGAACGACTAGAAATAATATTCACAGTTCGGAGTATTTTAATTGTGTTTTTATGTACGCAATTCCTTGCATACACATCTCGTCTTTTAATTATGAAATAATTGCATTAGTGCATTATTTGCCATACGGTTTCCTTGCCGTCAATACCCCTGGTTTTGTTCAAGTAAACGAACGACATTCAGTGTCAGTGCAATGGGCGAATATTTTTCTATTTCCACGCGGTTATTCAACTTTCAGTTACCGAGTACTTCCCTCGTTCCCAATTTCCTGTGACGCTTCGAATCTTATTTATAGGCCCAACATTTACAGATAATCCGTACGGCCGTAGTTCATTACTTAACGATTCCTTGTTATTGTAATCGTGTGATTTCTTAATCTGTTTGTCTCCGTGCTTTATCAGATAAGATACTCCTTTTGACGTGCCTACCTTCTCATTAATTCAGCCGTCACATTTATTCAGGCGTGGTGATACACACCGCAGCAGCGCGAATTTCCTCCTGGCTGGGTGACATTGGTTGCCATTGGAAATTAATTGAGCGGATATTATCCCAATAAGTGATAGAATCGATGGAAGACGTCATATTGCTATGTATATCCATCCTTATCGTTATTTAAGCATGATAAGATACCTGGAAATCGTTGAGTGGCTGGGAATTGAGCGGTCAAATTTCAGGCCTGATAAGGTGGACTCGGTCCACAACCTCGGAGACGTTAAGGTCATCCTATTGAGTGAGTGAGCTGTCACTCGTATCTGGATGATAATTATGTTATATCACACTCGTGTGTGTCCTAAATAAGTGTAAACAAATGTGCATCGTTCTTTTTTTTTAAGTTCATCGTTGCTATGATAAATATTTTTTGTGAATTTCCGGGTGAAGTTTATTAAAATGGTAGTGTTTATCCTACTTTATGAACTGCGGGGTCTACATCTGAGAAAATATCGTCACTAATTTTGATTACTTACGTTCATATTGAAAGAATCTCAAGATCTCCTTCATCCTTTTGCTCTCCGGACGGTATTTTTTGGTTGTGTCCTTCCTATTTTAGAATACTGTGCTCCAATTTGGTCGGCCGCTAGCCCCACAGCCTTGAATACGCTCAATCGCCCTGTTAACTTCTTTCTCGCCATTTCCCGCCATGGAATCCCTTCCCTCAGGAACTTATCAAAACAATGCATCCTTTCTTCCCTTTCAATCCCAAACCTCTCTCTCCATAATGTACTATGCGACATGAAGTTCCTCCATAGCATTTGGAGTGCCTCTCTCCGCACCAACTGCCTTCTTCCTCTCTTTCCTCTTCATGTTCCTTCTCGTTCCCTAGAAAATTGAACCCCCGTTTTCCCTAGAAAATATGCATTTAGGAAAACAATTCCCTAGAGTTTTAAGGGCATTTCCTCAGAAAATAAATGGTTTTTCCTGAAGTAGCATTTTGTTCTTAAGGAAATTACTAACCGAAATCTTTTATTTCTAAGGAAAAAAGTTCAAGGAAAAAATTCCCTGCAGCTTTTAGGACATTTCTTTAGAAAAGTGTTCCTCCTCGTTCCCTACGCAATAACTCCCTTCTTGACATTCCCAAATTGTGACTCTCAATATCCCATCGTTCCCTATTCTACCGTATCCCTAAAAGCTCCCTAGCCTCGCAATTACCCTCCCTTGACCTCTTCTCCACACCCTCCGTTTTCAAATCAGTCCTCAGAAAACATATTGCCGAGTTGACTCCCTCTATCCCATCTTCTTGTCCATAAATCCCAAGCCCAAGCTTTCTTTCCAATGTATTTCTCTGTTATCTTTTATATTGTTAGGGGTATATTATGTTAAAATTTTTATTTATTTGCTTGCTTGTCGACCAATGTAATAAGCCTTTGTGCCGTTTTTGGGGACTTTTCAAATAAATAAATAAATAAATTTGTTCGTTTCGTTTTCGACAGTATTAGTAACAGCATCATTAATAGCGAATATCAAACTTCGATTTTGTTAATAAGAAGTTATCACATCTCGTTATCGTATTTATGAGACAGAACTGCGGAACCGTCTGCTTCCAACTGAGGCGTTTTTCATCCTACATGTTTAAATTTGATCAGAAACCTTTTTACGATGACCTGTGGTGATAAAATATGGCGTTTAAACCAGTTGTTTGGATCTTGGAGTGGAATTTGGAGCAGTCCTGTACTTGTTAAAATGTCGTATATAATTAAGGTGAACGACTTTTTTTTACAATGATAAGGAGGTCAGAAATTATTTTTTTACAATAAAAAGGAGGACGAAAATAAAAAAATACAAATATCGTAAATAAAAGAAACATTTCCTTCATTGCAACAATAGTTCACTACATAGGTATAATATGATAAATGCATAATAAAAACATTTGTGACTGGTTATATTGTGATTATGCTTACATACATATTAATTATTATTTAAATGAGTACTTTTCCATTGAATGAATATTTTTAATCAATGTATTATCTTCTAAAAATATATTGGAAATATCTGAACAAAAATTATCTTTCCTATTGAATTTTACGGCAAGAGCTACAGCTAAGAGTATCAACATTCAATTTCGATTTTTCACTTGCCAAAATATCATTAGCAATTGAAAATAAACTCTTTCAACTGCTGCATTAGTTCTAGGGCAGCACAACGTAAATTGAACAAGAACAAATAAATGTTCGCATGAAATATGATTATGTTTGAAATGGCTGAATATTTCCACCCATCTTTGATCAATTTCAGCATGTTAATTTTTCCATTCAACCTGTTCATTTCAACATGTTGATTGCGTCTCGCCGCACTGGACCTAGTACCGAGCCTTGACGAATATCGTCATATCAAGTACATATACGTCACATCACGTGTAACAGACCGGCTTGGCATCGATCAAATACAGAGATTTACAGATTAGTCTCCAAATATCGAAAAGGAGGACATGTAGGAGGATACATTTAACGAGGGAGGACAGAACTTACAAAAGAAGGACTGTCCTCACTAAAGGACGACGGATGGTCACCTTAATATAATATTTATTTTTTGTGCTCTTGATTAATTTTGGGAACGCACAATGACACAACAGCGACAACGTGGTGAGCAATTGATTGAAACGAGGATTGTTAACTCAGACGTTACGTACTGTACGAGTTTTCAAATTAAGTTGAACTTTGACGAGTTGATCGGTATTGAAACAGAAAATACTTTAGTTTATAGAAATGTCGTGTGAATTAAAATGAAATAACTTGATTTTTCTTTTTTTTACAGGTTGGTAGCGCCAACATTCCAGCACGGGGATTGATCTCATGGGAAGGAAAAATATTTTACGTATGTACTGTTGACCTTTTTAATCAATTTTGCATTGGCTTTTACTTAAATAATTCTAAGAAAGAAGCTGAGTAATTACCCACCACTTCATAATCATTAATCGAATCGTAAAAGAGAGCTTTGAAGTGCAGTCAATGTTTTTTATATCGAAGTGCCCTAGGTTACTGAAATAGGTTTCGAATCGTAGAAATTACGACTCAAGTGTAATTTACTATACATATATGTATTTATAAAATATCTAGGTGATATATATATACTTCTGGTTTTATTAGCTGAAATATATAATGTATAGATTTCGAGCTTGATATATTTTGCTCATTTCGCCCGTAAAATGTTCTGAACGAACTTGAATGAGCTTAATTTCGATAAAAGATCAGCTTTGTGGAATCTCATCGTCAAACAGAGAGTACAAACTTGGTAATTTTTCACAGAACTGTTAAATGAGCTACGGGACCTGATTGTGTCCACTGTTGGATGAAACCAGTTGTATATTAAAATAATCTGTGATAGTTTGCGGAGTTTATATCATTTGCATTCGATGAACTCCCATCCGAACAAACAAAATTCCACTTGAAAAATTAGGAGTTGTGGAAGTTCAACTGTATTCCAATAGTGATGGATCAACGGCATTGCCTCCTGTTCGTGTACAGTGAACTAAGATATTGACGCAAAATGCGAAGAATACGTGCATGTTTCAGTTTTCTTTGGTCAACTACGGGGTGAAGACCTCTTCTTTTAACAAAGATTTCGGGTTCGGGTGTTTGTTTACGTCCATTGTTACATGCTTTAATATCGATGTAAACGGCTTTATTGGCTGTTTTAAATTAGAAATAGTGGTTTTCTGTTTTGATAAAGGTACCAATAGAAAGATAATAAAATAAAAATTCTTATTCCTTCAATCGAAAATTGTATTCCGATCGAAATTTCGAAAAGCTGGCTAAAACCAGCCCCTCCAAGTTCATTGCGCTTTCATTGTTTTTTGGTTACATTTTCTGAAGCCGTTCGATAGGTGGCATTAGTGAGGTTTATGATTGAGTTTGTTTACGTTTCGTCACTGTCATTGTCACTCTGTTTACGCATGGCGGGATGGCGGCTTGTGAGGTATTTCAGTTGTTGGTATAGAAAAATATTTATTACTCGACTAAAAAAGGGTAAGAGATCTTACTTTGTTCCTGGATGCTCCCAAAGGGTATTCCGTAACCGTGATAAAGAACAAAATTTTACGTGTGGAGAACAGAAAGCTTGTTTAAGGCTAATGTATGTAATATGTTTTATTCTTCACGTTACCGTATATCAAGGCATGGTTGATGCTGATGATTTCCTATGTAGCCATTGAAGACCTCTTCTTATTATTTTGACAGATGTTGGTTTTTCTTCTCTGTGTGATGTAACTATCTTTGATGTGATCATTGAAAGTATGTATTACCGAATACAAGTACTCGTGAATTACTCTCATTACCCATACCGACGCTAGATTTTGTTTTGTAGTCGTGAATGTTCTTACATTTCGTTGTTTATAGCTTATATAGAAGACATTGTTAACTTTTAGACTGATAGGCTATTGAATGGGTTTTCTGTGATTATACTGATATCAGATTTAGTTAACACATGGTTATATCTGACGGATAAAACCATTAGTTGCTTCGTAACTAGCCGTAATGTCCCTCAGTTCGAAATGGAAAAAAGCGAAACTACGTTTGTTTACATTGGGATGGTCTGATTCCATCACTGACGCATAGTGGCGCCGCGGTTGGCAGCTTCAAAAAAAGGTATCATTCTTAAGTTGAGAGTCTGCTATCCTTAAATACTAGTATCCTTGGATAAAACGTAACGATTCTTCGCAATATTTTAGCGTTTCTGAGTTATCGTCCCCATAACGACCATACTCATTGCTGAAGTCGAGATTCCGTGTTTATCCATTTAAGGTGGTTCCACCTTAAAATGACTTAAATGTCATTTCATTCATATTCTGTCTACTTGTAGAAACATTTGTCCTCTATCTGATATGAACAACAAAATAGTACCTTTCCACGCTATTTTATTCTATAATTGAACTTGAAATTACATGGTGTTCAATGGGGGAATGAGAGAAACACGGGGGAAAACAGTATTTTTCCATAAAATATAACTGCCATTTTCGTGGAAAACTGTCTCTAAGAAGAAAATAAACCAGAGAAATTTAATAAAAATGCAATACAGGCATCTTACCACCTTATCTTTCTATTTGTTGAAGAATTAATGCCGTAATTGGAGTCAAAATGCGGTAATTCGTAGGAAATGGCGCTGCAATTGGCTCCTATGGCTGTAAAAAAGTGCTCCTTGAAAACATATTCGTGGAATAATAATCTGCATATTTTGTACCTCACTTATGGGTTTCTCTCGGTAACGCATTCTATCAGCGAAAGCAGGATTTTTTTGACAAAATATCAAAAATGTGGAATTTAGTATTTGTTTTGACTCACACAGTCGCAGCGGAACCTCCTTAACTCAATGATTCTTTGCACTGAACATGAATGGTTTATTACAATCAATGTAAAATGATAATATTCTACCCGTTTATATTCAACGGGCTCCTTCTCTTGTAAAATTTAAATAAATTCAACTATCGCAAATCCGAGTTTAAAAAAGAAATAGTGTGCTTGTAGTTTTTATGTATTCCATTGGAGCATGTCCTACTGTTCATATAAGCCTCCATTTCTGTGAACAATTATTTTAGATTGAAGTGGTGAAAAAAATCCTTTTCACTTGGGGGTGTCCCATGATTGGAAGCCATAAATTGACTTTTTTTTCCCAATAAATGCGTCATCATCGTGCGAAGCTCTCTTTCATTTCTTTTCTTTTTTTTCGTTGGTAAATTGTTCTGGCGGGTGGGTTTGGGTGGGTGGGAAACAGGAAACAACTTCTGTCGAAGAGATCACCCTCGCTCGTTCTATTTTCAGATTATTCCTTTAAACCCTTGAGCCCGTGTGACTCATCTATACTTAACTCCTTTCTTCACGCATGCCCCTCCCCCCCTTCTCAAACGGAAGTATGTCAGACACGGAATAAATCAGATTGGAAAGATTCATTGATGCTTTTTTTATTGAGCCTGTTCCTACGCTTCAACTACGCGTTACTTGCACCTGGGAAACGTTAGACGAATGATTTTTTTTTCATAGTTAATGATTAGAAAAGCTAATGTATGATATTTTCGTCAGCAAAGACGGTAAGGAATACTCGACATCCTCGAATTCCATCGGAAGAACGAGAAGTTTTGGAAATATATAAGGAAAATAACTGATTCCAGACGAATTTAAGTTGTGAACGCATTTAGGGTGTAAATAATTTCTTTTTAGAAAGAAAAAGTTATTTATTTATTTAAAACATTGTTCACATACAGCAGTAGCGCCAATTTACAGTGAAACATTTAAAAATAAACATGACAGGACAAATATACAATAACAACATAAAAATCAACAACGCTGAGCCCAACATGGAAAGGGGAAATATTTAATTTACTTGGCTTGTCTTTCTCATTGTTTTTAAAGTGATTACCTCCGTCTTCATCATCATGAGTCATTCAATACGAAGAGTTGTCTACAGTCTTCCATTGTATCCTTTCCCAATCTTACTCCTTAATGTTCTTGTAACCCTTTATTAAATAGGAGAGGAGACAACCATATGGAGCACAATCAGAAAGATAAGGTCCAGGTGGATAAGCCATACTTAAGAGACTACGAATTTGTAAGGAAAATAATAGAAGGCAAAATGTCTATGAGGAAGACCTCGGGACGAATGAGTAGTCCGGCTAAAACGTGGCATGAATAAGAAGAGTTATGAGGATATTAAGATTATTCCACCACAAGATGACATATGTGCCATTTAATTAATATTCTGGCTGCCTGTAGGAAACCTTGCCTTCTAATTGATACAGCCAAAAAGTCATACTTCTCCTCACTATCGTGATTCCGAATCGGACTTTACTTTTACTTCGGAAGTTACATGGTGTTCACTGGGAAAATATTGGGAAACATATTAATTCTCTACCTAATATTTAATTCATTTACGCGAAAAACTGTTTATAAGTATCGATGACTAATTAAAGAATCGAACAAAATAAAATTTTCGCCCGTTAACGTATCTTTTTGTTATTGGCAAAACCACAGTAAATGGAAGTCAAAATGCGGTAACTCATTAAAACATTTGCTGCAGTGTTCTCTAATGGCTGGAAAAAAAGTGTGCATAAAAAATATATTCGTTGAATAATCTGCATATTTTTACCATAGCTTTGTTTTTAATAGGCACAGCCATTTATGAAAGAAATTTTTCTTTCAAACAAAGCAATCAAAAGGGTTGAGAGTCATTGTTTTGACTAACAACGTCGCGGTGAAATCTCCTTAGCAAGGGAAAGTTTAGAATGGAAGACTGCAGTTAATCAATCTTAGGATTAGATGGCTTGAGTCCGTGCAAGATAATTGCTCAGTTTAAATATACTGATTTGTCTCAGAGAGAAATGAAAAGTAAACAAATTATTCACGATCCTAGGATTTAAACAAATGCAACAATTATGGATTCTTCGATCCCTTCCCAAAACGGCATTGGACGTGTTTACAAATTGGCTGCATTTCTGTCAACTGCACTATGATGATGATGACGTAGGAAATCAGTTGAAAAACTATTTGAGACCAGCTTAGCCTTTCTCTTTTTAAAAAGAAACTCTTCATACCCAAGCCGTATTGGTAAGCAAAATTTACTCGTTTGGAATCGACCATTTTTCCATCTCACACCACCACCGTTGTACCGTTTATCCATTTTAATATCTCATCCATCCCATTCTTTCTCCCCATGTTAGAACTTTGTGAAAATGATAATTCATCCATCCTTATCCTTTGGAAAGTTTTACATTGAGTAATTTTTTTTGACTCTGAAGAAGAATATTTCAGGAATTTTTTTCGATCCATGATATTGACGCGCAAGGAATTACCACCGGTATGGACTAAACACTAAATAGATGTTGACCAAAGATCCTAACTTGCGATACCGTTTACAATGTACTTGTTATAATTCAGCACATTTGTCCGTTTACTATGCATACCATTCACTATGTACTTGTTAATTCAGCGCATTTGTCAGCACCTATTTAGTTTCCTAAGCCTCATCGTGATCAGCATTAGATCAACTATTTTATGAATACGTTAAGCAAAATTATCTGGGGAAGCCATAATAATAATTCAAATGATATTTATTCTCGACCTCTTTTAATATATGGTGCAAATGTCATGAGTTTATGTCAAATAGGACAAAAATATATATATATATATTTTTTTTTAGGTAAAAAAAAATATATATATATATTTCGGATTTTTATTTATCCATCTTCAGGGTTATAAACAAATGATACATGATGTTGAAAATGTTTGACAATTCTTTTTTTATTACAGAATGGTTAATTTACAGTCATCAAATATAAAAATACGTAGAAATATTCAAGATTGTTACTTTGAAAGTTTGGTGCTGTTTTTATTTACAATTTTAATTTGGTTGCTTGGATCCATTTCTTTGTTGAAAAATTATATGTCATTTATTAAATAATAATAATGTGACTTTATTTGGGCGAGATTGTTACTGTTACAGTCCCTTCTTCCATCTAACCCTTGAGAGTATTCTGCAATTGATCATCTGGGATTTTTTGTTCCCCCCTTAGCGCTCATTAATTTGGAGCACTTGGCACTTTTGGTGGCATTTCGCCTTATTTAATTATTGCTAACGGACTACTTGTCGCTATAATATTCTCTCACTCT
The DNA here is from genome assembly GCA_963573305.1 of Pyrrhosoma nymphula. Lineage (NCBI taxonomy): Eukaryota > Metazoa > Arthropoda > Insecta > Odonata > Coenagrionidae > Pyrrhosoma > Pyrrhosoma nymphula. The sequence goes on from OY754338.1 coordinate 119,136,118, forward strand.
TTTTGAAAGTTCCATTGCATAAAGTCAACCGCTCAGCACTGCGCTAGACAATTTTTCGATTGAAAAAATGTAATTTTGACAAAATTTTTTCGTGGAAAATATATTGACTAATCCTTTGGGATTAATGCGTAAGAAAACAATGAGCGCTTCTTTGATCTATCCTGTGCAAAGATTGCAAATTCGCGCCGTGTCCCTTTATGTAATTATCGCTTAGGATTTTCTTCTGGGGTGTGGATTGAAGACTTATTGGTCTTGGAAGACGTCCTGGTCGAGCTCCCGGACAACTCGAGTCCTTCACGCCCGTGTTAGGATGGCACGCGGAGACAGATTAGGTTACTTGCGCGTTTTGCTTGGCACTAAGCCTTCCTACATTGGCGTCGCGTCTGTGAAAAGCCCAGGGGATTAGGTGATAGTTATGTAGCGATCAGGGGGACCACGCTATAATTTACCATCGACCGGAAATGTCACTTCTTTTCTTTTTGAAAAAAGTTAACCGCCATCGGTTTTTGAAAAGCTATCCCTATGATTTGCGGCGTTAAGTGTTTCCTTTGCTGATGGATATTTTTGATAACGTCCAGAAATCGAGATATGTTGGAAGTGGTTCTATGTTTTTGGATGAGATTCATGTTAACTTTAGATATACATATGCTCATGTAGTTTTTAAGGTAGCGAAACAGTAAAGTATAAGGAGTTTTGCTGTTATTCACCTTATACTTTCGAAAAATAATGTTTTTAATTCGAAACCTTCTTCCAAACCTTCGAAACTTGTTCTGTTAAATATTATACGAGTGGAGAACTCCACAACTCCTTAACTTTTTGTACATTTTATCTCTCTAATACCTTGTTTTTCGTATAAAATATTCATTATGAAATATGAATCGCGTATGAGTTGGTAGTGATAGAATCAAATTCTTCTGATGGGATCCTAAATATATTTTCCACTTGAGCCGTTGAGAGATAAGTGGTGTTAAGTCAGTTTTTTTCCTCCATATTTTAGCCAGAAGCATTCCTCTACCCCTAAACTGTTCGGTGAATTAGTACTGTGAGTCTGGTTTCAATGTCTAACCACTAGAAAGCTGCTCACAGGGATTAATGTATTATTTATTTCACTTTAAGTCTTTATTGTCCAAAAATAGTCACCATTTTAGCGCACGAAAATCTTGCTCTTAACGTTACTTGATAGACTTCACAACTTTCTCTTCCATATCATTGACCCCTATGAATGGCGATTGTGTTCCTTGATGTTAACTTCCTTAGAGAAGAGTAAATTCTATAATAACTTTAAAAGATAAGATTTCGTATCATTTAACCCTTCTCCCCACAAATAATCTCTCGTTTTCCTGTGTTTGATGAGTTTTTATTCCTGAAAAAATGCGAAGTTTGGCTTACAAAGGAACTCTTCATTATTACATTATTTCTTAAGAAAATAATTATTTATTTCTATTTTGAGCGGAAAGTTTCAATACAGTAGAATGTTCCTTATGAAGCCAAACAATATACACCTTATGAAGATCATTAAGGAAATGCTTTTTTTAATGAATGATGATGCTTTTTTTAATGAATTTTTTTCAAATGGATCATACTTTTTATTGCTTTTTTAACGGTTAGAATGGTGGAAAAAACAAGTGTTTTTAGAATTGTGATTTTGTTTGAAAACCTGTAATATTAATACTTATTTTAGCTATAATTTCTGACAAGAGGAATATTATTTTACCTCAGCATGAGCAAGTATGTTTATTGAAATGATCTAGATACTTACCTACCTCTAAAACCCTATCTTATACCCAAGGGAAGTGATACAAAATTTTACTTAAAAAAAATCTTATTTTGTTGCGGCAAGTCCTAAAAACAATGCGAAACACAAATGAGTGCTCCACGAGGTGTATATTTATTCTCCTGACTGTCGCATACTGGTATTTTCCCCGATCGAGTGGCATTTCCACCTACCCCGATCAAAAGACGGCAGAAACGTTAGGGTTCCACCCTGCCCGGAAACTGCCGGTACAAGCATGGGTATTATTGCACCACTTGACAGCTTCATCTCTATCGCCTATGATGTTTCTACTTCCCCCCGGTTTGAGTTCTCATCCGCTCTCGAAATTTCCAAGCCTTCGAGGACTATGCGGGAACGACGTCAGGTGGTTGTGCCCTCGACCCTAAGGTTGACATTCTATCTAGAAGAGAGCCCTCGCAACACCCCGATCTCGTATTCCCTGTAGGCATAAGGGGGGTGGGGGGGAGTGGCTCCCCGCCGGCGGGCCGCACCCACCTCCTTCCCCTCCGCCGTCCCCATCTGTCACAGGGGTACAGTGTCGATGGCCTTTTTTTTACGATGGCAGCGACGCTACCCTTCGCATTGTGTTGCTTGCGGTGGTCCTGGAGACGTTGTCGGTCGGATGAGGAAGGGTTTTGGAATTCGATACTACTGGGGAAGCGGGGCGGGTGGCCTGGAGGGGGTGAATTATAAGGTGAAGGAAGTGCTCCAGTGAAGGGAATGCCTCCTTATTCCTACAAGGAGCGTTTGAGCTGTCTACTTATACCTATCCCTTGAATCATGACTACGCGTTGTATGTTGCTCCACACGACACAAGAATAATACACCAAGAGGTATAATTTTACTCATCGTGATATATTATGTCTGAATTTAGGAAAAAAGTATTTTTGCCCGTGATTTATGGCGAAAAAACTAAAACTAGAGTATAATAATCCTCCGCAAGGGACCTGCCTAGGTTCATTTGTATTGTCTTGCTTTTGATTTGATGTTCACATTTCGACATATATCTTGTCAATGCAGTCTCTATACTTCAGATGGACTGCATGACACTGTAAATCGGATGATATACCACTCAATTCCTCTACAACCGTACTGTGAAGCCCTGACTATGGGTAGAAATAATTTTTATGTAACCTCTCTGCTGATATCGTCGTTAGTTTTCCCCCAACCACCATTATCTCATAAATTCTTGAGTTTTTCTTAAATAAGCAGCAATGAATATGAAGAATGGCGTGTACTTTCCAAAACTTTAATAAAAAATAAGGAATGCCGAATGAACTGGCTTAGTATTGAGCTTTCATTATGTTCAAAATACTCCGAGTGGCGCTCCACATCGATAGTTACTCGTGAACATCGTTGAAACGAATTTTTTTCTCAAATCCTGTGTCACACTGGAGTAAAAAATACGGAGACAGCGCACGAAGGTCTCATCACGAATTTTCATGATAGCGAAAGTACACCCTGATCGGCAGAAAAAAAAGTTGGCACTAAAGAAACTCTGAAGAGCTCCTCGCGCGAATCGATTTTGGGAGACGGACTCTAAATGACACCGTCTTACAAACTTACGGCGGAATCACCCTGGGCGACGCAGCATAAGCAAAGACACGACATGTGGAAGCAGTTTCCAAATTTCACGAATAATCGATGCGTAACTCACCCATCATACTTCGTCCACTTCATCGTTCGTCCCAATGTCTTTCCACCGCGCCTTCTCCGTTCTCCCACAGCTGAAACGGCGGCTGCAGCTTGTTCTCGTCCTCTTTACTCAGGAAAGTGGACTCGGAGAAAAGAGTGCGAGAATAAGGCCTTAGAGATGTGAGCGTGGAGATTAAAGGAGCAGAGCAGGTGGCCGGAAAGGAAGACGAACGAGTAAGTGCTCAGTATGATGAGTGAGGAGGGAAAACTTCTGGAGGAGATTCGGAGAAGGCAGAGTAGGTGTTTGGAACAGGTGATTGAGGGGTGAAGGGATATAGGCTTGAAGGCCGTGATATAGAGGGGAGGACATTGGGTTAGCGGGGAAGGAAGAGAATAGGCTTTATGGACGCGATGACGTATGCATAGACGAAGAGAGAAATCGTGTAGGGAGATAGGGTCCCGCGCCTGAAAGTAAACCTGAGGATTTTTAATCTTTTTCTTTAAATCTACCATTAAATGATTACCCTAATCATTTCCATGGGTCTGACACTCACATTACTCCCATGGTTATACATTTCAAACAGAGCACTCTAGCGGTCAGGTGCTAACTATCAGCGCAACAGCACGACATGCATACTCTTTAATTGAATATCTTGCAGATTTAATTGGGAAATCACCGATTTATTTATCAGAGGAAACTTAAAAAGGTAATTGTATAATCAATTCTGCATCCTGAAAAATTCTTGAAACCAGATTGCAGCGATAATAATGCCGTCCAGTCCTTCTCTTTGGCGTTTTCGCAGTGTACTTTCTCGGCCATCTTCTTTGTTTACTTACTGTTGCGATGGCGATGTCACGTGTGGTCTCAGGCGTATTTTAAATGGAAGCTGATAAACGTCTTACAACAAAGGGAATGATTACAGCATTTTTTCACAACAAAATAAAATATTTGTGGCAGAAGCATACACTCTTTATCTTTTTCAGGCATACGTATTTTTCCATTTGCGCCTGAAACAATTGGCGCTAGTAGTAATCCATACGAGATATCGCAATTCCGTCAGCCCCTTGATTATTTCCATAAACCCTGCCCTAATTAATTACTTATGAGATTACCCTAATCATTCACTCATAAAAATAAATGTAAAAATGCCTTCAACATTTTACACGGGCCTTCGAAGTAAGTCTGCCATCAAAAATACCTGAAGGAGACGAGAAATGCTCTAGGAAGAGACGATGGAGATTTATAATTTTGTTTTAGCCATCCCTTTTACGCATGGATTAGAGACACCGGAGTAAACGCCTCCATTCTATCCTCATTCTCTCCCATCCAAGTCCACATTACGCTAACATTCAACGCCATGCTCCATGAGGAACTCTTCAGTAATATGTACTTTATTTAACATCTTTTCTCAGAGTTCTTTTCTGAAGGGACTGAAGAAAGAAATCGCACGCGGAATTGGTGTGTATCGCTGAAAATCGACCCTTGGGAGTGATTTTACAATGATTTCCATTCAAGCCGACCTTGGGTGGATGGCAAATTAAAGTAAAAAAGATTTGTCTTATATGTGTCGTGTGACCTGTTACTGCTTTCCAAATGTTAGCCTAGTAGGTTTCACGATTCATTATTATTCTTTCGCGGTTCGAACTCAGGTCTTTGAGAGCATAGTAAGCCAGATATTCTAGCCTCGACATCTATGCGATCCCCATCGCTAAACTTGCAGCATTCGGAAAGTAGGTAGCTCGCGATTTTGATTGTTTCTCATTAATCGCTCGTTCGGAAGTCAAGGCGTAGGTGTCGCTGTTGGTGGAAACAAAAGAACGCGGTAGAAAGCTTGAGGCCTAAGTGGTGGATGGAACGGGTGACGTCAAGAAGTCGACGACGGCAGCAGGCTGATAGGAGCGGCGTTTCAGGTATGCAGGTGTATATGCGACACCCTGTTGAGCCGTGCACACACAACAACACGAAGCTCTGCAACGTCACTTCCGTCAACCCTCCCTTTCCCCCTCCTCCTCCACCCCCCTAACATTAGAGGTGATTTCCGGCGCGGCCCTCTTTTTGCCTTCCCCCCCCCCCCCGCCTACGCCCTCTACTTCTCTCCCGAACTAATTTTACAGCGAACAATATTAAGTTCTCTCAATTTCCGCCCTTAGCCTCTCACAAGTCACTCAAACCCATCCCTCAAGGTTAAAAACACACTCAACCGCTTCTCTGTCCTTCACACTATTTCGATCTCATACCTGCCTCGCAGTATGTGGAGGGCTTAGGGTTAAAGTGGGCCAAAACTATTTTTCCATTCATTTCTTATGCCTGTTGCTCACGTAAAATTTTCGGTATAACGTTTCATAAAATCGACTAATATTATAAAAATGAGCTTGCTAACGATAAAACCGTTTTATAAAACCTAGTTTTATAAAACGTTTTACGGAATAGGACATGCTCTATTTCCATAAAACCGTTTTATGCAACAACCAATGAGACGTTCTGCTCATCGCGTTGATAATAATATCGTATCCATGGGAAGACAAACAACGAAAACGTAAACAAACATGGCTGGAAGTTCATGGAACGGTGAGGCAGTATCCTTCTCGTGAGAAGAATCCGTTAGAGCCTTAGCACCGTTGAGTGTGATCAGAAAGTATAAGTAAATAAACAATACATATAGTTATTAACTTAACAGTCATCCAAAAGAGAGTGCATTTATCACTTCAGATGTTCGCAAAGCGTCTCATAGATGGCAGGAACGGTTTTATGAATAGTTTTACCGTGAGCAAGCAAGTACGTTTTACGTACAATTCATAAAAGTTTCAATAAAAACTTTTATAAAACTCTTTTAAGGAAAATTTTACCGTGAGCAACTGGCATTAGCTTACAATTGAATGGAAAGCTAGATTTTGAGCCACGCAGTCGCCGGATAACTTCCGTTACTAGAATTTTACAGTCCTCTAGATGTTTACAGTTGCAGTCCCTTATCTATAAAGGCGATTTCTTTCTTCATCACTGCGAAAGTCCAACCTTCCAGCCATAAAGCTTATTCTCTTTCTTTGTCTTACCCGTTCACCCAACAACGACCTTCAGCATCCCTTCACCTTTTCATTGCTTGTTCTTACCTCATACTCTGCCTCCTAATCTTCTCCAGAAGCTTCCTCTCCTTACCCACCATGACAATCGTATGGAAGGCTAGATTTTGAATCACGCAGTCGCTGGATAACTTCCGTAACACACCGTGACCGAATTCCTTCCGGAAGAAATATCCTTTCCCTTCCCGTATTTGCGAAAGGTTTGGGTAGAATGTTCACTGTTTCCCGAATCTTTGTTTTGTCCTTTTCGTGGATCGGGAATTTGAGAAAATTCTCCCGCCCAGGAACTTATTTTTCGTTTCCACTACGTTCATAGTACAATGGTTACCAACCAACGTCCCTAAGGAAACTATCCTCCCTGCGTAACGAACAGCCTTCTGGGAATCATGATTGGAGTAAAGGGAAATGAAAAAGGAAAGTTGTTGCAAAAGTATGGAGGCACGAGTAATAGTGCTGATTAGTTAGTGTTTAAGAGTGTGAGGGAACTAGCTCCGCCTCCAGGTCAACAGAGAACAAGAAATTAGGCGAAGAAGGCTCTTTCGCTCACCGAAGTCACGTGACTAACTTTTCCGCTGCGAATTTTAAACTGGCGTAACCCGCCACATCAGGGTCAGCCTACCGTGGTCAGAAATCCAACCACGATTTGTGATAACTGGCGTTTCCATTACAAAATTTAACCAGTGGTACGTAATTGGGTCTTCAAATCTTCGGGTCACCATTGGTCATCAACCAAGAGGGCCGAGCTGTTTTTAATGGACCCAAAAGAACGGTTTGAGAATGCTCTTCACTCATTGTATAGGGGTGGGATGAGGGCACATCCTTTCATGATGTCACCTTCTCTTTCTCACATGAAGCTTTTTGGGGCCAAGAAAATAACGCAACACGAATTTGGCTTAAGTTATCTTTTGCCCGTATCTGGATCTATGACGTTGGGCGACCAACTTCTGGGTGGTTTCTCCATCTTTTAATACAGGATGCCAATATTTTATTATGATAATCTACCGGTTAATGTAGGTTTATATGGAAGACAGGAAGACTCATCTAGCTTTTTACAACTTTGCAGTCCCCTATCTATAAAGACGATTTATTTCTTAAGCTCAGTATACGTCCAACTTTTCTTAATATCCCAGCCATAAAGCTTATTCTCTTTCTTCCCCTTACCCATTCAACCAGCATCCAACAAATGACATAGACAGCTGCAGCAAATCTACATTCGGATTGATGACTGCTGATGACGGAGACCGTATGGAATTGCATGAAGACTTTAATTAGTAACTACAATACGTGGACAGTATTTACTTGCGATTGTGTAGTAATTATTTTTGTTGGTAATTTAGTCTAATTAAATATGTTGTCACATGCTACGAGTCTTTCCATTACCTACCTATCAACCTTCTCTACTAGCAGCTCCACGGGACAGTTTGTGGCCCTGTTTCCATGGAAACGGATGAACGTACACATTGAAAGGTGGCTCCTGATCGGGTATCGCAAGTTGCTGCAACAATTTCTATTTTTGGAATGATTAATGAGCGGAGACTTACTTAGCTTGCTCTCGCCATGTCCCGCCCACATATCGACTCCGAGCACCTTGCTTTCGTTAAATATCTCTTCTCTGCGCGGTCGTCAATGCTGGAACCATGACTCTGGAACTCATAATTAAGAGTAATGCAAACTCTGTTGCATGGCGTCAACGCTTCTCACCTTTAATGTTGCTATTTATTTATGTAGGGGTGCCTGATCTGTCGAGCGGGAGAAAATTACTACCTCAAAGTGTATGAGTAAGTTTAATTGAACTGATCATTGGATCTTATTACTGGTTCGATCGTGTCAAGCTCTTGTGGATCGTGTAATTTATTTATGTGGTCGAGTTCTTGTGGGTTATCAATTAATTATTTGAGGATTTAACGTATCACCAGTGGTATCTGTGGTTGACATAATCTATGCGGTCTTATCGAGGAGTTATCTTATTAGTTCGTGAAACGTCTACTGCCTCCACATGATTCAAAATAATAACACCATATCTTGGGGTTACATTTTGACAGTTTACCTACGTGTATTATTTGGCCGTTTCCCTCAATCTATTCCTCAAATGATATTCAAGTCATATATTTAAATGATAGTTACAAATCTTATTTAAAGGCATGAAAAGCCCTTCTTTAATCTAAGTTTCCCATGGACTTATATATTTTTGAAGATTTTGAGCATTTTAAGAGCATTATTAACTTAAAGGTTGTTGTAAATTATGAAAAGCTATTGTAAATCCAAGGACTCGTTAAATTGTGTTCAGTTTTGCACTGTTCGACTTTCCATTGACCGGATGCTCGCGAAATTGGCTGTAAAGGAGGAACTTCACAAAAAGAAAAAGCGAAAATATTTTCTCAATCGTCTTTCGATCATCTGCTTGAAGTTCATTTTAAATCGTAGGAAAAAGATGAATGTAATGTGTCACAATTTATTTTCTATTTTTACTTACGGTACATGATGCCCTTGGTGGAATTGCGTGAAAATGTAGTTTTCCTTCCTTGTTAAAATGTAAATAACCTATTAAATGAATTATCCTTTATTCAAGGTTGTCCGGGCTTCCCACCGGGTTAAACTCTCCATCTCTGCCGATGTTTCGATGTAAGTGTCGTCCATCTTCATCAGGGCACGAAGACGATGGACGTACATCGAAACGTCCGCAGAGATGAAGAGTTTAACTCGGTGGGAAGCCCGGACAACCTTCAACATCACCATAAGGTCCGGGAAAGCCCTGAATGATACTTTCTTTGATTGTAGTGGAGGGTTACTGCTTTGAGAAGCTAAGACTAGTGTTGAATAAATGTGAGATAGTTATGTAAAAAATCTTCGGTGAAAACTTCGAGGAATACTATTAAGAGACATGATCCGATCAATGATTTTGATTTGGAACCTTATCTCTCTTTCCCTCTGGATGTATCGATCGTTTCGGTTGTCAAAGGCCTCAAAAACCCTGAGCCTCGCAGGAGATGCCGTAATGATCTTCCAGTCGGGTGCTTCCCGAATCCTTTCGCCTCCTTCATCTTCACTACGCTCTCTCCTTTCAATGCCTTAAGGTGGTTTGAGCGAGATAGTTCCCTAGTCATAATGGAGACCATATTCAAATTTAATTTTTTTTATTTCAACGTCTCTAAGAAGTAAGAAATAAATATGGTAGTATTAATTGCGCAAAGATATAGTTATATATGACCAAAATTCTCAGTAGTTAAATAAATGAAGCTACATAAGTCTCTAACTTGACTCATTTTTTACCGCCGTACGGCTGAAAACCCTTCAAAACAGAAGGTTTTTTTTGCGATTCTGTAAAAATTACTTCGGTGAGTGACAGATTATTTTTTTATAAATAGTTGAGAAAACGTCCAATCTAAACACCGTTAGTTTTTTGACGAAATCTAGGTGCTAGAAGTTACTAATTTTTTAATATTCTTCGTCTGAAGTGCACAGCCATAATATATCCCATGTAAAACAGCTTATATTTTTAGGCAAATTGCTCGAAAAGTAGTTTTCTAAGGGGTTGATATTTTGATATCATTGGATAGATGAGAGTTTTTTCATTTTAAATGAGACCAAATTCATCAAATTCTAGGTGAAGTGGTTTTTCGCTCAAACTACCTTAAATTTAGGTGTGGCACAATACCTTTTTTTCCGCCCGGCTCCAGAGCGTTTTGAATGGGCCTCTCTATATTCCCCTTCCAGCCGCTGCACCCATTGGCGTGTATACACCTCCTCCTTCTCCTTCACCTGCCGCACATTTGGATCGGCGAAGGTGGGCCGAAGATTATCGGCAACTTGGCAACGTCGCGCCTGAGCCGTCCGTAGGAATACATGTTGAATTCGCGTCTGTAGTGTACTGGCGCACTTTTCGAATCGACGCCCAAAATTTTTGATGATGCTTCAACCTAAGTCATTCATCGGTCGATCAATCCCAAGATTGTTGAATTGCAGCCCTCAATCTTCCCTGTCCAGTGCTAGGTCCTTTACTCCCTGGTAGCAGCACACCTTTTCGCCGTCCTGAAGCTGGTCCAAAGGCTGGTATTTGACGTCGCCTACTGATTTTTTTAGGAAAATTATGTACGGGTATTACACCTTAAAGTGGCCTTTGATTTTTCCACTGTTGTATATCATCGCTAACGGTATTACCCGACGTGGACCAACATCCTATTCATTATTATAAAGTTTGGTACTTCTTTACACTTTTTATTTTTTTAAACTCACTACGCGTTTCACCAATTTTATGGCATCGTCAGGTGTAGTAGTTTGTTTACATATATTATATTGTTGTCGTTGTTAGTTACAGAACATTAAATTTGATTTTAAAGAAAAGTTTACGTTAAAAAATTACAAAAATGAAATGAAACAAAATTCTAGTGAACGGTAAAGACAAACAGGATACACTTCTTAAGTCGGGTATGTATAAAATTAAATGCAATAGCTGTAACATAGCTTATGTTGGTTAAACCGGTCGAAATTTTAAAACACGCATAATAGAACATGTTCGTAGTTTAAATAATAAAGATTTTGTCTACCCTTTTGCTAAGCACCTTATAGAGTGCAATCATGTCAGTGACATTACCCCTGAAATTTTACATTTCCTTCGCAAAGGTTTAAAAATGGATGCATTACAACAAATTGAAACTATCAGGCATTCTACAAATCTATGCAATGAGCAGCTTTTTACACATTACCTCCCCACTATTTTCTGGAAAATGTTTGTTGAAAAACGTTGACCTCTTTCTCGTACCACCGCCCCTTGATTTCATTGTTTTTTTTGCCGAGCATTTTATGTAAATATTTGTTGCAATTATTTTCAATTTAATGTTTTTTTACCCTCCTTTTCATTTTTGTTTCATTTACTTTTTGTAATTTATTTTATGTAAAAATTTCTTTATAATCAAATTTAATGTTCTGTATCTAACAACGACAACAAATATATATGTAAACAAACTACTACACTGACGATTCCATAAAATTGGTGAAACGCGTAGTGTGTTTAAAAAAATAAAAATAGAAGTGTAGAAAAGTACTAAACTTTATTATAATGAATATTAAAAGTTTCTACAAAGTAGAGCCTGAAGCTGTGAATTTTACCAAAATCCTACTATTGGCGGGTTCCACTCGTTTGGAGAGGGTGGTGAATCTCTATTCCTCACACTTCCTGCAGGTTCACGATGAGTTCACACGCCAAGAATGCCTATCAGAACCGATATTGACTGCCGGTTTTCCGTGGCATTTCGTGGGTTTCACCAGATCTGTAGCCTAACGTTCCGTCTGGATTATATCGCCGCTTTGGAGTAGTTCTCTTTTTTTATTGAAGCCATTGAAAGTCAGGAAATTATCGTGGAAAATGGTATCCAAAGCAAATTTTCGGCAGCTAAGGTGGAACTCGACAATGTCATGTCATTCATTGGTCGTTCAATCCTACGATTGGCTGACTGCAGGCCTCCATCCTTCCCTATCTAACGCTAGTTCCCTCACTACCTAGTTGTTCTTCTTGTGTACGTACTTTACTCTTTACTTGGTCTATGTACGCCTTCCTCTTTTGCTTTTTTTGCTTTTTACTTTTCCTTATACTTTTCCTTCAATTATATTCCTCACAATCTCAATGTGCCTCACAGTGTACCCAATCTATCTGGTTCTTTTTTCTGTTTAGTGTTCCATATTGTCCTTTCTTCTTCTACTCTTCTGCATACTTGTTTATTTCTTTATTCTATCCATCCATTTGATTTTCAGCATCTGCCTCCTAAAACAGGTTACGAAAGCTCCTAATCTTTTCTGGTCTGCTTTTCCAATGGTCCATGTTTCCAATCCATAAAGAGTATCACGATCCACACGAATGTTTTTACATTATGTATTCTCGTTTGTAGTACCATTTTCTTTGAAGTCAATAGTTGGCTTTTCATGAACGCTTTCTTTACTTGAGATATTCTGCGCTTGGCATCTACTTCTACAAAATACCCTGCAAGCCACCTCAAGGGTGTGTGGCAGGGGGTGAGTATTCACCAACATGCATCACACTATACCCTAAAGTTAGTGTAACTACGACTAATTATGCATTAGCATAAATCTCTAATGCTTGTCACGAGGCGAAGCCTCACAATCATGCACTACACTACAGATATTATCATAATGGAGAGGGACCATTAATATATATGTATTTTGCAACTACACAAATGGGCAGAGACTCAAGACTTATGTAGAAAACATGCACGGTGTGCTGTTAGTACTAGGTAACAGATAAGGATTCAAGCATTAGGGAGTACTGCTACAACTAAGAGCTACACTACCTATAGACAAAGCTAGTTAAAAGTCTCATTGGCAACTGTTATGGTCCCTTATCGTTCGTAGGAAAAATGACATTTAAAATCTGTCCGCTCTGCAGTCTAGTTCCTTAATTTTATTCTTATGATCTGATCTACCGTATAGTCGTATACCGGTCGGATTTCGTAAAATGTTATCAACGTCGTCAGAGATTAAATCGGTTTGGAACTTACATAATAGATTGAGTCTAATTTTTAATCTACGGTCTGAAAGCGTTTCCCATCCCATTTGCAAAGGACGTCCGTTATACTTCTTCCATCCCAAGCGATGGTGCTTCCGAGGCAGGTGAAGGAATCCACTTGCTCTATTGTCTCTCCCCTTAGTGTGACTTCTGCATTCAGCTTCTCAATTCAATTCATTAAATGCTTCAATTATTTCTGAATTTGCTGCCTCGGTATCGAGAGATCGCGGGTTTTTAATCCTGCCATGGTTGATATTCTAGTATATGAAGCATCCAGTCTACAGCTTATATAATCGTTTGGGTAACTCAGTAATGATGCTTGAAGTGCTCGGCTAACTGATTAGTGTCATGATTTCTGTTGCTAGATAGCGAGACCTATTTTTGCTAATTGGCGCGTTGATGTTTTCTTTTCATCGGACACTTTATTGATAAGCAATGTGTGAAGCGTTCACAGACGCAACGCCTCCTGTCTTCTAGTGAGACAACGCAATGTTCTCCTCCTGTCGGCCAAGATTGGCGAGCCAGGCATCTTAGACGGCGTCGCGTGTGTCTGTCTATTTGCTCATTAGTTGCCTCCAGCATCAAGTTCCAAATGTTACTGTTTTTTTCCATGGCGTCTTTTTTCAAATGTTTCGATTCTCAGATCCGCATGGAGCCACAGCTCACGCGAATGTTTTTCTGTGGAATTTAAAATTCGTGAGACTGATATCTTTGCGCAAGGGAATGCCAAATTTTCCGCTGATCGTCTTGAAATAATACGTTTTCCTCCGGGCCAGGCCATTCATTTATCAAGTTTTTTTAATTTTTGGCATACGTTGGTAGCTTATCTCACGAGAGCTTAAGAAATCTCCCTGTGAAGTCGTTGGTATGGTTTCTTAGACTTGGATAAAGTGTAGTGGTGAAGACTCGCTGGCGCCTACAAGACGCTTGCATGCATCTGTGTATGCGCTTGCGTTACTCATATCAGATTTCGCAACATTCCTTACCCTTGGCATCTTCCCTGACCAAGACCTATGGTCTTTGTCGAGCCAAATATTGAGTAACGCGTTGCGCAAGAACCGATGAAGTGCACTGGTCCAGTGCACTTCATCGGCCTTGATAGTAGTTGGATATCTGAATAATTGAACATTTCTTAAGTGACATGCTTTGCTTAGAGGCGTTGGTGTGAACGTGAAAAAAGAACTATTTATTGTTGCGACGACTGCGTCATCATAATTAGTCATCAATTGAACTCGATACTCTGAGGCTTAGCTTGGTGAAAATTCATGATGACTGAATCAGTAAATTAACTTTGTGATTTTCTCTATAGATTTAATGATTGGCGACCTGTTACATCGCAAAGGCGATATGAAAATGGCTTGCAAACGCAACGACTTACGGAAAAGGATAAAATAACTTATATCAATGTCTCCTTAAAAGAGTCTCGTCACCTTTTCGAATTGACTAAAGCCAAATCGTGTACTCTGAGAAAAATGTGTTAGCAAATGGAAGGCAATGAAGGGGCAGAAATTTTGGATTAATCTCCTTTCCTACTAAAATTCAGGGTGGTCACTCAACCGTAAAACCGTGAATCAAGTTAATCCTGAAAAACCGGTGAATAATCCGTGAATTTCGTGTGCAAACTTTTAAAGTAGGGGATCTGTGGGCTCTTCATTGCTCTATTAGATTCTGAGGTGACACTACAGCCTGTTTTATTTCGTCCTGGGAATACATCTACATCTACAAAATATCCTGCAAGCCACCTCAGGGATGTGTGGCAGGGGGTGAGTATTCACAAACATGCATTACACTATACCCTAAAGTTAGTGTAACTACGACTAATTATGCATTAGCATAAATCGCTAATGCTTGTCACGAGGCGAAAGCATGCACTACTACACTACAGATATTATCCCAATGGAGAGGGACCATTAATATATATATATATTTTGCAACTACACAAATGGACAGAGACTCAAGACTTATGTAGAAAACATGCACGGCGTGCTGTTAGTACTAGGTAACAGAAAAGGATTCAAGTATTAGGGAGTACTACTACTACTAAGAGCTACACTACCTAACGACAAACCTAGATAAAAGTCTCATTGGCAGCTGTTATGGTCCCTTATCGTTCGCGGGAAAAATGACATTTAAAATCTGTCCGTTCTGCAGTCTAGTTCTCTAATTTTATTCTCATGATCTGATCTACCGTAGTATGTCGGGTTTCGTAAAATATTATCAACGTCGTCAGAGAACAGACCGGTTTGGAACTTACATAATAGATTGAGTCTAAATTTTAATCGACGGTCTGAAAGCTTTTCCCATCCCAGTTGCTGCAAAAGGTCAGTAACACTAACGAGATTATCGTGACGGCCTTTAACATATCTTGCCGATCTTCGCTGCACGCGTTCTAACTCAGTTTCCAAGCCTATCTCATAAGGATCCTAAGTTCTGGCGGCATATTCCAAGTGGGCCAAGTACTCTTTGTATAATAATTTCGGGCGGTCTACTTTGAATGTGCTGCGTGCTGTTTCCAACCATTTAATACTTCTCCTTTCTACTTGTCTTGCCGGATCCTTGAAACTCTTACCAACATCAGGATCTACCTATGTTGAGAAGGTCGGAAAGATAAAAAAGTCCTCTTTATCGACGAAGTTTCCAAGTGAGTGACGGATGCATTTTATTCTCTCTTAATATTCCCTCCCTCTTAGTCTCTTAATAATTTCGTTTGGTTGATAATGAACATTACTGAAAAATATAATTTCTAACTTTTTTCATTAAAACAGCGGTGGCTGATTGGGACTTGGATGATTTTCCTGCCGCACAAATCAATTCATAAATGAACTTAAATGCTTTGCAAAAAAATATGACGCTGGATGGCTTTGCATTTATCTCCTACAAAACCGTGAAAATGTAAATTTTTTACCTTTAAAAAAATGTGCATTTGACTTCATTTAACCAGTGGTCACCATGTTATTTTCCCGTTTGGAAATTCCATCGCTCTGGGTCACCGCTCTTCAAGCTGCGCAAGTGCTCTCTTCTTCGGATTTCTAAGTGTTCCTAATATTTAACTCTTTTGTGTACACACGTTTCGCAGATAACATTCGCGATGCGTTAACGAAATTTCCGAGAAAACTCTTCCGCTGATAAGAGGAAGAGGGGGAGGTGTATGCGGTTCTCGATAGTGTCCCGGTATCACAATGCCCTCTAAGAGATGACGCCGACCGAGAAGAGGCTTGAGTTGTAAACAGGGGGGGGGGGGGGCACTCAACCGTGAAACCCGCGAATTAGACGATGGGGTTTCTCATGCGTGATCCTTGAATTTGAGTGTTCGTGGGCCCTGAATTGTTCTATCAGATTTTGAGATGGTACGCGAGTCAGTTAGATTTCGTCCTGGGAACTAGTCTGGACGGTCTGCTATGTGCTGTTTCAAGCCGTTAGATTCTGCTGCGTATCGGTTCGTATTTCCTTTTCGAATTCTTGAAGTTCTTGTCTGCATTTGGATCTATGTTGAGCCGCCAAAAGAAAAAAATGACGCCAATCGACGAGTTTTCAGTGAGTTCTCTATGTACCAAGTAGGCAATCTTTGACGTATCAAGAGTATGCGGACCCACAAGCTGGTGGTATGGTGCCTTCGGAGTGAGTGTCGGATGAATTAAATCCACTTACTCCCTAATTCCCTTAGATTGGTAATGAAAATCTATTTAAAAAATGTGAACTATACTTTTCATTAAAATAACGGCGTCTTTTTGAGACGCAAATGATTTCACCACCGCATATTTCCATTGAAGTGTGAATTGTGATGCTTTACAAAAAATATGATTTTGATTGAAAACAATTTTGGAAGGAGAAATAAAAGCGAAGAAATATGGAGGAAGACCAAGAATGTAATGCATCAAGTAACATCACGAAGGACGTTGAGTTTAGTAAGTAACACTAGTCTGCATGATATCAGATGACTGAAAGCTAGTTAGTGATAATAGCTAACTTTGAAAAATCCTGATTTCAGAACTGTTTTTTGTTTTCTTCCATCACATACAGTTTTTTTCCGAATGGACCCAATTGAACTTCTATGATTTATTGATAAGTGCATTACTATATGTACCAGTGGGTATTTATCGTGCGAGGGATATTTCTCTATACAAACTAATGAGCCTTAGGTTGGCCAAAGCTAATGAGTCTTTGGGGGCTTTCCAATTGCCTTGCGCAGATTAGCGCACATCGCAACAGATGGGAACACACGAGCGCACGTTGAAACGGACAATTGGAACGCATCTGCGCTGATGTGTTTCCAAGATGGCGGAACAATCACGGTATATTTGAATTGATTATATTAAGTGGGCTTAAAATTACAATTAGATGAAATGAGAGGCATTACTGATGAATGAAAACGTGTAAACAATGTAAAAATGGCTGGCAGAGCATATAATCATGGTGTCTTAAGACAGTCCTGTTTCCACTGCAACATTCATTTCCCCGCCATCACAAGTTTCGTCCGCTAGCGCATATGCAACAGAGGTCCCGATGTGTTTCCATCTGCGCTGCGCTAATGACGTCACAGCGACAATTGGAAAGCCCCAAAACCGAAACAGTTTGCAACAGATCAGCGCAGATGCACAATTGGAAAGCCCCCTTAGGTTGGTACGTACAACTGCTGCTATTGTTGTGTGACCTTGGAAGTGTTATTCATCCTTCATCCATTTTTGCTACAAACATTGTCATTGCGTGAAGTAATGCTAATATAACTGTGCTTACAGTAGTTAACACCTTGAAACCATAATTGTTATATTGTGTAAAATCCTGACGTGATAGAAAAAATGGAAGTCATTTTTATCAACAGCATAAAAAATTAATTCAAGAACACCTATTTTTAATAAATCATCTGACAAAAAGTTTCAAAATGCAGACTGGTGTATTACTTAGCTTCATTACTTTTTTAGGATGAAATATAGTTCATAACTCGCCCCCTTGCACATGCCCTTGAGGTGGCTTTCAGGGTACTACGTTGATGTAGAAATGATAAACATGAAAGTCCTTATCAAACACATTGATTGCAAAATTATTTTTTTCCCAAAGTGATCATCCGAAGGCAAGGTATGTACCTCAAAACTAGAAAATAGTCAACGTCACATCAAGTATTTAAAAAAGGAAACAGACATGACACAGGAAATTAGCGGCCTATATCTTTAACATCATTTTTATGTCATGTTCTCAAACACATTATTGTTAGCAATATTATGGCCTTCCTGGAAAATCGAAACTTCTTACAAGGCATTCTGAATGGCTTTCGGAAGAGTAGATCTTTCGAAACAGAGCTTGCGCTCTTCCTTCGTGGGGTTCTGAAAATAAGATGAATCGAAAAAGCAAGTTGACGCGTTATTCCTTGATTTCAAGAAAGCATTCGACACGGTTCCTTACAAAAAAACTTATATTTTAATTACAGTCATGCCGGTTAATCATTAAAGTTTCAAAATGCAGACTGGTGTAATTATGTAGAAATGAATCGGTGAGTGGAATTGAGAGCTGCTGCAAATCAATCTTCGGATTGATGACTGATGATAATTAAAATGATTCTACATTCAACTCCGACAAAACCTTGATTGGCGATTTTCGACGTTATAATAAAAACCGTGAATTTGACTTCAGTGAACGAGTGAGTGCTACCCTGATATAAAGGCTGTGGATATATATTACGCCGAGGCATATCACTTCAAACACAAGGACGCGTAACATTTTTTTTTAAAGCGATCTTCGCCTGCCTGGCTCTCGTCCGTGGTGAGATAAAAATGTTTCTCGGCGTTCGATTTGATTCTTCCTCTGCTTCCTTCTGATCCTTTCATATTTCGCCGCTTGGGATCTTACGTATAGTCGGGCTGCACTCTTAGGAAATGAATCTGAGAATGACATGATCTAAAGCAGGGATGTGTGGCGGATGAAAGGCCACTGGCACCATGTTATCTTCCCACTCCGATCGAAAAACGATTAAAGTGGCTGGAGCGGTAATCGTGGGTCATTGAGCGCACATTTAAATAATTTTTCAAGTGAGTCGAATAGAATTCTAGGATCACATATTATTTAAGTAAGCACATCTGTTTATGCGATGGAACTCACAATGCAGGCATTAATATAAATAAAATTCACAGCTTCCGGCTCTACTTTGTAGAAACTTTTGTTTTTGTTTTGTTTGTGAAACTTTGAATAAAGTTTTGCACTTTTATGCTATTTTTATTTTTTAAACACACTACGTGTTTCACCAATTTTATGGCATCGTCAGGTGTAGTATTTTGTTTACATATATTATATTGTTGTCGTTGTTAGATACAGAACATTAAATTTGATTTTAAAAAAAGTTTACATAAAAAAAATTACAACAAGAAAATGAAAAGAAAATCAAAGGAGGGTAAAAAAAATATTTACATGAAAATAATAACAAGAAATATTTACGTACAATCCTTGGCAAAAACATTTTATCTTTGTAATTTTTTTTAATGTAAACTTTTCTTTAAATTCAAATTTCATGTTCTGTATCTAACAACGACAACAATATAATACATGTAAACAAACTACTACGCCTGACGATGCCATAAAATTGGTGAAACGCGTTGTGTGTTTTAAAATATAAAAAGTGTAGAAAAGTACTACCAAACTTTATTATAATGAATAGTAATAGAAATGATACAAGAATTCTGTTTTCGATTATTTTCCTTAATTAAAGCGTGCTATGACTTAAGAGTTTTTGCTGTAGACCTATGGGCCGGTGTGTTTGGCGACTTTCAATGGGCAAAGGGTCATTCAGAGTCAAAGCCACGCAATACATTTTTCCATTCCGATCACGGAGGCAGGGGGGGGGGGAGGGGTGGGCAATTGATTCGTGAAACCCCCCCGTCCACGGGCGATCCCTCTGAAACTCTTCGCAACCCCCCTTGCATACGATGGCTCGGTTATCAATTCGAATTTTGATGACACTGAGAGAAACAATGGCTCATCCACACTCGACCGTTTGGGCTCCTGTTTGTAAAACTCACCAACTCCAAAGTACGAAAAAAATAATAATGAAAAAGCCTCTACGACGGGCTCCGAAAAATTCATTGGAAGGTTTACGATCTCTCTTTCAGTGAACGAAAGAGACGAGTATAACAATCTTTCAACGCACAGGACCGGCCGAGGCAAATGCTATATAATATACTGCTAGAGCCAACATACTACGGTAGAAGTGATCACAGGAATAAAATAAAGGAAATTGACTGCCGAACCGATAGATTCAAAATGTAATTTTTCCCACGTACAATAAGGGATCATAATAGTTGCGATAGATCAATCATATGAAACTCCCACCCTCTTTTATTTTGTTATTCGCATGAAGTAGCATCTCGTAGCATTCATAAATTAACAGTATTAGTAATATTAACCACTAGATGTGTGTATAGCATTCTTCTGCATGTTTTCATGCTCATTTACGTATCACTCTCCCAGTTTCCGGTTGGACTGCGCACTGTTCACCTGACTGCTTTTTGGTGTCTGCGCCTAGCGCCAGGGGGAGCGTGCGAGGTTCTGATTTGTTCTGGGACGAGTGCTGCATGCCTGGTGTGGAATCACCCCGTGCCAAACACCCTAGTGGTGGCTTGCACGGTACTTCGTAGATGTAGATGTAGAAATGAAAGACAGGCGAAACCTCTGGACAATAGGTTACCACGTTGAATCCACGGCATAGATTGAAGAATAGATGGAGGGATCTATTGTACTCGTAGGCACATGGTAACATTGAAGTCAATGACCCTTATACTGCGGAAAATGTGCTAAATTTTCTCGTGCTAATTCGGGAAAAACTTCCCATCCCATTCCAGGGTAATCCTTGTGATCCTTGCTCAAGGTTTATGAAAATATTGCTTACCCAATGTTACCTTTTATAAAAAAAAACCTTTTTGCTGGAGGTACCTGAAAATCAAGGGATTTGGAACTATGCTGTGTTGTATGGAGTAGAAAGGTGGAGTCAGAGAAATGAATGCGTGAAATTGCAGGCGTTTGAGATGTGGATGTGGAGGAGGAGGAATGAAAAGGTGCGGTGTACGGAGAGGAAGGCAAACGAGGAAGTACTTGGCAGGGTTGATGAGGAAAGGAAACTTCTGGAGGAGGCAGAACAGAAGGTAGGAACAAGTTATGAAAGGTGAAGGGATTCTGAAGGTCGTGATAGAGGAGGGAGGACGTTGTGTAAACGGGTAAGGGTAATAAAGAGAATAAGCCATTCAGCCGGGACAAAGAAAGGGTAGATAGATAGATAAATGTCTTTATTTGGGTTAGATTGAGGCTTCCCTTCTTCCACCTAACCCCTCGTCAGTACATGAGTCATTGAACATGAATAACACTGCAATACATGTAAATCAAATAAATAATGGTAATAACAATGGAAATATAATATTAATGTGGCATAATAAATATCAGTTGGACGTATGCTGAGATGAAGAGAGAAATCGTGATTGTGGATAGGTGACTGCAGCTGTAGAAATCTAGAGGATACCTACTCTCTTCCATGGAAACCTACATTAGCCGGTATAGTATCCTAACAAAAACATTAGCTGGATGCACAGTAGGCGGTTGGAGGAGGTAATGAGGGGCGAAGGATTGCTCAAGGATGTCTAGAAGAGGGGAAAGAGGAAGGAGAGGTTTTATGGACAGAATGAAGAAGGGTTCGCTGACATGGTGAAACAAAAATCTAGAAGAATGTTTTCTGACTTCCATTTAAATTTCCCTTAACCGTTAGATTACGTTAATGAAATAGGGAAAAAGGAAAGAAATAATGGTGGAGTGCATTTAATGTGCAAAATATCCATAATGCTGGATCAAATATCGTTTGGAACAGGTTAAACAATCCGAGAAGCTCCTCTGAAGTACCGCCCGCCGGGGGAATTTGCGTACTTAAAGCGTGGAAAATTCAACCACGTGCAAAAAAAGAGCTCTAATAAAGCACACCAGGGTTCCGGGAAGACGATAATTGCTCCAGGGGATTCAAGGAAGAAAGACGTGGGATGCGAGGGGTGTGAGGATCCTTTGCTGCCCCCCTGCCCAATGGCCTTGCTCGAAGGAGAAGGGGCAATTACCTCGCCCCAACCAACCATGCCCTTTTCTCCACCCCCCCCCCTCCCCACCAACAGACCTTTCCTTCGTTACAGAAGCCGTCCTGTGGATGATTTGCCACCGATCTTATATCGACCATTCCTCGAAAAGTGCCGGCCTTGTTTCTTCGCCAAATCCACCTTCCCGTCTTCTCCTTTCTTGAAAGGATAAGGGTATATCCTTATGGTCTCTCCCTTATGCCACAAGCGACCCTTGATCGCTGGCGTTGACTCGTCTTCATAAGACCAGCTATAGTAATTCATAGAAAATTGTTGGCACAATTGTGCACTGGACCGCGTGTTGGTCTCTAAAGACGCGTTGTGGATGTAAGACACGCTGAGGAATGGCTCGACATTGGAGCATGTCATAGAAAGGATACTTTCAAACAATCAGAATAGAGGAAGAATCCTGCATTGCATTGCCTGTAAGACGTTTTTTTTCTTCAGATCTGGAACCCTAAATTAGGGGTCGTTCAAGTATTACGTAAGGCGGTTTTGGTCACTTTTGAACCCTCCCATCCCCGATGCAAGACGACGTAATATTTCATGAACCCCAATCCCCTCTGCTCACTTCCGCCAAAAAAACGAGCATCTAGGTATAGGACAAAACGAGAGGAATTGAAGGGGGCCCAAGATAAAAAAAATCGTAGCAAGCAATTGGATCAAACGAGTCGTGTCACGTGATAAGCCGCATTTGAAGAAAATGGAAAATGATTCAGTTAACAACTAAATATTTTAAATTAATTCTCAGATATTTGCGAAAATTCCTGAGGAAAAATCATTAACCTTGATCGGGAATCGAACCCGGATCCCTCGATTTCGTGTCTGGTTTTTCAGCGGATTAATGGGGAGTGCTGGTGGGGGGGGAGGGGGGTGGCGCCCCCGTAATTCCTCGTGAATGTAAAAATGGTGGTAAAAGGTATTCCATGACCCCCCAGACCCTGGGAAAGTAGAAATCCGACCCCAAAACAACGACCACTGCGCTTCAGCCAGTTAATCTACCGAGGCTTTCCAATGTGGAGAAGAACGCCTCGGTAGCTAAACTGGCTGAGCAAATCGACGCGATATTGAGGGATCCAAGTTCGAGTCCCGGTCAAGGTGAACGATTTTCCCTCTGCGGAATTTTCGCACTTATGTGATTTGCGGGTGACTCCGAAAAGGTAACACTTTGACATGTTCCGATATATTCAAAATTTGTCTTCGATAATTAATTGTTGGTCAAAACTGTGCCTTGCCGTTGTAACCTTATCTCGCGACAACGTCGATAAGAACCCCTGCATTGAGAGGCTCTCGAACCCAAGTGCTGCCGACTAAATCACGCAATTAACACGCCCATCAGGACAACCACTGGGCTCCCGCAATTCTGAGTGAACGAAATCCTTTTGGGACGCCAAATTGAATCACTCCCGTTCGCTACACAATCGCTCCCTCGACGGAGGAGTGCTGTGTTTATATGCATGCGGGGCGAAGGCCCGCCACTGGAGGTGCGCGCCTAGTGCTACAAGACGGAGGGGGACCGTAGGCATATATGTACACATAAAGGCAAGTGCCGGCCGGGAATTCTAATGAGGGGGGGGAGGAAGAGAGTGGGCTGGCGAGTCGCTTTTAAGACAAAAGCATAAGGAACAGCGCGAGGGCGTTTAAGTTGAGTCGCCGCCGTTAGCCACACAACCCACGCCCCCCCTCTCGCGGACAACAATGCAGACGAGGCGGTGTGGGGGGGTTGGCGACACCCCATTGGCCGATGGAGGTCACGTGGACGCATACCCGCACGAAATTAGAAAAAAAACACGCGAGGGAACGTCGCACTAGCGCCATCGAATAATCCCAAGGCTTGCGTAGGAGACGTTGGAATTCGACAGTCGACTTAATGTTGGTGAGTGACCTTGTACTCGGGGACCATTCGGGTGCTGATAATACTAAAAAAGTATCAATGGGAACCAAAAGAAAACCAGTGCCAACTTCTCTACGCATCCAATAAGACAGAAATCAAGGTATACATAATTGATTTCTACCCGGCCCGTAAATAATTTGTTTCATCCTTATCACCTCATCACGGGAAAGGAAAGAAGCGAAGAGTTCAATAACGCTCAGTACTCAATAGTTACAATTTTTTTACGTATAGTATAGTGGTAGCGAAACATTATGGCTGTGGGGCAGAAGGACCTTTCCAGCGGAAGAATGGCTCCGTGAAAGTGTGGAATGGGGAGGGAGGTAATCTACGAATTAGATTATCTGGATTCTCATGGTCGAAGGCGACTGCTACCATGTCTCGCTACCATTATGGCTTAAGATGGTTCGTGCGACTTTTGTTTGTGCCCAGATTTGCGTTAAATATTGCGTGCGTATTCTCATTCGTAATATCTGTAGATAAAAGTGAAAAACATTCACGTATTTGGTTTTTTGGCAATCCAATGCTTTTATAACTCGTAGCCTTATGGAAAATGGCTTGTATTTCGTTTTATGCATTTCTATTACATATGTTCAGATTTTCTTCTAATGCCTGATGCTCACGGAAAAAGTTTCCATAAAAGAGTTTTATAGAAATTTTCATTGAAAGTTTTATGAATCGTACGTAAAACGTACTTGCTTGCTCACGGTAAAACTATTCATAAAACCGCAATGTCCTGCCATCTATGAGACGCTTTGCGAACACGTGAAGTGATAAATGCACTTTCTTTTGGATGACTGTTAGGTTAAAAACTATATGTATTGTTTATTTACTTACTTTCTGGTCACACTCAACGGTGCTAAGGCTCCAACGCATTCTTCTAATAACAAGAAGGATACTGCCTCAACGTTCCATGAACTTCCAGCCATGTTTGTTTACGTTTTCCTTGTTTGGATTCCCATGGATACGAGATTATTATCAACGCGATGAGCGGAACGTCTCATTGGTTGTTGCATAAAACGGTTTTATGGAAATAGAGCCTGTCCTATTCCGTAAAACGTTTTATAAAAATAGGTTTAATAAACAGTGATGCCGTTAGCAAGCTCATTTTTATAAAATTAATCTATTTTATAAAACGTTTTACCGAAAATTTTACCGTGAGCAACAGGCATAAGCGTGGAATAATGTCATTAATATTATTTTAATTGCTGCTAATTAGCAACAATTCGCAGCGCCGAGTCGAATATTCGAAAACAACATATTTCAATCCAATTTCGTCTAAATTTCGAATACCGCACCGAAGACTAAAGGCATAGCATGCTTTAATTAAGTTAAAAATTTAAAATATAATTGTTGTATTATTTCCGTGACTGCCTGCATGGTGAGTTCCAACGCATAAACAGTTGAACTTAAGTGAGATGAGATCCAAGAATTTTTATTTCAGCTTAGGTACTTGAAAAATCATGAAAATGTGCACTCAATGACCCACAATTACCGCTCCAGCCGCCTCAAATCTCAGATTATAGCATTGCTTCACTACGAGTGTATCATTTAAGATAGCTGATGAATAAAACAATAGCGTAAAATGGCAAACGCATGTAGTTAAACGCAATAAATGCCATATGGATTTCCTTTCCGTAACTTTAGGGAAATCAAGAGAATGGATCTACATCCGGCTTTCTTGGGTGTGTTTACATTCCAAAAGTAAAATCTTAACTCACTTCTACCTATCAGCATTCAGATTATTATTTTATTCTTTATTTTGGGAGATCACGTGCATTTTTACAAAGAAATATTCAAGGCCTGGGTCGGAAACTTAATTTGTTTCCATATCCTGAACTTTCCTGGATTAATTCTTTCACAAGGTTATCGAAGAATGTACTGAGCTATAAGTTCCATCCAGTATAACATACAATTATTCAGTGAATACCAGAGTTAATGAAAGCTCATTTTGAAATGAGAATTTCCAGGTAGCTAATAATTAATCGCCATAGTTTTTATTTGACCAATTGATTGCTCAGTTTCTCTTTGTCATCTTCACTCGTTGACATCAAATCAGGAAATAGGGAGATTATTCAAGCCATCTCTTCGTTCGACTCTCCGAAGATAACGCTTTCCGACAGACGAACGTCTTCATCACCGTGTTAATTAAGAAGAAGGTCGAGGGTGAAATAATTAAACGTGCCCTCTAACTGGGGTGTGAGAGTGGCTTTTGTGTTCATTTTCAAGAAAGTGGCTCCATCGCGGCCAAAACGATCTGATCGTCAATCTGTTGTAGCGCGGGAATGTTGGCAAAAAGGGAGAGAGGAAACTGTTAATCCTTTAATATGTTTTTCACGAGGAGATTGGGGTGAATGATTGCATGATATGAGTGAATGTGAAATGATTGAGCCAGTTGATGATTTTGTGTAACTTGGCCGAATCTTTAGGAAAGATGGGAGGATAGATGAAAAATAGTACATGGTGAGGCAACATAACTTCCTTTTTTCAAAACGCAACGGAAACCATTTTATGAATCAGAATTTTTTATATTTTCTTATAATGTAGGTACACATTTAAAGTTTTGTTTTACACAGTTTTTACAACCAAATCAGGTAGATGACGCCCCTCGTTGTCCATACACTGAGTAAGCCGATTTCTGGGGTTTGTCATGACCCTTAGCAGCGGATATGTTGGAAATTTCTGCCCGGATTTTGGCCTTTTTCTTTTTTCCGGGTGTTTCTTGAAATCCCGCGTTTATCTCAACCATCCAAGGACCCTACAACACCTGAAGGCCAACATCCGGGCAGAAATTGCCAACAAACCGCTGCTATGTTGGTAAGGGTCATGACAAACGCCAGAAATCGGCTTACTCAGTGTATGGAAAATGAGGGGCGTCATCTACCTGATTTGATTTTCAAAACTGTGTAAAACTAAACTTTAAATGTGTAACTGCATTATTTAAAAAAATAAAAACATCTTATTCATAAAATAGGTTTCATTGCGTTGTGAAAAAAGGATTAATGTTGCCGCACCCTGTACATTCATACAAACGATCCCTGTAACATTGGTAGCATACCTATAGAGTAGTGCATGATTGTGAGGCTTCGGTTCGTGACGTGCGTTGACGATTTATGCTAATGCATCAATAGTCGTAGTTACACTAACTTTAGGGTATAGTGTAACGCATGTTGGTGACTACTTACCCCCTGCCACACACCCTTGAGGTGGCTTACAGGGTATTTTGTATATGTAGATGAAGAGTTTTAAAGGCGAGGGAATGCTGGAAGGAAAGTCGTTGGTATTTTGTGTACTGTGTAAAGGAAAAGATGTTCGTATAATGAAGCAAAAATGGCAGTATATGCAAAAGAGTAGGTGGCACTCATGCCCACTTTGTTGTATGGTAGCGAGACTTGGGTATGTCAGGATAAGCATATATGCGGTGGGAATGGGATACTTGAGAAGTATTTGCGGTAAAGGCAGCAGGGATAGGATGAGGAATGAGTGGGCGATGAAAAAATGTGGAATGGAAGCTTCGGTAAAAGGAAATGGTGTGAAAGGAGTGGTATTCATTTGTTGAATGTGGGGGAAGATACTCTCAGGAGAAGGCATATTGGGAGTCATAAGAACGATTCTTAGTTCCTCTGTCATAATCATCCTAAATCAGCTGTTGTCCGCTCACCCCAGATAATCGACCAACCAGCCATTAAGACTCGGCATTGTCGAATTTCCGTTGATGATTCTTTCCTACGTCTTCGTCAATTAGTAAATTTCTGAAATGAGATAAGAATTTTTTGTACTGTCTACCGTTTATTTGAAATAGATTTGAACTCACGCAACGTGTTTGAACGATTTACATCATTTTCAAGTGTTGAACTCGAAACATTTTCAAGTGTTCAACACATGCAAATGTTAAAAGTAGAAAAGCGTTGTGTGGGTCTTTTAAGTTTCAAAAGAATGTGCAAAAATGTCTTGTTTCATTTCAACAATGTTAAAAAATCGTTCAACGAAATCTCGCCAAATCTGTTTATCGACTAGGTAATTAGCGTTTCCTTGCGTTAACGCGAGAACAGTGTAATCCTTAGTTTATCGACCAGACAATAAGCCCGAGAGGGTTAGTAATAAAGTGGGATATTTCTTTGACCCTACTACATGTTGTATGGGCAGATCCCCTCGGATGCGTCCTCCGGAAGATCATCTTGCACCCCCCCTTTTTCCAAGCAAGCGGGCTAAAGTGATATCGGGTTCCTCAGGGTCTTCACAAACAATGCCATCGCCAGGGCAACGCCAGCGTAAGGGGAATGAGCACAAAGGTGAGGAGAGGTAGGTTATTGGGGCGGAGGGGACAGAGGAGGTGAAGTCCCTCCTCCCTAACAACCCAATCTGCCCACGCCGCAAGAACACCATAGCATTCTCTAAAGGCCGTTTTACACGATGCAATATTTTGTACAAACGAATGTACTATCGTTTCCAAAAGTCTGAGTGCATCCACTTTGCTCCATTCTACGGTTTGTAGAATGGGACATGGTGGGAAATTTTATTTTTAATTTGGCACTACCTGCAGACTGCGTCTTGTGCTGGGCTAGCTTCACCTGCCGTGAGACGACGGTGGGGAATGAGTTACCGACGAAAGGATCGACGGGGACGGAGTAAAACACGAGAGAGGAAAACCCCATCGGAATGCACCGAAGGTTATTCGAGCTCATGCGGTTGCGACGCGACGATGGAAGCCTCCGACTTGTGTGATTTTCTCTCGCGAAATTCATATTTGTGCTCACGAGTGACCCACTCTGTAACAGCGGCGCGGTAGCCGCGTGGTTAAGACTGCCTCGAAAAACGAATTTGAAACATTCCCGGATTCGATGCTCAGTAGTTGTCTTTTTTTGCACTCAAGTAATTTCAATATGACTGTGAAAATGAACCTCAGGTACATTCTCTTTACATCAACGCACCCGGTAATCTTTATTATATTACAGGAGTTCAATAATGATGAAGGACAACCTAATACCAAAGATGACTCCTTGGATCCTTATTTCTCCTTAAGCCAATCTATTCACAGTGAATAAATACTTACACGTCTCACTAGCTGAACATTTTTGGTCTAACGTTGAGTATGGCATTATCTCCCGAAAGGAAAGATCCCTATGCTCGAAACCAATCTCTCTTTTTACCACCAAAATATCAAGTCGCATTCAAGGTATGATATTTTTGGTTATCCGCGAGTGATACATATCATCGAAATTTCTTAGATAGGCTCTTATTCAAACTCCTAGTTCTCAGAGAAATAATATGCTGTGAAAAACACTATTGGTGCTATAGAAAGAGGGTTTCTCAGCAAGTGGGTGTCCGAGCGAAAGTAAATCAAGCGGCTCGGGCCGAAAAAAGTATCCAGTTATTTATTTAACGAAGTCTTCTGACGATTATTGTGTTCTGGATATATATTGAGAAGCGTAGCCAGAGGGGAGGTGGGGGGCGGAACCCCCCCCATGTTCTGGCTCCCCTAAGTCTGTGAATGTATCCACTCTAAAGTCCCAAATACGTACGTGAATAAATTTCATAATCAACAATAAATTCTACAAGGTCTACTAGTATGGATAATATATTACGAGAAAAATTATACAGTAAAAGTATGTAACAGTATGTTAAGTAAACTGGTGAATTTATTAGTCGGCGCCCCCCTAAAATTCCCCCCTCCCCCCGGCGCCCCCTAGAACCGAAACCTGGCTACGCCACTGGAATTATTATTTTAAAATATTATTGGATGCTGCATAGTATTTCGAAAACCGGAGTCACCTTTCTCTGTTAACCCCTTCTAGGGTAATTTCTGCGAGGTATACATTTCTGGGCGGGGAAAGGATAAGAGAATTTAGAAAGGGAATCGCTAATCCTTGCTTCTTTCCTGTCGTTGACACTATTTATTCAATAGATGGACCACCAGACTAGCTTCCAAATTTCATGTTTTCTTCATTTCTTCGGAAATGAGTGGATGTTATTAGTGAAATTAAAATGATCTGCAAAATATGACGACGAAAATATTTACGTTTTCATTATACTGTAACTACCGAGTTTCTACCCTATGTTTAATAACATAGGGTAGCAACTCGCTCCAGGTGCTCAAATTCAACTTAGTAAATGACTTTGCAGGCTCAAATTCAATTCAGTTAATTACTTTGTACCCTGGTCTTATAATCATGAATTATTATTTTAATTGAAAGATGATCAATTAGACGTACGATTATACGTTCTTGCCTCATAATCATCGACGAATTTCACAGATGAAGTTAACAAATATTCATTTTCACTTTCAACTTTATCATGTTAATACATTTAGAATAGGTCTCTGAACTTTGTAAATTTCAATCTAAAATTTATTTTCTACTTTTTAGTGCATTTTTATTTTTTACTTTTGAGTGCATTTTGAAATAAGACCAGTTTAAAAAAAATGTTTTGGATCCCCAACTTTCCCCCCCTCCCCCCCTCTCGTTGCCTCCCTCTCTTCCCATCCGTCCTTTTCCTCCAGCCCCTCCATTTATACCGTCCCTCCTTGCAGCACAGGTCTGCGCTAGGAACGTATGCGTGAACTATACCGCGTCTCACGTACCCTGGCGGCTTGCGGATATCCAGGGTTACTCTCCATCGCGAATGTTTTGCGGTCGTTTCTCTCTCCAAGAAAGGGACTTTAATGTGTATAGGCAACTGTCCGATTTTTTTATTGGCTACGGAACTTTTTTTTTCGTGATATAACAGGATGCGAGCTTTTCATTTCGTTCCAATCTATCGATGGACGCATTTCATTTTTTTCACCACGACTTTGCAATCGTTTTTTCACGAGCGAAAAATAGAAAAAAAATTAATATTTTCATCTGCATCTGCTTCGTATCCCCAGCGAACTGCCTCTAGGGCAAATAACAAAGGCATGTTGATTGGAAGAATCTTTTTTTGTGTTTTTGTGAATGATAAAAGTATGATGCCTATGTGTTATTTTTGATAGCTCAATTTCAATTAACAGCTTTGCAATCTCGAATGTTCACCAGAAAAATTATAGAAAAAAACTTGTCATTTACTGAAGGCTCTGATATAAGGGAGGAATTTGGATAAGCAGTGAAGGGGAAGAAAGAGAATAGGACTTATGGATGGCATGAAGAAAGACATCATGTAGGAATGGAGATAAGTGCCTGCGCTTGTAACAATCTAGATGATTTTTACTCTTCTATTTACACCTTCCTTTGCCTGTATATTTTTATCCCAATGGTAATGTAATAAATCAGCTACGTTTTACCCCGCTATCTGTCATAATAGCGTGTGGCATGTGGCAAGGGGTGTTAAAAATAGCCATTATTCTGTATTTGGGAGTTTACGTATATATTTTTACTTTCAATTAGATGCGAGAAGGAGTATTAGACTTTCACTCAAATTTCTCCTTTTTCAAAATCTTTAGGTCCAAGGCAATGGAAGGTAGCAACTATATTAGAGTGTTTAAAAAATGTGGTAGGTAGTCGTTAAAATTCATTAAAATAGTAAATAATTTTATATTTGAACGTTTCTCACAGTAAGGCATTATGGGCGTAAGGAAAAGCCTAGGAGCAGTCAAATTGAGTGATTCAGGGGTTGATAGAATTGAAGACTGTCTCAGGCTCTTCTTTATGGAATTCTTTCATTATGTATTAATAAAAATACTTTATAATTCCACAGTTTTGTTATAAAAGGGAACGAACGGTTTCGAACTCCATTATGAAACCGGTCGTTCTTTTTTTATTATAACTTTATGAAATTTTAAAGTATTTTTCATTATTATATGATAGAATTAAG
Organism: Pyrrhosoma nymphula; assembly: GCA_963573305.1. Classification (NCBI taxonomy): domain Eukaryota; kingdom Metazoa; phylum Arthropoda; class Insecta; order Odonata; family Coenagrionidae; genus Pyrrhosoma; species Pyrrhosoma nymphula. Next base: position 119,167,890 of record OY754338.1, read on the forward strand.
AAACATTAAGGGCTGTAACGTTAATTTTTCTCGCATGCGATATCACTCACGCTGTTATTAAGTTAATCTCATGCTTAATGTACGCGTGAACACGATCGTTTAAGTGTGATTTCCGTGGAGTTGGTGTGCCTATCGTGACATAACTACTGCGTCAGTGTTTCCCGGAGTTGAGGTGTCTCCCCACGGAGTTAGGGAAACGAAAGAATGACCTGCATGTTGATGAACAATCGATATCTGCCTTCAGTGGATGCGGGTGTCATTTAAATTGGACCTGCCCCAGGGTTAAAGGTGACAAGGACAAATACAATGGGTCTTTAAAGGGAAACTGCGGTTTTGATAAGACTTGCAGCAACTTCAGTTCGCGGGATAATGCGTACTTTTCGTGTCACGCATCCCTGGTTTGCTTTTACCGGTCGTCTGCAAGGATTGGCATCGCCTATTTTTTGATTCTGTAGGCAGGTGAGCAGGGTTTTTGAAAGAGGGCATGAACAAATATGATCGTGTAGCAAAATCGTACAAAGAAAATCTAACTTTGTGGAGTACTCCTAAAATTAAATTAACCCAAATGTGTGTTTTCCGCTGTCTTATTTCTCAAAATACTCCCGGTTTCGGCTCTCAAGCCATCAGAAGGTCCAATTTTAGCATTATATTATCAACTTTCATCATACCTGATAATGCCTTCATTTAATCATGTAGCACTTCTCACATTTCTATTATTATAAGTTAGTTATTAGCAGGTTTTTGTGATAGAATTAAACTTTAGTTCATTTGCCTTAACAGCTTATGATTTCTCAATAAGGTAATAAGTTACTCGAAAATTTTAATTTATTTAAAACCAGTTTTCTCTTGGTCATCACCAAGCACATTTTTAAGCTCTTCCCGTACATTAAGCGATATTTATCACACTTCGCAGATACGTAGATATACATCGTTCACACTGTTTCAAGCTGGTTTTATTTTGATACTGATGTTATAAGCATTTATGTGTTTTTTTTATATTCGTGCCTTTGATATTACTGCTCTCATTTTTAAGGTAGAAAATTCAACAATTAAGTAAATGTTTTGGCTTGTTAAATGTTTTCCATGGTTGGGAAACAATAGAAAACCTCACAGGTTGTAGGCAGATAACCTCAGACAGATAATAGAAAATCGTGCACAGGATTAGAGGCCAATGAAAAATTTAATGAATTGCAGATTTAACGGATGAAGGCATTTTTTTGTTTTACTCAAGCTTATTGTTTGTTTCCTACTTAACCATGAATCATGTCAAAGAAGATGTATGTGAGCCAAATAACGAGGCAAGAAACGAAGGGGTAGACCGCGAAAGTCATGGGTGAATGTGGTGGAAAATACTCAAAATAGAAGGAATATTAAGGAGTATTGAGAAGCGGAGGATGAGGGGCTCAAGGATAGGGAAATGTTGAAGAAATCATTAAAACAGATCCAGTGTTGAATGCCTGATACCGAAAATAAGGCTCTTTTTCTGTGCCTACGCCGAAAGGGGGAATGGCGTGATAGATATGTATGTTTGTATCATGAATCAGATCAGCACTTTAATTATCCGAAAGAGGCAGCAATTGATGCCTAAAAATAATGAAATAATTGATCAAAATTCATGGAATTGTAAGGGGGGAATTAAGTAGGGGATTTATTGATCAGGAAATTATCAATTGAAAACCAATCGTGATTAATTCATCTTTTTCCTTGTCACTACCAGGAATTAAGATGTAACTTGAGCATGAATATTTCACCGTATCTCCTTTCGGCTCATCGGACTGCTCTTCTGCAATGGACAATGTCGGCGACATAATAAGACATTTCGCTGCGTAAACCTATTTTTTAGAGGGTCTCAGTTTCATCGTTTTCCTTCTTTGGTTGCTTGTTACTGAATTACTTCCAATCGGAGGATCATTACCAAATGATCAATTTAATTGGAAGAACTATACTTAGCATATTGAGACATAATTGAATTAAAATAATTATATTTTGTGCATTTCACACTTTTTAGTACCACAACCGGTTTCGACGCTATGTCCGCGTCAATTGCAACTTGTCCTTAGAGTGCATAGAAGGATTTTAGAGTCCTCTTGTAACTTACAAGAGGGCTCTAAGGTCCTTCCCTGTGGCCTTATATGATTGTTTGCATTCGTTCGCGCATACAAGAGTAATAATAAGCATAATAAATCGGGCATGGCGTCGAAACCGGTTAAGGGGCTCATATAAATTGTGGAATATTATTATTATTATTATGTAAATCTACCGCGTAAGGTAGGTTTCAATGGAAGAGAGCGAAAAAATCCTCCTGATTTTTTCAGGCGCAGTCCCCTGTGTCCTTAAGCTTATTCATCTCAATTTCAGTTCATCTCTGTGTGAAATCTACGACGCATAATGATTTTTATTCACTTACGTCTTAATTCCACTGATAAAATTCGCCAACTATCACCCTTAAACTCTTCTTATAATATATAGGCGTGACAAACCGTATTCATGTATGTATCGAACGATAACGGTGGTGAGTTTGTGTTGTTGTCAAATAGGCAATTCGATATTTTCTGCAAGGGGCGTAACATCAGACGGGATAATCACGAAGGAATGCGTCCATATTTGCAGTTCACTCAATGGGAATGACCTACTTCTTACTTAGAAGATGGGAGCACTCTTGTCTGCGTTAGAATGGAAAACAGAGTAGAGCATCGCATAGTGTCATCTTTTCGCGTATCGACGATATTGTGTGATATTTATGTATATGACTATTTTTTACCTGAGCTAATATATAGTGTCTAATCGTTTTTTTTACGTGATAGCATTTTTAGTCCTAAAAACGTGACATTTCACTACCTCTACTGTGATGAGGGTTGGAAATTATAGGTTTCAGTAGCTATCATGGAAGTCTTAAGCAGTTTTGCATGCATTTTCTTAAGAAGTCGAATGTTAGGACGTTTGTGTAGTGAAAACTGGGCCGTATAGATCTGATAATCGGGTCGGGTGACCGGGGAAATGTATAAATTAATGAGCTACAAAAAGCCCCTGTCCCTATGTTGATGCATTCTGTAAAGCTATGTCGAGTTCACAGAGATATACTCCTCGCAGCGTTGCGCAGGAATTGCTGCCTGCTACGTTATTCCTGACAGAACATGGTTTTGGCAAATCCATTTTTCCGATTGAATGCTCAAAACATTGCTTGTTCCCCACCATCATTTAAAGTTCTTTGCATTCGTTCGCGCAGTACACAGTTTTACGGTTAACTGCACGAACTGACACCGCTTCGAACAGTGCATTAATCCCTCGTTAAAATACGGGTTTCAAGTTAACAAAAAAAAAAATAATAGAAATACGGGCTCAGCTTGGGCAACAGGTGGAATTTGGTGGAACCGCCTCTTGTCTCGATTCTCTGGTTCACTGGATTGCGATTTATCGATTCCTCGAAGCCCTCCTAATCGACTTCCGAGTATAAACCACAATTTTGGCCGCAAATTGACGAGATTGGTTAATGTTCGTCTCATCGCATGTATCAAAGCTGGAGCCTCTTCCACGTCTCCCGTCCCCTTATCCCTTTTGCGATGAATAAGCCCTGGTTGGATTTGAGGATGTGATAAGTGGGGATTTGGCCTACTAGCGAGGCGGGGGAAATAAGCTCGCTAATTTCACTACAGCATCGCAAGCAGCATTTCCTTGAATGAGATTTTCTGCGTATTATCTACGAAGGTAATTCGGTACGGAGGTTCATCGGTAATTTTGATGGAAGCTCAAACTAAAATGCAGGTCTTAGCTTAAGTTTGAGTTAAAGAGTTAGAATGATAAAACTACCTTTGGGTAAATTATTTGGCTTGATACTTATTGGGTTTGATAATATTATGAATTAAAGGGCAGAATAGATGGGGCCATACGGTACGATAGTCTTGGATTATCATGTTGAGGCTATTTAAGTGCGTAAAAACTAAGTGGAAGTGCGCAATCGTCCATGTTTTAATGGGTCAGTTCAGCAATTTTGTGCCGAAAATTAAGGTATTCTTAGAGGAATAATTACGGTATCGTATTGATTTATCAAGAAAACTGGAAAATTAAATTAATTTCCAAAAAATCCCTGCATTATCTGTACTAATTAAATCTTATGTCCTGGGGGGAGGAGGAGGGGTGGCGATGCTTAAGATGAATAAAACTGCAGAACCGTATTTTTCGTATAGCATTCCCGAATTTCCGGCAGCTCATAAGGCCATGTTAAATTTGCATAGCAACTACGTATCTCCTGTCGGCAACGTTGCCACGGATGTTTTAATATTGTAAACATTAGTTACGGTGTCCAGATATTAGACTATTAGCAGTGAAATACCCTACACAAAACATATTTAAATATCATTTATACTAAAAACATTTGCATGACAGGTAATTTTGCGTAACATTTTTAACGGATAATCAGCTAGTTATTAATAATATCCATATGATAAGATAAATAAGATAGTAATTTACTTGCTCTAGAATAATTTCCTTTTGAGCATGGTAATACAGACATTAATACAGATAGATGATTAATTAATCTCTCAATAAATCACATTTAAAGTAATCACATTCCAATTAATTACTCACAACTTACAACAATTGAATACAAATACAGTGTCTATAAGTACATAGGAGTGATCATCAAGACAATATACCTATTCTTTCATACGTTTCGTACAAATGTTTTTCATAAATCAAATTTCATTGAAATAAAAATAAAAGCAATATTTTTTTAAATCTTTCTATTGTCTTTATGTTCATCAAATCTTGAAGAATCGAATTCTACATATGACGGAATTTTACTTAAAAAGAATTATGGTATGGTAATTCCTGTGACAGGGTACATTTAATTTGTTTGTAGTTCTTGTATTTATTGTTTTTTAGCTAAATTATCTAAGTTATAGGCTGGAAAATATAGGAAAGAGTTTCAGTTTTTAAAAGTTCAATTCATGGATAAACTGTTTGCGTGTTGAGCATTTTGAAGTTGTCAATGAAGATTTGCAACCGTTGGGAACCATGGTAGTGAAACGCGAACTCACCTGTGTGAACACAGTTCCCAGGAAACCGATCTTTCCTCAGAATTCGGTCTACTGTGTCACTGCCACCATGTTTCGCTACCACTAGATGCCAGCTTATGTGTGTGCATGAACCTTCTAAGTCCTGAATCCGTCCCTGAGCCATTCGAAACCGACGTGACGTGACGTGGGTCGTAAATTAGGGAAACAAACTTGGTGTGTGGGTTTGTGGACGCACGACAGAGGTGAAACTTTTGAGAAACACTGTTTCGTGCCAGAACCTTCGGTGCAGAAGAAATATTATCGCTTAAAATAAATTTTTAATCGGTTAATTTTAATTTAGCTCCCACAATCGTTCTGATATCTGTTCCTGAAACAAATTATTCTTAGACGTTCGCATACCTACTTAGTTTATACACATCTGAGTTTTCGCGGCCAATAATGGCCGTTGCGATAGTTCTAATCATGGATGTGAGAAAACATGCCAAAATTATACGTTTTAACTAATATTTCGCAATATAAAGAAAAGGATTATTTAAAGAAAATAAAAATGTTATCTTTTTGGGGATGTTTTTTATTCCAATCCTCGTCGTTGAAGGCGTATTTTTTTCATGTTTTAACGAGCGAAAGAAAATTTATATTCAAGGAAATATTTCGTTTCTCCCATTTATGCCCATTGAAAAATGAAATTATCTCCATGCTCCAAATATGAAAACTCTCAAGATTTTTTTAATTTTTCTCCGTCTCACTGGGTGATTAAGGAACATTCCATGAAAATTCCAGCCCTCCAGCTCCATTTGAAATGCCCAGCAGTTCCTATCGTAGAGATCTGACGCCATCTTACGTTTTTTCCGTGCCGTGTCGCGTGTCGTTCAGGTGATGGTTTTACTAAAGCTCTGGATTAGAAAACAACGGGCAACGGTTGTCCTCGACCGATGCCTACAACTGAGGAAGATGTGTTGCATTAAAACATTGTGGCATTATATAAAATATGACGAATGACACCACTAGGCGCAGACTCGCTGAAGGTAGTTTGAGCGAAAAATCACTTCTCCTAGAATTTGATCTCATTTTAAAGAAAACACTCTCATTTTTCCAATAGTATTAATATATCAACCCCTTGCCGAACTACTTTTCGAGCAGTTTGCCTTAAAACATAAGATGTTTTACATGGGATAGACTATGTCTGTGCGCTCCAGAGGGAGAATATTGAAAAAATTAGGAATTTATAGCTCCTAGATTTCATCAAAAAAACTAACGGTGTGTAGTTTGTATGTTTTATCACCTATTAATAAAAATTAGTCAAATACTCACCAAAGTAATGTTTACATAATTACAAAAATAAACCTTCTGTTTTGAAGACTTTTTCACCATACGGCGTGAAAAAATGAGTCAATTTACGTAGATAAATTTATTTAATTACTGAGAATTTTGGTCATATGTAACTGCATTTTTGCGCCATTAATAGTACAATACACTTCTTACAGCCGCCGAAATTAAAATATGAAATTCAAATATGGTCTCCATTATGGCTAGGGAAATATCTCGGTCAAACTACCTTAAATGCTTTGGCAGTAATTTTTTGCTCGTAGAAACATGTTTACGCTCTACAGGGTGACCTGGAATACCTTGAAAACCTGGAAAACTCAGGGAAATATTTTGTCCTGGAAAACTCGGAGAATTTTTGTATTTTTCCGAAAAACCCTGGAAAATTCACGGCAGCCGATTTCCATTAAGGCAGAGAGAGAGAGAGGTTTAACCTGCGCCTTTGATTGCATTATGCTCTCGGTTCACAATCAGCGTAGCCTTGCGCTCCCTGTTCATTTCATACTCTTTTTCGTAGCTGTGTGCCCGCTCGTAGCTTGTGCTTCGTCACCCCACCCTCCCTTCGCTCAGACCTGATTCGCTGATTGCATAACAAGGCAAATTCCACATGTAATAATTCCCATGTAAAATGGCCGCTACGAATGGAATCGTAATTGATGCCGAAATGCGATTGTATATCTCCGTCAGTGGAAACAGAATTCTGCACGAAAATCTTGATTCCGTTCGAAGAGCCACACAAATGGAATTCTTGGTGTTGCCAAATTTATAAAAAATCTAAACGTCTGCGCATGCGCGATGGCATTTCTCGCAATTATACGAAAACCATTCGGCCGGCAACCTAAATGGATAATTGGTTTTTGTTATTTAATTGATAATCTTCTCCCAATAATCTTAACCCTCCTCTTTTTAATGTTTGCATAAATGTTTTTAAAGGAGCTGAAATACATTTTGTGGTCACAGCGTGTTGAAATCACAGCCCTCGGGTTCGGAGTTAACAGGGCCACTGTACAGGGGCAACCCAAGCTAATTATAATTCGTGTATTGTCCAACAAATACAAGTTTGTTCTAATTGAAATCTTTCGGGTGTTAGATCCGTACCTATTACAAAGCAACTAATTGTCAGTTTCCGAAATGCTCATGCTAAGTATAGGGAAGCCTTAGCGGAGGTGAGGAATGGTACCAAGGTCTCAAGAGAAAAAGAACAAGAAAGAGGTACTGCAAAAGGTTTAAGAGCTGCAAACAAAAAAAATTAATTTCTTGAAAAGCCGATAAATTTGTTGTTGAAGTTGAATCGGAAATGCACTCATTGAAACAAATCACACCACTTTCTTTAATTTGCAAGTTATTTATGAAACTAGTCTGAATCTAGTTTATTATCACAAATGATTATGTAACTTTGTTCACTTCCACAGATAAATCTGTGGAAGAAAATGAAGTTGCTTTTTAATTTGTGAAATTCAACTTCCACACAGTTGAGACTAAAACCACGGAACTAGTTTATTGTGTTCAAATTGCACCTGGCTCAAACTTTTGTTGCCAGTTAACTGTTTTTGTTTATTTTATTGGTTGAAATAAAACCCGTAATACTCCACATTCCTAGTATACTCTATTATTTAATTCAAAGTGAGTATCGAAATTTCTCTTATTTTTCATGTTGAAAAAATATGATGATTTTATGAGAAATTCATTAGTATTAGTATGTAATTCATCAGTAGTAGAAATTCATCAGAAAAGTATGTTAGAAATAAAGTGCAACAAGACCCTGGAAAATGCAAGATTTTGCCTGGAAAACCTGGAAAGCTCAGGGAAAAAAGAAATTGAGATTCACCGGACACCCTGTCGCTATCTTCCCCATTTACTGGATAGGTCCGTTTTGGTTGCCCTGTCCGTACTTTCCCAACTTAGAGCGTTCCACTCCCCATCAATCGAACGTGTTGATGGCGGGCGTAGAATACATCGCGACAGTGAAGCAGTTCCTCTTGCAAAATTTGGCGTAAAAGTTGGTCGTCTCCGCGGTCACGGACTTGCCGCTTCCCCTGTCGTCGCTCCATGAAAGGAGGAGGTAAAACCCAAGCCAGCCACCGCCCATTCTCCTCTCTCCCTCCTCATCTTCATGAATGAAAAACGGAATGACCTGAAGGGGGAAGGGAGCTGAGGGGGAGCAAGCAGGAGAGAGGGAGTGAAGCGAAATAAAAAGATATATAGAAGGTTGCCCGCAACTCGAGTATTCCATTGTTCCCCGAAGACGGAGGCGAACTGTTTTTTTTTTGCAATCGCGTCGGTGAGAAAAAGTGCGGATCCCGTCAATTGATGTGATTTAGTAGACCCCCGAAGAATGCGGCTCACGTCAATTGACGTGATGAAGTAGCCACCAAGGACTACGGCTCACGTCAATTGACGTTGTTATAGTTGGAATCCTTCGTCTACTTAGAAAGATGATTTTGGTGTGTGTCGATACCTGGGTCGAATATATCTTTTATCTGTGGAAAATTACATTTTAAATTTCTATATTTCAACGATATTTTACAGTAAAGATCCATTTAAAGATACTTCATTGTTTAATTTTTCAGTAAAATTACTTTTGTGTTATTTACCCTTTTAAAGTGGAAAACATAAATTTTTTAGGAATGTAGATACAGTTTTTGTTGGTACAATAGTTTTCTTAATTTTTTATGATGTAATGTGCTGCACATGTTCATCAGTCCAAGAAAGTAATTGCATTTATGGCTTTTCAGCGAATGTGATAAGATGGTTTCACCTGGAAATGACTGGAATGTTATTTAAATTTTAGTATGGACTCTCAAAGAAAAATGTAACCTTTACTTGATATGGACAATAACATCGTGCCTTCCAACGATATTTTATTCTCAAATTGCCCTTAACAGTATATTGTATTAAATGCAAGAATGGGTGAATCATGATGAAAAGCACTACATTTGTATTCGATATCAATTTAATTTTTCACGAAAAACTATTTATAAGAAGCTAATTCTCCCAGCGAATAGAATGGTAATAAAAATAAAATTAAGCCACTCCCCACCAACCAATCCATTTCAGTTTTTTAGTTACTAGTGAATAACTACGCGAACTGAAGTCCAAATTCAGTTTAGTTCAGTGTAAATGTCATTAGGATGCTATTCCCGAAAAAATTGTTTATTAAAAAATATTTTTGTCGAATTATATACATATTTTGCACTTAATTTTGGTTTTCTAATATCTAAGGAAAGTAATCAGTGAAAGCAATATCTTTTAAAAGGTCCAAACGAAAAGGGGGAGTTCAGTATTTGTTATGACTCACACAGTCACGGCCTCCATGTGCACGAATATTGTCGAGTTATAGATATGGATGATAAGTTTCGGCTCCTCAATGCGGACGATTAATGTCTACTAGCAACGATGTCGGCGTTGATTGTGGCGTAGTTTTTGCATCAATGTTATAACACATACCCATCGCCATATCGTTATTTTGTACTATAAAGCGAGAAATAAATAAATATATGTTTATAATAATTTTTAACAGAGGGTGAAAGAAAGAGATAGAAAACATGTAACTGAAATTGGACGAAGACACTGGTGATGTGGAAGATGGTAGAGCCGAAAAATCAGAGGGTAAAAATGTGCGTGGCCGGGACTCGAACCCGGAACCTCCCGATTTCGCGCCGGGTGCTCTACCCGCCGGGTGCGGTGTGTGAGTGAGTGAACGAAATATATATATATATATATATGCATTTAAAAAAACAGTAATACACTAAACAAACACAGAAACACGCAAAAAGGACACTCACAAATAAAACTTGGACGTTTCGGCGGTCATGCCGCCATTCTCAGCGGTAGAAGAATCAGTGGAAGAAGATTCTTCTACCGCTGAGAATGGCGGCATGACCGCCGAAACGTCCAAGTTTTATTTGTGAGTGTCCTTTTTGCGTGTTTCTGTGTTTGTTTAGTGTATTACTGTTTTTTTTATGCATGTGCATCGTCGCCGAGAGCGATTTTCGTCCAAGACATTAATTATATATATATATATATATATATATATTTGTATGCCTGTATTCCTCTTTGCCTTCCCTCTTCCACTTGTGTTCGTCCTCTATATGGTGGGAGAAATAGTCCCGTGCGCGCCATCTCTCGGCCGCTCAAGTCGGGCATGGGGTTGTTTTGTATAAAACCCCGTCGAATTCCGCAGAAAATTGAGTAACCTGGCTGGTGTAACTGGTAGCATACCTGGCCGGAAATCGGGAGATCCGGGTTTAAATCCCGGGTCAGGTGAAATTTTTTCTGTTTGGATTCGACTGATTTTCATCTTCCCCACCAAAACCTGTGTTCGTCCTTTTATGTGTTCCTATCCATTTCCAATTCCTATGTTTGCTGCGCAATGGGAAGTAGGTTCAGTCCTTCCTATGCAAATCTTTTCCTTGGCTTTTTCGAAGAAATCTTTCTAAAAAGTTACCCTCAAAAACCTCTTCTTTGGCTTAGATACATAGACGATATCTTCCTTCTCTGGTATCACGACTTAAACTCTCAAAACGCCTTTGTCTCTTCACTCAACTCATCTGCCTCTGTATCTTTCACATCTTCCATCTCCAGCACTAACATCACCTTCTTAGACGTTGACATACACATTTACAACAACAAATTTAAAACCTCTGTTCACATCAAAGACACCAACAAACAGCAGTACCTCCACTACAACAGCTGCCACCCACCTCACACCAAACGCTCCATCCCTTATTCCCTTTCCGTCCGAGGACACAGGATCTGCAATAACCCTGATGATCTTCAGAATTTCCTTTCGCAATTACACACCTCTCTTCTTCGCCGCGGATACCCCGAAAAACGTTTAAAAAATAAAATCAGAAAAAAACCTTATGTTCCGAATAAACCCCGCTCAGAAAAACATTGCTCCCCTTCTCTTCTCACTACCTACTTCCCAGGCGCTCATGCCCTGCAGGATATCCTAAAGGACATGTACCCCATTCTTTCTAACCACAAATCCACCTCACAGATTTTTCCTAATATTCCACGGATCACATACAAAAGGCCACCAAATTTTAGCACCATTTTTAAAGCCACCCGCCCACTTCAAAAATCCCTGCGAGTCACCGCCACTCCACCTTCGCCTTGCAATCGTCCCAGATGCAAGACCTGCATGATTTTTTCTCCACCCCCAGCCTCTTTTCTCCCCAAACTTAAATCCCTCCCGATATTTCCCTCCACCACCTGTACGTCCACCAACATAATTTACCTTTTACAGTGCAACTTCTGCCCAGCATTCTATGTAGGCCAATGTACCACCCCCCTTAACCTCAGAATGAATTATCATCGTGCCTCCTGCTGCCCGTCATCCCCCATGCTTCCCTCCCAGTGGCCACGCATTCTTTGTCCCAAAACGCGGTCTTCAATTGTTGTTTCAAGGTGTCCATTATTGCTTCCCTCCCCCCTCAGACTCCGCCCTCAACCTCCACACGCTTGAATTAGCGTGCATTTGGCGCCTAAAAGCTTGCAGCGCCCCTGGACTGAATGTATCCTACTAACCCCCTCCCCCATAACCCCTTCTCCCCCTCCCCCATCACCCCTTCTCCCCCTCCCGTTCGCTCGTCCAACAATATCCCTTGTTCCTGCGGCATTCTGACCCAGCCAGTCTACATATCCTCGTTGAGAAAGAAACCTTTGGCTTCGAAAGCTCCGGAAAAAAATGTTCTCCTGTGAGTGTTCTTTCTAAGTGTTTTACTTTATTACGTGCGTCACAGCTAGTGACACTGTTTTATTATTAATATATATATATATATATATATACACACACATACATATAATGCTTTTATAGAAAACTGGTTTTTCCGATCTATACGAATGTTGGCATTTGAGGGTTCTGCGTATACAATAGATATGTATTACCAAGTATTTTAACTATTCATGAGTACTTCAATAAAGTTATTTTTTAAATTATTTAGGAAAAATATATGTATAAAATGAACATTCAATACTTTTTTTCGAGAAACCGTATGTAAGCCATTGTATAAATGAGATTTTTATGCATGATAAAATATGTAAAAAGGTTAAAAAATTGTTTTAAATAACATAAATTTTCATTTAATTTCATAAATAATTAATATCTACATATATGAGTATACTGTGAAAAGCTCAGTCTCCTGGTAGTTCCGAATAATGACGGCAAATTCGGTAATATCGATAACGCTCGGTATAACCAATATGGCCTAGTAATTATGGTCTCTTCGAGGTATTAGCTCGTCGTTATTTCTGGACGTCGATATAACAGGACGTAGATATACCGGCGGAGAGGTTTATCCAATGGGCGATATGTATCGACACGGCGATATATCGCCCCGATATTTTTGTATCGCTCACCGATGTCGAACTCCGCGTATCGCACAACCCAATTGACACGTGCTTCCGAGATGCCCCGCCCACACTCTTTTATCATTCCCCCCTCCCCCCCCCCAATTCCCCTCCATTCCCATGGTGATGGATTTTCAATGAGAACTCGAGAGTGGACTCGCCCTTGGCCGAACAAGGACATCCATCTCAAGGGGGAAGAGATGAGGTTGAGAAAAACAAGAAGGAGATGTGTTTGAGGGGAATGGAACGAAGAGGAATCCCTTCCCTCCTCCTTGCGAATCTTCCTTCCTCCTCGAAAGCTCTCAAAAACCTCTCTCCTTCCACTTCTGTGTCGAGAAAGGGAAGGAATATGATAAGTGCGTATTTATAATTTTTTATCAAGATGTATTTTTTTTTGAACGAAGAGTAGTAGAGTAGCTCTTTGTGACGAGTGGACTGGCGATTCGCTCCATCATATCGGTTTCTGCTAATTAAACTCTCATCTTCTGTGAATCATGTATTCGTAATTGATACGTAAATTTTACCTTCACATAGTGATGTTTTTTGATAGTAAGTCCGTGGACATTTTAAATTTTTATAACTATGCGAAAATATTAGTTACTATCTTGGATAAATACATTCATGTTAATATCATCACGCTGTTCACTTCAATGTTTACTTAAATTATTTTTTTTCTTTTTAATTGTAATTGGTTAATGTGTCTCCTGTCTTTGTTAAACTGAAAATCTTTCTAAATTTTTATTGTATAATATTTTTGCAACAATGTATATATCATTATATTCTTAATATATGACCAAGTGTTTATTTTTGCTGTCTTTTCTTGATTGTATAACGTTTGGCTAACTTTTATCATTGTTTCTTACACCGAGTCTATATACATGTAGGTATGAGATACGTGTTCAATAGGACGAGATATTAGAACTGCAAATATTTATTTATTTAGTCATTCAAAATGGCTCAAACGTCTTTTTATTAACGTAACGACTATTTGTTAAAAACATTTCCTTTGATTGATATGAACTACAAAATCTTTCCTTTGCACGATATTTTTTTTGGTAATTGAACTTGAAGTAACATGGTTTTAAATTTGAGAATGGATTAAATCTTTGGGGAAAACAGCATTTCCTGTCTATTAAAAATGTAATTTTCACGAAAAACTGTTCGTAAGCGAATTCGCCGAGGTAGAACTATTAGAACGCTAGGGTAGCGAAGTAGAACGAGGTAGAAGGCTATTTTCTTTTTCGAGGCTTGAGTACTCCATTCAGGGGACCAAGTTTTGACATGATCGAACAAATTTAACAAAGATCGCGGAAGGAACGAAATAAGATTCCAATTGTACGCGTTTTATTCATGTTTCCAACAATGGAATCGTAGTTTGAAGAATGTTCGTGGCTAGGAAGTGAGGGTACTTTCATGGGATTATATTGAATTATTTTTTAATGTTTTTTTGTTGAAAAAATATCAGTCCTGGAACTTTTTTGATCATACCTCGCATTGTTTAAATAACAGTAAGAAAGAATAATATTGGGACCTAAGCAGGTTCCGCCGCTCCTCTGTGTGAGTCAAAACGAATAGTTGACTGGATTCCACATTATCGCTTGCACTGTTTGAAAAATTCAGCTTTCGCTGTTGTCAGTCCTTGGCTCTCAGTAAAGCAGATTCATTTTCATCATTTAAGTATTCTATCAGCTGATTGGTAGGTTCTTGGACAGTCCCCATCCTGCATCCCAATTTCATAGAAATTGTCTCGCTTTCCCTTCTAAGTATGCCATTAGATCGCTCTTAAATTCTTCATTCCTTCTACCTTCTCTTATTTCATCCAGAATTCCTATCCTCTTCCACGCTTCCCCAGTATTTTCCCCTCTAATACCCTCTTCAACAGGCCCTCTTCTCTCAAAACCTCCTCCATCCATCTCTTCTGCCTTCTCCGCACCTCTGCCACCAGCTTCCTCTCCACTCCAACCATATCCAACACCTCCTCGTTCGTCTTCCTCTCCACCCAGCTCACCTTCCCCATCCTTCTCCAAACCCTCATCTCAAACGCCTCAAGTCTATGCACATCCTCCCTTCGCAATGACCAAGTTTCCGACCCATACAGCGCCATGCTCCATATTAGAGTTTTCACCAGTCTTTTCTTTACGTCTCTTCTCCGACCCCCCCTCAATTCCCTTCTCTTCGAAAATACTTCTTTAGCGAGCACAATTCTGCATCTGATGTCCCTACCACTAAACTCATACTCCTGTAAAATACTACCCAGATACGTAAACTGCTCGACCTGCTCTATCTTGTACCCTCCCACCCTTACATTCAACCCCGCCTTCTTACTTCTAGGAAATCTCATCGCTTTAAATCGCAAAAAATGCTGATTATTGGACGATTTTATGTTTCATGAACTCTTTTTTCCGGCCATATGAGCCGAATGCAATGTTATTTCTATTGAAGTAACGCATTTCGACTTCAGTTTAGGCACGTAGTTACATGCTGATAACTGAAAAAACTTAGATGGTTTGTCACCTTTATTTCGTTAACGATCAAGTCAAATTCCCTGCGAGTATTTTCTTCTTATAAGCAGTTTTTCGTGAGAATGGCATTTATATTAGATAAAAGAAAATTATTTTTCCCCACGTTCACCCATTCTCGCATTCAACATGATGTAATTTGAAGTTCAATTTGCGAAAATATTAGGTAAGATTTTGTTGTTAACATCAAACCGTGGATACATTTTCAAAATATGGCCAGAATATAAATTAAATGACATTTAAATGTTTTTTGAGCGAGATGCTAGTAATAATAGAGACCACATCAAAATTTTATTTTTAGATTTAAGCAGCATTAAGAGGCATTAAGTAAATATTGTAACTTTATTTACGCAAAAACTTCGTTTAAAATTATTGAAGTTCTCAGTTATTAAGTAAATATACATGCTTTCATGGTTTACACTTGACTCGTCATTTTCACGTCTTTCGCTGAAGCGCTTTCACAAATAAACGTTTTTCTGTGAGTCCGTAAACTTAAGTTCAGTGAGCAATTGATATATTTTTAACAATAATTGAGAAAGCATACAAACTACACAGTGTTAAATTTATGACGAGATCTATGCGTTAGAAGTTCCACATTTTTTTTAATAAAGTCTCTCTGGAGTGCATACCCGTACAATTTACAATGGAAAATGACTGACATTCTTTAGCAAATATCTCGAATAATGTAATGGTTAGGGTCTGATCTTTTTCTCTATAGTGAGGCCAAATTCATCGAAATTTAATGCGAAGTGATATCTCTCAATCAAAGTACCTTGTGTCACATTACGGTAGAACCACCGTAAACGGATTAAGGGAGAATAGGGAAGCATGGAGGATTTAAATTAACCAAAATTAGAGTTGAAACATAAATGATGATTTTTTCATTATTTTTGTTAGCATGCCTTAGATTCGTTTCTACGAATACCTTTCGGTCTACGCTCATACTTAGGCCGTTGAACGTTCGACCTCATTGGCGGAACGGAGTAATGGAGTGGTTTTTTTTTATTTATCTCGTCCTACCCGAAGGAACCAGTTTTTAAAGAAGATACGCCTTGTCGCCTCGTTCAGCGAGGACGAGAGAGGGTGGAGAGAGGAAAATATATAAGGAAGGTTGTGTTGGGAAGTCCACGAACTTGAAAAAATGTGTCGGAGAGGTTAGTGTTACGACTTGTAAATGCGATGGCAAGCCGAGACTGCCTCGGAAAGAGTTGTTGTCCAACAGGACTCGAGACTATGCCGGCCGTCCACTGTCCATTCTTCCCCGGTTGGCCATTGAAAACCGCTTTCCCTGCACAAACATGGACGTCTTAATCGTCATAGAAAGATGTCCAGTCAAGGTGTTGGGAGTTAGCGCAGATCGGAACCCATCAGCTGACGCAAGGTAGTTTGAGCGAGACATCAGTTTACTTAACATTCAATGAACTTTGCCTGATCATAAATAAAAACATCTCACCTTTCCAAAGATACCAAAATATCAGCCACTTACCGCATTGCCTTTCGAGTTAATTGCCACAAAATACCAGCCATTTTCCATGGAAAACGGTACGGATATGCCCCACCAGAGAGACTTTATTTCCAAAGGGAGAACTTTATAACGCATACATCGTGTCAGAGAATTAACAGTGTGTAGAACAGGTAGATTGTATTTGCTATTTTAGTAAATAAATCAATTACTCACCGCAGTTATTTTTGCAGAATCGCAAAAAAAAATCTTGTTGTGAAGGCGTTTTCACTTTACTACGTGAAATAATTGAGTCAAGTTAAAGACTTATGTATGCATGTTTAGATAATTACTGAGAATATCATTCCTATTAAACAATATATTTTTGCCATTAATATCATAACATTTGATTCATTCTTCGTACAGTTCATTAAATTTAAAAATAAACTTGACTATGGTATCTATAATGACAAGGGAAAAACTCGCCCAAACTATCTTTGGTTAGCTGCCAGTTACTACACTACAGTCAGACTCTACCCTGCAAACTACGTTTGGTAACTTGCCAGTAGATAGAATTCTGTACGTGCAAAACAGTCACGGCCAAATGCACGCGGAAGCACATTTTTCAGTGAAAAAGGTGGAAGGATTAATATCCGAGATTAAATTATTTGGCTCGATACTTAATACTCTATTTCCAAACATCAAAGATGAGAGTAAATGGAAGCATGCGGTACGATTGCGTAGGGAAATACTGAAGCCATTAAATTGCGCGATCGGCCATATTGAATGGATCAAACGAGCAGTAAATACGCCGAATACATCGGTATTAGTATATCGTTTTTGGAAACGATGCAGCCTTAGGGAACATTAAACTTCCACTGTTACCATTGGAGACATCTACATCTACATAATACCCTGCCAACCACCTCAAGAGTAGTAGTAGTTAGTAAGTTACCAACATGCATTACACTATACCCTAAAGTTAGTGTAACTACGACTACTTATGCATTATCAAAAATTGCTAATGCTTGTTATGAGGTGAAGCCTCACAAGCATGCACTACACTACAGATATACCCTCAATGTTGGAGGGACCGTTAGTATATATGTATTTTGTAACTGCACAATCGGACAGAGACTCAAGAGTTATACTGAAAACATGCACCGCGTGCTGTAAGTACTAGTTAGCAGATACGGATTCAAGTATTAAGGAGTCCTACTGCTACTAAGAGCTACACTACCTATCGAAAAACCTAGATAAAAGTCTCATTGGCAGCTGTTATGGTCCCTTATCGTACGTGGGAAAAATGACATTTTAAATCTGTCCGTTCTGCAGTCTAGTTCCCTAATTTTATTCTCATGATCTGATCTACCGTAGTACGTCGGTTTTCGTAAAATATTGTCGTCGGAGAATAAATCGATTTGGAACTTAAATAATAGATTGAGTCTAAATTTTAATCTCCGGAAAGACATTGCGCACGCTTAGGAAATTGGGAATGTTACCAGTTTTCGATGTAGATTATGGGCATTTATAGACTTATGCTGTTTGCACATTGCCATAGTAGTGTCAAAGTTTCTACACGAGATTCGTTGAAATTAGCAATTATCTTATAAAAATTAAAACTACCGTCGCAAGGAATTGCCTTCCAAGTTGCCATAAAGGCGTGCACACTTGACGCCTTACATTGTATGATCGATCGACATTTCGATGTCCGATCGGTAAGACTTGCAGGGTGACATCTATGACAGCGACAAATGCCACCTCGCTGTATAGGTACACGAAGCGGCATTAAAACAGTTGAAATGTAGTCTTTTTTAAAATGGACTTGATGTTAGAGACTTACTATCCTTTCACACCTTTATTTAAGTTATCTACCTCTCTATACATCACCTATGTATACAGTGGTACCGATATGGTCGCAGAAACAGCACACATACCATATCTTGCCACTTGCGTGCGATTAAAATGAATGCGATGCTGGCATATTATGCTAGTGTACGGACGACGATATCTGTTGCCAGCAGCCTTGCGAGCAATTCCTGGGCTCCAGAAATGTCTCCCGTGTGTACAGAAGGCTAGTTTTTCAAAAATAAACTTCGATCTAGGTATCTCCGAACAAAAATCGTTATCAAGGACGCGCTCACATCCTAATGCACTTGTCTCGGATTTTGCTGAGTCTCGGGATATGAGAAAGACGCTCTGGACGTCTTGTCCAAAGGAGTTGACTCCCTTTTTTTCTGTCTCCCTCGTCTTGTCTCTTGTTAGTCTAAGGGGAAGATACGCGCTATCATAGGATTCTCATTAATTTAAAAGGCCGAGGTTTTTTCCTGCGACTTCGAACACCATTCATCATGCCATGACGACTTATCTTGATTGAAAAACCACTTTTTTTTCAAGATTTATGTCTTTTAAATTCATTGATTGATTTCCCCAAAACATTATACCATCACCGATTTTAGAATAGGACTTGATATGTATAATAAAATCTTCTAACCAGACTGCATATTTTAATCTCTCGCTAAGTGATGGGTTAGGTTTTTAATTCATTTCATGAATCGTTTACCATATGATATTATTGTCCAATGAATTTTAGATGCTAACCAAACAATTATCTTCGCTGTCGCCTCTTATGCTTTTTATAGCTGTGAACACCAGTTGGTGCTACTTTTGAATATTCAGTCGAGTCGACGACGATGTTTAGGTTGATTGATGGGGTAGTCTCCGAAACTTAATAAGTCCACAGCTGAAAAAGGACTTAAAAAAGGAGATAGGATCTTCCTACGCTTCTTAATTCGTCAATAAACGATAATCGCAGCTGTTCTAAATTTAGCCATCGTTAGATTTGAGTTAGCCCAATTGATTTCACACCTCGGAAAAGATGTTCAGGAGACTTCAAGGATGGATGCGTAAAAAATTGACTCATTTATTCTTTGATTAAGTTAACCCATTTAATACCTCCAATAAGTCGTCTCATGTGGGATATTTTGTATTGAACTGTCTTAAATAAAAGATATTTATGACGGTGGGTCATCAATAGTAGACTCAACTGAAGGAAATATAATTCTGTACATCGAGGTTTGAAAGTTTGGTTTAAAAAAACAATCCAACTTGTTCTTTTAAGTATATGAATAAAGTTTTTTATCTTATTTACTATCAGATATTTATATCCTTAATTTTGTCTTACACTATAATTTATACAATCTATTCTGACCAATTGTTGCACTCTTAAGATCTGAGGAATCACCTTTAAAAAATTTCCATCATTCATTTGCCAAAATGAAGAAAAATTGAAAACATTTACATCTTTTTCAAACTTTAAAAAAAATGTTTTATTAATAACATTTACTACATAAATTACATTTGTGTTTGAAACACTGTTTAACATGAATACTTTAAGTAGCCGTTGAGGTAGTGGTGTTAGTCAACGGACGGAAATGGTACTATGCATTAAGCTATGCTTCTTTTTGTTAACAGTTCATTTTCTGGTTTCAGCATTATTTTCTGAGTTATTGTAGATGTGTGCCTCATTCATTAACCTAATATTCCTCTATAGACCTATCCTTGAAGGCCGTCGAGTTAGTAGATCCACTTACTTCATAGTATGTAGCGTGGAGTTTGAAAGAACGATGATATGCATAAGCGGCACTTTCGCGAGATTGTGCCCACGCAGTATGTTATTTCTCGGGGCGTAACGGCACTTTGAAAAGCGAGCATTCTAAGAGGTTGGAGGAGTCCTAGGCTAAGCTAAGACGCGGGATACAAAGGCGACTCTAAGAGACGTAGGTACGCTTTTTCTTTTCATAGTTTACATACTATTCACAGATGAGTATTTGTAATTTATCTCCACGTCCAAAAGTATTCCCTAACGGAATCAAACCTAGATATTTTGAATGGTGGACATGGTTAGTGCCGCCCTGCGTGATCGGATGACATTAACCTCATTGGGTCAAAAGCATGACATTGGTGTTTGTTGCTCGGAGGAGTTGCAGTATTCATTCGCTGCTGTGGAAATTTAACTTTTCATGCAAGACATTTTCAGTTCATCATTATCATTGCCGCTGCTTTCTTTCTTGGACGTAAGTCGTCGGTGAATAACACTTTTGCCATTGGACTTATTACTCGCTGATGAATGCCGAATATTTTCTGATCATAAGCCATTACCTGGGCATGTCATTACTTGTGCCTTTTTTTTGCCTCGCTGCATTAGAATAGAATAGAAAAGAAAACATATTTATTGCTCTAGGACAGGACCTATGGAACTTGCAGTCGACACAGAAAAAAACAAGCTCTGTGGTATTTAAAAAAATCTACAAGTCACCTTCCTTTAACCACACGAAAACAAAAAAAAAACCATTCCAGATTCCATTGCAACACAAACCTAATATGAAATCAGTCTAACAATGACAGATTTTACAAAGAAAATTATCAAGTCAAGTTAATATGTACAAACATACAAGAACCTTTTAATGAATTTAACTTACATTCTTTGAAAGAACAAAAATCAGTCAATGTGAGAACGATTACGAGGTAAGCACTCAATCACCATAACATTCATCAATCAGGTATGCAAACATTTTTAATTTGAATTGGTTTAAATTTTTAGCATTCAATATATAGGTAGTCAGGAATATCATTCCATACCCTTATACATGAATTAATGGCGGATAATTGGTGCACAGTTGTTCTACATTTAGGAACTTTAAATCGTTTTCTGGCTCGAACAGGTGTACTACAATACATCACTAAGTTTTGCAATTACATTTTCATAGAGATAATCCGGTGCTTAATCCGGTGCATTAATCAAGGAATAAGTTAACCTTCTGTTATTTGCTAATTCTGATAGACGCCGTGTAAATTGTTTTAGGGTTACTGAGTGATATTTTGAATACGAGGACGAAAAATGTTATATTATTGAAGGAAAAAGCGAACGATGGATTTATTTCGTTCTTAAGGTACGTTTTCATGTGGCCGTTTTTGCGTTGACGCACACTGCGCGGCCAATTAGAAGCGAGATACTCAACGCAGATTGCGTTGACGCAGAAGTTGCCCATCTTTTATCTTTTGACGCAGCCTGCGTTGACGCAGCTGCGTCTGGGAGGGAGGACCCACGCCTGTCATTTGTTGATCACTTGATATTTTCCCGAGGATTGTGGGTCATCTTCAGATAGTTGAACTTTGGAGGGACCGTGGTCTGAGATGATTCCCTCGCTGCCTTTGAATTGATTGTGAAGTAGCTGCGTTTAATGACAATTTGAGACGTGGGAATAGAGTATGTAGATTCACTAAAACGAAAGAGGTAAATAAGAAAGCGAAGACTTGTCCTTGACGTTCTTGTTTTGAATAAAAAAAGGTATTGATGAAGCGCAC
The DNA here is from genome assembly GCA_963573305.1 of Pyrrhosoma nymphula. Classification (NCBI taxonomy): domain Eukaryota; kingdom Metazoa; phylum Arthropoda; class Insecta; order Odonata; family Coenagrionidae; genus Pyrrhosoma; species Pyrrhosoma nymphula. Next base: position 119,189,909 of record OY754338.1, read on the forward strand.
ATTGCTATAGTTGCATTTTCATTATAACTGAAGCGGTGGAATTGCATTCAAAAGCTTCCAAAGAAATCTTATCAGGATTTGAAACGGGAAATGGCAATAACGAAGGCGTGTATCAGGAACATAAATTTCATTTCTCGAACTGCATACGAGGGATCCCTTATCATTCGCTTAGCATCGCCGAGACAATTTTCACCTTAAAAACATTCGAAGCAACAGATATAATTAAAGTTTTGGCCAGACTCTCCGACACTGTTTTTGAAAATTCAGAAATTCCAGATGAATGTATTCCAACTGAAAGCTCAGAGCGTAAAAAAAAGTCTTGGAAAAAAAAAGAAAAAATAATTACTCCCGATGGGCGCGAACCGGTATCCTTCGTACCCGGAGTCGAGAGCACTAAGCACTAGCCTACGACGCCACATGTAAACAATTGGGAAATATGTCATTTTATATCCACAAGAATGCGTCATCACGGCATGGCATTACATGTTTGTCTCCGATTTGAGTTATTTTAGGCGCATATGGTTCTTCATAATGTTCCCAAGGGTCTTATTTACACACAAAAACTATCACTGTTTACATATATCAAGTCGCACGTAATAATTTTGGCGGAAACTGGCACAAAAGTCTTAAATTATGATACATATTTGTAACGTGATTCAGTGTCCTCTTCGCCTGGGACGTTTGTGAAGGAAATTTGTACATTAAGTTCTTACTACGCGAATAAATGACGTTAGATAAATATCAAGCATGGTATCAATGATGTAATAGAATGCATTTATTATCAATGTACGCTTAAATACACTATTGAAAGTTATTCATAGTACGAAGTGAGGGATTTCCCTTGTTTACCTTTCGTCGCTAGAAATATTTTATAGTTAATTTCGACCATAATATGCCTCGTACAGCCTACAAACGCATTTCTAAATATAAAGCAAAATGGTACTAATACCCTGAGAGGTAAAATTGCAATAATAAACAATTATATATTTATTAAATAATATCATAACTTACGATGTGCTCGGGTGTAGGTACGGGTTATCTCGGATAATAAGCTTTTAACCGAGGAAAATCGCCAGTAAAATTTTTAACCGAGATAATGCTCCAAAACCGAGATAATGCTATTGGTGAAACAGGAAAATTGTATTATCTCGGTTTTTCGGAAAACTATCCGAGTTAATTGTATTATCCGAGTTGGTAAAACTGGCCCTAAAACCACAAGAATTGTATGCAAGTTGACAAAACATCTCAATAATTTAAATTTTACTTAAAAATTTCTGTTAAGTTGAAGTGTTAACCGACAAACTGTAAAAGTTACGTAAACCGACGCACTCAAATCATATTCAAATTCTGTAAAAAATCACAATACATAATATCAAACGTGTGAAAACGTCCCGCTACAATTTCAAGATCATTTTCAGATTTTGAGATAAAGGTACGCGAAACATCAAAACATAGCATGTATTTCACTGCACACAAACAATCAAAGGAAGTTTGAACTTTCATGTACCTATCAACACTTCTTTCTTGTTATTAGCACTGTAAATCCTTACTATTAACTCTTCTTTCTTGTTATTAGCACTGTAAAGCCTTACGTTGAAGCGATAAAGACAGGCACTATACGATAACGAGCCCCTTTAAGCTTTCTGCTTCAAGGATGTTTGCTAACGTCCGTTTCAGAATGAAATAATCCGCTTGAAGTGGCAATAATGGTCACGATAACTAATTTGCTCAAGTTAGCGAGTTCTGGAATATACCTGTAAAGTGGGTGCCTTAAAGCGCTGTTAACGTGTCCATTAGTTAAAAGTAAGTATCGACAGTGAGTTCCAGCATAAGCCTGCTGGAATAAGCGTGCTGATGAAACTTCCATTAAGTCAAATGTTGCTTAATACATTTAACATTGTTGTTACTTTAATTTCAGAGATCATATTCTTGAAACAATCAATTTCACAGAGGCAGCAACAAAGAAATAATGCTCTTGCATATTATTTAGCTGTTGATATGCAACTTTTCAACTTAGTTGAGAAGCGTGGCTTCCAAAAATTTTGCGAAATTAACATACCCTCGTACAAGTTGCCATCCCGGAAGTACCTCACAGAGAAATTAATAAGGAATATGTATGAGGAAACAAAGGGTAGAGTTAAAGGCGAGTTGCTGCCTCGCATGAATATTTGTTTCACCACAGATTCCTGGACGAGTATCACTATGGACCCGTATGTTACCCTAACTGCTCACCTAATAAGTGAAGACTTCACAATAAAGAGTTTTTTTTAGTGCACTCACTTGGATAAGGAGCACACAGCTTTGAATTTGGAAATAGCAATTTCGGAAACTTTGGAGGAGTGAGGAATATCTCTGCATCGAAATATCACTTGTTTTGTTTCAGACAATGGAGCAAATTTTCAGAAAGCCTAGAAAAACATGGAAGTGGAAAAGGTTTCTTGTTTCGGGTACGTTATGAACTTAGGCTGCCAATCATTGTTAAACTTGACACCGATTAGGAATGTACTTGAGAAGCTAAGGGGAATTCGGGCTTTGCGATTATTCAGGAAATTTAAACGCGATTTAAAGTTTGCACAAGAGGTCCTAAACATGCCGCAAATTGAAATTCCGTCTGTTTGTCCCACCAGGTGGTGGTCAGACTTTAAACAAATATGCTTTTTTGTAAAAAAATGCAACTCCTGTCAACAAAGCCCTAGGAGAAAGCAAAAGAGAGGAATTAAAATTACTCCCAAGGGAATTGGAATTGCTAGAAAAAGTTCTAGAAGTCTTGAGACCTCTTCATGATATCACAGAGGAAATGTGCGGTGAAGAGTACGTGACGGCGTCAGGTATCATACCGATAACCTATAGGCTCCCCAACGATCTGCAGCATGATCTCATTAGCTCTATATACTCTACTTGTTTGACGAAGGAAGAGCTAAAAATTGAGGAGGAAAGACTGGCCAATATCTTCGCTAAAGAGTTTCCGCCCAGTGATATGACAGAAGAGGTGCTGGTGAATTATGAAGAGGAACTGATGTTAAAAAAAGAGTACAAGAACATAAAATACTTAATGCGTCAAGCATTGGGGAAGCCATTTAATAAGTGGTATGAAAAGGCCGAGTTCTTGATGTTGGCAACATTTTTGGATCCTAGATTTAAAAATAAATACCTCAATGAGGAAGAGAGTATGTTGACCGAGGAAAGAATGATGCTGAAAGAAGATGAGGAAGCAATGAATGCAAATACTTCTACATGTGATCAGAATGATGAATGCCCAAAAAAGAAAAAAATGCAAATTATTGGCATTTATTCGAGATGACATAGTTCAAACCTTAGAGCAGGAGAAACTGGATGAGGTTTCGGCATATATAAGTTACCCCATAATAAGTGAAAACCCTCTCCGATGGTGGAAATGTCATGAGCATAATCTCCCCAAACTTTCTCAACTGGCAAAGAAATATTTAGCCTTCCCTGCTACTAGCGTTCCGTCAGAGCGGGTTTTCAGCTGCGGCGAAAATATAATAACTAATCACCGGGCCATGCTGACGCCGGAGCATGTCAAGCAACCTATTTTTCTGTCGATGAATTCTAAATATGTCTCCATTTAAACACTAGTGATGTTTTTATGTTTTTCTCATAAAATTTAATGTCTTAATTTTCCATGTTACTATAGACATTTATTTTCATTATTTTACCAAGAGCAAAACTAACAGTAATGATTACTAACAGTAAAGTCCTGCAAGCCACCCCGATGCCGTGGCAGAAAAGAGACTTTGGCCTTTCATGCGTATTTGAGAATTTCCAAGGCATAAGTCAAATGTTAGGTGGTCAAATGGCCACCGCTTGGCATTCATCCAACTCCCTCTAAAATCCCAATACTCAAGGCACAGCGGGTAGTGTTAACCATGTGAGTCGTGCGTACCTTAGCCGTCGAATGAACAGCTGTAGTCATCGAGGTGGGTACTCGGATACTCGCCTAGCCGAGGTTCTCGTATTCGGGAGTATTCAACCAGGTATTCAAGCATTCGATGAGGCGCTGAAGTTGTTGTCCTTGTATTCATTCGGGTACTCATCCACTCGTCGAGGTATTCAAGTACTCGTTTGGGTACTCATCTACTCATCGAGGTATTCAAGTATTCATTCTGGTACTCATCTACTCATCGAGGTACTCATGTACTCATTCAGCTACTCATGTATTCATTCGGGTATTCATCTACTCATCGAGGTACTCATGTACTCATTCAGCTACTCATGCATTCGTCGAGTACCCATGTATTCATTCGGGTACTCAAATACCTATGAGTGAATACATTTGGCGCACTCCTAGTTTGAACGAGATAGTTCCCTAGTTATAATGGAGACCATATTAAAATTTTATTTTTTTATTTTAGCGTCTGTAAGAAGTATGAAATAAATATTGTAGTATTTATGGCGCAAAGATATAGTTATATATGATCAAAATACTCAGTAATTAAATAAATAAAGCTACATAGGCTTCTAAAGTAATGAGATTTTCTAGAAGTAAGAAGACGGGGCTGAATATAAGGGTGGGAGGGCAGAAGATAGAGCAGGTCGAGCAGTTTACGTATCTGGGTAGTATTTTGGAGGCGAATGGGTTTAGTGGTAAGGACATCAGATGCAGAATTGCGCTGGCTAAAGAAGCATTTTCGAAGAGAAGGGAATTGATGAGGGGGGGGTCTGAGGAGAGACGTAAACAATAGGCTGGTGAAAACTTTAATATGGAGCGTGGCGCTATATGGGTCGGGAAACTTGGTCATTGCGAAGGGAGGATGTGTGTAGACTTGAGGCGTTTGAGATGTGGGTTTGGAGAAGGATGGAGAAGGTTAGCTGGATGGCGAGAAAGACGAACGAGGAGGTATTGGATATGGTCGGAGAGGAGAGGAAGCTTGTGGCAGAGGTTCGAAGAAGGCAGAAGAGATGGATGGAGGAGGTTTTGAGAGGAGAGGGCATGTTGAAAAGAGTGATAGAGGGGAGAACACTGGGGAAGCGTGGAAGAGGAAGGAGGAGGATAGGAATTCTGGACGAAATAAGAGGAGGTAGAAGATATGAAGAATTGAAGAGGGATCTAATAACGGGCCATTCTTAGGAGGGAAAGCGAGACAATGTCAATGCGGTTGGGATGCAGAATGGGGACTGTCCAAGAACCTACCAATCAGCTGGAGTAGAATACTCGAATGAATGACATAGGTTTCTAACTTGACTCATTTTTCCCGCCGTACGGCTGAAAACCCTTCAAAACAGCAGGTATATTTGCGATTCTTTAAAAGTTATTATATTGAGTAATAGATTATTTTTTATAAATAATTGATAAAACATGCAATCCATACACCGTTAGTTTTTTGACGATATCTAGGTGCTAGAAGTTTATAATTTTTAAATTATTCTCCCTCTAGAGCGCATGGCCGTAATCTATCCCATGTAAAACAGCTTACCTTTACAGGCAAATTGCTCGAAAAGTAGTTCGGCAAGAGGTTGATATTTTAATATCATTGGAAAGATGAGAGTTTTTTCTTTGAAATGAGGCCAAATTCATCAAATTCTAGGTGAAGTGATTTTTCGCTCAAACTACCTTAAAAAACATTAGGTGCAGTGCTTCATCCCTCGGATAGGATGTAGAATTGTGGAATCAGTAGCTTTCCATTACGGATAGGCCAATGCCGACACCAAGTTTCTCTCCTCTCTTCCTTCTATCCCTCCAAAGTTGTTATCTTTCCTACAAACCCACCATAGCAGCAATGATGCCAGCTGTTAATCGTCGTCTTAACTTACATTCATCATACACTCCCATCACGCCATTCCCTTTCGGGGAAGGCAAAGTCAAAGAATTTAGTTATTCCTATTAGCCCTAGAAAACTTGCCCCCTTTTCAAATAATTTCCTCCATAATGCCCTGTCCTCACAAGCCACTTTCCCTTCCCTTACACTCATTCATTGCTTCATACACGCTCTCCTATTCTTAAGGCCACTACTATTCTTTCTCTTTAGAGTATTTTCCTCCACATTCACCCAATCACTTTCTCGGTTTACACCCTCCTCTCACACCATTCACTCTACTATCATAGGCATATCTCTTCCGTAGTTTGAACTCCCATTCTCCCGACATGGCAAAACACGAAGGAAGCACTCTCCGTTCATGTATGTCCATTTCTGGATAAATTTTTCAAAGTGTAAAATCACGCTTGACGGAAAAATTAGACATTAAATTTCAATTCACAGCCGTAATTTCTGGCAAATTAACCATTGGTTAACATCCCTATTTAACCCGCTGAAAACCCCAAGGAAACTTAAACCAAATTTCATGTTTTCCCGGTGAGTCTCCCGTTGCAGGGGCTCCAACTTCATATTTCGTATTTCAGGGGTCCTTTTTATAGAGAACTGATACATTTATAGTCATTTGTAGATGTTGAATGTTATCCAGAAGTTGTGTGCGGGGCGTTGATGATTATCATCTGCGACGTGTTCTGAGTGTGTCCATTCACAGTGGTTCTCTTTCTTCTCCGATCCTTCCAGGCGGTGTCCGCCCAGCTGGGCTCCTCCGGCACCAAGGGGGGGTCCGGGCTTCGTGGGTTCCGCGGAAGCCGCATGCCCCGACCGGGCCCCCCCGGGCCCTCCGGGGGCGGAGGGTCTACGCCTTCCGGGAGCAGCGAGGAAGAGGCCTTGGTTCCAGTGCCCGAGGGCCCCCGATCCATCAGTTCCATCCAGAAAGTGCCTTCTCTCAGCGACCTCTCCGATGCCGAGAGCTCTCTTGGTGAGTACACAAGATTTTAAAAGTCCTTCACTCCACCTTAAATGACTTTCTTACGACTCCGGAGTATACTTGTGACGGACCGCCACTGTTTTCTAGGATACCGGTTCCCAAATTTAATGGAATTGCGTTACCTTTGGCTGTCCATTTCCCTGGATATTATTTCCTGAATTCAATGTTATTAGGGTAATCTACCAGTTAAGGGGAGACTAAATAGAAGGTAGTAATAATCCTCTAGATTTTTGCTAGCGCAGATCCTCATGTCTTTACACGATTTTTTTCCTCATCTCAGCAAGCATCCTACCTCTCTTCATCCATTCCATAAAGCCTATTCTCTTTCTTCGCCTTCCCCACTTACCCAACACCCTTCCCTCTATCAGGCCTTCAGCATCCCTTCTCCCCTCGTTGCCTCTTCCAACCACCTAATTCGCCTCCTCATAATCTCCTTAAGAGGTTTCCTCTCCTCACCCACCATACCAAGCATACCAACCATACCAAGCATACCGACCATACGAAGCATACCAACCGTACTTCATGTCTCCCTTTGTGTCCACCGCACCTTCTCCATCCTCCTCCGCACCCATATCTCGAACACCTCCAACCTATTCTCGTCTTCTCTTCTCAAGAGTCCACTTTTATGCACCATACAACGCTTCACTTCGTATTAAACTCTTCGCCAAACTTTTTGCTATATCCTCATCAGCTCCCACCTATTGCTGAACGCCTCTTTCGCTAGCGCAGTTCTCCTTTTGATGCTGCTGCTTCTAATTGCTTGTAGCAGACCATTCTAAGCCCATGTTCCTTCAACGTATGTACTACCCAAGTAATTTAATTCTTATTCTTGCTCCAATTAAGTCGCTCCTACTTTTGTGACCAGCCTCGCTTTCTTTTTCCAAGAAAATCTCATTACTTTTTTATTGTAATCAATCATTATTCGTAATACGCCTGTTATTATCCGTGGATTGCATCCCTCATAGTATGGAATGATTTTTCCTCATTTTTGACATCATTCAGCTTTGTTAACGTACCCCTAAGGGTATGCTAGTCTCATGTTGGGAATCGGTGTTCTAAAACCATAGTTTCTGTCTTGAGGCACCTGTCTGCATCCAATTCTTATCGATCGTATTCGAATTATTAAAACAAATTGGATTACGACGTCCCCTACTTTTTTCCTTGAGAGTATTTGTTACGATAGTTGCAGATTGTTAACCAACATTAACCAAGTACCAAGTTTTTCCCACATCACTGCGGAATACTCAAATGACATATTACGTAGTCACGCACCCAAATGCCAAGATCAAATAGATGCAATTCGTCATGGAAAAATAAATTGACTTTACCGGGACCCAGACCAGTATCCTCCCAATGCTGAGTAGGTGTGTTTAACCAGTCACACAACCGTGCTTAGCTTAAGTAAGTTTGATTGTCTCGGTACCTGCTATTTCCGTGATCGGCTCTGAGATAGGAGCACTTCCCTATTGATGAATACATTTCACGCCTCTTTCACACGTCTTGGCGGGTTTATCCCTCACTGATCACACCGACCTCTGGGTTGAAGACAATGGATGGTTGACTTAAAGCACAAACTTGGTACATAATTATACACCAAGGTGACGAAATTCACCCTGAGAAAAATTATTTGATTTGGCCATAGCTTTTTTCAGCTATCAGTGAATTTAGAATTTGTATTGGCCGTCGTGTCACATTTACATATTCTTTTTGGAATTTAGTTGAGAATTTTCAAACCGTGCCATTCTTATGTAACGCCTAATTTTCTTTGAAAATTCAGTGGTTGTTTCTCGTATATTTTCCCCCGATTTTGATGACTGTAGTTATCACTTTTCCCGAGATGAACATCGTATTTCAGAACCTCGTGGGCCAACGTAATTTTTAAATTTTTCGTGTTGAAGGAAAATAATAAAAATCTATCGTTGTAAAAATTATTATAAAATAAAATAATTTTAAAATTCTAAAAGTCCAGGGTTTCGTATGTCTCTCTCTGCTATTGAGAATGAGTAAAGTTAATTTAGCTTCACGCTCGTGGAAACAGAACCAGCTGTTGAATCTGGACTTGAATAAATAGTTGAATGCTGTTCGTTGTTTATGTCCTGAAAAGGTAGTTTTGTTGCTGGAATGCTATTGGGCTCTTGATTTTACCGTGAGTAAAGACAAAGGGACTTATGAAGTCATTTTTGTTTTTTTAGTAGCGATGCGAAATCTCGGAGGTGTATTGCATGCGAATCTCGCCGAATTCTTTATCCTTGCGTCAATATAGGAAATTTGGCAGCATTCTCTGGAAAAAGGTAAGTGATTGCAGCGATTTTCAATCGATGAGGAATCGGCCACTTCTTCACCATGGACCAGTGTTACGCAAGGAGCTGTTTACCCGTAATATTTGTCGGACTATCTTGTTTTTAGTCTCTGTTAAGTGTTAACGTGATCTTAACTCTCTGCATTGCCTGTAATGCTATCTGATTCAGTTCCAACGACCTAGTGCATGACTGCATTTTAAACCCCCTTGGGCTTATTTCCTTTTGGCAATATTCACGACGGATCAGGAATGCATTTTACAAAACATTTTCCTTTTTTGCTAACATTTGAGGAGACTACACTGCGACTCTGTGAGTCAAGATAAATACTATATTTCACTTTTTCATTTTTATTGTTTAGAAAAACTTTGCTCTCATTAATGACAAGCCTAAGCTATTAAAGAAACACAAAATAAGGGTAAAAGATATGCAGATTAATGGAAGAATAATTTTGACGAGCTCTTTTTTCCAGCGATAGTAGCCGACTGCAGCATCATTCCCACTCACTGAACGCATTTTGACTTCATTTATAGCAGTAGTCAAGATGCCGTAATTCAATAGGAATAGCGCTGAGGTCGGATCTATTGCCGGAAAAAGTGTTCATTAAACATATATCCGTTGACTAAACTGTAAATTTAGTTCCTTAACTTTGCTTTGTAATAGCTAAGGTATGTCATCGGTGGAGTTATATTATTTTAAACCAAGGAAACAAAACGATTTATTTGAGTATTTGTTTTGACCACCAACGTGGCGTTGTAACATCCTTAAAGGCCGCGAATCAAAAGAAGACACCTGAACATCACGGTCCGCTTACCCGTGGGAGATAACTAACCACACCCCACGCCAACGCAGATTCCTTCAAGAGGGATCGAGGAAATCGTTAGGAGTGGGTCGGAGTGATATGTCAACAAAGAATCGAATGACAGCAATTGGGAATGAAATGAGATTTTTCGGGGGTGGCCAAAGTGTCACTTCCTTCCAAGGCGTTTTCCGGAAAAGCCAACCTTCGCTTCTGGTGGGTGTGAGTGGCTCGGGATCGGATTGCCCGTAGGAGTCTTGCCAACAAAGCTGGATCTCTCGCTTTTTCATTAACTTCCGACACAATCATTCCTTCGTCCCCAAAGTTCTTGGAAAACTAAGCACATTATAAGTTACAGGTTCGGGTGTGATGTGGTGGAACCGTTCCATGATGACAGTAACGAAACACTTAACGATTTTCCACTAATACAAGATTTAATACGACTAGTTTCGATGTTATTGATGTAATGTATTATATTTTCTTCTTTATCCAAGGATTTTAATGGATTAATACTTCGTCTTCTTTCTTTGGTCTTTATTTACCGACTGACTTTTACACGACAAGCGAACAAAAGCGTTCCAACAAACAAAAGACTCGCTAACCGCGCATAACTTATCGACTGCAGATAAAGACTTTATAAATTCAACACAAAATACAACAGAAAGCAAATAAAGCAAACTAAACAATAATAGAGAGCAATAGAGGAAAAAAACTAAAATTTTGAATTATTTATCACTAACTGGAATATGAGAATGTAAACAAAATTATTCCAACAGTTACTACATCATATTCAAGTGAAGCTTTCACGAGAATTTTACCTCAAGCTTCACTTGAAGATGATGTAGTAACTTGGAGACTAGTCGGTATTAAGTCTTTTATCTGAGGGAAACTGCAAGTGTTTTGTCTTTGTCACGAAGCACATAATGATACGTCGAAAATTCACGTAATTTTATGGGCTTAGTAGCAAAGATAATTGAGTAAGAGAAATGCGATTGCAAAAGAACCATTTGAGTTGTGGGCGTTGGGTAGAATGAAAACAGTTCGGTGGACGGTAAGGAAGACAAACGAGGTATTGCTTGGTACGTTGGGTGAGGAAAGGAAACTTCTGGATGAGGTTAGGAGGAGGCAGAGTTGGTGTTTGGAAGAGGTAATGAGGGGCGAAGGGTTGCTGAATGCTGTGATATAGAGGGGAGGATGTTGGGTAGGCGGGGATGAGGAAGGAAGAGGCTTTTTAGTCGGGATGAAGAGAGAGGTAGGACGTACCCTGAGATTCAGAAAGAAATTTTGTTAGGCGGTGGAGGACTGTGCCTGTTAAAACGTAGATGATTTTTTCCTCTCTTTCATTCATACTTACCTTAATCAGTAGATTACCCTATTAGTAATAATTAACGCTCGCCGTCTGTCATTTCTTACAGGATTCTCAGCGATTTAAGTGAATTAGCTCCTTACACCTAGCTTCCACCCTAGTCATGATGAAGTGTATCGATATTTTTGTTTGTTTGCCGACGCTTTCATTCATAAATAGAGGTCAAAGGCTCGCCCACCCTATCGTCCTGAATTTGGTTCACGCCCTCCTTGCCCTCTTGTTATTCTATCGAGCCCTTAGGTCCCATCCCGAAAACGGTTTTCCGAGAAATTTTGGTCGCCGTGGTAACTGCGCCCCCATCAGCGGTAGCGTCCCATCCGCTCTTCAACACAGCGTCGTCATCAACGTCAAGATCTCATTCCCTACCCACTACAGTTTTATCTCTCGGTCCCCACATCACGTATCATGTGATACTCGACATCGCACAAATTCGAGGATGTTCGCTAGTTCGACAGCTTTCCTCTATCGTGCGATACATAACTGGAATGCTGGTTGACGAGCAAGATGGCTATCATAGTCGCTGAGATACTTGATTTCGTAATTGATGTGGCACTATAGTTTTCTACTCGCCCCCAGTAGAATCTATGAGCCGTGGACCGATCGCGTTTGCTTTTACAGTCACTTTGTGATCTTCGCTTTCTGAAATAAGCGCCATATATATATGTCCATGCGAGTTTCTGGTCGTATAATTATTAAATGATAAAAATGTCCCGACTATTGTTTTGGTCGCCTACTGCCATAGATTGGTTATTTCAAACATTATAGTAGATGTGCGGTTCAGTATGAATGAAGCCACCGTTTCCTCGTAAGAACAAGTATAATGATCCTTGGGGTCCTTCAAGGGCTGTACGGATCACACTGTTATATATTCCGACCTCCAAGTACCGGCTAGATTTCTAGGGCTTGTGCCCTGGATAAATTATCGTGTGAAACGGATTAAGTTCCTCAGTCCAGACAGTTCTTCTCTCGATTTTGGCCGTCTAAGGACCATGTAAAATAACTCAGCGCATTCATTTTGGTTTCTTATGTTCCGCTTCTTTTCTTGCTCTCCAATAAGTCTTCATCCTTCGCTTTGTTTCTCCACCGAGTTCTTCCGTTCGATTGTTATTCCTTACTTTCATTTTATCTTCCAGAAACGCTTGAAGATTTGTATCAATCTTCTAAGAGTACTTTTATTTGGTGTCCTGTCTTCCATTGTTCCCATCTCTTCCATGTCTTTCTTTATCCTTTGGACCTGCTGGCTGCCTATCTTACTTTCATGAAAGGGATTTAAAATTGATAATAATAACAATATAGAATTTATTTCAATTGGTTACAAGGTTGCAGCAAGGAAAACGTTATTTTTGCTTGAATCATACAGCAGTTAGTATCAGTACAAGTGAGTAATTCAAAGATATAAAATAATAAATTTTGCATGATGAAGCACCCTCACAATAACACACATTACATGGTTAAGTACTCTCACAATATGTAAAATTTACATGGCTAAGTACCCTCACAACACACGCAATTGATATAAAAAAATTCACAAACAATATAATGCCCTTTACTGATCAGAAATCTCTTTAATTGACTTTTTAGTGAAGGGATGAATGGTATTGATTTAATGCTTAGGGGTAGTTTATTGAAGATGACCGAAGCTGCATGATGGGTTCCTTTTTGTGACAGTGAGAGATGGTAAATGTTTTATATGAATGTTGTTATTACCACGTGTATGGTATGGGTGGACTTGTTTGTTTCTATGGAAAATAAGGGGGGTTGCTTTGACAAATATATCACAATGGTATATATGCAAAGAGGATAGAGTTATTAAATTGCACTTTTGAAAAAGTGGACGACCAGGTGTGCAGATTGACACCTGGATCGTGGCCTTCATAGCTTGCTTTTGGAGGGAGAAGGCTATCCTGGCAGAGCGGTCTTGCCCCCAAAATAAGAATCCCGTATGAGAGAATGGGATTGTATTTTGCCATAGTAGAGAAGCTTCAGGATGCCTGGCGAGATGAAAGGTGCCAGTCTTCTTACCATAAATATGCCAGTGGTAAGCTCTGTAGTAATGCTATTTATGTGGGTTTACCAGTTGAGCTATTCACTTATTGTGAGACCTAAGAATTTCGTAGTTGATGGCCGTATGATGTGGTTGCCATTTACTTGTTGGAAAAGGCTTGAATATGGGGGACTCTTCTTGAGATGAAATTGTAAATATACGGTATTTTGGCTGTTTAGGTTAAGTTTGTTTGAGAGGCACCACTGTGACATGTTGCGCCATTTAGTATTTGCCGGAAAGCTTAGGTTTTCTGTTGATATTTATTATACAGGATTTATCATCAGCATAATATAACAATGGCTAACTGTTGGATTTGGAGATCGAAAGATCGTTTATGAAGATCAGGAATAGGAGCGGCCCAAGGATGGAGCCTTGTGGGGTACCACCTTAGAGAGTTTTCAGGTGTTTAGAGAGGACAATGCTGGTATGATGAGAGTATTTCATCACTTGTTGCCGATCAGGGCAGAAGGGGTCAATCCGGCTTAAGGCATTTCCCTTTACTGCAATTCGTTTTGTGGTCTTTTATTGCCCATCCTCATTCTGTGGCCAAAGAACCTAACTCTCCTTTCCTTATATTTGCTGACTTTTTATCATTCTCTTCATTCTTGTACACGTCTTTCTTTATTCTTCCAGTGTTTAAATCAGGAATATGATCCGGTGCGGAACTATATCGTACATGTAGTTGCGGACCAGGAAGGTACGAAATTATCCGTTAAGCATAAGTTTCAGACCGGGAGAGGTACTACGAAATTATACGAAATAGTTGAGTATCGGACCAGAGGAGGAGATGAAAGTATGCGAAATGGTTAAGTTTAGGAACACGGGGGTAAAGTGTTTTTTTTAAATTTCGGATCACTCTCAGTGAGTCGCCCAAGCTTGCTAACTCAAGTATTAATTGGTGTCTAATTACTTCAAACTCACCTTTCTCACTTTTCAGACGTCGCAGGATTTTCCTCAGACATCCCAGTGTTTAATAATTTCGCTCTATCTATTCTCTAGAGTTCCCCACGTGGGTCATACTCCCTCCCGCCACGCGCTCATCCTTCTCTCTCGCTTAATTCTCTCTTTTCCCATGGGAGGGGGCGAAAATCAATTTTTCCGTAAGCAGGGGGCAGTTCTTCCCCCCGCGGACATCTTGACCCCTTTTCGTTCCGCTTCCCTCCCATACCCAATCCCATCAATCCGCTCTCGTGATTCGAGTGTCCTATTGGGATTAACGTTGACTGCGCTTAATAAAGGTATTTTACGCAACAATTTCACTTTGGTTAGCAATTAAATAAGTACTGAAACGATGGTAAAGACGTCTTATGTGAACTAGGAAATAATTTACTCTCAAATTCAACGCATTGTTTTTTCATGCTGTTGGTTCAGAAAATGCGCGTTTTTTTATTTGCGCTGTTTCTAGATACACGTTTGTATTGTTGCATTTCATATGTATAAACAAACAAAGATGTAACTGACCCGGCCTAAACCGTTTGGCATGCTTGCAAGGGATTTCTACGAAATTATTCGAACCGAAAAAACGGCTGTGGCCTTCCTGAAGAAAGACAATAATGATAATATATTAGAAGTATTTCTGTGTAGTATGGTAACAGTTGATGGAAACTAATTGTTATTCTTATCATATTTTAAAAATTGAAATTATATAAAGTTTTAATTTGGTTAATTAAGTTTAACAGTAATTTGGCGTGAAATTACTTTTAAAATAATATATTTAGCATGGACTTCGCATTTATTTGAAAAAGAATACCTTGGTACCCAATTGTTCGTTATTTAATGCTTAAACAGTTCATTATATAACCGTTTAAACTATAGTGTCAATGAAAAGTATTTATCCAGTATAAATTTAATTTTTCTTTCGTCAAATTATTATTTACTGCCTGTTGCTCACGGTAAAATTTTCGGTGAAACTTTTTATAAAATCCACTAATTTTATAAAAATGAGCTTGCTAACGATAAAACCGTATCATAAAACCTAGTTTTATAAAACGTTTTACGGAATAGGACAGGTTCTATATCCATAAAACCGTTTTACGCAACAACCAATGAGACGTTCCGCTCATCGCGTTTATAATAATCTCGTATCCATGGGAAGCCAAACAAGGAAAACGTAAACAAACATGGCTGGAAGTTC